>OZ026622.1:70276328-70998828 GCA_964020975.1 Hermodice carunculata | reverse complement strand
AGTAGAAAGTAGGCCTATATCGTTTTTGTGATATCTATGAATCTGGAACATTATGTAAATAATAAGTTAAGTGATTGTATCACTGTTATAGAGTATCAAATGCAAGGAGCAGACTACTACAAGTCCCTCATTATACAATTGAAGTTCTGCAGACTGACATCTCTAGTATGATACACTTACAGAAAAACATGACCCATATTCATAAACATCAAACCCAACAATGACAGCAAAGACATTCTAGAGTTACCAAAGCATCAACATTCATCTTCCAATACCAATGTGAAGAAACTAATTTCACGCCTGACTTGAGACAGGCAGTGACCCACAAAAGGCAACTGGCGGACGATGGATGGCTAGTCATAATATAATCTCAGCTGACTGACAAGTCAGCTGAGCTAAAAATTCATTTAATAAACTGCATTTCCCTCATGAACCTGAGAAATTAGTCACGGTCATCATTTGATGCAAGATATAATCTGATGACCATTACCTAATATCAATTTCGTAAAATATATTTCCTTCACGACCCTGAGAAATGAATCATGGTCATGCAATTCATTTAATAAACTGCATTTCCTTCATGAATCCGAGAAATTAGTCACGGTCATCATTTGATGCAAGATATAATCTGATGACCATTACCTAATATCAATTTCGTAAAATATATTTCCTTCACGACCCTGAGAAATGAGTCAAGGTCATGCAATTCATTTAATAAACTGCATTTCCTTCATGAACCCGAGAAATTAGTCACGGTCATCATTTGATGCAAGATATAATCTGATGACCACTACCTAAAATCAATTTCGTAAAATATATTTCCTTCACGACCCTGAGAAATTAGTCAAGGTCATGCATATGATGCAAGATCAAACTTCACCATGAACACATATTTGTGACACATTTGGTACCATCTCTTTATTCTTTATGAACATACTGAATTTACAGTCAGTTTCTGAAGTGCTTAATGACCTTGAAATATAGGCCAAAGTCACATATTACCAAATTTGACCAATGGTGTAAATTTTGCAGTTCAATCTCAATTGTTATGTCATGGGCTTCACTATAAAATCATGTCCTGATGTACATTCCCTCTGTGACCTTGTGAAAGTGGATCAAGGTCTGCCATATTACGCAATATATATATAATACACATCTGTGGTACATTTGGTACTGTTAGCCTTTCAATTTCTCAACACGTCAAATTTAATGTCCTTTACTACATGTATGTCCTTAATGACCTCAAAAATAGGTCAGAGTCACCTACAATTTTACAAAATTTGATCATATCCTAATGCATATTTGGTGTAAATTTAGAAACTTGTTACATCCGAATTTATAATCAAAATGATGAATTTAATGTACTTTTAATACAATGTAACTATGATAGTAGTTCCACTTAATACCACCAGTGGTGCTACCATGAGTCCAAACATCAAAGACTTTTGTTTGTATAATATTCCTGTGACAGTATATTGATACATGTGCACAAGTTCAGACAAAATGACCATAACAAAAAATCATTTCCTAAAATGTATTCCCTCCATGACCTTACGAAAGTAGGTAAAGGTCATCCGTATTATGCAATATAAAACTTCTACACTTGGTATATATCTGTGGTACAGTTGGTATCATAAGCCTTACTCAGTCTCAACATGTTAATTTCAATGTGTTTTCAACACATTTTGGTCCATATCTTTCATAATACTGTAGGTGGCACCACAGAGTTAAAAAAAGTTTTGTCTTTTAGCCTGATTGATATTCCTACCAAGTTTCATGATGATTCATTAAAAACTATGAAAAATAGCATTCTCAAAATATTCACATCTTGGCCAAAATATTATGTAATATTACAGGTGCCGCCTCCAATATCAAACTTGACCTACATTTATATACACTTGATAAGTCCTGAAAGTATTATCGCGCTAGCTTGAAAACTGTACTGTGTACAAGCAAAAGCTTCTGGACAGACAGAAGGACAGATGGACATGAGAGGTCAGATAAGCTTTGCAACCTATGGTCAGCAGAGCTAAAATCTAAAACCACAAAAAAAACTACTCACTCCTCCACATGTTTGAGATTTTGAACACTTTTGCCAACGCGTTCAAACACAAGGTTCTTGAGGGAATCCGTCAAGATGTCTCCCGTCTGTCCACACAACTCGCACAGAAATTGTTTCTGCAACCACGGCAACAAAAAAGTAGGTTACTCATTACTTTGGCCAGAGAAGCATATCTAATGCATCTATATCTAAATCTGATCCAACAGACAACTTTTGTCCATAGGAACTTTCTTTCTTTTTTTTTTATTTTGATCATTATAGTAGAGACATCTTTACATGTTTGTTTTGTCATAGAGTGGTTCCCATTTTATAAGGCAGTCAGAAATAAACCATAAACGTGGCCAAATAAGGGTGGTCCCTTGCGAGGGGAAGATAAGATGAATCCACATACATGACATTTGGTGCACTGACACATGGCCTGCGTGTAGGTGTGGTCTTTCATGAAGGTGACCTCATAAGAGCAGGATCACTGTACACACCTTAATGACAGTTTTGCAACTGATGACTCCAATATTGTTTTCAAATTGGAAGCACTCAAAAAAGATAACATACAGGGTAACATGTTACGATATCAGTTATGCCATGCACGGCCGTGGTGCACCAGATTGGCCACTGAAGCAAGCTGTGTACCACGAAGCCCCAAGAGCTGTGTGGCACACAGCTTGCTGAAGCAGCTAAATCTGGGGTACCATCTCCATGCATGTTGTTCCAATTTTATCTCATTTTAAAGTATTATCAGACATTAACACTTTTCTTTTTAATGCCAAATCTTCCTCATCAGCAAAGCAGTGCTTCTTTGCCACTGCAAACATGCATCATCTGCTTGAAATGAAAATGAGGCTACCATGGTATAAATTTTTAAGTTCTGACTCCTGTGGTCTGGAATTCCGTACAGCATGGCACAGCACCTGGCGCCACCTACTGAGGTGTACAACATTTAGAAAACAACCTTTATGCAATCAGTGCACTCTATTTGCCCTCAATATGAGGTAAAAATGAATGTCAAACTTCATAAATCTACAATCTATACAGTTCAGACATTATACAAATTTGAATTCATGTGCTACTCAGTCTTGCGTTGGTATACCACTTAGATAACACATTCACTATAGTCTTGATCTCCATTGCATTTACACCAAATATACCACGGTACAATGAATTTTTTCAGCAGGTATTTTGATGTCAAGTAAATTTACTCTTTAATAATCTGTCATCATTTAACTCTTTCAGTGCCAAGCACCACTCAAGTCGATCTACTTAAGTCAAACTAGTCTCAATTACCATAAGGATCCCAGACTCGTATTCCTCATAAAAAGACCTTTTATTCAAGTACCAGCATGCCTACAGTTCCAGATAGAATATCCCAGGATAAAAGCTTTTCTCGGCGGGCATTCGAAGCATTGCACGTCGAGAAAAGCTGTTGAGTCAGTCCAAAATTTGGCACTGAAAGAGTAAAAATGGTACAACTGTTTCCACTTACCCAGGTTACATCAGGTCCACCAGGGTGCAACATAGGATGGGGGTTTGGGTCAATCAATCCCAGCTTAAGTAGACCAGACACCGACTCTGAGAAACCCTGCAAGATTAGTGTGTGGAAGGTAATACCAGGCTTACTCTGCTTGCCTGCTAAGCACATACTCTGGGATTTATGTTTTTTCTAGGACCCACCTCAGACTGTGAAAATTCATGTACCAGGGTTTGCCAAACAGACTCTTTTTCATAACTGACATGTTACCAGCCATTAAGGAGATGCTAAGCCACAAAGCCTTCAGTATAATTGTAATTATATACTCGTGTGATGCATTAAAATGCATGTACATATACATGTACTTCAAATGTTGAATTTCTATTGTAGTACATTTTGAAAGCACATATTAGGGCTTTTCCTTAAGTGTTACACTAAACAAGCATACCGGCCCAGATGCATTGATCTATGTGCTCCTAAGAGATCAAGCTCAAGCTTTTCTTCACACATTTTACATAATTTCACACTTTTAATTATGCCCAGTTGAATTTTTGGGGGGTGGGTCACATCTAGGCAAAATGCAAATATTTCTCAAAGCACACCATGTTTTAAAAAAGTTAACCCTGTACAGCGAGTCCAACCATGGGGGGTTTAGTAAGAAGAGTTATTCTCGATCTCTGCTAAGCTTTTGACAAGAGACAGACAGAGAGTGCAGTGACTGTAGCTATGGAAGGGTCTGCAGAGATGGCACCCTCCCCTACAGTAAAAACTTTTGTAAATTTCAGATGGAAGTGGTGCAATTTGGAGCAGATTTGGTGCCTAAATATACTGAAATTTCACTGGATTTAAAGCAAAAATTAAATGCTTTGTGGTGGCATCTTATGATTCTGTGGGGCAAATTCTTCATAAATTGGGAGACATGGAGGACTGTTTAAAAAAATGAAAGAAGAAAGAATAGAGGTGATAGATTTCCAACCCAAAAGCATGGGTTGGAGCTTCTATAACGATCAGTATTTTAGTGAGCAGAACTAGGGTTGCGTATTTCTTTTACTTTCCATTGTAATTTACAATACAGGTGCCATGCACCAATGTGTATTTCAGCAATCTGGGGTCATCACAGAGTAAAGATATGATCCTGTACTACAAAACTAATTGACCTGTCTCTTACACTTTCAAATATAATAAGCCTGACTTTAGTTACACCAACATCATGCAGTATGTACACAGTTTGGGCCAGGGCATGACATGACAGCTGGGTCACTGCATGCAAAAACCATCACCCGGTGTGGTATGGAAGCCATACATATGGACCCAGATGTGGATACAGGCTGGCACAACCTGTGCATACCATACCTCTCAACCGGCAATGTGGCCTCTTTGTTTCCCAGAGTGGGATATACGTTTCTGGTAAGCGAGAATTTAGTGTACATGTATTGATTTGTGTATTCAGCTACAAACACCTATGTCTCCTCTCTTATTTCAAGAACAAATATTTCAGAGAGACATGTACTAGTACAGGCTCCAAAACATGCTCTGTGCCACTGAAGACCTTTTAATTTTATTTGGCTGATGCAGCCTATGTCACAATTCTACAGAAGAACATGTGCAATATGGACAATAGTACTTCTATATTTATGAAGGTTAGACAGTGGCAGGTTAGCTTATGGAGTGTAAAGAGTTCGGACTGCGGAACAGGGTAACAACTACCAGGAAGTGGTTCTGGACGAAAAGACAAATACAATATAGTTTGTGATAAGAAGTGCTTGCTCACCTTGAATCTAAGAGTGCCTCTAAGTATGGTATGTGCAGACCCAATGCCATATGCCTCAGCATAGTGTGTGGAGTCCCTGTTGGGGAATCCCTCCAGGTTGAAGCCAGGGAGAAAGTCCAAACTCCTCGCATTTTCCAGTAGTCCACCATTCTCTTCTATATCTATCACCTTCAATACACAAAAACATCAGTGACCATATTGCTCACTTTTTAGCACCCATCCCTCAAAGGGGGACTGCGGTGGTGGTTTTGGTAGACATGTATCATAAAGCACAATATTACACAGTACACAAACTGACAAAATTTCAAAATCTTAATGTATAAAATGACTGATTTAGAGCATTTTTTATACTCTATGACATTGTGCTTGTAACCCACAGAAGGTGTCAAAATATGTGACATCACAAGGTTGTCGCCTGGCCTGTATGTTTCATAGCTTGGGTTCTTGCCAGTTTACCGGTACAAGCAGGTGAGTAACCAGCGAATTCCCCAAGACAAATTCTTATCAGAAATAGAAAATTGGGTGGTCTTTGCACACCAACCAAAAAAAAATGACCCAACAGGGTGGGAAAGAAGAAAGTGAGTGTGCTGTGAAGAGAGCAGAGAGGACAGCAAGACTGCAAGCAGGCAAGGACCTCATGGTGGCCCTTCTGCTGGCCAAGGACTGGTACACTTGACGGAGGGGTTGTATATAGGCAGGAGTGTGTTATTAGTAACATGTAAGAAAGCCTTTTTGGCTAGCAGCAAGAGGGTTGAAACACAGACTCCTACATGTGCCTTTGCAGGGAACGTGTTAACTAAAACCCGCTTTTATTACTATAGAACATGTGGGCTTATTATCAATTTACAAAAATAATTTAGCCACTTTGAATGAAAATTACTTTTTGGACGTAGTTTCATTTTGACGTTAATGTTTCAAAGTGAATGGTCAGTGTTGATAATCCCTACTAAATGTCAATAATCTTCCACCACATAAACACATTACAATGAATTGATGTCTATAAATTTTGGTATTTTTGTAGTATTCTTGGGTCAATGCCCTTGGAAGTTTTTGTTTTTTTAAACACTGCAAGATGCACATTCCATCACACTGCATTGTAATGGTGCCATCCTTGGCATAGCTGGAGAAACCTGGTATGCTTGAAGCTAGTCCTGACAGTGGAACAAAGACTGTTGAACATAAAGATACTTGTATGCAGGCTCAGAACTCACAGAACAGTTATCGCCTGTGCAAAGCATGGAGAGATTCTATGATGTGACCCAGTATTGCTGTCTATTAAATAGGTACACACTCAACAAATTTTGTTGAGCTTGTAGGCTACAGAATCACACATTGCCTTTGATATTGTCTCATAGGTCTGGGATCAAAGTATTAAAAGCTGAGGAGATCCATACTCAGTGACAGATATGATTTCTTTTGTATCATTTTGTTTTGATGATCATCAGTAAATCCCATCACAAAGGGCTACATGAGTACAGCTCCTAGTTATGATAACCTTGGACCACCCGACTGATATATTAAAGTATCATAAAGTTGTTGGTTTGTCTGCCTTGAACTTCTGGATTTAAACCTGGCTTGTTTGATGACTGAAGGTTTATGAACATGGATAGTTCTTGTTTGCTCAGATTTTTGGTGTAGCTGCTCTAACATTGTTGACAAGTGTTGTCCACTTCTATTTTTTCATGACAGTCATTACTTCTATGTTGTCGATATGACGTCTATCCTCTTTAGATGTTCAATGAAGGATGTATAGCTTGATGGCTAGTCAAGTCTGTCTGTTGTGTCTGGTGATGTTCATGTTGATAGACATGTCAGGACTTGGACGGTTTTGGACTCTTACTGGTTATTTTACTACAATATTGACACGTAATGGTTTCACTACAATTTGGAAACTCATTTGGCTGTTTTGTGCTGTGGCCATTGATGTCTGACTGAACAGTTATATTTGAGGTATACAATGTATATCATTCTTTACAATGACAGTACTTACACTTTTTACAGACAAAGGGTCTGGGCTGCCTCCTTTAAAGGGCCCCAGGAGAAGCTTGTCCCAGGTAGCGAGACAAGTTAATCTTGTGGATGGTAATACTACACCAAATATTGATACTAACACATAGTAACACCATGCACATTTCTTTTCGAATGACTGAACATTACCAGAGACCAACAGAAGCTTAACGATGCTGATTGTAATTATCATGATAATAATATCTATATGTGTGGCCCTGTAGATCTACATAGAAATTTCACCTAACGTTTTCATATGAATCCCACTCTGGCTCTTCTACCTTCATGTCTGTACCAATAAACCATTTTTTTCATCTTTATTGACAAATTTTGCTGACCACCATTCTGGGCTGTTCATGACAAGTCTGTCCACAGATTAATGATAGCTGAAGCACCAGTTTTAACCACAGCAACTTTGTTTTTCTCCCATGTGCAGCTGATTTGAACTGGTCAAAGTAATGAATCAACAGAACGTATGGACAGCATGCTTTCAGTACATGTAGTTGTTTGCATGGCGAAGAAAAAAAATGCCAAATGTTCATTTGTTTTGTTCTGTTTTTACAAACATCATCTCAGTATAATGATATTCACATTGTCTTATTAATATGAATATTTTCATGGTTTTAGCAAGTCTTTTGGGGGAGGAGGAGTTTAGGACTGCATCTCCTGCATCTTTAGTTTTGCATCAGCGCGGCTACTTTGACTTTTTACCTGGGAAATTGCAACGCGTACACAGACTAAGTAAAAATTACTGGTCAATCAAGCATCGACAAAATATACATTGTACATGCATTTTGGATGAAAACAGGATGCTATATTGGCCTATAATTTTTTTTATCCCCACTTTCTGCCCACACTTTTGGCTTGGGCTTTCATGTGCATGCCAGCAATTACAACTGGACGTTAAAGTTACACGAAACGTCCAATGCCAGATCAACAAAGGTAGATCAATGTTTTGATACCGTTCTGTCAATTAGTGGTTCAGTCCTACAAATATTAAGATTTAACATGATGGTTAACTTGTATCTGTAAAAGTTAGCTGATAGGTTAATGCTGATACATGAAGGGTATGTTTTCTTGGCAAGCAATTATATCTGCGGTGAAGCTGAACTCTGTTCATTGTGCACAGGCATATTTTAGTGAACGGTCTATAGTTACATATTAACAAGCAAGTGGACCATAAAACTGCTGCGAAGAAAATGGACTTGTGGGGATTGAATACAGCACATGGGATAACTCAAGTGGTACAAAATTAAGCTTACACAGCAATGTGATAAGTCACACATCACCGACTTTCACGTGTGAGAAAAAGGTTAATGAACAGGTTATCTGTGGACAGCGATTAAGCATATCCAACAAGTATAGTTGAAAGACTTTTGGTTGCAACTGTACCACAAGTGACTGTGCCCCTACACATACCACAAACCTCTAAGTGACCATGCTGCTACATGTATCACAAAATGATCATGCTCTCATACATACCACAAAGTGACCACACTGCTACATGTATCACAAAATAATCATGCTGCTATGTGTACCACAAAGTGATCGTGCTACTACATGTATCATAAAATGATCATGCTGCTACACATGTGCATACCGCAAAGTGACCATGCTGCTACATGTGTCACAAAGTTATCATGCTGCTACATGTATCACCAAGTTATCATGCTGCTACATGTATCACAAAGTTATCATGCTGCTACATGTATCACAAAGTTATCATGCTGCTACATGCATCACCAAGTTATCATGCTGCTACATGTATCACAAAGTTATCATGCTGCTACATGTATCACAAAGTGACCATGCAGCTACATGTATCACAGAGTGATCATATTCTACCCCTTTACAATGATACACTGTGTTCTGTTGGTACTCACCCTGCCCTGGTCCAGGTATCTGGCTCCACTGAGTACATTGCTTAGCACCCCGCGTGGACTCCAACTGTAAGCAGACACAAAGCACAGGTAGGTGAGTCTTTGTTAATACAAAATTGGAGATCAAAGAGTTAACAACTGCACAAATCTCTTGCTGTTTCTCCTGCTTTATGGAAATTTGAGCTGTTTGACAGAGGCTCCACATCCTGACCACCGTCAGGTCAGTTTTGGCCACTTCCAGGTGGAAAGACTTGATTCTGCAGGTTTGTGTCAGTGTCTCCACAGTTGACGTCTATTGTTATGTGACATAACGACAATACATTCACGCAAATTAGTAGATATCAATTAGAGTGCTTATCGGATCATACTTACTTTTATTGGGATAATGATTCCCTCAATATATCAGATAATATGCACAGGCTGGAATCATCTTTTTTTCTTAACTGCTGTCATCAGTTCCAGCAATCATAGTTTGTATTATGCACACTTTACCATAAGACGCATTGATAGGACATTGGTAACTCTGTATTGGTACATGTACACAGTAGTACCAGCTGTTTAAGACCAACCCTACTGCTAGCCAAAAGTGGTCCTGTATGGCAGGTGGTCTTTCATGGCAGGTAAATTTAGATAAAAGAAATAGAGACTGCACTGAGAGGCTGGCCTTAAAAAGATACAGAATATTTCTCAAATGATGGTCTTTATAACAGCTATCTCTGTATACTGATAATATGCTGCAACTCTTTATGGTAGTTATTGACATGTTGACACACTAAAACTCTGTATGGTACACACTGATACCATGTTGGCACACTGCAACTCTGGTTAGTACTCACTGGTAACATGTTGGCACACTGCAACTCTGCATGGTACCTCACAGACATGCACATCAGCATCATACAGTGACTGGTAAGTGTACATGACTTATCAGAAACAAATAAAATATTGAAACAGGTATTCCGCACAACTTTGTAAAATACCCAATAATGACATGTTGGCCCACTGCAACTCTGTATAATACCAACTGATACAATGTTGGCACTCTGCAACTCTGTATGGTACCCACTCATAACACACTGCAACACTGTCACTATGTCAGAGGCAGATGATGACTTTGAACCCATGTACTGAACACAACTGGAGGATCCAATGGGTACAAAAACAGGTATTGGACAGAGCAAATGTTATTGGACACAAAGCAGGTGAGGTCTTTGATACAAATAAGGGTACCAGAGAGGTACTGGAAACAGGTTGAAATTTAGACTGATAGGTTACTATTAAACTATGTACTTCTACTTGGGTAAGTCAAAAATGCCAGTGATAGAATATTTGCATTCATTACAAGTACTTGCACATTATTATTTCAGATTACAAATTTGTTTTTCATGTTTGTTGTGAAAAACTTTTTATACTTTACTTTTATACCAGTTCTACTTTGAAGAAGCAAGAGAGACAGACAGACAGACAGTGACACAGACAGATACAGAGAGACAGAGAGAGAAAGAGAACCAAGGTAGACATCTCTGCTGTTATGTACATAGATTTAAACTGAAACACAATTCAACAGCAACACCTTAAGCTCTAACAAACTCACTCCACACTAAGTCATTAAAGGCCTTAATTGCCAAGATCAATGGTATTGCATGTCCTATGACGCACATGTCCTAACAATGGCAGCTACAGCATGACTTGCCAGCTACCAATGTCAAGCCCCTAAGACCAGACATGTTGGTACTTGAATGAAGGTCCTTTAATAGACTATTTCAATGTGCATGTCTTAAAGTTTACTCAAATTCCTATAAGTATACAGGAAATCCTTCGCAAGACTGCAATGAGTCAAGCTTGTAGGAATAATCACAACCAAGTCATGCCCCATAAGTGACCCAGAGATGCCAACATTCAAAATGCCATTTCAGGGACATTTCAGTAAGAATATCAAGGACAGAGCACAGTTAACAAAGAATATATAAGAAAATACTCAGTTTCAAAGCGGGACAATCACTGTAAATTGGTCAAAATTTCAGCTAATTTCAGGGACTGTCCCTGATGATGAGGAACAGTTGGCATCTCTATAACTGCAGCTTAAGATTCCTCATACTAACACCATTCATTCAGCTATAGACATGCTTGTAGCTCTTGAAAAAAAAAAAAAAAAGAATGGTCCAGGTCACCAGTTTCTCTTGATACATACAGGCTTATAATCCATGATATCTGAATCTTTGCTGAAGACTGACTAAATTTTGCTGAATTTGGCTGAAGCTCAAAAAGTTGGCTGAATTTGGTCTGAAGGTTTATGTGGGCTTTCTGAATTTTGTCTGAATATGGCTGAATTCCAGCTGGATTACTTCAGCAAAATTCACATTGGCAGAATCTAGTCTCAATCATTTCAGCAATATTCAGACATATCTGAATTTTGTCTGAATCACTTCAGCAATATTCAGATGTGTCTGAATCTTGTCTGAATCACTTCAGCAATACTTACCGGTACATCTTTCTGAATCACTTCAGCAATATTGAGGCCCTTCTTAATTTTGTCTACATCACTTCAGCAACATTCCACTTCAGCAACATTCAGATATTTCTGAATTTTGTCGGAATGTCTTCAGCAATATTCATTTTTTTTAATTTTCTGAATTATAGCTCAATGTTACCTGAATATTAGCTGAAGCTTCTGGATCCAGGCAGAATCATGTCTAAATTCTAGCTGAAGTTGCCTGAATTATAGCTGAAGCTGTATAAATACTGGCTGAAACTACACAAATACTGCCTGAATAATGCTGAATTTGCCTGAAACTATATGAACATTGGCTGAATCTGATCTGAATTCTGCATATAGCCTGCAACTATCTTAATATTGGCTGAAGCTTAATGAAATCTGGCTGCATCTTCTTCTGACTTTTGGCTGAATCTTGACTGAATTCAAGCTGAAGTGCTCTGAATTCTTGCTAAATCTGACTGAAATCTTGCTGAAAGGGATTGAACAGTGGCTAAAAAGACCAAATTTTATACAATATTCAGATGAGGATGTTTTCAGTCAGAATTCAGATTTGATTCAAACAAATTTAGACAGAACTTTTCCATAAGGGACATGCCTAATGCACCCAAAGCATGACTGGACAAGCTGTTTACTTGGTCTAAAATCTACCGTCTTTTGTGGAACAGAACCAAATTCCTGCATCATACCAGATCTAAAATTGTGCCTCAGTCAAGTTTAGATACTGACCATGTTAATTTCTACTGTATTATCCCCTTGAAGCACCCCTGCCTTCTTAAGCAACCCCCTCACTCTCTCCATACATGTACAATGTACATGTATATGTAAAATGATAATCTTATTTTTTAAAAAAACCTGACAAACCCCTCTTATTTCAGTGCCTAAACTATAAACAACCAGTAAAGTTTAAATGTAACAATTGACATATACAAAAAAAAATAATAATAAAAAACAAACATCTTTATAGTTTATCGTCGGAATTGACATATGACACATTATAGTTGAGTGGGGTTAATTCTAAGCAATTCAAAAATAATGATTACCCCACATTGATGCCCACCCCATGAACCAAATCAATCTCAAATCATTCAGTGACCCAACTACTATTGTAAGTTAAACTCCCAGCAGTGATTATGCCCAAATTAGCCCCTGTTTTGTAAGTTTTTTTATCTAAAAATACTGAAGTATGTGGATACAGAAACAGGCTTTTTAAAAAATTATATTTCAGTATCATAATTCCTGGGAGACAAAAGATCCCAAAGATTGCAGATGCTTCCTTGACCAGATTTGATGGCTTTGCAGGACAACTCATAAGGATCATGTCATTTACTGTAGGAATCATATTTTATGTTCTGAGCTGTTTTGTTGTTGTTGTTGTTGTTTTCATTCCTGTGATAATTGATAAGGGCCATGTCATTTACTGTAGGAATCATACTATATGCTCTGAGTTGTTTTGTTGTTGTTGTTGTTGTTGTTGTTGTTATTTTATTCCTGTAATAATTTATTAAGCTTTGTGAGCAGTATTTAATTTTGCAAATTTATGACTTTATGCTTGTTGCATGTATTCATAGTCAGTCAACCTACTTTGTGATGTGGGAATCCTATTTATGTGCCCGACTGACTTTGTCTGGAAGCCATTCAGCTACTGGCAAATCACTTAATGCTTTACTAGCCAAATGCGAGATAGACAGGAATCTGTTTGTAAATTGCAGCTTCGTCAAGCGAATTAATGCCATGATCAGTCATACCCAGTCAGTGAACCCCTGTGACCAGACTAAGGCGTCCCTGGTGAGCTCTGTGACATTCATGACGGGCGACTTACTGCAATATTGTGTCATACTGAAATTGATGACCTTACTGAGTATTTATGTATCAGATAACTTTATTTATTTACTTTTCCTAATGCTTAAGTTACAACCTGCTTGAACTGTGTACCACAAGTACGAATATAAAGACATATATATATATATATATATATATATATATATATATATATATAGTGGAGGCAACTGTTTAACTGGAACAGTGAAATTGTTCAACAGTTACACAGCAGATGCATGTATTGTGATAATCATAGGTCATGATAAAATTTTAGCCAAGTTAAAAAGTCAAATGCTCTCCACAGAATGAGGAGCCTATGAAAAACCTCCATGAAAATTATGCTTGGGGTCACCCTCTCCGCTGTTGTATGATTAGCTTACATACAATACACATTTGCCATGAAACTTTACACTATATCATATTTATCGTCCTTCTCTGGTATATTTTTTGACATCCAGTAATATGCTAAAAGTCCCTCAATTTTTTTCAAAATGTATAACACATACATACTATTACAGGTCATACAAAATTACTGTTAGTAACAACAGTAAGCAATATATGTTAGGTTAGCAGTGACAGTCACAAATTGTATAACTGTTGATTCATACATATAAAGTGAGACAAAGTATACATTTTCTGTGAGCTAACAAAAATGAAGATTTTGTTGATTACAATTATAGCATGTTAGTTTATGGCAATGTTAACACAACAATTATAAAAAAAATCATCATAATTTACCACAAATATTAATTCCACTTATTCAATAAAGAAAATAGGGACCTCAAATTTGCAGTGAACTAAAGCATATGCAATGAGTCTAAAAAACGTCTCTCAGATTTTTAAAATTTGGTGCTCTTTTGTCATTAGTCACTTAAAAATAACTTTCCTTTGATGTGCCATCATTCTGACTTGAAAGAGCTGTATCTCAGAACAACAAATATTTATAAATAAATTTGATGCAGAAATTCATAAAAATCTACAAGCTGAATCGAAAATTTATACCAAAGAATGGCGATAACTTACCTACACTTTTGTAATTGCTGTGCAAACATTGCTTCTGAGAAACATTACCAAGTAGGTCAGAAAAACATTACCAACATTCATATATTCCAACCCAGCAATGATAGCAACGTTAAGTACAGCAAATGGCAGAGATTCAAGAATTACTGGAACATTAACTTTCAGCTTTTGAAACCAATGTGAAGAAACAAATTTCCCTCCTGACTTGAGACAGGCAGTCACCTATACAAGGCAACTGGTGGTTTCCACAGCTTTAGTTTGTGTGTATTCTAAAAATAAAAAGACTGAGCAAGACCAGTGATGGGCAAAAAAACTTAAGAGATGGTGCCAGACCAGTTTCAAATCAAGCGATTCTCATCAGTGGCCCTGTATTCTAAAAATGTTTACGTTATTGCACTCTTTAAATAAATTTACAGTGTGATATACAGAAAATAATCAGTTTGCACTGAGATCGGTGATAACCTAACATATGTCCTTAATTCAGACCTCAGACTATTTTCTCTACACAGCTTTGTTAAATATTATACTTTCCAAGCTTCCTGATTCTATCAGAAGAAAACTTTAAGTAACAGGGATAGAAAAAGTATAGACCCATATATTTTACATGGATTGCGAAGCAGGCCAAGCCTATATTAATCACTCCGTGGCACAGATCGTGGCGTATACTTCCTACCTACATGTTTGGTGGAGGAAACCAAAGGACTCAGAGAAAACCACCGTGCACAGTCAGAGTGGTAGGAACTCTTTCCACATGCTTCCCCGGCCGTGAATCGAACCCGGGCCGCAGAGGTGAAAGGGGAGCGTGTTGCAGCTCGGCCAACCGTCCACCCGGGACAGGGATAGTTATCATTATAACTGTCAATCATACTTCATATTTCTTAAGATATTTGGACACTTGCATTTCAGAATGAGCATTTTTGGTTTACACAACTATCTTCTGCCACAATGTGAGAGCATTGTTGCCATGGATGGTTGCTGAGTAAGCAAATAATGTTGCTAGGCAACAAAGCATGCAACATGAAAGGCACACCAAAACATGCATGACCTAGACAGTGGACAGCACTGGGATCCTACCCTATTCTGTTGGCCAAAAGATGGGTCCTCATGTCCTGCCAACTACAGAGCAGAAAAAAAAATGTATTAGCGCCACCTACCCAAAGTATGCACTAATCTACCATTAGCCATAATGTAAATCAGAAAATGTATGTATAAAACATTCATATCCATGGCAGGACACCTGTGAATCCATGAGAATACAGCCGTACCTGCTTTAAAGACCCCCTCTTGTCAGAGACAGCATGGCTTTTCAGAAATGCCCACTGATGACACTAGAATCTATTTCTCTAATAGATTTACCTGTGTATTTGAAGACCACCTGCAATATGAAACTTTCTGGTGGCAATGCAGGTGGTCTTCAACAGCGCAGGTCTATCTGTATATGAATTCCCAAGTATCAATGTCTCGAGTCAGTTAACTGTCAAAAAATATACATGATATTCATAACATACATGTATCAATAATAGAACATTTTCATACACATTAACATTGCACCAAGCAAAATGTCATTCATCTCTACATGTCGATATCAATATCCAAGAAAGAGCTATCCTTTCTTATGTAAGCCTAATGTGCCTTATTGGAGTAACTGAGTTTCCATCATCTGCCAGGTCATCATTCCTCGCTCCCTGTCCTCTTGCAGCCTTGCTGACACCAGACCCATAAGACGTGGCTTTGAGAGCCTGGTGTAAGCATGGCCCTGTGCACCTTCAGGGCCTGGTGAAAGCATGACCCTGTGTACCTTGAGGGCATGGTGTAAAAACATGACCCTGTGTACCTTCAGGGCCTGGTGAAAGCATGACCCGGTGAACCTTGAGGGCCTTGTGTAAGCATGACCCTGTGTGCCTTGAAGTCATGGTGTAAGCATGACCCTGTGTGCCTTGAGGGCCTGTGTAAGCATGACCCTAAGTACCTTCAGGGCCTGGTATAAGCATGACCCTGTGCAACTTGAGGGCCTGGTGTAAGCATGACCCTGTGTACCTTGAGGGCATGGTGTAAGAATGACCCTGTGAACCTTGAAGGTGTGGTGTAAGCATGACTCTGTGCACCTTGAGGGCGCTTAGAATGGTTGGGCACTTAGTTCCCAACCCATTTCAAGGAAAACTGTTGACCTGCGACATGTTATCGTGATAGGTCTCATGTACAATTCTCAGACAGGTTGAATGGGGTTCTGGTCCATCACAAGATTCACATAAAGCTGAAGTAAATTCTCAAATACTGCTGCAGTAATGTGACTACTCCTGAGTGCCACTCTCACAGATAAAAGTTTATAAGTGTGTTCAAAACTGCATCAAAATTTTTTGAAAATATTCGAACAGATTTCTTGTACATCATAAAGTGCATCTCTGATAAACATTTGGTGAGAACCCGTACAACTGACATCCTGGTTACACAAGGCTAAACTTGGAGATGGAATTGTGCACACATTCCTATTCAAATGGGGAAACTGTATCCAAATTTGTCTCCTCTCTCCTGAATTTCAAGACACATACCCACTCATCAGAGGAGATGCTAAAATGTTTAAAATTAATGTCTGATCAGACCCGTCAACTGATGCATCTATCCCCACAGGCCTTTTCACACCATGCAGATCACGGTCCAATGGAGCCTGTCATGTTCATGCACCATGCTGATACAGGAGAACATGTGACCATCATGATTGAGTGCTGACATCACTAATCACTAAATTCATACAACATAAGCTCAGGATTATACCAACAATCTGATACAAGACAGACAAACACATGCCCTGTCAGCAGTCTATATCCCAGGTTTTATTAGGGCTACTGTTTGTGTGTGTAACATTTTATAAACTTCAAAATTATCTGCTAATATCTTCAATATTGGGTAGAAGACGTTTGAAGATACTGCCAGTTCTGTGCAAATACAATCATACCTGAACTATATGGTCTGCAACAATGTGATGTGACAGTGTTTAATCGCTGCAACCTTTGCGCAATAAAAGCATATTCACATATGAGTTTCCCAATGCAGGGTTGTCCCTGAAGCTTTATAGCTTATTGGCACCATAAAGCTTTATAAAAACCCCATTAAGCTTTCATCAATGCCACCAAGCTTAAAAAGCTTCCCATAAAACTATATTTTGTCAAAAATAAGGGAAAATGTGGTTATTTTGGGCCCAAATTACCTTGATGGTGCAGATGGGCACTGACCAATTGCTGGACATGGGTGAAAATATAAAGCCTTAATTTTTCCTTGGGGAAAACCCTGCAATGATCAATAAAGCCATGTTTGACAACTTGTGTCATGTAGCTTTTTAAAACACCTTGTGACCCCTCCCCCTTTTCATTAGGACATATGTCAAAACTTTCTTAGGACACGTTGGGTGCTTAATGTGCCATGGGGGTCTGATCGGAATGTGATGGTACTGTGGGGGGGGGGGAGCCTTAAACCTTTCTGTTCTTGTAACAAAAATATACATATTTCAACAATGTTGCCATCTTTTTTTAAACAGCACAAGCATTCATCCTATTAGTAGGGTGCCACAGTACTTAACATTCCCAAGCCAGTGTCATGTTTTCCCACATTTTGAAAACACTTAATTCTTCTTAACCTATACCCCCTGAATATTTGAAGCATTTCACCCATGCCCTCTTGTTTACCCCATTCTTTGGTCTTTCTGCCTACAGTAGCTTTACACTTATTTGGTTGCAAAGTTGAAAGCTTTCAAGTTTGTAGAGTGTCTATCTTAAACCCAATAGATCACAGCAGCTCTGCTATTAAAGGACCACCCCAAGTGCCATGAAATTTTGGCTTTGTAAGAGGGGTGGCCAATCTTGAGATCGATGATATGAAAATAACAAAGTGATTGCACTGTGACATGGTCTTTCAAGAGGGGTTGACCTTTCACAAGAAGGACCACTATAAAAGGGAGTGACCTCTCTAATAGTCAGCCCTTTCTTATCATGGAGGTTTTCTTTGATATCTATTACAGAGCTCACAAGGTCATGCCATACTAATGTAGCAGCCATTCCATAATGAAACTACACTTCTGAAAAATAGCGTTCAGAAAATGGATTACCCTTGGCAATATCGGGGTAACATTGTCAGGATTGATGCCACTCAGATAGCCTTCAAATAAAGACATTTAAAGTTTAAAATAATCTGAGGAAGTTGGTTTTCATTAGGAACCTGGTCCATCATAAAGTCCTTCCGTGACAAAAATTTGGTAGAGCTACGGTGAATATTTTTTTGAGATATAGCGGTAATGTCAACAAGACAAACAGACAGATGGACGGACAGACCATGCAGGGGACGACAATACCCTTTGGTACTTTATGTGCTGCGGGTAAAAATAAAGAAATAAAAATATGAGCTAAACGACATGGCAAATGTCGAAAATGATAGGAGGCTTTTAACGTTCAAAATAGTGTGACTAGTTTCGTGTCTAGCTGACACTCATCAGGAACAGAACTGGTTAAAAACTGCCGGCGCCTGGTATATATACCCAAGGGTAGCTAACATGCGTTGCTATGTGAAACACGTGCCTTTGTTTACGTAGGACAGTAGCTCAGTGTGAATGACGGTGTCATCTTCACTGTGATTCAAAAAGCCGTGTTTTTGAATGGGTCTGGTTTTCCAAATATGGGAATGCCAGGTCAACTGGTACACAAAATTGGGCTTTGATGGATCAGAACAGTTGGGTAGCTGTGGTGATGCCCTGACTAGGGGCTCCAGGGTTGTATGTTACTCCCCTATTTTGTGGGTTTGGCAATGTTTAATTTTTGAGCACAAATGTGGTCAAAGAACGGATAGCATGGGGGAGTGAGCTAAGGCAATAAAAATTTAGCATACTACTGAGCAAGAAAGCTCACTTTCCCATGATATTGAGGCAAAAACAAAAAAAATAAAGACATAAAAAATTGCGGAAAAAAATCAAAGAGTACAAGTAGATTAAACACTAAAACACACTTCATTGCAGGCATAAAGCTAGCATGTAACTTTTATTTCTCATCCTCCCCACAATCATGACCGTGCATATTACCAATTGAAAGTAATTCCTACCTGAATTTGTATCTGAGTGGATTATCAGAGCACTCTGGGGCCGGTAAGCCGCCACACCACGACACAAATGATGTAACCTGTACAGAATAAAGACATACAGTCAATTTATTCAATGCTACATTGGCTCCAAATTTCATGATTTTGTGGTACATCTTTATTATCTTAAAATGTACCAAACTGAAGTCTTGTCTGTCAATTTTCTGCTATTTTTTTTCAAGCATATTTGTTATGACTCTTTTGCATATTCCAGATCACTATTCCAACCAAGTTGGATATGGAACAGGTAGCTTAGATTGCGAGAGATTGTTTGACATCATACACATTATACAGATTGCTACTGTGAAGAGAATGCAGCAATTCTGTCATATCCCAAGCTACACAGGCATTCAGTTTACAGCTCACATGGTGGAAAATAAGTTATGCGTATCCAACTGACGATAATTCAGCTCTACCACAAAAAAGATGTAGCCTAAATGCTTCTACCTTTCCTCCAGCTTCACGGACCTCATCAAAACACTCCATGGCCAACATATGGTCAATACCTGGGTCGACGCCCACTTCGTTCATGACCGTAATACCTGCATCAATGGCCCTGCAATATGGAGTTTCATGACTATATGGTACAGTATATGTACTTGAATCCCTTTCATAAGAGACCACAGTGATGATGGACCACTTGGTTTGACAGACCATGTTAATTTGTTATGGTACTTGTATTTTAAGAGATTCCCTGACTTTCAGAAGTCAACAACACATGCAAGATAGAAGTTGAAATGATGCTACTATCTAAGTACTATCCTGATTTTGAAGATACTGAAAACTCAAAGTTTGACATGCCTTGAATTTACTTGATTTAAAAATGGCTTCAGTCTAAACATGCACTGAATGCCAAATGATAATAACACATTGGTAGAAATTGGAATGAAATTTCAATCTACAATAGTTTTCACAATATTCAAGATCCAAAATTTGAATTATTCCTTCTCAACAACTGATAATGATCAGTCACTAATCATGACCTCCACAGGAATGCAAGAGCCTGGCAGAATGAGGTTTGCTACCTTGCATCAGATTTCTTCTTTTTTAACACCATGGTTAATCTTCCTACATTAAAAGCAAAATTTCCATGTCAATCTATTTGAGAAGATTATCGTGTTTCTGTATTCTTTTACAAGCCAACATGCTGCTTTAAAGGTCTACAGATGGAGACATAGTGTCACAGCATGTGGAACAGTCGCCACATTGTGTACCAACAAAAATGCCACACTTCGGGGAACAGTATGTCCACTTTACAATGCATTATCTATACATGGGATAAAATACAGTAAGGATGACTTACGCCTGGTGTAGCTCCTGCATGGCTGGCGTCCTATAGCTGGCTGTCACCATATTGGTCTTGTGCTGAATACACAGCTTGGCCACATCAGGGTGTAGTATGTACGGCAAAAGACTGCAGTGAAACACAATTCACACAGAATGCAGCCCATGTAGCACCACAAACCTCAACTGATAATGTCACTTTAATCACCAGTGTTCTGTTTCTTGACACACAGTAACTGACATGTCATATTCATCCCATTAAACACACATTGCTTAAAACTGGTCTAACAACATTCAGGAATCAAAAGTCCCCAGTCCCTATCTACATAACTGGAAATTAGGTTATTTATAATTATTTTACAGAAGTAGTTTGGGTTAACTCAACCAGTCATGAAAATTACTGGTCAAATTATAACTTTTATACTCAAAGCCCGAACATACTTGAATCAAAGTCTTTTCTATGAGAAAGTAAACTTCATTATAATATAATGAAATTGTGTTGGTTGATGCAGAGTTACAGCTTTTTGACTTCAGTATAAAGAATGGATTAAAATAAATAAACCCTCATAATCTGAGTAAAATATAAGAATGTTTTGCGAAATGAAGGAAAGATGAGGACAAGGGCATGCGCTTTAGGTTGCATGATTGAGTGTCAAATCATAAGGTAGGAAAGCATTCCAGGTTGGACAACTTGTTCCATACTGCAGCAATAAAGACCTTCACTAGTGTACGAGTCCACTGGTTAGTCATACTTCAGCTTGCCTTGTCACAGCTGTAGCATGACTAGCAAGGCCGTGCAAGCACTTCACTAGATATTCTGGAACTTCCAAGTCTATTCATAAAGAATCTGGATTATGCAGTTCCCATACATTAATGTCCATGATATACACCAAAAGATCAATGCTGTGTACAGCAGGAGATGACAGAGTTTATCTTTACCTGATGACAATGTCGTGTTCCTTGATCATAGTCTCCAGGTCATCATGGCTACGGTTGATGTCCATCAACTGTGGTGAGGTGTGTGGGAAGCGACTGGCAAGATTGTCCACCTCTTCCTTCAGCTGGGCAGCTATCAACAACAACAATCAAATAAATATGAGGGGATGGTTCCACTTTTTTGGGCTCGTCAGGCACTTGCCAAGAATTTATACTATTTTTTCAAGGTATAACATTTTCATCCTTTTTTTTTTTTTAAGTTCTTAAGAGTGCACCAGGAAGGAGGAGGTAAATGGGCCTGTTTTTAATGATATACATTTTCTCCAAAAAGTAAGTGTATGCTAAAGACGCATTATCTGACTTGAGATACATGCAAATTTGAGGCATTCATGTCACATAATGGAAATAACCTAAACTTGTACTCTTACCCCGACATGAAGCCATTTTGCATGGGTCATGCCAAGGTTTCATCAATAGGGCATGTCACATACACTATTCTGCATGGTGGCAGCACCTGCTTTCTGCGTTATATGATATTTTCAACCAAAGAATGAAACAGGTTTTGCTTCTCCCACAGGTGTCTCCACCTGCAACAGGCAGATACCAGGGAAAGGTACCTATAGTGCCATCTGCAGGCAACGAGCTCCATTATGCAAACATTATCAAAACAACAAACTTACCTTGCATGCCCAATATGCACAGAATTCACAGTGTAATTATCACTGTGAACAAGTTGCAGGTCCACATTAACAGTATACCTTTTTTTATTTCTCAAAATTTTCACTGGAGTAAAACAGATGCCTGGGCCAGCACAGGGGACTTAGCATGGACATAAACTGTTTCCCATTCACAACAACTGCAAGTGTCCAGATGTCAAAAGTCATCTGCTTCACTGTCATCAAATCTCTCATGCATGCAATTTAAAAGAAAACTGGAGATGAGACCCACAAGGATATCCCCACCTCAAACACGGTTATTGGTGCTGTCTTATGCTGATTAAGTCCACCTACCAACTGTCACTTCTATCTTTTCATCGCGGGTCAGATAGTCCACAACTGGTGCCGACACATAGCCTGCCCCAAGAACTAGCACCCGTTTCTTGGATGTCCGTACATGTGCTTTAGCCATAGATTTCCACCTACAAAGACAAAATGGCACTTTCAGAAACTTCATCCTGGTAACAGTAACTTAGCATCTTCTTTACCATGGAAAAATATGGGACATCACCATATGCGAGTTCCCAGACAGGGCCAAGTTCAGTACATTGTATAGCAAGACATTCACAAACCCTTGCTTTCAGACAAACAAAAGTTACAAACACTTTGCCTGCTGAGCACAAAGTACAGTTATTGAGTTGGTTTGTTCCGACAGCTGGACTGACACATGTTCAGCCTTCCCCGGCCTCCTAAACTCTGAAACTGTGCCAGCAAAATGCTGCATTCTGAAATAGGTGCCGCATCTCTGTTGTCACTTGACTTGGTTAACACCTTGACCTCTGCTTCACATCAGTTAAGGTCCATGGGCCTCTGGGCATGGACTGACCCCATATAGTGGCCAGGGTGTATTAAAATTCATAACTCGTTCTTCATTTAAAAGAAAAGAAAACAAAAACCAAAACAACCCACCTTCTTTCTTTTCTCAAGTCTTGAATATACTGGAAGTTTGGAGTCAGTGTACCATTGGAGGTTATCACAGCCTACAAAACAAGTACATCAGATGTACTGGCCTCTTACACAGGTCTATTTTACATATGCATCAAAATAGGACTGCAGTGATACTTGCTGCAAAGATTGCCTCCAGGCAGGATGCACACATCTTTTTAAAACAACTCTTTTAGGACTTTTAATTGCATTTCTTTTATTACATGCACCTGCATATTGAGACTACCTTGAATACAATGTTACCAGCAGTAGGGGTGTTTTAAACAGCAAGAACCACTGTAAAAACTTAAGTGTTAGTTACATAACGTTACCTCTCGACCACCATTGCCAAGAGCTCTGTGTCAGGGCATATCGTCCAAGATAATCGAGTTGAGTTCACTCCCCTGATTGTTCCCAGAACCTGACGGTTCCGTGGCGCTGTTTCTCTGTTCCTCTGGATCTGGTGGTCACCCCAAGGGTCTGCTGGTTGGAGGGAGCCTGCTTGAGCTGTGAGAGCTCCTGAGCCTGAATGTCAAGCAAGAGCTGACTCAACACCGATGCAGGAAGCTACTAATCCACAGAGGGCCGCTCAGGTGCGACCAAATTAAGTGTCTGCAGGGGCGGATGAAGATAAAGTCTCCTCTTGCAACTGCTGCTCCTCAAGGAGCTGGAGCTCCACTTGCCTCTCAAAACAGGGAAGCAGGGTGCCCAGCTCAAACTCAGGGTACAGTGTGAACCTCTGGCGGCTCCCACCTGCGACAAACCGAGAGAGCAGGCAGCGGGGCAGACACAAGGGCCAGAGGCACCAGAGACGGCACTTGGGTCACGGAAGGAGCCGGCACTGCAGGAGTCGAAGGCTCACAACAAGTATAGGAGGCCATTGTGCAAAGACTTCGGTACCCTCTTCTGTACTCTGACATGCCTGGACTTTCAACCCCAGCTCTGGGACCCCTTGGCTCAGGAAGTTGGTTGGAGCTTTTGTGTTCTGAGACGTCCAGACTTTCAACCGGAGCACTCATGGAATAGGCCGGGGTTTCAGGATGCCTGGATGAGAACCCAGAGGTTTCCAGCCTGGCTTCACCAATTTGCCCTTGTCGGACCCCAAGCGCTTGGACTGGGGGAACCTAGATCTTGTGAGATCCAACTTGTGCTTAGTCTGCCTGTTCGGAGAGGACTCCAAAGTGGTGGGCTAAGAAAGGAATGAGTGCCTTGAGCATTGGTGCTGAATTCCTAGCCATAGACTTCAAGGCCAGGACAAACCTCAGGTCAGTGGATAAAGGAGCACTGGTCGCCACCCTTAGCTGGGCACTCGTGAGAGGAAGGCAAGAGATCCCCGTGAGGTGATCTCTTGCCTTCCTGCTTGCAATTGCCTCGCCTCCTCTCCTTACTCCCCCAGGGGGTTTCAGGTATTGAGATGGCAGCCACCTGAGGATGCGAGTAAGCCTCCTGGCTTCTTTTTGCGTCTCTAGTGGAGTGGCAGGAGAACACACAACGAAATCACAGTCCAAAGTTTGGCAGCAACAGCCAGCCACCTACATCTAGCTTTATCACTCTTCTTCCAGGCCTCTTCAAAGAGCAGCCACTTGTCTTCTCCCCAATCAGCACAGAACTTGCACATTTTCTCACGAGAGCAAATGTAGCCAAGTTGCTGACCACAACCAAAGCAATGCTCATGATCATCTCAAGCTGCCATAAAGTGGTTCCGTGAATCCATCCTCTCACCTTTTCCCAACAAGGGAGAAGTCAAAGTGGTCACCGGATCAACACCTATGGCTCACTGCCAAGCACAGATTGCCTGGTGGATGCTGTCTTCCAGTTCTCTGTAATCTGATTGTCAAGACGCCATGGAAGTCTTAGCAATGGTGGTCGAGAGGTAAGGCTACGTAACTAATAGGTTACTATGTCCAAAGTTACCCTGGGGTTTAAAGTATCTGTGTTTTTGTCTGTTACATGTCAGTCTTGGAAAGGTCGTTTTCCAGACCAAACTGGTCAGATTGCCTTCAGTGTATTTGTAACTTCTATTGAACAGCTACTTTTAATATAATATTTGATAAACATTACATCCACTACCTTGGTACTTTCCAAGTCTTTCCTTAGGTGACGACAGAGTTATTAAATATTTTCTGTACCTGACACACTTAGTTACCCCCACTGTCAGTGTTAGTACCGCAGTCAAAAAGTTCAACAAAGCGCACTTACATTCTTTACTACTGGGCTTGCATTCATCTCCTCAAAGGGCTTGTTGGCATCAGATTCTATCTATGAAAACAGGAAAGAATCAAGTCACTACTGTCATCATACGTACATGTCAACAAAATAAATTAGTTAATGTTTGGAGTTATCTATATACATTTACATACAAATAAATTTGCTACTAAAATTTTAGAAAATCAACACGAAGAGACATCTATTTTAATGTACATGTCACTGAACTATTTTACTGAGGCATGCAACAGCTCAATCCATGTATTCAGGTCAATGCAACTTCTAAATCTGATGTTGCTATATATACATATATATATATATATATATATATATATATATATATATATGTTGAGAAAAGTTTTAAGTATAGTTAAAGATATATACATTTGGTTAATATTGTATGAATAGCATTTATAATTATACAAAAGCAAAATATACTTCACAGACATTTCATAAATTCACAAGAATACTTACCACTTCATAAGAATATTTAATCAATTGAATATCAAAGTATTTTTTTATTTCACAAACAAATGCAAAGAAGATCAAAGCATTTTGCCTTTTATATACACAGGTACATGTATTAACATTGCTAAAATATTATCATTTCACACAGGTGATACTATTGCCCAAATACTTGCAATTTCATAGACATATGCAACAGCATTGCCAAAATTCTTACCATTTCATAGACATATGGCATGAGTAGGTTGCCAAAGTAGTCGGTGGCTTCTCGTGGAATCTGGGTCGGCATGTTATCAATAGAACAGATCAACACTCCATCCCCACCAAAGCTGTAAGTACAATATTCAGGCCTTCATCAATGTCACCAAGTGCTGGTATGGATGTATGATCTCCAGACAAGATTTAATTGAAGTCTACATGAACACTCTGAGAGGAAGCAGTCCCCACATTTTTGGCGATTCTGCACCTTATACATGTATGTTTCTGTTGAAAGGTATATTACCTCATATGTCAGACTAAGCAGATAGACATTACACAGTGTCTCACCCAATCAGAATCAAAGGCTCTTACTGACAATCATACTTCATGTAACGCAACTTTTGTTCCCTTCACTTTTTTAACTCTTTCAGTGCCACATTTTGGACTTTCCTCTGTGTGCTTTGAGCAAAACGTGCCCAAAGTACACCACAGAAAGCTGTTGACCTGGACTATTATATTCTACATAACTACAGGCATGCTGGTGCTTGAATGAAAGGTCTTTTTACAAGGAACATGAATTTTGCAGCATTATCATAATCCATAACTTATTGCAAAAATTAATGAGTCCCAGGCTGACCTGTTGAATGATAGTTTTCTTTCACAAGGAATTTGACAGGGAAATTCTCATTTTTTTATGGTAAATATGAAGACAATATATGTTACAGACACAAAATCAGCTGCATATACAAAACTTCACAGTTTTGGGGGGAGGGCATTGATTTGACACTTTGGCTCATCTGGTTGATGTCCCATTAAAACTTGGAAGAGACACTGTGTATTTTGTAGGCATTGTTCAGTTCCCTGTGGCACTTTCATGCACTGATAACCAGTTAAACTAATGAGGTATATCATGACTGGAACCTGATGGAACAATACATGTCAATTGTGCACCAGATATTCCACAGCAATCTAGAAGCCACGCTCCCCCGACCTCAACCCCCTCTCCCACCCACCCCCATCCCCGACTTTTTGTCAGATGGATTAGCATAAGTAAACGCAAGGGAATACAGTGAAATGTTATTACACCCCTGTTGGCCTTTTTAAAAAGTTTGGATGAGATTTTACAATTTTTACGCATGGTTTAACCATCATAAAGCACTCATCTAAAACCACTGTCCACATGTGTGACACTTAGTGTTACTACATTATACATTAAACAGCATGATCATAATACTATAGCATACTGCAGTACATAACTGATAACAGATTCTGTTCTCTCTCAAATCAAACTCCACAAATATTTCAATCTCACCTGAAATCAAACAGTATATACATTGAATATATATTATATTGATATTCAACATCTGCATAACATCAGACATTTTGATATAATCGATAGCACATTTACTGGCATAAATACTTTATCATTTTACACATAATGATATTGACAACTCTTGCAATTCTAATTCATATTTTGTAACGAGCAAAAACAAACCATTTGACACAAAAATAGACAATTGAAAGATAAAAAACAATTTCAACACAAGATATCATAATCTCACTGAAAATAAGTGCCTTTTCAGTGGTTAGTAGAAAGTGAACACCAACAATATAATAATTATGGGGAATGTGTTTCTCTTTGCACAAAAACTCATCAGCCCATGCATCATTGCAAGCTGTGCAATGTTTGTACAACATTGACATGTTTTTTATCTGTGTTTATCACTTGTACAAAAAAGTTAAACCTATGATTTCTACGTAATTTTTAACTCTACTGTTCCACAAGGAGGCATACTTCATTTTAATCTGACACTGCACAAATATTTAAATTTAACTCTATTTTTCCAACAGAGGTTGCTTGTTGTGATCTGTCATTCTCTATTCCTTG
Organism: Hermodice carunculata; assembly: GCA_964020975.1. Lineage (NCBI taxonomy): Eukaryota > Metazoa > Annelida > Polychaeta > Eunicida > Amphinomidae > Hermodice > Hermodice carunculata. Next base: position 70,970,574 of record OZ026622.1, on the reverse strand, counting down.
AAATTGGCAATGCTGTACATGGAATTATGATTACACATACACCTGCAAATTGGGACTGTTCTGCCCACAATGAAACACAACTCAACAGTAGTTCAACTCCAAGTTTTTTTAACCCCTTTTACTCTTTTACCATCAAATAATAAATAATGAATAATGAATTTAGGCATGATCAAGTTAACCCCTGAAGTGCTATTTTACAAACTGTGTCAACTGCTTCACTGACACACTTTGGGTAGAAAGTGCTCCTTAACACGGAATTTTAACTCTATCTGAAACTGCCTAATTTTGAATACACATGTTGGTACTTGAATGACAGGCCTCTGCATGAGCAACTTGATGATGATATTGGAATAATTCAGAGAAATGTGACTGTGGTCACAACTAGAACTCAAAAGGTTAAACCCTTACCAACCGTCTGCTTGGGGATAAAAGTAAAGACAAAGATTGTGCAAATCAGTTATTGGTATTATGCATCATAGTAGCTTAAGCGATCTTGTCTCAATATGTACATTCATCAAACCTCTTAAACATTATCTTAAATCTTGGGATGTCGGTCACTCATATGAAATTTTAATTTTTGAAGGCCCTGTATTCATACCGCTGTATCTCTGTTGACAAATTACAAGCCTCTATGTCCATCCTCCAGTTATATGTCAGTCGTGCACCAAAGACTCTCCTTCCATCCTTTCCTTGTCGGAATGAGACTGAGTCAATAGCGTTCCTTGGTCCTAGTTGGGCACCCAACTAGGGTCAAGGAAAGCTATTGACCTGGGGTGTGTGATCATTATAGGTTTTATCTACAATTCCCAACAAAAATGTTTTCTATTAACGTGAAATTTAAGCTGAAACTTGCATGGAGACAACACTTACATCTGGTTGCTTTTTGGGCAACTTTAGCAGGAAAGTGTTAATCATGCAGGCAATGACAGTGTAGCCGTCTTCCTGGCCAAAGTGCCCATTTATGACATGCCCAGTTAGCAAAGGATCAGCTGTTTTAGCCATACAACCAGGTTCAGCTTAAGGTGTTATATTTTGACTTTTTAAAAATTTTTACCAAACTGATACCAACTTGTCCATGTCTAAGTGCATGTATAAAGCAAGAACAATGTTGGTGCCAAGTCAGTTAAGTACATGTAAAGGAAGACGTAAATCATTTGTGCGGTATTACAATTGTGCCACTTACCATTCAGTCTTGCAAACAATCACAATTTCTCCTGAATCTGGCACATCCTAACCAGCTGTATAACAACTTCAGAATCCAACTCTATTCTCATAGTTTTTTCAGGCAAAACCAAAACAAGACTTTAGGCCATTGTTGTTTATGAAATTTATTTTTTCACAAAAAAATTAAAAAAAAAAAAAAAAAAAAAATGAAACCCAGTACATTCAAATTTCTGTGAATCAAATTTTATCATGGAAACCAACTGATTCATCCACTATGCCATCTCAATGCACGTGTATGTGCAGCAACAGAATTATTACCCCACGATATATAACGGTGTTCCCAACAGTTCCTGGTGAAATGCAGTTACAACGAAACTAAAACAGAACAATTCTTCCTCCTTATACACCAGCCCGAGCGGCCACTTAACCTGTTTGGTCGTTTACGAAACATACTCAAGCCTACCTGCTGGTGACCTACTTGCAGGTCAAATAATCTACAGACGGTCAAAAGATTAAAAAATTTAGTGCCTACTTTCCAAAATCACCTGGCAGCGGTAAGTAAGGACAAAACATGTACTGACATTATGATGACCAAGTGTTGAAAACATTAGCATGTGCCAAGTTTCAGTATCAGTTACTGATTTGAAAATAGCAGAGCTGGCTTTGAACATTAATCCACCATTTTGGTTGCAGCACTATCATGTAACGTGTACACTACATAATGCTTATCTGTTGCATGCATTTCTTAAACAGACACCACAACATGCCATGTCTCACAGGGCACCTGTCTATGTGAACATGACAAGATACGGAACACTCCACAAGCTCAAAGGGAACCAATATGGAACACCTGTAAATATCATCGCTCTTTGTTGCATAGTTTAATTCAACAAATACCAACAATGTTAGTACATGTATACCACACATCTGTCAATCTAAAACAGACACTTACTAACTACCACACAACGCTAAAAGTTTTATTTTGACTGACACAAGAAATTTTTGACCAAATAGACAATATGCTATTGACAAGGATAACATCAGTATATAGTAAGCGCCCAGTGATAGTACACTGTCATACAGGCACTTTGCTACCTGTTATAACATCAGTATATAGTAAGTGCCCAGTGATAGTATACTATCATACTGGCACTTTGCTACCTGTTATACATTTTTACAGGTTTAACTCTTTCAGTGCCAATCACGTCTAAAAGTCAATCTACTAAAGTGAAACTAGTCTGAGTTATCATTTGGATCTCAGATTCGTATTCCTTGTAAAAAGGCCTTTCAATCAAGTACCAGCATGCCTCTAGTTCCACAGAAAATATCCCAGGTCAACAGCTTTTCTTGGCACGCATTGAGTGCAATGCGCACTGAGAAAAGCTGTTGACTCAGTCCAAAATTTGGCACTGAAAGGGTCAATATTCATTAATGGTAATTCAAGGAAGTTAATAGATTCATGCTGTAACTTAGAATTATTCTACAAAATAAAACATCAAACAAGGTGCACTTGCCTGGGATACATGCAATGCTGTATGATATGAAAGTTACATGTGTATTTTACCCTTGTAAGTAATACTTTACACTGCTGTGTATCAGTTCAGAATACATGAAAGGTTGTTACCAAGTTTCACTTGCAGAAGTGAAAATCAAAGGCTTATTTACAAACGTTTCACAACAAAGGCACACTTCACACAGAACAGACATCCATGGTCAGAGAACACACAGTCACAGGCGTAGTACGTACCTACTGTATGGGCATCAGAGTAGGACGAAGAGCCACCCCCCAAAGCAGATGGAAACAGAAACACAAAACTATTAACCTTTAAGTTCACTGGAAAAATGTTTTTATCAACCTTGACAAATTGTTTCAAATGTGCAAATATTTTTCTTTTTTTTTAATGACATAAAACATTTTATTTTAATTAAGCAGCTATGCATTTAAAACAATATAACATGGTTGATTTTTTAATTTTTTATTTTTAATTTTTTTGGTTTTATTCTTTTGTCTGTTTGTAAATAAGATATAAACAATGGCATTGATAAGAGTGATTTAACCCCCCTATAAAAAGAAACGTGTATATATATATATATATATATATATATGTATATATATACACACACACACACACACACACACAATTGCCCAACCACTGGCTGGATGTCCAATGCCAATGTACATTTTGTATTATATTTAATTTTGATGTGGAGTTGTAGTAGAGACCTCTCCAGGAAATGGACGAACATTGTACTTGGTAAAAAGACCTTTTTACTTCACTCTTAACCACCATGGACAGGGTTAACTTCAATTTAACCTTCATAAAACCAAATAATCAGAATTGAAGTTCAGCCTAAGAAGAAGGATTCATAATAAGCCTAAAACTATGAATTTTGGGGGCGTTTAAAACTCTCTCCAAGACAAAATATGAATTTGAGTCCACAGCTCCCGCTGGTGAGGGCTGGGCACAATCTTTGCCAAAGAAAGCTGTTGAACTGGGGCAGGCTCTCCTGACAGGACATCACACTATTCTAACAAAAGTGTTTTCTACCAATAAGATATTTCCTTTCCCTTTGAATTAATACTTATTGGTCAAAAACATTGAAGCAGACTGCATTTGACCACCAGCCAATTTTGTCCAGTTTAAGGCAGCAAGTGTCAATTGAAAACAGAAACTGGCAACATGTGGCATGAATGTGTTTATATGGTTTGGGAAGGTAAGGGGTCCACAGCCCTATGTCACCAGAATGTAATTTACAAGATACAATAGTAGCAGCAGTCTCTTGTTTTTTGTTTGTTTTTTTTTTCACTGTTCATTACAGGAATGTAACACATAAAGCAGGGAGGGAGGAAGGGGGAAGAAGAACAAGTCAGTGCCACCTCAGAACTAGATATTCCAAGAAGTGTGCCACTATGATCTCAAAGCACATGGCTGCCCTGCTTCAGACATCATCATTGCATCAGATCCTCACACCCCCCCCCCCCCCCACCACAAAAAAAACCCACACAAATTACATTTAAAAAATCCAAAAATAACTGGAGCATGACCTATTGTACATGGCATGTGGTCTAACGTATATGCTCACAATAATTTGCAAACGTGACATCTGTTGTAGATTTTGCTGCACTTTGTGGAATTCCATGCAAGGGGAAGACGGACGTTTCTGTTTTTAGAGGCTCATTCTGCGATTGCCTTTTTTTCCCCACATGGAATTACCATTGACAGTGAAGCTTCCTTCCTGACAACCACAACATTATTCTTCTTACAAATATTGGCCAGATTGGTAACAGTATCCATTCCAATAGTGCTTTAACCCTTTACCATTCAAATTGCCTAGAAGCTTCTGCATATAAATTTTCACATGCTTTAATGAATTTACTTAACTCTTTCAGTGCCAACCATGACTAAAGTCAGTGGATCTACTTAAGTCAAACTAGTCTGAATCATCACTGGGATCCCAGATTCGTATTCCTCACAAAAAGACCTTTTTATTTAAGAACCAGTATGCCCATAGTTCCAGAAAGAATATTGGACACAATGCGCACCGAGAAAAGCTTTTGACTCAGTCCAAAATTTGGAACTGAAAGAGTTAAATTCTGTGTTGACAGAAAACATTTTTTGATGAATATTGTATGAAGATGGCACCCTGGATCAATAGCTTTTCCTGGCATGAGTAATGCACATTGTGCCCAACTTGTGGCCAGCAAAGCTTTTGAGTCAGTGTCACTGTGACCGGCAAAAGGGTCAACTTACAATATCAAATCATCTGCAGCAAGCATCCAGGGAAATTTTCATTTGTTTTCAGACATCTTGTAGGTGTACAAATATTTGCTGAATTACAACAAACAGCTTGCTATTACATAAAAAAGAAGTAATTTTCTTGGTTCATTTTATAACACAACTATCATTCTTAGTTCCTTTTGCAAGTGTACTCTTGGTGAAAAAAGAAAAAAATGAATAAGCCATCAGGTGCGCACAATAGTCATAGTCAATGTACCTGAATTGTTGATGAGTCAAAAATAAAGTGCCAATTCATTTTTATGTATGGAGGCATATCTGACATTTTCCGCTTAAGTAAAAAAAATACTTGAAAACTTAGTGTAATTAAAACTAGCCAAAGAGAACACAAGCTGTTTTATGACTGCCACATGTATCTACAAAAAGGCACATCAAAATACGGTAAAGAAACACAAAGAACTGCTTCACATTCACCATATATAGAAGAAAGTCAGCCTTCATATCAGTGTCACAACTATGACAAAAGGATGATATCTGCATCATAAGAAAGTAATACATTTTCAAATCTTGATATTTTGGAACAGTGAGCACATAAAATTATTCAACATACAGTATAAAGTGGGCTGTTAATGGTTCTAGGCTACTCTCACTCAGCAGTGGTGTAGTTGAGCACAGGCTGGCATCAGCTGTAAAGATTCTTCCCCTAAAAAGGTTACCATATTCATTCCAATGAATGCACTGTGTACTAAGATTCTACTTGAATATAGGGCCACTAAAAACATTCCACAGGAGTACACCACATTCCCCCCTAATGTGCTTTGCGATATACAGTGCTCCCTCTTTATAACACCCCTCATTACAAGGCGGTTTCTGATGTAACACGGTGGTTACCATGGCTCCCAATGAAATAGTTTTCCCATTACTTCGATGTTAAAAGTCCCTCTGTTATAAGGCAGTTTTGCTATAACACGGTATACCCTGTGGACCCCAACACCAGCGTTATAAAGAGGGAGCACTGTACATGGTATCAAACAGTCAGTCTAGATGATGCCAAATTTCCCTAAAACTCACCCACACGTCTCAAGATAGCCGTATCTACCTGACAAGTTTTTTAATGGATGTAATAATGGGTAATCATTCTGATTATTGCTGAGTAATTTCAATCAAATACTGGTGTGTTTGCATGCTCTGTTGGTTGACAAAAAAAAGCCGATGATCAGCTGACCTAGAGATTCATCACACTTGTGGCTCTGTGAACTTGGGACAGGATCAAGGTGGTTTTCAAGTTAAAGCACCCAAAAGTGAAATTCATGTATGTTGCACTGTGATCCCAGAAATGAGGTCAAGGTCACTCATATACTGTCTAAGGATGACCTTTATAGAGAAACATTAACACGTGCAACATCAAGGTCCTAACTCAAAACAGATCTCCAGTTATCAAGTGAACAGTAAATTTCATGTCAGTTGTCCTGTGACCTTGGGAATACGGTCAAGGTCCACAAATCACTGGAGAACAAACACCTGCACAAAATAGGTAGACATTTATAAAAGGTACATCTCTACCATGTTTGACACCAATCTGGCAACAACTTTTAAGTTATAACCATTACAAGAAATTTCCATGTTAAACTTTCCTATTAAAACTTTTTTTAAGAATTTCCCCCCCAAAAAAATCTTTAAAAAAATCCAAAAATCAATGGAGCATGACCATTCATGCAAATTTGGTAGAGACCCACCCAAGATACATTGCCACTAAATTTGAAGTAAATCTAACTGACAGTTTCTTCAGAAAAATCCAAAATGTGAAGAAGCATTAGAATGCCCATTGACTTGCATAGTAATCAATAGAAAAGGTGCATTTACTCAAAAGTGCCTGAATTGAAAAAAAAAAGTTAAAAATCAGGAATCCACAGCAATGCCACCTAATGAACATCTTAGTTTGACCCTTTCACAAGGAACATATCCAACAAGTTTCAGCTTAATCTGAGTGACAGTTCTGAAAGAGAGCAAATATAGCAAACACACATAAAATCATAACAAAATAGAAAAAAAAAAATGCAGAGCCACCTGGTGAACAATTTATGACCTAGGAGCCTCTAAGACTGTCCCTGTGTGATATCAAAGTAATCTGGTGAGCGGTTTTACAGAAGATTTTTTTCAGATTTGCCCCAAAAAAAGAACAAAACATTCACTAAAAATAAAAAAATCAATGGAGCATGACCATTTGAACATACCTGGTAGAGACCCACCCAAGGTACATTGATCATGGTTTTGGAGAAGAAGTTGAAAATGTGAATTAGCATTAGAATGCCCATTGACTTGCATAGTAATCAATAGAAAAGGTGCATTTACCCATCAGTACCAAATTGAAAAAAATGTTAAAAATCAGGAATCCCCAGCAGTGCCCCCTAATCACCTAACTTTGTTTGACCCTTCCACAAGGAATATCCCAAAAGTTTTGGCTTAATCTGAGGGGCAGTTCTGGAGAAGAAGTTGAAAACAGCAAAAACACACAAAAAATCATAAAGAATTTTTTAAAAATGCAGCACCACCTGGTGAACAAATTAAGAACTAGGAGTCCCTAGGACTATTCCTGTGTGATATCAAAGCAATTGGTTGAGCAATTTTGGGGAAGATTTTTCAAGATTTACCCCCACAAAGAACCAACAAAAATTCATTAAAAAAATTTAAAAATCACTGGAGTGTGACTATTTGAACAAACTTGGTACAGACCCGCCCAAGGTACATCCCCACCAAGTTTAAAGTAAATCTGGTTGACGGTTTAGGAGAAGTCGAAAATGTGAATGTGACAGACGAGGACCATCCTTTAAGCTCAGCTGACTGACAAGACAGCTGAGCTTAAAACCAGAAGTTGTACTGGAAGCATATGGCTTGCACACACACAATCGTCAAACACAAATTCTCATTCACCAGCATGTTACTTTTACCTTTATGTTGAACACAATTATTTGCTTACGTATGTATAGATGATATCAATTTTCTGAGACATCTGTCTGTCCTGAATATTGCACAATATATTGGTTCAGGTTACTGTGCTCAATCATGAACAGTATTATACTATAACTATAACTTCTCCCTCAATACATAGCCCTACCTAAAACATTTACTCAAATGTGAAACAGTTGAACTTGGGTGACAAATGGCCCCCCTGGTCATTTTAGAGTTTCATGTTTACATCCACAGTAACCTCAACCACAACCTACAACAGGCACTCTATTGTAATCAATACAGACAGCAAAAGCTTTAGTCAGACACTTAATAAAAACTCAATGTCAACATGTTTTCAAATATCTAGATTGGTAAGAAAATAGGGGGAGTGCACTTATTGGAATGAATACGATACCTACAGTTTAGCATCATTCTGACTACCTCACCATTCCTGTATGTACAAGACCTACATAACTACTAAAGCCACAATGCACACTACGCTGCCCATGCATGGCCAGTATTTTGAAACATGTACAGCTATTTCACATCCTATGTAACGATATCCACCAGTAATTAAGGATAGGTAAGACACCAATGACAGCTTTAAGTGTACACTATTTACCACTGCTCACAGACCGAAAAGTATTAATGCAAACATTTATACGATATATACTTCTGTAAAGTAAATGATCAAACCATTTCAAATATAATGATGATTTCAACCTTGTTAGCTTACTCTGGAATACGCATTGAACTCATTGGCAAACATGTCAATTGTCAGAACCTTATGCAAATGCGGTTTTTTCTCCTCAAGTTTATTCAAATCTACTTTTTTTTTGCACAGGAGTAATGGAATAATGAACACACAGTAATGTGGCTCAAAAATGTGTCAGAGATTTTGTACCTCTTGTTTACTTTTCCTGATATATGTGCTTTGAAAAATGGAGGGAGCTTAAAATATGTAAACCTAAACATTTTTTTTTTGGCATAACTGTTACAGCAAAACGAACACTGTTGACAAAAATCCATGAAACATTTTTTGAGCCACATCGGGACACACTAATAACAAATTCATTTTTTTAATTGAAGCCAAAATGTATGCTTTCCCCACATTTCCGCCAATATTTTTTCATTCTGTGAGCTTTGATAGGTAGTAGTACCCAAAAATGCCTTTGGTGTCTTACCAGTCCTAAAGAGGCCAATGGGCCTAATGCTCTGCTGACGTGCAATCAAAAATTCATTTCCTGAAATGCATTCCCCAATGGCCTTGAGAAAGTAGGTGAAGGTCATCCACATTATGCTATATCAAAACTTCCACATGACACACAACTATGGTATATTTGGTACCATTAGCTTTATTTCTATCTCTACTTGCTGAATTTAGTGTCCTTTACTAAAGTGCTTTAAAGGTCCTATTGATTAATATGGTCTAACTTTGCAGAAAGCTTGGGTTCAGATGTCTTAGAAATAATATCTGGTGATTCTTCACAAACATCTTAATTTCAAACGAGTATTTTCATACATTTAAAATGAGCCTCCATGGCAAGCCATTAGCGCAGGCTTTCTGCCAGATCATGGTCACTGGCATGAAACTGTTGCTGACATCACAAATACAATCTTTCTCCCAACTAGTGTGTGACAGCTGCCTACAGAACTGCATCAGTGCAAGTACTGGACATGGCAAGATGAGAGAACTTCAACGGTGATAGTGAGTGTGATGATATGCGGCACTCTTTTTGATGAAAATTAACAAGATTTAATAGAGAGGACAATTGTGGCAGAAGAGCAGACAATCAAGCCATACCAACAGCAACCAGTTGTGGCTTGTGTACAAGGCCAACATGATGCCAGCAACACAACACAGATCGGAGAATTAGACAACCCAAATCACCCCACATTTCTTTCCTTAGATTAATACCAGAGCCATGCCCAGGGGGCATGAATGTCTCGCCAGCATTCAGTAGCAATGTAATTGTAAGACAAAACATTATAATGGTATTAAGTAGATCTATGTTGAATGTATCAAGTAAATCTCAATATATTTACTCAGAATATACCACTTTTTTTTTTTTTTTTTTTAAACAAAATGGCCAATAAAGTATATAACATCTTAATACAAATCAGAGCTTGACATGCCAGTTTCAAGCTTCGTAGTGATAGATGTCATGTAAAGCACTTAATTCCCCTTGGCCAACATGACTTCATATGTTCAGTTACCTAAGTTTGACCTTCAAAGGACACTTCAAGATAAATTTAAGAACACCAAAAATAAAGCATAGGTACTTTGCTATTCATGTTAAATAGTAACTAGGGACCTACAATCAACTATACCCAAGACACACAAGGAAAATAAGATTTGTCGAGTCAAAAGTAGATCAAAGTCATCCACTTTCAAGAGATTTCTGACGTTTTGTAAGATGCAAAGCTAGTATAAATTTGGTGAACTTGGTTTGACTCTTGGCCATGAATAGCATTGTACATTCGAGGATGCAATGCATCTGACCTCCAAAGTAGGTCAAAAATACATCAAGGCCACCCACTTTCAATAGACTTCTAAAGCTTTCCTAAGAAGCAAAGGTGGTGTAAGTTTGGTAAACTTGGCTTGAATTCGTCAAAAGTTGCAGTGGTAATGCCACGTTTTGCATTTCACCCATGAAAATACATTTAGGTCGTTGAAATCAGTTGAGGTCATCCAATTTCAACAGGCTTCTGAAGCTTCTAAGTGTGACAGTGATGACCCTCATCTCTAGGGATGATTACAATGAATCATCCACCCAAGCATGAAAGCCTTTCCTAGTCTAGTTAGTGAAATAATGCCACTCAGAAGTTTTTCTCCAATGCTCAATCAAACATAAAGTAATCAGTGAAGTGTGACAGTGATGACCCTCATCTCTAGGGATGATTACAATAAGTCATCCACCCAAATATGAAAGGCCTATGTAGTCTAGTTACTGAAATAATGCCACTCCGAAGTTTTTCTCCAATGCTCAATCAAGCATGAAGTAATCAATGAAGTGTGACAGTGATGACCCTCAACTCTAGGGATGATTACATTAAATCATGTACCCAAATATGTAAGGCCTATGTAGTCTAGTTACTGAAATAATGCCACTCCGAAGTTTTTCTCCAATGCTCAATCAAGCATGAAGTAATCAATGAAGTGTGACAGTGATGACCCTCGTCTCTAGGGATGATTACAATAAATCTTCCACTCAAATATGAAAGGCCTATGTAGTCTAGTTACTGAAATAATGCCACTCCGAAGTTTTTCTCCAATGCTCAATCAAGCATGAAGTAATCAATGAAGTGTGACAGTTATGACCCTCGTCTCTGGGGATGATTACAATAAATCATCCACCCAAATATGAAAGGCCTATGTAGTCTAGTTACTGAAATAATGCCACTCCGAAGTTTTTCTCCAATGCTCAATCATGCATGAAGTAATCAATGAAGTGTGACAGTGATGACCCTCGTCTCTAGGGATGATTACATTAAATCATGTACCCAAATATGAAAGGCCTATGTAGTCTAGTTACTGAAATAATGCCACTCCGAAGTTTTTCTCCAATGCTCAATGAAGCAAGAAGTAATCAATGAAGTGTAACATTGATGGCCCACATCTCTAGTGATTATTACAATCAATCATCCACCCAAGTATGATAGCCCTATCTGATCTAGTTAGTGAAATAATGCCACTCCGAAGTTTTTGGTTGACGGACGGACGGACGGACGGACGGACGGACGGACGTCCGGAAAGTGACAGCTTAGTCTCGCAAACAGCTAACGCTGGCGAGACAAAAATGAACTTTCTGTTAATAAATATCAAAGAGTTGCATTCATTGTAATTCAAAATGACCAATCCTTTTACCTTATTTTGGTTTGGTGTCACTCTTAGTGCTAGTAAAGTTAAAACAGGCCGGTCAGATGTTTGGTCCAACCATTTGCAATCTTTAAATTTGGACTTTAATATTGTAAGGTCCCACAACTCACAGAATTCTGCAACGATTTCCATTTTGCTGAAGGTAAACTCCAGTCAATCATAAATCACTGTGGCAGTTTGTCTTCTGCCTCTGGCCCATATCACACAGCCAGTCACAGCCTGTGAGGCTGCAAGCTACTGGTGTTACATAGGCAATCAATGGGGGTGTTACATAGGCAATCAATGGGAATGACGTCAAAGGACATGCCATGCTCGCCAGGCACGATGTTACCACTAGTATACAGACCACAGTAGGATTAACACGATACTGTCAGCCCTGACTGCCTATATGTGGTTGCTACACCCTGCAGCAACACAACGACTCAACCTCCATGGATACTGAGATGCAAATGTACATTTCTACTCCTGAGAGAGAGAGAGAGAGAGAGAGAGAGAGAGAGAGAGAGAGAGAGAGAGAGAGAGAGAGAGAGAGAGAGAGAGAGAGAGAGAGAGAGAGAGAGAGAGAGAGAGAGAGAGAGAGAGAGAGAGAGAGAGAGAGAGAGAGAGAGAGAGAGAGAGAGAGAGAGAGAGAGAGAGAGAGAGCTAGTACTGTCTAGCTGTATACTCGCCATGCTTCCTATCTGCTCACCTCATTGTGTTGTGTTTGTGATGTCAGCACCCCACCACTCCAGAGGTGTCGGAGAAGAACGATAACTTACAATGTGTGCATTTCAAAGCCGCACTTCAAAAGGTGAATAAAGATTCCATTTTGATATTGCAAGTGTAGCGAAATTAATAGATACGAACAGAACAACATATTTACTTCCCATATATGCAAATAAAACAGATTGTAGTGATCAAAAAACTTTTAACAATGACTTTGAAAAACAGGTCAAGGTCATCTAGAATTTAACAAAATTTGGTCTTTGGCCTAATTCATATTTGGTATAAATTTTGTAGTTCCATCTTAATTTGTTATCACAATACTGAATTCAATGTGTTTCTGATACCTACTATGTTAGTTCCAATTGACACTACCAGTGGTACCACCATGACTTCACACAAAATAGACTTTTGATCTATGTAATGTTATGTGGATATGTGTACACAAGTTAAGATGTAATGACTATCACAAAGAAAAAGTCATTCCATTGAATGCACTCCCTAAATGACCTTGAGAAAATAGGTCAAGGCCATCCATATAACACAATATCAAAGTTTCACATATGATACACATTTGTGGCACATTGGGTGTCACTAGCATTATTTTTTCTCAAAATAATAATTTAATGTGTTTCCAACACATTTCTGTGCATACCTTGTGTTATACTGCAGGTGGTGCCACCAAATTTCAGCACATTTTTATCTTTTTGCCCTATCAATATTCCAGCTAAGTTTTGTGAAGATTCAAGAAACACTTTTCAGCACTCTCAAATTTTTCACAAATTGGCATATATATATATATCGCATAATACTATAGGTGGTGCCACCAGTATCAAACTTGACCCACATTTTCATACACTAGATAAGTCCTAAAAGTAATATGGGGTTAACATCAAAACTGCATTCACATGTAAACGTTGATGGACTGATGGACAAACAAACATGAGTGATAGTATAAGCTCTGTGACCTTTAGTCAGCAGACCTGAAAAATGATAGCTTAAACTTTTCTACAAGCATTGTACAGTGGTTTGCAACTGTACAACCAAGACATTTTTGTTAAACAGAAAAAAGCGCATGGCACAATGAGCAGATGACCCTCGGCAGCCCGCAAGGTCTTTACGGAAGGAAGATTTGTTTTGCCTCTGAAAATAATACAATACCATGAAAGGTAGACTTGGCAAACACTGAGGCACTGTGTGATGTACAGAAGTATCACAGTGAAACCTCACTCACTTGGGACTCTCTCATCTATTTAAAGTTCATTAAAAAAATACCTGAAGAATGTAGTTTTAATAAAGTTCTGGTCCACAGTAAGGTGCATCTGTGATACAAATTTCATGAAGCTATCATCAATGCTTCTTGAGATATGGTCAGGCATCATCCCATCGGACAAACGCATCTGATCTCTGATCTCAGAATTAGGTTTTAAAAATCATGAAAAAAATACTAAGTCATCAGGGAGACCTTGTTTTAAATAGATCTTACCTCCATCATAAGGCTCATCTCAAATAAAAAATTGGAGAGGCTGTAATTGTTCTCAATATATTGTGATATGTCATTCTTTTGGGTGCCATTCTCCCAGCCCCCAAAGAGTATGTTTCAAAAATGCATACAGCATTGTAGAAATGATCAGAGGAAGCTACTTTTAGACAGCTTTTCTGGTCCATCACTCATCAACATTTGGTAAAACTGTGCTCAGTTCTTCAGATATTGCGTTAATGTAACCCATTTTGGTGTCACTGTTCTAGCCGCGAAATAAAAATTTTAAAAAATAGTGCAACTGCTATCAATTTTTCTTGATATCGTAGCAATGTCATCTGGATGAATGGACAGACACACGGATGCTGAATACAATGAGATCATCACAAAATATGCACAACCCTACAGAGACAAAGTCAACAACTTTCTCTGGTACACTCAAGGGGTGTTTGACTGATGGCATATTACTCCTGACTCTTTCAGTGCCACATTTTTGACTGAGTCAACAGCTTTCTTTGGCACACTTCAGGCACATTGTGCCCAAACATGCCAAGGAAAGCTCTTAACCTGGACTATTACATTCTATGCACATGTACTTACAGGCATGCTGGTACTTAAATGAAAGGTCTTCTTACATGGAACATGAATCTAGCATCCTATTTTAATTCAGAGCATGTTGTTTTGAGTAGGTTGACTCAGGTCACAGGTGGCACTGAAAGAGTAAGACTGCAAAAGAAGCTGGCAATATTTACACCATCAGGTGTTTGCTGGCTATTTTTACTAAGAAAAGCTTCCAAGCTAATACAAGTACATCAGTGTCAGGTCCTTTAGGGTTAAAACAGTATCTTTATTAATACCCACCTCTCTGTGTTCATGTTTTGTTCAGCATCATATAGACAGAATGGAGCGTCAATGGTTGTACATTCCTTCATGAACTCAATGGAGCCGCCGGGGTCAGCAGAAATGTCACAGAGGGCAAGAAGGCGGTGTGGGAGCTGTGGACTGCCTGCACTGGTGGGGATCCAGGGGACATGGCGAGGGCGCAACAGGCTCTTTGCATCAGGAATGGACACCAGACGAGGGCTATTGGGTGCCCAATAGATGCCATTGATGATACAGGAAGCATAAGGAGCAATCTGGAACACAAGAATCAGCCAATGTTTAAAGCCATCTTGAGGGGACAACATGGCCAATGGAATCCAGCCTAACTTTGTTTTGTGATAATAACCTTGCCACCCAGTCTTTAACACTGGCAGTTTCAACTGACAGTATGCTTCCAACAGCGACCTACTACAATCATGCCATAACTGGAGAAATGGTCTAAATCTAAACCCAATCTGCTTGCTTTTTTAAGCAAAGGGAAGTGACATGTGACCAATTTAACTTGCACACCTTTCTAATTATCCCAAAGTGTAATGATAACTAATTAATATTAGGCTATTCATCACCCAAAACCCTACGGAGACTTCTCCTTCAATCCTTAAGGATATATGTCTGCTTAGCATATGTGTCTACAAAATTTACCATAAAACACAATAAACCCAAAATAAGCCCAACAAAGTATGTATTTTTGAAAAGTACATAAAGTGGAGAATTGTGTTTTTGTCAATGTCTTTGTTTGGTTTCTAGGACTGTCACAGTTCCACCCCAAACAATAAGCCCTTTGATGCCAAAGTGTGATGTCAACCTTCCAACATCAAAGTCCTACAAACCAAACAAAGCAAAATTTGCAAAAAGTGAGACCCACTTTTTGTGTTCATTTCTCATAGTTTGTTTTGCCACAAGAATTTCAAAGTTCGAATGAAAAATAAAAATGTGGAATCCATTTCAAACTGAAAAATTAGGAAAATTGTATGTTTTTTGTACAATTGCTGTATAAACACAAGACAAGTGAGACAAATGACAAAGACAATGACAAAACACAATTTTCCACTTTATGTACCTTTAAAAAATATATACTTTGTTGGACTTATTTTCAGTTTATTGTGTTTTAAGGCCAATTTTGTGGACACCTCTGCTAAGCTGAATTATATCCTTAAGTAATGAAAGAAAAAAAAATAGATAGATGACAAGCATGAGCATAGAGTTTCTAGTGTCTGCCTAACAAATAGCCCTAGCTCAATGTTATCATATTTAAAAGTGTAGATAGTGGTACGTACTAGTGGTAGTCACTAAAATGACATATTTATTAAGTGACAGGACCGGTTGTTGCTGATTCTGTGATATTTGAAAATTACACCTTTTCAATGCTTGGTTATGGGCACAGTCCAAGGTCAGAAGTTTTTCTTGTCCCAGTGTGTGTAAAGTGGGCAGACAAAAGCTGTTGAGATAGACTATGGACTCTTTTGTTCCCCCTCTCAGTAATTCTACACAGACATTTCACCAGGCCCACGTCAATGAAAGGTCGTAACATGAGCATCCACTTGATGCCCCTCATCTTCCGTTTATACATGATTCATCTACAATAGTTTCATGGGCTTTTCAATTTTTAGGCTGGGCGAAAGCCCGCCTGACACATTCTACAGAATGTATAGAGGGAGTGTAAAGTTTGAAATTTGTGAAAATTATAAAAGCTAGGGCCATAAAAATTATGCTTTATTTAAGGCACATATATTGGATATAAATTGTCTAAATGTAAAAATTGCAAATGCCCCATTGTTGATTTAATTGCACATTTTCATTGCTCAAACATGGTACATTGTACTGCAAGCAAATTTACAACTATTTTTACCACTGAAGGCAGAACACTGCCCATGCAGTCATAACTATTTGTTATATATCCTTACACTGACAACAAACAGATATGTTAAAAATAATGCTACAGATGCTTATGTTATTAGCACATAAAGCTACACTGGTGTGATATGAATGATGGATAGATAAAATATGAGCAAGCTAAAACATTTGTAAGTTTTGACAGTCGTTTGATCCAGTGAATACAGGTCCTTGGCAATTGGAGTCATGTAGCCCGAAAGCAACGGTAAACCTTTGCTGAGGGGATTGAGAACCAGATCTGGGAGACCAAATCGCAACCTTTATTAACCATCTATGTCAGAATATGTGATACGCTTTACACTCAGATATTTCATTACTCATTTTTATACTGGGTTGTGAATTGAACACGCGGTGCATATGTATTCATTGGCATATTTTATAGCATGGAACATATTTCTGACATTCCTAGCATGCTCCCCATGGTTTTCGGTTTGTGCATGGCCAGTATTTCAGTGCGAACAACACGTTGCACGGAGCTGGGATTTACTGGCTGTCTGTGGTTGCTCAAAATATGTAAACTTGCAGTCTGTGGATTAAACGCCTATATCGCTAAGTTACATATGATAATCTCTTATAATTGGTTTCACATTTTTTCGGATATTTAACAATGGTGCATTAGGATGCAGCAGTATGTTATTGGAAAGTATGTCACTGCTTTTGACATCTTCCCACGTGGTTTAGGTTGTGGACGACGCTTGGCTGTAAATGATTTTTATTTTGAAGTGAATTTGGCATCGGAAGAGAGATCATTTGATGAGAATGTGTTATTGTTCATTTGGAGAAACTACCAATTTTATATAAGTACAGTACTAGCAAAGAGGGTACTTGTAAGCATGTAAATGTCGTGACACCATGATTATGAAAGAAAGTTTGTTGTTGTTTTTTTTTTCCGATTGACAACACGGGTGTCTGGGCAGTAACAATGACCAGCAATGGCAGAGATACGGACTTGTAATGTTATGTGTTGCCAGAGTTTGTTAATCATAAGATGCTGGTGTTGTAAAAGTTGTGTCACAATACTGAGAAAACTAGTATTAACTGACGTGAACAGGGGCAAATTTGGCCGCCATGGTGTTTAGTGGATGTGTTTACATGCAGTGCAGACGCGGTTGGACTAAAAAGTGGATTGCACCAGATTACAATACCAGACTTCATAATATACCAAATTGCAGTACCACATTGCACTTAAAATACCGGATTGCAGTACCAGATTGCATGAACAACCCCTATCTAACCTGCCTGTATTCTGGCCCAAGGCAAATGAAATTTTAAGAGAAGTGAAGGGGCACTTTGTAACTATCCTTTAGAAATAAATAACCTATTCATCTTCTATATAATTTAAATTTTCCATAGGATATAAAATAAATTAAAAACTGCAAAATTAACCTAAACAATTTCATGCTGTGGATTCTTAATATGGGAATGAAGCACTCCATATTTTAGTGCATCACATATTGCAACATATAGTCTTATGATTTTCCAGAATATTCTGAATCAGATACAATTATTTGTGAAAATGTATGTCCAACTTTTCAAGTATAAATTAATGAATGTTTTTTTTTTACCTTACAGCATTCCTCGACCTCAACCATGACTAGTGCCACTGACCAACCAAAACGTTCAGTAGATCAGCTCACAGTATTGTCGAGAGATTATAAAGTGAAGCTATGTGGTTCTGGTAAACAACTGTGATGTGCTATAACAAATTGGAAGTTTGGCAAGGACACGAGCTCACATAAGAGTTACCACCAGGAAGTGATACTTGATGGATTTCGTATTACATGCAGACATTGGAATTGAAATAGTTATCTATTATACTGCTCTCATCATCAACAGTGACAAATGCTAAACCAACCAAAATGTTCATCTGATCCTTGAATGCAACACCAAGTGGTATCACACATAGCATCATGCAATGGCAGCTGTATGCAACTACCTGGAGTCACAGATCTTGTGAGAGCCTTGCCTATAGCACTTGAAAACTGAATAAATAAACATGCTCCTCATGATAGAGTGTGTGGTAAAACTGGTGCTATCAGTGTACAATTATGATTTGCAATGACAAATAAGAAGTGTCTTCATATCTACGTCAGGTGTTAAAGAGATTATCTTTGCTCTTTTTTCTTTTCCATTTAGATGTAAGCTCCAGTTAATACTCCGTTAAAGTCTAAAGTCTGCAACATTTTAATTTTGTATCCTTGTAAACTTCTTAAATATTATACTATTATGTACTCTTAAGTATTGAAGTTATTTTTGTATGCAAATCAAAAAAAAAAAATTTTAAATGTTGTCTTCTGATCAACTTGTTCAGCTTTTATTTTTGTTTTGCTGGCTATAAATATTCTGCATGAAGCAAACCAAGCTTGGCGGTGTCTCTCTCATTTCAATCCACCTGTTCACCAGGCCAATGCTAATTTCCCAGTAATACCTATCTATATCCAAATGAATATTTTATTTCAAATCCCAGTGAATGCCCAGCCTATAGGCTTTAAGCCTTGTTCCAAATTTGTTTCCAATCCTCTGAAATTATCTAAAATCATTCAGGATTCCCAAAAAAGTACAATATTTCTTCCCAATTTTTATTCAAAGAGGCCCTTTCCCCAAATCCTAGATTAATCCCTGACTAACTATATAAGTAAATGTGATTGTGACCTAGGCCATGGCCACAGGAGCAGTGAGGAAACGGATTGTTACTTTGGGTCGGCACTCTGTGGACAATTCACATCTCTTCTTGTCTCCCACAGTTCTGCTCATCATTTATGCACAGTACATAGCCACATACATAACATCTACCAACACCTGAAGAACACTGCACATTACCGTGTGACTAAAGCTGGACGCGTATCTCTCGGGATGTTGTTCAAACTCCTGAGCATCAAAGCCTCCTCCTTCCTTCCTGACAAAGTGATCTTCTCTGCTCACTACACATCCATACACCTTCTTGGTTGCTGTCAACAAAACAACAAAATCAGCACAACTGTTTTGACATACATAAAGTTGAATATGTTAATTTTCCTCACATATATTGTATGTTGCTAAGTAATATAGTTAATCCTCTCCGGCACTCAAAGTACCCCTATAGTCAACGTTACCTTCCAAATTTTCAAATATTTTATATTAACAGAAAATGCCTTCAATATGGACAGACCTGTACAGAATGCTTGTGCCACTTAAATAACATTTGTCGCTGAAGGTCGGATTCTTATCAACCAACCTGTGTCATGGAAAATTGTTGACAAAATATCATGTGTACCAGGAGAGGATTAATCAATATTACATTGCAGAGGAATCTTAAGAATTGTTTGATTAATATTCTTGTGGTACTGACCTCCAGTAAGACTTTCCTAAAACATGTAAAAATTCTTGCACAACTAATATAAAAAGGTCTTTGAACTTTCAGTTAAGAATGCTTTTTTCATACTTTCAGTATTTTATCACTTAAGATGTTTTGAGCCCTTTTTCAAAAAATAAAAATAAAAAAAGACTAGTACCACACTGCTTATGTACGAATATGACATATTATCTTTTAGTTTATCAAGCTTTCTTGGCATCTACAGTGCATTAATGTTATACATACAGTGTAAACTGTGTGTTTCATGATTGTGGAATGAGAGGTACATGTATTACAATCTGAAACATGAAAAAAAATGATGAAAATACCCAGACAGTAGAGAGTCCACTGGTTGCTACGTTGTTACTCCAGGACTTCATTAGTGAGTCCTAGGCAGAGCTCATCTGTGGAGTATGAAGTATCACACACAATCAAATATCTAGCCTAGCTAACAACCCTGCACTACAGCCATACACTCATCTACCCTACCAACACCCCAGCATAGAGTTCATACATGCTTCCACAAAAACCTCTCATTGAATCTTGTATCTGATACATGTACATTCATTTACAAATCCACTGAGAATACCAGGATGCCTGTAGGAATATATCTGGTGTGACCTCTATGGTGGGTGGCTGGTAGGTCAATAGAATTCAGTCAGACTTCATTGGACAAGTTCATTTGATACTGGCTCTTATGTCTTGGACCCATAGATATTGAACACTCTGGAAACTCAGTCAACAGCTTTCCTTGGCACTATCTGGTTGCAACGCACCCAGAAGGCATCAAGGAAAGTTATTGACTGTTGGCATATTATTCTAGGGAGCACATGACATTAATCTGCGAAACCAGACATCGCATAGTAACTTTTAATGGGTAAAAACTGCATGACAATGGGGAATGTTCTCCCAGATGACGCTACTGTTCATAAGTACTATGGTTACTAATACCTGCAGGTGGAGACAGCTGAGTGATAAAGAGCCTAGACTCTTCTTATTGGCCAGTGGTTGTTAACAGGAAATGGTGCATCATTATAAAATAGCCTCTGAATCAGTGCTGCCACCTAGGAGAACATCCCTCATACACCAGCATCAGCTCCTCAGGGCTATAATGCACAGTTTTCACTTAATTCAGTAACCCAGTCAGCTGCTTCTGGCCACACTCTACATAATATAATGTTGCTAAATTTACAAACAGGCTACACACGTTAAGGAAATGTCCAACCAGGCAAAGCGTCTTCACTCCTGACCAAATCTCACAGATATATTCATTCCTATAATAATAAACCTATATTCTTAATTGACAGAAGGCTTTGCAGAATCTGCCTTCACTAAAGGTGGAACTCATAATTCAAAACTGTTGTGTAAACACAAGCATTTTGGGCAACGCGGTTTTGTGAATTTTTTTTAAATACATGTTGGAAATTACTCAAGGTAAAATGACTGATTGTTTGCTATTATGCTCCTAGTATATGTATCTGCAAAAAGATCAGGGACTTTTTCATAAAAGGATCAGCATTTTTTAAAAAGTGATACAAAAATAAGAAAATGTATGTTTTATAAACAGTAAAATTTTTGAAACTCTTCAGTTTCAACAAGCATTTAAAATAGAATTGATCATTTCTTAGAAAATTTTCAAGATGTTTTCTAGGGTTGATTGAATAAATTAGTTTACTTGATTCAAATTAGAATTAGTTTTAGAGATGAAATCATGTGAAACAGCCACTATATTGATGTAGATTTATACCTATTGTCTGTCCTCAAGATCTTAATCTTCACATGACCCATTGATCATCATGTTAACATCAAAAGTATTTTTTTTATTTCCTCAGTTTACATTGCAGCAAGGAGTGTTCAAATCTCTACTTCTACCCTCCTTGATTGGGGCTAGAACTTACAAATTTGGACTGTGAGAGACCCCACCCCGTCTTTGTCTACCACCAAAATATCTCAAGATGATTAAAATTATCCAAAACCAGTTGGACATTACCTTAAATGTAAGCTGAGAAATGAAGATAGGTCACCATCCATGCAGCTAAATCTGCACACACCATTCAAAATAAGCAGTATTATATCAAAATTTGCACTAAGTGCCCCACCCATGCCAAGGAAAGCTGTTTGTTGACTTGGGTCATGTTACCTTCATAGGTCTACATTTCTCATTCAAACTGTTTTTTCATAATTGTTCAAACTAGTCAAAAAACATTGAAGCAGACGATACTTGACTACCAGCTGATTTTGGCTGGTTTAACTAAGAAGGGGTTCAAGCACTGGAACAGTTATTATCTCTTCACTACTAACTTATGCAAAATGGTAGTTTTTACAAAATCCGTGCTATACAAAGGGATTTGTAAACAAAATTAGAAATAGGAATGACATTAACAGACAAGGAATAAATTTTGACAGATTGATCATAATCTTTAAAATTTTGCACAGAAGCAAGTTGTTGGCATATGGTTTGAACATAGGTATATGGACATTTTTTCTTTTTTTTTTCAAATGAAATGAACCTGTGTTTGTTTTGGAACAATAAAGCTGCAAATAAAGTTCACACACTTCACAAAGCCTGAAAACTGACAAAAAGCCTTTTTTTAAAAGCTAATGTATCAGTGTACAAAGTTAGTACAATTCACACATGTCTGTGAACACAGGCAATTTTGACATACACATGTATGTAAAATGACCCCATCAGCCATCATCCTCAAATATTTATCACTGGGTCCTGACGCAATCCTCATTTGGTTACACATTCACTGGATGCTACATCAATTAATATCTAGTTCTGGTCACACGGGCACTGGTTGACTATGAGGTAATGCCACCTAGTGATCATTACCCCAGACAAGTGTCAGGAATCCAAAGAAATGTTATGATCAATTGCAAGATCAATTCAAGCTCTTTGACTTTGAGTTATGATTGATCTTGGATTGAGGACAAACATGTCAAGAGGCTTGGTAGCATCAAGATGGCACATGGATTGTTGCTGTTTATGACCCACGCATAATATGAATTGTTGATCTCATATCCAATACAGAAGCTTGTCTTCAAGTTTCTTTCTGAGCCCAAAAGGAACCTAAATATCACTGTCT
Organism: Hermodice carunculata; assembly: GCA_964020975.1. Classification (NCBI taxonomy): domain Eukaryota; kingdom Metazoa; phylum Annelida; class Polychaeta; order Eunicida; family Amphinomidae; genus Hermodice; species Hermodice carunculata. The sequence continues at coordinate 70,947,467 of OZ026622.1, read as the reverse complement.
GGTTGTACCGAAATAATTCAAAAGTTTGTTTTCAAGTTCCCAGGAAACCCTGGATCTTCAACGGTAGATTTTCTTTTCTGCAGGGGTATAATGTATTGCTTCTGCGATTGACACTTGTTGCCCACTAAAGATTAAGAATAGTCTGTCAGTATCAATCTGAAATGTTTATTTGAACAAGTAGCCGCTGACGCTAGCCATATCCCCCGCCCACAGTAATCATGGACAGATGGACGGACGGACGGACACACGGACGGTGCCCATTACCATATCCCCTCTAAGGTCTACCCACCATAAAAAAAATCAAAGGGCTGGCATCAATAATTTAGAAGATATGGCCCGGACAAAATTTGTATTGTATCTTGAGCTTGCTTAATGAACTTTGTTAATTAATTAATTAATGGAAGTAATTAGCCACAGAAAACAATGCGTATGCACACCTACTACCTAAGGTCTACACACCATAAAAAATTCAAAGGGCTAGCATTAATAGTTTAGAAGATATGGCCCGGACAAAATTTGTCTTGCTTAACGAACTTTGTTAATTAATTAATTAATTAATGGAAGTAATTAGCCACAGAAAACAATGCCTATGCACACCTACTACCTATGGTCTATCCACCACAAAAAATTCAAAGGGCTAGCATTAATAGTTTAGAAGATATGGCCCGGACAAAATTTGTCTTGCTTAACGAACTTTGTTAAACAATTAATTAATGCAAGTAATTAGCCACACAAAACAATGCCTATGCACAGCTACTACCTAAGGTCTACCCACCATAAAAAAATTGAAGAGGTAGCATTAATAAAGGGAAGATATGTGCCGGACAAAATTTGTTTCTGTATATTTACATATAGTGGTGACCCAAATATTTGACCTAGTGACCTAGTTTTGCTTTATGACACTTTCTTAGACTAAGCTTCACATTTGTGTAACATTTCATGACTCTAAGTAAAAGGACAAAAAAGTTATGGCCCGGACAAGATTTTTCATACATATGTATTCTGTGACCCAGATATTTGACCTAGTGACCTACTTTTGGCACACCATACACCTCTATCCTAGGAAGTACAAACACATTAAATTTGGTAGCTGTGGGTGTTATGGTGTTGGAAATATGGCCCGGAGAAGCTTCGGACGGACGGACGGACGGAAGGAAGGACGAGGTGCAAACCTATAGTCCCCCACCAAGTGGGCGGGGGACTAAAAATATTGAAACCTATTCTTGCTAGACAAATCAACTGCAAGGATGAGCATTTGGTTGACATTCTGAGCTTTGCTATCTTATTATTATTATTATTATTATTATTATTATTATTATTATTATTACTATTATTATTATTACTATTATTATTATTACTATTATTATTATTATTATTATTATTATTATTATTATTATCATTATTATTATTATTCAGGTTGATATCATTTTTTATTTCATTTTTGGATCAATCTTTGTCACGTATGGAATAAAATGATTATTTCAGCAACTTTTGACACCTGGTCATACATGTTTCACAAGGACAGACAAGGATCTGCCAGCTTCTGTGACTAGACGAGTGACGTAGTCACCATTTTGTTTCTTTTTGCATGTGACACATATTTAGTGCTGCTACAATTTGTGATCAAGTTTCACAGAAGTGTGTCAAAGCACAGACAAGTTACAAGCCAGACATGAAAAGTGAACACAGAGACAAACATAAGGACAATACCCCTTTGGTTCCTACTGCAAAGGGGTCAAGACCATATGCAAAAACTGACATACAAATTAGGTCCAAAATGCTTTTTCAATTGATATATCATATATCACTAACAATGTCCAATTTCTCTACTCTTCTAGCTAGTCTGCAGGCTACACCATGTTTTATATGAAAACTGATCAATATCTAAACCTGCCACTACAAGCCCTTGAGCAAAAACTTTCGTAGATGAAACTTTTACAAGTCATATATGATTTATTTTATATATTCAACGTCATGCACCATACATGTACTAATATAAAAAAAAGTATAATGTCCAACATTAACATTCAGCTGTTTATAAAAGTAAACGTGAACAGGTATCAACAGTCTACTTAATTTAAAATTCCAATTTGAATATGTGGAACCTACTGCCACAGCAGGTTTCTTGTTAATATCCTGGCAACACCAATTATACAGCTTCAGTGACATACAACAATTGATGGTATGACTGTAATATAATTTTACATCCACAAAGTGCCAGGTAAACTTTCTTCTTTTATAGATGATTTTTCTTTTCAGTAGGTTCACCCTTGAAGGTTCTTTGTTCCACATGGCTGGAAGAGGACTAAGTTCCTTTGGTTAAGCACTTAAAAGAACCATGGTAAATAAACAGTGTGCAACCCAGGATTTGAATCAAATTTAAGTGACACTCCCTGGACATGATATTTAGCATGTACAAAATTACCACCTTCCAAGATAACCAATCAGATCATTTACAGTGGTCCCTCCTTTGAACGACCCCAACCTGCATGACCACCTACCATTTATGACCGTTTTTCTTGGAAAAATCAATTTACTTTAATAATTTACCTCATGTGAATGACCATCGCCAAAACACGGCCATGACCATGGCAAATATGGCCCCAAATCACCCCACTCAGTGTTTTCTGCCCCTTGTAATTACCATTTCTCTTATTTTCCAAATTTTCTTTTGCACTTGATGCCCTCTTTCATGGAATCCCAAAACAATTTTACGACTGTTTTCAACCATTCAATGAATCTCATCCTCATGCTTATGTTATTTATACCTTGAAATGATCATCTTTCTGCAGTTGAAACTTGGTGAACATATTCTACATTGAAATATTAGTACACGCGCACGCGCACACTTTACCTAAAACTACCAAGCTACTAAATCATTAATCTTGGTACACATGCACACTTTACCTAAAACTACCAACTTGAAGCTTCTAAATCATTAATCTTTTATTTTAACAAAGTCCATCAGCTGAAGCAAAATTTATCATCAGCAAATTTCATATTGAAAATCAGAAAGTAACATAAAATGGCTAATGCAGTGAAACCTGTCTTCAAAGACCATCCTTACGGGTGATCATATTTAGGTCTGTCAAGACGGGCGGTCTTCCTTAGATGGTATACATAACAAGCAAAGTATAGAGTACAGCATCATGGGAAGGTAGGCTTTGACCGCTTGGTGTGGTCTCTCAAGACAGGACTCATTCTACTTATCAATTCTGTCAAGTGCACAAAGTCATATATTTTCAGCACCGTCACACAGTGTTGCACTTCAAAATAAAATAATTATCTTTATGTTCCTGTATTTACAATTCTGGGGTATGTCTGAATTGCGCTTTACATGAAAGAAGTGTATTAAACAGAATCTACTTACATCCATGTTTTGCCACCTTTGACAAATGATCTGGGTCCACATACTCATGGGGTAATTCTTGGAACACTTCTTGTGCCCCCTGCAAACAGAATTCCTGACATTTTATGAAGTGTCTCTCACAAATCAGCTCCTACGTCCATGCATGTATGCCACTTTCTTTGATATTGGGCATTAAAACTATTTATTCTGTGCAGTGAAATTCGAAGTCATAATATTCCATGTTGTCATATTGTTGCTGGTTTCAGCATTTATAGTTGGTGCTACAAATTTAACCCTCTCTGGTCTGAATGAGACTGAGTCAACAGCTTTCCTCAACCCTCTCTGGTCAGAATAAGACTGAGTCAACAGCTTTCCTCAGTTTTGGACACACTGTGCTCAACATGCACTGAGGAAAGCTATTGACACGGTGACTGCCATCATGAGAGGACTTTATTGACAATTCTCGGCAAAATGTTTGCTATTAACATGAAATTTAAATCAACACATAAAAGTGGATGACGACCTATATTTGAGCACTTCTGGGTGATTTGAGCAGGAAAGGGTTAAATTGCACCACATTTACATATACATGGGAACAACATGTCTACAACAGGTAGACAGCATCTTGACAGAATAATGTGACCTGACATAGCTTCTTGACAGCATTAAGTGACCTGACATTGCTTCTTGACAGAATTAAGTGACCTGACATTGCTCCTTGACAGAATTAAGTGACCTTACATAGCTCCTTGACAGAATTAAGTGACTTTACATAGCTTCTTGACAGAATTAAGTGACCAAACATACATGTAAATGCCAGACCAATTAACCCCATTATGATAGATTTATGGGGTAAACTTTACCCTGGATGGTGCAAACTGTGAAAAACCAAGGCCTTTTATTTTTGCATACTTAAATCTCATGCTGGCATTACCATGACCTGCACCGGTTGATGTTACATTCAAGACTGGGCTATTCTATGGTCAAAACATAAAAAAATATTTGCTGTCATTTCCCTGAATGCTGGTGGAGGCTAGATATGTTTGAATGCCATTATCAACACAGCTGACTACATATACCGGGCTGGTGCTACCAAGTAGTGTACATGGCATTGTCCTAGAATCTGGGACTTAAGTACTGAGCTCTTCTTTTTTCGAGAATGGGGATGCAGTTAAGTGGTTATGTGTGTTTCCCATTTTCAGCCAGATGATAGGTGTCAAAGGTTATATGGTCAAAACATAAAAAAAGTTATCAAGTGTCAGGGTTGTTTGATGGTAACACTTCTCTTGTTGCAATGAAAATGTCTGATGATGTGATATACAGAACAAGTCACATTAACATACATGTTATTATAATGTTTTATAGGTTAAACAAAAGCCAAGGGGCCAACACATGACTGTATCTTACATAGACTGCATGATATTATGACTGCATGGACTGGACAAATATCAAAGGCATCAGATATTAACTCCTTTAGTGCCCAATTTTGGACTGAGTCAACAGCTTTTCGCACACAGGCATTGGGCACAATGCCCCAAATACATGCAGAGAAAAGCTGTTGACCTGGGATATTCTCTCTGGAACTATAGGCATACTGGTACTTGAATGAAAGATCTTTTTACGAGGAATAAGAATCTGGGATCCTAATGATAATTCAGACTAGTTTGACTTAAGTAGATCGACTTAGTCCTCATTGGCACTGAAAGAGTCTATACTAACCAGAAGTTGACAGCAAACTTTCATGTGGTGTGACAGACTACATGAATGATCAATTGAGTGATACATGTACATACCTGAGACACATTTCCAGACCCTGTGAAGACAAATGTGAGTGGTCCAATGGAGTTGGGCATAAGTCCCAGGGCAACCTCATAGCCAGCATCACGGATTGCCTGCCTGGCCATCTGACTGTTACGATAGTTGTGAGGAGGTCCAATATGCTGAACAATAATAAAAGTACTGGATCAAGATGCTGTAAAACTATGAAAATACTTGATCACCATGGCATGTAATGATAAAACTATGACCTCTATGGTGTACCATACTAGATCACAATGGTGTACATTGATAAATCTAGATCTCTATGGTGTACAATAACACTAGATCACAATGGTGTACAATAAAACTAGATCTCTATGGTGTACAATAACACTAGATCACAATGGTGTACAATAAAACTAGATCTCTATGGTGTACAATAACACTGGATCACAATGGTGTACAATAAAACTAGATCTCTATGGTGTACAATAACACTAGATCACTATTGTGCACAATAAAACTGGATCTCTATGGTGTACAATAACACTAGATCACTATTGTGCACAATAAAACTGGATCTCTATTGGGTAAAGTATTAAAAGTAGATTCCTATGGTGTACAATCAAATTAAATCATTACAGCATGCAATGATAAAACCAGATAACAACGGTGTATATTGATAAAGCTGGACTATTATGATGTACAGTGATAAATATACGGTAGATCACTACATATGATGTACAATGATAAAGCTTGATCACTGTGGTGTATGATGATAAAACTTGATCACTATGGTGTGTAATGATGTTAGGTCAACACACCACACAATACCATTAATATCTTCACCATGGTGCTTTCCAATAATATCTTTATCAATGTGTTACAAAATAATAGCTGAACTTGATAAATGTCCTGTAGGATTTTAATATATGTACCTGATCAATATGCTATGTACATATATATGCAACAATATAGTTGACAAACATACTGTATTGATAAAAGTAGATTTATGTTCTTCAGTTTAAACATATTTTATTTCAAAAGACTATTTGAAAACAGGCACCATGCCTATATAAATTCCTCTCATGATATACTTTATGATAATCATAACACTTCATGGTATATATGCAATAAGAATGACACTCTTCAAGAGCCATGAGTGGAAATTTTGGCAAATATCAGTCAATGCGAAGTAAAAGATTCCTTATGTCCATTTTGGTGACACTGTGACATTATGGGAGTTAATTATCAATTATTTCTGTTAAAAAAACACTTGACATTTTGCACAAATTGTTTGTGTTGTGACAGTGTTTTTGTGTATTTACTGCTAACTGACTGGTTAACAGCATTTAAAATGTATTTCCTATTTCCTTTCCTACAGTTGATTTTTGGTATTTCAAACCACCAGAATGCACCATTTTAACTGTACATTTACAACAATGTGTCCCTTCAGGCCTGGGGCACACACCCCTCCCCAGCCCTCCCCCATCATCCGTGCAATCTCCTGAATTCCTGCTAATAAGTAAGGAACATCTCCTGAATTGGGAAGAAATGACTTGGACCCTCTGGGATCCCAGTCCCCTCTGTCATACACCCAACCCTAACCCTGGCGTCGTCTCACCATAAATGGAGTGTGGTGCCCAAGAGCAAGAAGCCTCAGTCCCAGACCATGAAGAATGTTGATCATGCCAGACACCCCGGCGTACACACCAAAAGCCACCACACGGTTCCCTTTCTCATCAACCATCTTTTCATAGTCAATCAAACGAATTTGCTGGAAATATATAACATCACAGTTTATGACCAGTTTTGTTATCTTCAGTGTTTTGTTTTTGCATAATAGTCTACTTGAAATCAGAGAATTTGCAATGCACAATGACGTCTCGACTGCAGGCAATGGGTACTCTCATTGACAAGGCTACACTCTGCTTGTCCTACTGTATTGACATAGGTAAAAGGAAAATACACAGTCACCTGGGCCACATGAAATTACTACTGAAAATAAATTAAGAGAATACAAAACTCATTGCAGGCCCATACTTAACTGACCATCTTAAGTGAAACCACTTGTACATGCAGAATGGATAAATATATACATTAAGTAAAAAAATAAATTCTGTTTACATTACAAGCTCTCAGATTCCACACAAATGTTCTTAGTTGCTAATCAGTAATATGTGATCAGTGTAGAAAAAGTTAATGTAAATCAGTTTAGCATAAGCATTCTACAAAGGATAGAATAAATGCATCACTTGTTATATGACACACCACCAAGGGTTAACGTGTCACTTGATAACAGCAGTTCTTAAAGGGTCAATGTGTCATCTGCACTATGGATGTGCAGTGGGGCTGAACTTGCATCTTGTCACTAAGAGTTGATCCATATCTTTATCATCAGGCAGTTAATGAATGGGTAATGTCAACTTTCACCAAAGTACAAATCTACAGAGAGGTGACTTTTTGACTCGGTTTCCATGCATATCTTATTTTATTTGTTGTCTCTATGTATGCAATATGGCCATATCAATAAACCCTCTCTACCCCATCAAGTCATCATGTAAGAAAAAGTACCTTCTCCAGGATAGCATCCAACATGGACATGTTGCTCTCCTGAGCTTTGATGGTGTGAGAGAAGAATACATAGGTCTTGGACGGCTCCAGCAGGTCTATTGGTACCTGCTTCACCCCGATGATGAGCGGCGATTCATTCAAGTCCTCCTGTATGATGGCTCCTGCCTGTGTGTATTCCTGCAACACACCACCACAGTATCAGTCTGTCCTTTCACTTGCTCATCTTAATAATAATAATAATGATAATAATAATAATAATAATAATAATAATAATAATAATAATAATAATAATAATAATAATAATAATAATAATAATAATAATACACTCACTTTCAATTTTATTTAACCATATGAAAACTAGACACACCTTCAACGCAAAGTATTGACTGAAGGGTCCACTATTTGCTCAAATTAGGTCATAGTGACAACAAAATCTAGTCAGTTGATCTTGTCAGGTAAGATAAGCATTTGCCAGACAATCAAAAAAACATAAAGGGCCCCCCCTCCCCCTTGGGGCGGATCCTTAAAAATGTCATATGTTCAACAAATCAGCAAAATCAATTGAAAGATCAGTAATTATCATATTCATAATAGGAGAGATCAACTGTAAACACGCTTTGCTATAAGTATTTTGTGCGTACGCACAAAAGTATTTATGCAACACCACACTTGTAAATATTCATGCGTGTCTCTACCTATCGACCAATCACAGTGAAGTTCTCATGTAGGCATGAAGTTGGCCAATCACAGGCGCGATCTCTGTTACGTTTTAGCGGGGGGATTTTCAAGCATCTCCACACACGTAACCCCATTTTTTTTCAGATATCCGGACAACAAGGACGTGATTGAGCAACCAGAATTTTTGTGTACAGTTTAAGTTGAATTTCTTTTTCAGATATCAGAATTTTTGTGTACAGTTTAAGTTGAATTTTGTAGTGTAGCAGTTGAATGTTTGTAGCTTTATAGTATTGTCTCTGGTTAAATTGTTCTTTTTAAGTATTTCTTCAGGAGTAGATCGACAGAAGCTTTTTTAACAGTTTGTTGGTAGCCATGCATTAGGATCAAACATCCCCCGAGGCATCTCACGCCAGGAGCATTTTCAAATCGCCAAGGGCACAATTCGTAGCTCTGTAAGCGAGGTAAGAAGCAGTTTCATTCAACTTTTTATGCACGGTCAAAGGTCAAAATTGGCATCGTGTGGGAAGGTAGCGTAGAGCAGAACCTGAACTTTGAACCGATTTGACCGTTACGCAAAATAGGTCAAGATGGCGGCGGCATCGCATGCCACTCCAGTATTAGTCTTAGGCCATAGTTACATTAGAAGATTGGAAGAGTTTACGTACAGATCAAAGCAGGATAAGGTTACTCCCAACTTTGACCTCGACGAACGGCAAGTTGCGGTGGATTTCTACGGAATTGGAGGAACCACAGTGGACAAAATCGTTGGGCATCTACATGTCCTAGGTAGGGGCGAGGTAAGGTTACACCCACTAATGGACGAGAAGCAATACGCTGCAGCAGTTTTGCAGTTAGGGGGAAATGATCTGTGTAAACAGAAGTTCAGGAGGGACCCGGAGCGGCTCGCATCCCAGTTAGTAACGGTAGCCAAGTATTTGCAGGCCAGCAATGGTATACCGCATGTTGTTATATGTCAGCTGCTGCGCAGGACCAAGCTCGAGTACCCGGACTACAATGAAAAGGTATGTAAAGTTAACGGTGCCCTTGAGAAGCTTGCAGTCATACCCGGGGTCACCTTGTGGACCCACCGTGGGTTTTGGAAAAGCAAGGTTGATTTGCAGCACGAGGATGGGGTGCACCTCAATGATTACGGTTTGTTTAAGTATTACAAGAGCATAAAAGGCGCAGTGTTGAAGGCACTGAAAGATCCGTCAACAGGAGAATAAATGGTAAGTGGCAATTGGGGCTTGTGGCCCATGTGATCATATTTGTGTGCTAATAAACACTGGTGGGGCCGATCGTCGATACCCAAGGTTATAGATGGTATATATTGACAGAGTCAGGATGGTTTATCCTCATTCATGCATTTGTGAGGCATAAAAATCGGTCAGCTGGGGCCATTGACATAATCAGCACCAGCATCAAGGTATTCTTGGGTATGTGTAAACCGTTTGTAAGTATGACAAGGGCAGTTACATGACTGATTGCATGCATACATTTATATTGAACAGGACAACCACATACAGATAGGTTGTAACATTACGCATTAGTTGGACAATGGTATTTGAAACTGCTTAAGTGACCTGCATGGAGCTGGCCGCCACAAAACTGTGTCTGGTGTTGGATTCACCGAGGCTCTTAGAAATTAAACGACAAGGTTATATGCCTCTGTATGGTGTCCCATCTATGTGTCTTACACAAGTCGAGTGGTGCATTGTCCACCCTCAGTTACTTCCCGGCAGTTATGGCTTTTGTTAATGTGTATATACTTTTGTCGCCCTGGGTGCAGCAGTTTGTTTTACAACTGCTTAGTGACCTGCATGGAGCTGACCGCCAAACTGTGTCTGGTGTTGGGTACACCGAGGCGCACATATATAAAGGTAAATTCAGTAGTTCAAACATCAGGGTGAAAAAGATCACAGGTTAAAAGTAAATGATGATAATATTACATGCCTCTGTATGGTGTTCCATCTATGTGTGTTACACATGTTGAGTGGTGCACCGTCCACCCTCAACAACATCCCGGCAGTTGTGGCTTTTGTTTATTGTGAGTATATTGTTTTGCCGCCCTGGGTCTAGCAGTTGATAAAAATATATATTTACTGTGTCACGGTGCACTTGAGTTGAGATAGGGCAGCCTGTGTGGGTTATGCCATCCACACTTGCCATTTCGCCAGTGAATTTGGCTGAGTACAGTACATCTGGAGCTGTTATGTTTGAGTAACCTCGTGTGCCTGTTAAGCAAACTGTCGGGGTTGAATTCTTTCCCTTGCAGAATGCCGGGTACGCGAAACAAGAGGAATGCTCTCCCAGAAGCCCTGAGGCCCCGCAAGAGGAAGGGAACAAATAGACAGGCCGAGGAGGTAGAGCCCCAGCCCGGTGGCTCTAACCAAGGTAACAAACAACAAGAGGTGGATGTAGACCAGCTGCAAGCCATGGTCCTGGCTCAAAATGAGAAAATAGAGCTATTGTTGAGGAAGCAGGCTAAGAGAAGAAAGGGAGCAAAAGGCGTAGGCGTGTGTCCAGTAGCAGTAGTAGTGGTAGTAGTTCGGATGAGGAGGACACAGAGGAGGAGTCAGACACAGGAAGCGAGAGTGAAGACGAAGATCAGGAAGGTGAGATATTTGATAGGTTAGAGACTGCTAGGCAAGGCTTAGGGGATAACCAATTTGAGGACATGGTAGCAGCAGTAAATGAAGATGTAGCTCCCACATCAATAAAATCCCAAGCAAATTACTCGAGCATTCGTTTTCATGCCAGGGTTCCACCCAAGATGAGGAGAAAAATTTGGCGTAACAAGTATGTAGACTTTGATGCACTGTTGCAGGCCACAAGGCACCCCTCTATTCTTTTTCACAAGAAGAGGAAGTCTGACAAAAAAGTGAAATCCCTTAGGTCCCTGGAGGTGAAAACAATAGGTGAGTGGACTAGTGCGTTTCACCTGTACGCAGCAGTGTACACCCTGAAATACCCCCAAGAGGCTCCTGGGTTGATGCATTATGCCAACCATATTTCTTCCATGGCTAAGGATAACTTTGATTGGCTGAATTACGACATTGAGTTCCGTTTGGACAGGGAGGGTAACCCACAGTCTTGGTTCCAAACCAACCTGGAACTGTATTCTAGGTGCTCAAAGTTGGGCATACAGCCACGGCCCTTTCATTCAAACAAGCCCTTTCGGCAACAGTCCCTGCCCCCCAATGTTTGCTTTAAATTCCATAGGGGTCAACCATGTGAAGGGTGTAACTGGCCCCATACATGTTTCAAATGCAATGGGGTCCACCCTGTATTCAGATGTCTGCAACGGCGCAGTAGTCATAGGGGAAGGTGGAACCAATTTTGGCACTCCTACGACCAGCGTAGAGAGGATTCTCCCCCCAGTGATGTGTTACAGAAAGCAGACTACGGCAGCTGGGGAGAACCCTACCCATCCCGGGGTGCCCCCAGGGGCAGAGGGAATGGGAGATACATGTGGCCCAGGGGTAACCACGCCCGTTAGAGCTGATGTTCTACACAGTCTCTTAGAGGGATATCACCCGGGGCAGCGTAAAATGTTAGTTAGCGGCTTCCAGGATGGCTTTCGGCTAGGTTGTCTCCATCGCCCCAAGGCAGGGTTTCCAAGAAATTTGAAATCAGCCTACGAGTTTCCGGAAGTAATCACAGAGAAGTTAGAAAAGGAAGTGAAGTTGGGTCGAATAGTAGGCCCCTTCAAGGAACCCCCCTTTGGGAACTATTTTCACATTTCACCAGTAGGAGTCGTCCCCAAACACCAGCCAAACACTTACCGCATGATCCATCATCTTTCGTATCCAAAGGGCAATTCAGTAAATGATTTCATACCAGAAGAACTAGCTTCAGTGACATATGCAACAGTGCAAGATGCAATAAGCACAATAGTGGATACCAAAGACCCAGTATATCTTTCGAAGTTTGACATTCATGAGGCTTTCAGAAATTTGCCTGTACATAAGACAGATCACCCCTTACTTGGGATACAATGGCAGAACAACTTTTACTATGACACCTGTCTCCAGATGGGTAGCTCATCCAGTTGTTTTCTCTTCGAAGCATTTAGCACAGCACTTAAGTGGATCGCAGAAACAAAACATGGCATAGTGAATATAGTGAAAGTGTTAGATGATTTTCTCTTCATCGAAAAGTCAGAGCAATCCTGTCAAGAAAGCCTGTCAAAATTTATAGCCCTGTGTGACCAGGTAGGTGTGCCAGCAGCACCAGGTAAGACCAGGGGGCCAACAAGGGTGTTAACATTTCTAGGTGTAGAATTAGACACTATTGCCAAAGAGGCCCGTTTACCATTGGATAAACTTCAAAAGTGCCATTCTGAAATTGCAACTTTAATAAAAAAGAAGTCTGCTTGTCTGCGGGAAATACAGTCTGTGCAAGGGCTCTTATCATGGGCATGCCAAGTGGTCCTGCCTGGGCGCGCCTTTCTCAGGAGGTTAATTGATCTCACAAAAAGAGTTACAAAACCACAATATCACATTAGGATATCATCAGAGACAAAACATGATTTGAACTTATGGCTAAGCTTTTCAAAAAATTTCAACGGAAAATCCATGTTCCATGACAGAGGTTGGCTCACCTCAGACCAAATTATGCTTTTTACAGATGCCTCAGGTTCATGCGGATTTGGGGCTACCCATAAAAGACAGTATTTTTGGGGGGTCTGGCCACCAGCGTGGTTGAAATTAAACATTATGATTTTAGAGTTTTTGCCAATAGTAGCAGCCGTTCATGTTTGGGGCCACCTGTGGCGTAACAAAAAAGTCTTGTTTATGACAGACAACATGGCTTCGATGTCAGCAATAAATAAACAGACCAGCCGCGACAAAAAAATTATGCACTTAATGCGTATGTTAGTGTTGAAATGCTTGGAACTAAATGTGATTTTTCAGGCCTCCTATGTCTCCACACTCCAAAACGGACGGGCAGATGCTCTCTCACCAGGAGATCTACAACGCTTTTGAAGGCTTCACCCAAGTGCCGAACACAGTCCAGTTCCTATCCCCAGCATAGTCCCCAGAACTTGAACGGCGTGCTAGATGCTTGATAAAAGCATCCCTGTCCAATAGCACTTGGGCAGCATACAAGAGAGCCTGGGCCCAATACCAAGAATTTTGTACACAAGTTTCAGGTAAACGAGCCAAAATACCCATACCACTGTCAGAGTTGGTATGGTTTGTTGCCGCATTAGATCACAAGAAATTGGCCCCCTCTTCAGTTTTGTCAACATTATCAGCCTTATGTTTTTGGCACACGCTCAAAGGATTTGATGATCCTACTCGTCATTTTTTGATCGCAAAGATAGTAGCAGGAATACGCAATAAGCGTCAGTCAGCAGATGTTAGATTGCCAATAACACTGCCCATCCTCCATAAGATGGTCAGCAGCTTGGCCACTGTCATTCAGTCACAGTATGAACAGACCATGGTAGCAGCCATGTTTACTTTGGCATTCCATGCTCTCCTCCCGGTAGGCGAATTTGTAGCACAGTCCAAGGATCGAGCCCAGCAGGTGCTTGCACTTTCAGATATCACAATCACTAAGGACCAGAAAGGAAAACATGAGATGGTAGTGACATTACGTAAATTTAAACACAGTGCAAAGCAGGGCCCTCAGTCCATCCGTATTGGTGCCCATGGTGCAACACAGTGTTGCCCTGTCCGGCTGACCAGGAGATACCTTAAAATAAGGGGTAAAACTCCAGGCCCACTGTTCCTACTACAAGATAAAAGCTTGTGCACTGCCAATAGATTTAGATATATTCTGAGAGATGTTTTAGACTTTTGTGATCTGAATCCCCGTTACTATATGGGGCACAGCTTCCGCATAGGGGCGGCCACGGAAGCAGCAGCTAGGGGCTGTTCTGATGCTCAGATCAGGAACATGGGCCGTTGGCAGTCTGACGCCTTTCTTAAATACATAAGGCTGTCAGCATCATATTTATAAATTCATAATTAAGCCACAGGCGGTCTGAAACTTGTAACTTACCGATAAAAATCTGTCTCTACCAGTCACTGGTTAATTAGACAACAAACAAAGAAAGAAGCAGTCAAAGGGTGTTGTATGTGGCAAGGGTATCAGACATGGTCCCTCAGTGCTTTAACAGGGAGTCAGTCATGGGCTGTCCCTAGCTTTGCCATGTTGCATGGGTTGCGATACGCGGAGTAAACAGTGTAGGTCGATTCATTCTATCAAACCACAGGATTAGATGGGAGTCAGGTTTTCGCTGTTTCACAGTGCCAGGCAGGGAGTCAGTCAAGGGCTGTCCCAAACCTGGTCAGGTCTCACAGTGCCAGGCAGGGAGTCAGTCAAAGGCTGTCCCAAACCTGGTCAGGTCTCATAATAGGGTTCTCACAGGTAAGATATTGGATGGTTTACAAGGTATTTGGTAAGGCACAGGATTAGAAGGGAGTCAGTCATGGGCTGTCCCAGAATACCAAGGAAGGAAGTCAGTCAAGGGCTGTTCCTAACTTGACCAGGATAAGATTAAGCACAGAATTAGATGGGAGTCAGTCATGGGCTGTCCCAGAATGACAAGGAAAGAAGTCAGTCAAGGGCTGTTCCGAACTTGGCCAGTTTGAATAGTAGGGTCTCACAGGTAAGATACAGGATGATTTACAAGGATATGGGTAAAGCACAAGATTAGATGGGAGTCAGTCATGGGCTGTCCCAGAATGCCAAAGAAGGAAGCCAGTCATGGGCTGTTCCTAACTTGGTCAGGGTGAAATTAAGAACATTAGATGGGAGATTACTAAGAATGGACTGTGGGTTAATAACAGGTAAGTCAACAGTTTGTTTCGTTTGCTAAAGCACAGCATAGATGGGAGTCAGTCATGGGCTGTCCCACAATGCTCAGCTGTGTGCCAGTGTGGTAAGGTTTAGATTGGTAGAAAGGCCTCATGGGGGTCGCCACAAAGTGTGGCTGATGGCGTGAGAGACCCCCATTGAATGTAAATATTTCAATTAGATAACTAATTTCAGAGCAAATAATGAAAATAGGAAGAATAAAATGTCGTGGGGGATACCTCCACTGACCTCCCACATCAAGAATCTTTATTGTATTTGAGTGAGTGAGTGAGGTGTGAATGCATAAAAGTATTTTGTGCATACTCACAAAAGTATGCAACACCACACTTGTAAATATTCATGCATGTCTCTACCTATCGACCAATCACAGTGAAGTTCTCATGCAGGCATGAAGTTGGCCAATCACAGGCGCGATCTCTGTTACGTTTTAGCGGGGGGATTTTCAAGCATCTCCACACACGTAACCCCATTCTTTTTCAGATATCCGGACAACAAGGACGTGATTGAGCAACCAGAATTTTTGTGTACAGTTTAAGTTGAATTTTCCACCCCCCCTTTTTTTTTCTCATTAAGTATTGATGTGGGTTGTATTGGTGGTATTACGGTTTTTAATTTTGCTTTTGAGAAAAGAACTTAATTTAAGTGTTATTTGATTGTTCGAGTTTATGTGTAAATATATATGTGAGCATTGATAAATGTCAGTAAACACTTGTGCGTTGTGTATACATTAAGAGACACAAGTCTCAATTGTACATAGCTAGGGTAGAGTATTGTACAGTCATGTAAGCATACAGGTGGTAGTGTGGTCCAACCCTCACCTGCATCAGTAGAGGATGACATCACATGTCAGCGGGTGGCAGTGTGGCTACATAGCCCTCACCCAGTGCATTACAGACATGGGCAATGCTGCAGGTACTAGGTGGCTTGCAAGGCAGTTGTAGGCAGCAGGGTGGTAGTGTGTGCCCTCACCCAAGCCAAATATTGATCCAAATAAAGCAGGTGCCATTGAACACTCCATGGCGTGCACAATGGGGGTCTCAGACCTATATGGTGTAAAGGTTACGCTATATTCCTGCACTGCACCAGGTTTAAATTAACCAGTGTCACATCAAAATTTGTTGGCCAAAATGTTGTATCTTGCTGACCAGTGTAATTAAAACTAGTCAGCATAGTTCTTTTTCATTGTCAAATTGCAATCATTACTAGAAATCTGAGGGAGGTTTTTTTTTCTGTTTCTCAAGAAAAACTACCATACAAAACCACAATATTAACTCTTTAAGTGCCAAATTTTGGACAGTCAACAGCTTTTCTCTGGAACTACAGGCATGTTGGCACTTGAATGAAAGGTCTTTTTATGAGGAATACAAATCTTAGATCCTAATGACAATTCTGACTAGTTTCACTTTAGTAGATCAACTTTAGCCATGATTGGTACTGAAAGAGTTAAATGAAATGCTGCTTCACTGTTGGAACTTGCATCAAGTCTGCTAATTTTCACCAGTTCTGCTGACCTTTCAATGGGGTTTACATGTAAAGGTGCCTATCTACCCATGATGTTGAAGTCAAACAGTTCATTTGAGCAACGCTGCTGTATCCAGTGGTTTTTCCTCTCTGATCTTAGCGTCTCCCTCCTTAACAGGCAACCTTGCCTGGTATTAAGCCAAATTTGTTTGTTCCATGTTTGTCTACCCGCAAATGACATTAAACTACACCTAATATGGTTAAACACAGTAAAGTTCTGAAAGGAAAGGCTAATACCAAGTACTAATTTTATAATGATAAATGAATAAATTGTGAATAATTTCACACTGCATCGACTGCAGATCCCTATCTCAGTCAATGTGATCAGAGAGCTGTGGTCACACTTAGCTACCAAGCTTACATCTGTCACCTGTGTGGGGTATGCAAGATCTAGTTTGACATGACAGAACAACCTTGAATTAAGAATAAAATTTGTAACACGAAGCAAAGCTTTAGATCTTTCTATCGTGCCCTGTGTAGTCCGACCGGTTTTGCCAGTAGTGTGGCTCGTCAGGGACTGAAAATTTCAATGGCTGCAGTGTGGTACTATTAAAATGTAACGAAGTTTGTTACATGAAAATACAGCACTTTGGCAAAAATAGACGTTGCTAACACCGAGTTAAGCTGAACGTCTAGGTTGAGCTTTGGTGTTTGCTCAGACTGTTTATAGTCACCCCTATATTGTCCAGTGATATGGTGTGGCAACCTAAATGCAAATTGCATGTAGTTTTTGGGTGCTTTTGTCTCCAAAATGTATTTATGGGAGCAGGCATCCTTGGTAGTGTCATAGCATATCCTAGTGACCAGCCTCTGCCCACTTTATAAAGGAATAAAGCTGGGGCAGAAAGAGGGTATTTACTCAAATATGTATCATGATACACAACAAAGAAAAATTTCTTTAATAATTATAAAAATATAGGGATATTAATTGAGTATCCCTTAAAGATGTGTAGCAGCTGTGAAATGGGAGAGATTGAGTTGCTGCCAGCATTGTACATTCTGTGATACTTGTGATGAAAAAATAAGCATAGACAGTACAAAAATTTAGCATAATACAAAGCAAGTATGCTTATTTTCCCATCACATTGAGGCCAAATGGTTCTGTGGTAACAAACTGATGAATCCAGAAAAAAAATCTCTTTGGTCTCAGTGTTTCTGTCTTTTTGAGGTTGGGGGGTGTTAGAATATGTTCCAAGATCTGAATCCTGAGGTTCAGACCATTGTGGTCTGCTCTGGCAAAATGTCTGCCTAGAGGCCGTAATACATCTTTCTTATTTATGTAGTAGAAATGCTCCTGCATCCTGTCCATCAGCGTGCGCGATGTATGCTGATGGAGAACCCCCCCCCCCCAAAAAAAAACTTGAATTAAGACTGAGTCAACAGCCTCCCTTGGCATAGGGCATGTTATCTTGACATGTCTCCTCTACAATTCTCAGTCAAATTGTTTGTTATTACTGTTGAAATTGATGATTTCTTTCTTCTTTTCAGCTTTAAGAGGATGTCATCAGCATGCCGTATAAAAACATTGTCTTGTGACAGTGTTTCAGTTACTCCTTGATGAGCTCAGGCATGAGTGAAACTGGTCAGAGTTCTTAGTTCACTCTTCCAAGTTTTATATGCCATTAGCCTTGCTGATTTCCATGTAAAACCAAATCTCCCAATTTTACACCAAAATATGTTACTTTTTCATTCCATTCAGGGTGCTGTGTATAGGCAGCTATACGGACAAATTTTATGTGGAAACACATTATATGTACTGAAACAAAAACAAATTTATATGCAAAATGTGTTTCCTAAACTTTATACTGTTCCCAGCAGAAGCAGCAACAAACATGCGGACAAAATAAACATGACCACCAAAGTGCCATCATTTACCATGTGGAATAATTTGTTGCACCTCTAAAATGCCTCCTCATGTCTTAACTCATTCCATACCAGTCCCTGATTTTTCCTTATATTTACCTAGATTTAAGATGACAATTGCATACTTAAATACGTCATGAAAAGAGCTTTCGTTGAAGTACCAACATGCCTATAGTCTTAAGTCAGTGGTTCTGGCACTGCCTGGCAAGTCATGCTGCAGCTGCCCTTGTGGCAGCTGCAGCATGACTTGCCAGGCAGTGCCAGAACCACTGACCAAGGCCTGTGACCACAGTGACAATTGCATAATTAAATTCTTCATGAAAAGAGCTTTCGTTCAAGTACCAACATGCCTGTAGTCTTAAGTCAGTGGTTCTGGCACTGGCTGGCAAGTCATGCTGCAGCTGCCACAAGGGCAGCTGCAGCATGACTTGCCAGGCAGTGCCAGAACCACTGACCAAGACCTGTGACCATAGTGTGGAATGAGTTAAAACTTGGAGTGTATAACATTCACAATGCACAAGATTCTGATATCAAAACATAAAAGACCAAAGCAGAGTAACAGGATCCCTCAAATTCCTTCTAAGTGGGGAGAAATACAGGCCTGATAGAACATTTGGGGACATGAGCCCATGTAGGGCAAATCCTATTGTGAACTGTATATGTCAGGACTATTGTGCCCCATATTTCTATCTGTGTCTTCTCCCCCCCTCCCCCCCCCCCCCCCCCCCCCCCCGCCTAGAATAGATGTTTGCACTACAGGTCATCTTCAGATAAATGGTTAATTCTGTTGCCAATGACATATAATATCGTATTCTGAAGTCTCATCATAATTATGCCATTATTAGTCCCATATATGCATGAGTCCTTGAAAGAGCAATAGGCAAAAAAACACTCCACTGAATACAGCTATGCTGCATCGGCAGAATACCAGCTGCATACAGAGTACAATGCATCACTTTCTGGGAGAAATTTGGATCCAGGAGGTTACCAGTAACTGGCCATGCCAGGAAGCCACATCAGTTCAGGTCATTCTCACAATTGGTGCTGTCTCAGGAATAATACCCCTAAAATTTTGTGAAAAATGGAAACATCCTGCATAATATGCAATAAGCAAAAATTGATAAGTGTCACTAGAAAATTGTAGTGTTATGTGCAAACAAGAGGACTGTGACAGTCCTGTGTTCAGTTGAGTTTAAATGTTAACACTTGTGTGGTCCTGTGACCTTTGGAATAATATCAAAGTTACCTTTGTTTGAGACCATAATCAATGCTTGCAATATCAGTCTTCAGTAATACAGTTCAGGAGTACAGGTTGGTAATTTTTTTGAGCCAATGACAAGGGCTAGTGGCTGCAAAGGAGAGGTTTTTAGTTCGACCAGTTCTGTACTGATGTACTCATCACGACCTGAAAAGTTAACGGCTTGGAGCCCATATTTATAGGCATGCTTAACTTTGATAATTTTTTTAAATGGAAAGTAACAGGACCTACTGTTATCAAGACATCTTTAAGCCAATATGCTAGTTTGACCTTTCAAGGCATCTACCATTACTGAGATATAAAGCACATCATCACTTTGACCTTTCAAGGTCACTCAAGGTCAAAAATTCGCAGCAACAAAAGTAAACCCAGAGGCACTTTCTAGCACTTTCCTATTATTATTATATCCTGCACAACAGTAACTACAGGCCAAAGACCCACATTACTGAGGTATTTATAAGCTAGTATGTCAGATTTGCTGCTAATCCTATTGAGGTTTTTTTCTAATCCTATTGTAACAATGCTAACATGTACATATGCCCTGATCAGTTTTTCATACTGTGGATAATTCATTAAAAATTACAAAATGAGACCAGCACCATGTAGTGAAAATATTTGCTGCAGATGGAGACCAGGGACACTCCCACTCAGTTTGAAGATAATACAACATAGAGTTTAGAAGAACTAGTCAAAAAAGTGAAAACACAAAAACCGACATTCCACAGTTGCCATTTCACTCATTGATATTTCTGACTGTTAACAGCATGTACTTCCCCTCAGGAACTTTATAATTTTCACAGGCACTACTGTTGGCAAGGACTTCATGTTCATAATTGAATGATTTCCAATTTGTCCTGTCACAATTGTTTTTTTTTAACTTTGTCCACTGCTTGAACAGTTTGGTAAATAAACTAAAAACACATGATACTGTAGTTCTGGAAATTTTCGTGCATGTTTAATTTTGCACAAACTCAATTTTCTTAAATTGCAGAATTTCCGTGCATTTTAATTTCGCGCAATCCAATGCCATAGAATGTAGTGAAATACAATGCAACTTATTTTCACGCATTTTAATTTCATGCTTTGGGTGATAACGCGAAAAGCGCGAAATTAAATTGAGCGTGAAAATTTCTAGAACTACAGTAATTATATATATATGTACAGTGGTACCACTTTTGAGAGACCACCCTTACGGCAGGTCAAAATGTGGTCTCTCAAAACAGGTGGTCTTTCATTAGAGGTACAACAACATTGAAAAGATTGCGCAGTGTTCTGAGAAAGCGGTCTTAAAAAGATGTGCGGTCTCTCATTAGAGGGGTCTCTCAAGAGAGGTACCACTGTGTATATATATATATATATATATATATATATATATATATATATAAACTTTTTACAGAGGGTAACCCAGTCAGTGTCAAAGACACAAATCTCCCCTGTGGCCCTCTAATGGATACAGGTAACAAATTTTATACATGAAGCAGTTGTACTGTATGATAACTGCATCTATACAAGTGCTTAATAAGCATACCAGTGCAGATAACAGGCAGGCTCATTATTGGTCAAGGCAATGCCATAATGAAGGCTGTGCATCTTTGTTTAAATGTCCCTAACCTTTGAGAGTCCTTAATATCGCTGGGTAAGCACTTGAACAAGTTGCACTTCTTTTAACAAATGAGGTTTTAGGTTTAGGCAAATAGAGATTGTGCTTAGCTGATCGCAGGTTTAAGCTATGAACATCTTTACACGTTTAAACATATCAAGCATATAGTAAGGTAGCATATTGTTCAGTGACTTGTACACCATTGTTACCTTTTTCAACATAATTCTGCTTTCAATGGTCATCCAGTTTAACTTGTAAAGTAACTCCCTGTAACTGAGCTTACCAGACGCATTCAGTGTTAAGTAGGCTGCTTGCTAATATGTAAGCGTTTAACTTTCTGCAAGAGATCTTTTGGACAGTTTTGCCATATAGTACAGCAAAAATCTACATGGGGAGTACATCGGATACAGGCAAGTAATGGCGTTTTCTGCGGAAGTTACTCTGAGCAATTGCTACTTTTTTTCAAAGCGATTTAATATGCATACCCCAAGACAAGTTTTTGCTGTGTATATGCAGTCCGAGAACATTGTGACTGTCTACATCATCCATATGAGTTCCATTTATGGATACCTTCAAGTTTTAGTTGATGGTTTGTACACGGTTTTTCCTGACTAACATGGCTTTATATTTTGCTTCATTGAGAAGCATTCTATTGTATGCTCACCACTGACCAGCCCTTTCAGCATTGGCATTCTTTCAGCATTGGCATTCAGGTGATTTTGAATCTGAGGTACAGATTTGCAGATGCTGTATATGGTTGTATCATCAACATACATGCTGATTTTTGTGTCTTTTAAATACCATGGATTGACATAAATAAAAAACAGCAATGGGCCAATCATTGATCCTTGGGGGACTCCATATTTCATTTGATTAGGTTCAGACAATGCACACAAGTTGAGATCTCGCAGATAGCTAGGATTTGAACCATTGGACTGTGCTTGCTGAGCAGCGGTAATTTTCCAATTTTTGTAAAAGGATGTCATGATCTACTACATCAAAAGCTTTGCTTAAGTCTAGCAAATAGTTCCAACTACATGGTCATCATCCATGGCTTCATGCCACTTGTCCAACAAACTGTGCAGACTTGTTTCATAAGAGTGGCAAGTCCAAAACCCTAACAGGCCTGATTGGCAGACACAGAGTAAATTATGGTGCACTAGAAAAGCATAAAAATGAGTGTGTATGTCTCTCTTTAAGATTTTTGGTAACACACTTAGGACTGAGATTGGTTGGTAGTTATTTACATTAGCTGGGGCTCCATCTTTGTAGATAGCTGACACTCAAGCCATTTTCCATTCTTCAAGGAAAGTGTTGGTTCTTATGCTGAGGTTCAATTGTTATTATTTCTTAGCACTTTATTTTGCTGCACACATCAAAAATTCAGTGTCTATGCACCACACTCTCACTCCCACCCACCCCCACCCACCAAAAAAAAAAAAAAAAAAAGAAGCAAAATCGAAATGTTAACACTTTTCCTTTTCCTTTAATTGGATAAGCCTATAGTGACACTCCTACTTATAATACTTTTGAGAAAAATGATTTGCCTGTATACAAATCAGTATGTGTGCCCAGGTAGGTAAGATACATACATGTATTAATCATGAATACTTTTGAAGGAATAGAAGATTGAAAATTTCAATCACCTGTTACTTGTCTAATTTTGAAAATAATAACTATTTAAAAGCAGAGGATCAATTTCAATGATAGGGCTACAGCCATGCAAAATTTAGAATTTTTCACTTAAACAGTCTCGGAAAACTTCCGGACAAAAATTTAGAAGGGAGGGAGGGAGGGAGGAAAAGAAAGAAAGAATGAATGAATGAAAGAATTTTGTACAAACAGAATGTCTGTCAGGGTTCATACAGGTTCGTGACACGTAAATTTAAGGACTTTCAAGGACTTTTTCAAGCACTTATATCAAGTTTTCAAGGACCACATCCAGCAATAGAACACAAAAGACAAATTGTTTATATCATCACTTTTCAACCCTCTACTAATAAGACCAATGCATGTTATTCCACATTTATTATTAATTCCAACCATATATGAATCGGAATCAATTTTGAAATAGGCAGTAGATTTTCCACAAACTTACAAAGAAGTCTATGTGTGGATCATATAATCAAAAGTCCTTTTTAAAGATAAATTCAATATGGATTATTTTATGAGTTTACTGACTAATGTAGGCCTACAGCCAGTATGGGTTGTATTCCTGAAATTGACTCTATCTTGTCCATAAAATTGCTACAACTACATATGGGTAAAATTAGACCTGAAGATGTACCTATCCCCATGCACATTTTTCACAAGAATACCCAGTTTCTTTTCTAGGAATGTGATGTATTTTGTTACCTGTATGTTTGATACAGTGTATTTGTCCCTGAAAGTAGACTAAACATGTAAATTTGGCTCACATAATTGGTTAGGCCTGATTTGATAAGAACTGTCAAACCTACATGGGTTAAAAGGGGGTTAAAAGCAAAAAGATACTTTGTAATTTGCAGTGTTACATTTTGACAAATGGAATTTGCCAGCCACTTCAAAGGAAAATGACAGCAGAATGTGTTCATCTTAATGTGATTCAAGTTAATAAATGCAAAATTTTGTAGAAAATGTTCATATTTCTTGGCAACTTGCCTCATTGGGTAATGCTTAAAAATAAAATTCAAGGACTTTTCCAGGACCGCTGTCCAAAATTCTGGATTTTCAAGGTTTTCAAGGCCTTGAAAATGAATGTAGCAAATTCAAGTACTTTCAAGCACTTCAAGGACCTGTGCGAACCCTGGTCTGTGTTTTGAGATGATGAAATTATGCCGTATGAATCCAAGCAAAAAATATATATATATATTTTTAGTGTGACCACTGACCTGCATGGGATATGCCCTTCGGTTGGATGGCTGGACAATAACCTTGACTCCATCCTTGACCAATTTCCTGACATGTGATGGTGCTAGTGGTGCTCGTCTCTCCCACACACTGTTGTCCTCCCTTCTGATGGCCAATATTCTCTGTCCACTGCTGGCCTGTCTCTCTGTAATACTCTGGAACAACTGACGCTTGGCTTGGTACAGCTGACGGGACTTGGCTCGCCACATTCTATGCTAGTGTCTGCAATATTGCATTAGAACATTTTTACAATTTTGGCATTTATTTTCATTTTAAAGTATTAGAATCTTAGGCAAATAGTTGTTTCTTTATTTACCATATTTGTTGTTGCAGATATCGTTTGCTTGCTTGTTTGTTTTTTTATTTCAAACTCTTTTCAGCAGTGTCCACACAGGTTTGTTTTTTAGAAATGAATGAAAGGCATTTAACATCTTATCAGATGTAAAAGCCATAAACCCATTATGACTGTCTTTTTTGTTTGCTGTAAGTGTAATGGTAAGGGTAATATTTCTCTAAAGTAACCAAAAAGCTGCACAAATGTAAATAACAACTCAACATTCTTCCAAGGATTAAGTGAGGTACGTGCAAGGTAAACTAACAACCCAACTTTCTTAATATATTTCTGCCAATTGACAGAATGTAGGACATTCTTTTAACTGGAACTGACTTGCTGGTCAGCTAAGCTTATCTTATGGTCTGTCACCCATCAGCAATTTCCATTTTTCTCTTCTGCAGAGACATTCGCTGTACTCTTATAAAACTTGCTGGGGATGTGCCTCTGGTAAATCTCCAAAGTTTGTTCAATAGCTCACTCTCCAGTCAATTTTTCCTTTTTTATCTTTTGTAACTTTTCATTTATGGAGGTTAGAGACCATGCCCTCATTCTTAAGGCTTTGTGGCAATTTTAGCAAGTTTCAATTGACAACATGTATGTAGCCCCTGCTACATGTACATGTGCTGCAAATAACATGGCAAAAAAGTGCATACATTTCACCTGTCCATGAGAGCAATGATATTTATGAATAAGTCAAGGTCATTATCATCATCCCATCACACACACATACACAACAATACAGGTCTATCATATCAACGTTGACACTTATCACTTGGTGCATGCAAGGTCAGCAGAGTTGAAGAAGTGACAGTTTTGTTCTTAGTTAATTTTATCACAAAACATGAGAAGCA
This sequence comes from Hermodice carunculata, assembly GCA_964020975.1. Taxonomy (NCBI): domain Eukaryota; kingdom Metazoa; phylum Annelida; class Polychaeta; order Eunicida; family Amphinomidae; genus Hermodice; species Hermodice carunculata. The sequence continues at coordinate 70,921,961 of OZ026622.1, read as the reverse complement.
TGGCCTATCTGATGACGGGTAAAGAAGAGTTCCCTTTTCTAGCTTCCTTATATGCAAAACACAATACTGACATTTCTCTTCTTTTATTTCAAACAAAATTATCATTCTGTAATAAAATACATGTACAGTGAAACCTCCCTGGCTGAACACTACAATTGTAAGCTGAACGCCTCCTAAGGCTGTACATCTGTTTTTGGTCCCAATTTTCTTTCTGAAAACTGCATGAACCTCTCTCAGATGAACACTCTTCTTTGGTCCTAAGGGCATATTACTTAGGTTTTCAGTGCTTTTCCCAAAATTTGATGAAGGCAGGGCAATATCTTTATAACATAAGGCCTTTAAGGGGCAACTTATGGAAAAGGGCAGGACACTTTTAATTATCAACAAAGAATTATGAAGAAAATATCAGCCAGGCAGGAGGAAGCATGAAAAAATGGCAGGGAGCCAGAGGATGAAGGCAGGGAAATACGCTCTGCTAAATTTGTCTGGGAAAAGTACTGGGTCTTGCATTTCTGGAGTGCAGTATCCAGTAGAATCTGGCAGACTTATCTGCAGACTGGTTGTCATATGGCTTGACCTGATATAGACAGACGTACAGATCAAATCATATGATTACCTCTGACAGGATGCAGTAATAGAGATATCAGTCAAGATACCTAGGTCTATATTACTACACATCCCCAAAATACAGCTTCAATCCATAACAATATATTGGCATTGTTGTGTTGTACAGCATTCAAAATCTTCACTAAAAGTGACTTGTCTTTTATGAATCACAATTAGGCCTAAGTAGGCCTAAATTAAATACTATGAATGCACATATTGTCATGTGGTTAGATTTACAATCCATGTACAATATCTAGACATTGTATTGGTGTACAGCATTCAGTGTCTTCACAAAAAACTCCTAGCTGTTGTGAATCCTAAGTATACCTCAGTAGGCCTAAATCAAATACGGCGAATGTAATTATAATCATATTGTTTAATATTCACAAGTTTTGCACTTTCAGCCATTTCATTCAAGTTTTAATTTAACTATTTTGAACATTGGTCCTATTGTACCATGTTTCGGTGTGACACTGTGCTTTTATTTTCACGGTTTTATAGTGTCAGTCAGGTGAGCAAAAATAAAAACACAAGGAAATAAACTGAATTATAGCAGGCCTATTTTAGGCTTGCATGGTTACATCCCATTATTCTCACATACTGTTTAGGGAATTTTCAGTGTTGAGAGCCTATATACAACAATGTATGAAATTGGGCCTCATTGATTTTGGCCTACTCTTACAAATAGGCCTACCTATGGTATTTGGAGGCCCTGCATTCTTGCTATAGCCCCTTTTGTTGTAAGAATAATATATATTTCACATTCTTACTATAACCCCCTCCTATTGTGAGAAGGATACATTGTATAGCCTTTTCTATTATAAAAATAATGCATATATTGTACATTCTTGTCCTAACCTCCTCCTACTGTAAGAAAGATACATTCTTGCTCTAACCCCTACCTTTGTGAGAAAGGTATATTCTTGCTCAGCTGACCCCCCTCCTTGTGATAATGGTCCATTTTCACTCTAACACCCTCCCCATCCTTGTAAATGTGGCATTCAATCCCCTTATAGTATGAGAATAGTGTACAACCATGTACCCACTTCCTTTGGTTGATTCTTGCTCTAACCTTTTCAATTATATCGTATTGTAATCCTGTCCACTGTGAGGAAGGTACATTATTGCTCTGACCCCTCCCACTGTAAGAATGGAACACGCTTGTGCTGACACCTCTAACTGTAAGAATGGTACATTCTTGTGCTGATTCCTCCCACTGTAAGAATGGTACATTCTTGTACTATCCCCTCTCACAGTAAGAATGGTACATTCTTGCGCTGACCCCTCCCACTGTACGAATGGTACACTTTTGTGCTGACGCCCCCCCCCCCCCAAGAATGGTACATTCCTGTGCTGACCCCTCCCACTGTAAGAATTGTACCGTCTTGCTCTGACCCCTTTTATTGTGAGATTGGTATGTTCTTTACCCTATTATTTGTGAGAATCATTACAAATTGTATACATGTATGCTTGAAACATTGACTGGGCTCTAACCCATGATTTGTGGGAAAATCCAGGGTTGGGTATAATCTTAGATGTATTCCTAAGTGTTTGTTTATGCTAATTTATCTGATAAGGGGAGTATTTAGTCTGGGTGTGCTTGCTGGTACTTTGATTCTATCTTGAACAGTAAGTAGTTTCCTTTGTTGTCACTATGAGAGGATATTTTTTTTAAATCAATCAGTGTTTACAATTACTATTAATGTGAGATACTGAGTAAAAGGTTCACGAAAGGAACCTTCACTTGCTGGACAGTGCTTCAAGGTAGCTGTTTTCAGTACGATTGGCACATTCTTGCTTTAACCCCTTCTATTGTAAGAGTCGTACATTCGCACTGTAGCTCATTCTGTCATAAGAATGACATTGCACATTCTTTCTCTAACCCCCTCCCCCATTTTAAACATGGTATACTCCTCCCATAACCCCTTCCAGTGTGAGAATGGTATGCAATCATGTTCCTGCTCTAACCACTTGCTCTGTGAAAATGGTACATGCTTTATCTAACCCTTTTTATGGCATAGTATTCTGGTCCCATCCATTGTGGGAAAGGTACATTATTGCTCTGAACCCTTCCATTGTTAGAATGGTTCGTTTTTTTGCTAACGCCTTCCACTGACAGAATTGTAGATTCTTGCTCTAACCCCTCCTATTGTGAGAAAGGTATAGATTCATGTGCTAACCCTTTCCATTGTGACAATGTTGTGTTCTTGTTCAAACGGCTTCCATTGTGGGAATGCTACATTCGCCTGTTCAAACCACTTCCATTGTGGGAATGCTACATTCTTGCTCTGACCTCACCCATTGTGACAATGGTACATTCTCACTCTAACCCTCCCATTGTCTGAATGTGAATTCTTCTCTAGCCTTTACCATTGTAAGAATGGTACCCTACCATTGTAAGAATGGTACTCTACCGTTGTAAGAATGGTACTCTACCACTGTAAGAATGGTACGCTACCACTGTAAGAATGGTACTCTACCACTGTAAGAATGGTACTCTACCATTGTAAGAATGGAACTCTACCATTGTAGGAATGGTACGCTACCATTGTAAGAATGGTACTCTACCATTGTAAGAATGGTACGCTACCATTGTAAGAATGGTACTCTACCATTGTAAGAATGGTACGCTACCATTGTAAGAATGGTACGCTACCACTGTAAGAATGGAACTCTACCATTGTGAGAATGGTACATTTTTGCTATAACCCTTTCTGCTGTAAGAATTATACATTGCTGCTCTGAACTTTGCCTGCGAAGCGGCCTTGGTCCCCCCCCCCCCACCTTGTGTAAAATTTAAAAACAAAAACATTACAGTCTGCCACGCAGCCAACTCTGACCTCTCTCATAGTGAGAATGGTACACCCTGGCTGTAAATCATTCCGTAGTACGAATGGTACATTCTTGCTTTAACAGGCCTATCCAGGAAAAAATCATTGGAAAGCTGCTCATATGAACTCATTATGAAATATACTCTTAACTTCAGTCATCCACATCTGTCAAGAAGCATTTCTGATATGTATGGAGGGGAGCACGAGTGATGGCTCCCCTCAAACAGCAAGGCCTGCTCTAACCTCTGCCATTTTAAGAAAGATACATTTACCTACCGTGTCTTCAATAAAATTAACAGGAATGAGTCCCAGTTCTAGTCAAGAAGAATAGAGGACAGTAAGATGTCACTGCCATAAACACCAGCACCAACACTGCACTCATATCGATAATTTAAATAATGCTGATTATTTCAAACTGATGTATCGATTATTTGGTACATTTACATTTTTAAAGGAGCCTGAAAATTTTGCTAAGTTTTGTATCTGGGTTCAAAATCACTTGGCACATTCTTGCTGTAACCCCATCACTTATGGTGTCACACTGTTCAGCATGACTACTGTTCAGATGCTAAGGTGTCAGCAAAAAAATTCACATGTAAAACTTGAAACCTGAAATGTTCTGCACAGGAAAAATATGTGTATTATGTTATCTATACCCCCTACAAAAGACTACATATCTTTACAGACCAAAATGTGACCATCAACAGGGATTGTCTTTCCAGACAGAGGTCACTTGACCATGCTGACTGTACATATACAGTATGTGATCATCAGTAAATCTACACATACACTATAAAACAAAGAGTGAGTGGCAATCTGGTTTCTCGGATAAAAACATGTACCAAAGAATGGAGATTTAGCCAGGATTAAATTTATGTACTAGATGCATTTGTGTTTACTTAGTGTATTATTTAGCAAGGGGTATCCTTGGTGACTTTTATACATGCCCAAAGTAAGGCAAAATGTGCATTCTTTTGTTCCTATGATGCTGTTATGCTGTACCTTTTTTCCCTATTTATAAGCATGTAGCTTCATGCAATAGCATAGTCAGCAGGCAGAGAAGTGTTTACTTGAACCGTAAAGGCTGACTCTGACCTGCCTTTGAGTGGAAAGTACATGTATCACAAACACAAGAGAGTTTGGCGAAAATGGCTCATGATCGGTAACCTTATGAGGTAATCCTTTACTCTGATTCTAATGGCCACTCTACAAGGGACTGCTGCCATGGCTTGTTGCCAATTCAGTTGGTCCCTGACACTTATCCCGGTACCTAATGTGAAATAATGTGCAGGTGTAAATGAACAACAATTGACAAATCACCTGGTTTGACAGACCAGGTTTTGCTTTTCATTATATTACAAAGTTTAATTGCTTTGACTATTGAAATGAGCCTTATTGTTATGTTGACAGGCACTATGTGTGATCATGTGATCTTGCCTCTCCTGCTGGTGTTTTGTTTTTTCTTCATGCTTTTCTTCATTCAGTCTTTGTTCTTGGTCCAATTACGTTTGCTGAGAATTTTTCCCTGGAGATTGTTTTTCTTTGACATTGGACTTTCTTCCTTGTTTCGTTTCTCCATGGTGGATCATATATTGTCATGTTATGTTGGGAACTGGTTTTTTTGTACACATTTTTTGTGATCACGTCAAGTGCCATTAGTGGATCGTCATGTGGATTTGATTCACAGACTGGCTCTGCACGCCTTCATGATGTTTGTCCTGTCTGTATGATGGCTAAATGAGCTGGCTTGAGATCATTACCTCCAGTTGATTATGCTGCACTCAACTCCAGACGTTATGGATTATTAAGTCAGGCAAGTGGTGGTTTGAAACATGACGCAAAGTTGAGAGATCTGGAGGATATGTCGGATCGTACAACAGAGCTGGACCTAAAGGCTGAAGAATTGGACAATACAGTCAGTGAGGTACAAGATCAATTGAAGGGCAAACTGGAACTGATTAGTGGGGTTGTCTAAGGCAACCATTGTTCATGTACAAATTAACTGGACAGAGGGCCATTAACATTCACTGGATGGACATGTTTGGCACCAGTCAAACATCTCACCCTTACATAATGTGTATTACCTGGAGGTTGAGCCCCAATGACCAAAAATTATCCAATGGTCAGTCAGAAAAACAACCCTCCCTTTGTTCCCCTCAGCCACTTGTCCACATAGCAGCGTGCAGTCAAGATTTTCAGTGACTGACAGAGGCATATGGACTGGTAATTCAAAATTGTTCTTGCTCTATGCTTGGATAACTGTCTCTCCCCAATGACCTCAGTCAAACGTCTTTTCCTGTATTTGCATTTTTGAGGCAAGCCAATGATGACACACAAGGAGTTGGTGTATCTTATACATGCTTCAGCACCTCGTCTTCTCAAGATCACTTCATTATCATATTTAAATGACCCTTCTTGTGTGAAAAGTTCCAGACGAACTCTGACGTGCACAGACAGTAATGTTATAATTTATGATGCATATCGTCTACATGTGCATGTCAAGTTTGCTCTGCACAGATAATTATAGCCTCTTACATGATGACTGTGCAAAATACAAAGAAAGAGAACACAAAAGGCATCATAATATTGGTCAAAACTTGATTGACATATATGTATGTATACCCTGTTACAGGACTGTAGTCTGAACAAACATTACAGCACAAGTACATACAGACATGTATACATTTACAGATATGTGGGTACACCCAGCCACAACACTTCCTTATCTTCCAACTGTTGTTCATTAATGTGATTGTCCCAAGTTTAATCCAACTGACCTCTGTGTGTCTTTATTATGCAAATATCCCATGATAATAGGAACAGTAAGAATCTTGCCAGTCTTATTCTGCCAGACAAATACTAGTAAGCACCTGGATAACCTCAGGACATTTTACTTTGAAGTGTCAACAGGAGATGTGCATATTAATTTACCGCCACAACTGCATACCTGATTGCCTAGTCTCACTTGGCGGGATATGGCGAGATAAGGGTCTGTATCCTGTGGGGACAAGCGGGATATTACTAATACTTTAGAAATAAAGAATATTTATTAAAGGCAGATGGAAATTTTTCTTTATATGGCGCGGGAAATATTAGATGAATACCAGTTTGGCATTTGTGAACTTAAATTTCGCAAAAAAAAAAACTAATTTTGTGAGACATGAACATATGGCCCTGTCTGTGACAGTGATGTGACCCGCATGTCTCCTGTGATTGCCTGGCGTCAAACCCATGCTTTGTGGTGGGAAATTAATATGCATACGGCGTACTTGCTCAAACCTTGGACTTCAGTGTTCTAGCAGTAAATGTAATGGAACACAGCCAGCCTTGGTGCAACTTGCCAGTTCTCAAACTTAGCATACATTGCTTTGAGTGTGCCAAAACTCTACATTGTTTCATCACTCTGGATCTGAGCTATAAATAGGTGCAAAAATAAAAGGTTCACGTAGCTTATACTGACTGTTAAATAAACCCCCCAGTGAGACAGGGTTACCAAGTGAATCTGGTGACCATGTGAACTATCATTGCATTTAAATATCTGCAAAAACCTATAGAAGACACAGTGCAACTCTGCCAAGGTAAACAAACTTTATTGCAAACTTGCCCAAGCTCATGCAGCAGCGCCTCACTTTAGGAGTAAGCAGATACTCAAATCTCCAGTTAACCACAACATAATTAGTTTTTGTCAGAAAAACCTTTTGTGGAAAAACAAGTCCATAAGTACGCACTCAAAACAAGAGGACTGTGACAGTCCTGTGCTAAGTTGACCCTGGGTGCACAGATTAAAGTGGTCCTGTGACCTTTAAAACTAAAACAAGGTCATCTTTTCGTTAAAACTACAATTATGTGCAAATATCTATGCACTGGTTCAATAGCTCTAAAGTGACCACTCTATACAATGGCTCAACAATCGTAATGTTATAACTATAAGCACTAAATTTATGAATCTAAATAGTCATGTGACCTTGGGGATTGGGGCAAGATCAGCTGTCATGTGGATCTCATTTTCACCCTTACACAAGACCATCCTCATGTGCACTGTTGAAGTTGGGAAAAAAAAACTTATACTTTGTAACTTAGAAACTTGTATGCATCAAGTTCAGCATCAACCAGGTCCCTCTACATCCTTCCCAGTGATCCAAACTAAACAAACAAGATGCCCATGGACCTTATGCTTTGCTGACAACTGCCACTACTAAAAAAATCCCTTCCTGAAATGTATTCAATCCAAGACCTTGCAAAATTTATCAAGCTTAGCCATATAATGCAATATCAAGCTTCCACATGATGAACATTTGTGGTACATTTGGCATCACTCGCCTTATTCTTATGAAGATATTGAATTAAATGTCCTTTTCTTAAGTGCTTAATGACCTTGAAAAATAAATCAAGGTCACAGAATCATTGGGTCATGGTGAGCCAAAAAGTAGGTCATGAAGTAGAGTTTTACATACAGCATACTCTTGAAAGTGCAATTTTGATCTTCAGGCTCAATTCTCATTGCCATTGGTGTCCAAACTGCACGGTCCTACTATTACAACATCACTTCTTCCAACTTAACGGGTCTGGTGACCTTACAAAAATATGGCAATGTCACTGACCTTTTATAACATATTAGCGTTGCACATGATCTATGTATGCTATAAGTTTAGCATGTCTAATTCAATTATTTTTCAAGACATGGAATTTTGTATCTTTCAGGACATTTTAAAACATAATCTCCATTGAATTATAGATGGTGCCACTAGTATAACAAGCAACTGAGATTTTGACCTCTTCTACAGTCCCACTATATTTCATGAAGATCCAGGAAAAAAATAAAGGATGCTGACCTGGTCACAAGATTTTCACATTTTGACATGTATATTACATAATACCATAGGTGGCACCACCAACGTTGATGTTGACATAGATTTTCAAACACTTGATAAGTCCTATAATTTATATGGGCCTAACTCAGATGGACAGACATCAGTGAGCATTAACAAGCTTTACGAACTTTGGTCAGCAGAACTAAAAAAAAAAAAAAAAAAAAAAAAAAACAGCAGTTCAGCCTGAGGTGCAGTATCATGGAATACCATACCAGAGCCTCAAAACTCAACCTACCCTCTCCATAGAACTTTAACACAGTGTCTCTACTATGCAATGCAACTTCTGCTGTGCCCTTATACCTAAATGCTACCGTGTCTCTTTGATGTACATTGTATAACCTTCTTGACTATAAGTGTGAACTGATTTGATATGTGTAGCCTCCTTGACACAAGCTTACAAAATTTGTGAAATTATGTTCAATAGTTCAACTTAGGTTTTGGATTTTTTCCATTAAGCTTTCATTCAAATTGTTTTTGTTTCGCGGACATGTGAATCTTTTGAGTTAAACTTGAGTTAAAAGTTATAAAGTATCTGGAAAATTACCTTCTGAGATACTCATTGTGTTCTTTCAAGTGACATCTGAACTCAAACCAGTCATGTGGATCAGTGACCACCTAGTTATCCTAATCCCTATGCCTTGTCAAAACTGAATGGTTCAATGCTATGTTCAAGCAAATACTGGGCACCCTTTGATCAGAGGCAGACCAGTACTTTATGTGACACAAATGGTGATCAACAATAAAAACAGAGGGTAACAGCTTTTGACAGTGTGTTCACTTGTGTGGAACATCTGTTTCAGTACAGTCTATGCATAAGTTCACCAAGCGGGGAAACCCCAGCGGAGATTCCGATGTCAGAGCCAGGCGCGCACAGGTTTCTGGGTAATTTGCGGGCCACTCAGTCTTATCGCTCAGGCTACAGTGCTACTGAATACAGCAAGTAACGAGGAGTGAAACACGGACCATGATTTCTTCAAAAACCAGAATCTAAGGTGGCTGAAAAAGTATTTGAAAGACAAAGGAATATCAGGTGATTGAAGGAATACAGCGGCACTTTTATTTTTGATATTTGTCAGTTTGACGTTTCTTCCTGGTATCAACATTACAGCCCACTACACAACAGTCAACACAAGACAGTTGTACAATTATACACAATTGATCTTTTTGTACATGCATTTGACATACACTTTGTTGCCAATAAAAAAAAAATGAAAAAAAAAAGACTGATAATGGGTACATCGACATTAGTATTGACAGAACATTAGTGGACTGTAAACAAAAGTTGTATTATTTTAAATTATGCTAACTAGGGGCACTGAAAAAATTAAATCTTGAATACCTTCAAGGCTATTAAAGAAAGAGGTGTGGTTCAAAATTCAATTGTTAGGTTTGTGAGACGACCACATCCAATGAACCATGAACCAAAGTTGTAGCATTTTCATTTATGTAGATTAGGCAAATTCACAAAATAAATTATAGATTGAGATGCCATTCCAATTTCAATTTATGGGTTTATAACATAGCCATATCCAATCAACCACGAACCAAAGTTGCAGCATTTTCATATATACACATACACAAAATTTAAATTTTGAATATCTTAAAAAGTATTACATATTGAGACGCCATCCCAATTTTTGGGTTTATGACATAGCCGCATCCAATGAACCATGAACCAAAGTTGCAGTATTTTAATTTATGCAAGTTAAGTATCTATATACAAAATTTTAATTTTGAATACTTCAAAAAGGATTATAAATTGAGATGCCATTTCAACTTTAATTTATGGGTTTATGATATAACCCCATCCAATGAAATATGAACCAGAGTTGTCGCATTTCAATTTATGCAAATTAAGTATATACACAAAATTCAAATTTTGAATATTTGAAAAAGTATTACAGATAGAGATGTTATTCCAACTTCAATTTATGGGTTTATGATATTGCTGCATTCAATGAACCATGAACCAATGTTGCAGTATTTTTGGCCTAATTGAACTTTAGGAGACCCTAGCCCTTATAGAACTAATAATGGTTCAATGTTCATGAAAGTTTAGATGTGTGTTTTAAATATTCATTAGCAACACGAATCACTTATGTGAGATTAATTCTGACCACTAGGAACATGTAAATTAAGCATCAGCATTTCTGCCAATGATCTCAAATGGCTGCCGCAAGTGCTATTAGGGACCGTATCATATAATTTTAAATGTGATCACGAATAATAAAAATATTGCTTGACTATTCCAAAGAAAGAATTTACAAGAAAGAATGAATGCTGAGACCCTCCCCGGGAATATCCCAGGGCATCACCTGCACCTGGCTCATGAAGATAAACACGCACTGTGATTGGTTAAAATTGACTTGATGCATTGCATTGTGGGTGATATCGATATCAAAAGTCTTTCAGTGCATGGGCAAATGGCGGACATGATAACTGATTCCATCGCTACTTTCACAGAATAAATTTGTTTTTTTTTTAATTATTTTAATGACACAATGCCTGCAGCGCAAACATCTTTTCTACTACAAAAACATATAGGAATGTTACCATATGACCTGCAGCACAATTATCTTTCATTTAGGTAGGAATATAGAGACATCGTAATGGGATTTCACTTATAGGGGCTCAGGTCCCCTGAAGTTCTATAGGACGTATTTTCATTTCAGCAAATTAGGTAAATCCATGTTGAACACATCACATGCCAGATTATCCCCAACTGGTAGTGTTACCAAGATGAGAAATCTACTGAGCTCATTTACTTAAGATAAATTCGTTGCACTCAAGAGATATTTGCTTGCAAATCTATCTTTTCTAGTTCGCTTATTTAGTGTGCGCTCTAACCATAATGTACAAGCAACACCCTTTGCTTGACCTATGCGACCATTATTTTTAGAAGAAAACTTGTTTCGGTTAGGTTGGGTTGGGAGGAGGGAAAGGGGGCGGAGTGCCGGAGTGACGGGGAGGCAAGGTTTGCCCTGGTCTCAGGACAGCTTAGTGAGAAAGAGTCGCACACAAACATAGTCCACAGAATAAGCGTCATTGACATTGCGTGTTGCCCTCTTTTCCGCAAAAACAGGCTTTATTCCTGAATCTTCCTTTGTGTGGCATGCTTTCTAAAGTTTCTCCCTCAACTGAATTGTACATCGCCAGTAATTGTCTTACCTTGTCTGTGACGCTCTATGCCCTGTTTATTGTTGAAACATGCACAATCTACTCGAATTTGGCAGCAATGTTGTCAATGACCTTCAACTTTGCGTCTGGACGAAACCAATCAAACGCCAAGGAAATGTCCACTCCTACCACAGTTAGATGATAAAATATAAATTTTTATTTGGAATATGGAACGGAAAAGTCATTTTGTTTGACAATTCATAAAATATAGTTACCACTAGCTTGAGTAGAATAAATAAATTAATTCAATTCAGCGTAATTTGTACTCGAATCCTGAAACTTCAGCTGTATTTTGACAGAGGTTTACAATATATGTAAACATAAAGTACGTCTGTTGCGATCACATTTCACAGAGACGTGCATATCTGATCTGTGCGTTCAGCAACATGACTCCGGATCGTCTGTGACTGGTCGTTTGTGATTATGAGAACCAGAGGCCTATGTGGCATTCATCCACCAGAGATCTATATCATAGATCTCAGGTGGATCATAGACTATCATACCAGATGTGAATATTATTAACTTATCCCGGTAACGGCCAGGCTTCTCAATGAAATATACCATACATATGGACCGATGTGTCTGAGAATAAGATTTATTTTAAAGACAAGATCATCTTTCGTAAAGTCTAAAGATGCATAGTCTTCATTATCGATGGATGATATCTTTAAGAAAAGAACTTTGAAAAAATGACAAGTTCTATTAACAATCCATATTGTGATATATTTCTGTTCACTCATGGGGAGTCATAACATAGAACAACAAAAATTGATATGTTCTAGAAGTTTCCTCCTGCGTCTGGGCTCCTCCTCCTCTTGTTTATACATAGTTTTTAATCCCTCTACTATGCACTTCGAAACAAATATATATCTACTTGATGCATATAGGCGATAGAGTTCTGAAATTTTTCAATATTTGTTCTTTGATGTATTTCGTTTTTGTACTGCTTACCCACAATACCATCTGGATGTCGCATAGGCCATGCTTTTATAATTGTATTTGTGTCTTTTTGCGCAGAACCACTTCCTAGTAGTCAATATCCTATTCCGCAGTTCGAACTCTTTACTCTCCATAAGCTAACCTGTCCCTGTCTAACCTGTATACATATGGAATTACTATTGTCTATATTGCACACGTTCCTCTGTAAAATTTTGACATAGGCTGTATCAGCCCAAATAAATTAAAGGGTCTTCAGCGGGTAACTACTCAACATGTTTCGGAGCCTTTTACCCGTACATGTCTCTCTGAGTAGCGGCTCCTTGTCTAAGCTAAATATTCAGCAAAGACAACCCACATAATAAAGAATAAATAAGAACGTGGCAAATGATGAATTAGCTAAATACGTGAAGTTTTGCTTATAAATGCAGAGCTTCGTTATGAAAGAAGAACCCCTGTCAAACAAACCATAATTACTAAATTTGTATAGTACAGGTTCAGATAAGAACAATTTGACTTACCCCTGAACCAATATGTACCCTTTCTGGCTGGACAGTTTATCCTAGTTAAACCACCCGCCAGTGTATAACTGAAGTGGAAACAAGCTGGGGCCTTATATTCAGTCCCAGTGATAGTAAAATAAACAGTTGCAACTAGACCACCTGTACAAACCAAGGGAAATCCCAACAAGGACTGTAACAATGGACATCCTGCACCAGAAATGTAAAACAAACTCTGTGATGACACCTACCCCCCAAACAATTAAGCTCTATTTAACTGCCAACTCTGAGTCAATGTATCAACTTAATGTGTCAGGTTTGTGACATTTAAGAAAATACTGTCAATTTTGAGTAAATGTGCATTTAGGCATGTCAGAAAAGAATGAAAGTCATTAGCATTTATGTCAAAAAACATGTTATCAAAACAATTTTTCTTAACAGGATTTTGCGTACAATTAGGCAAGCTTGTAACTGTCGTCAGTAGCTGCTTGCTACCTATAGCCCCTGGGGGTTTGACCTAACAGAAAACAAGCTAGCCTAAAATGTCTGAAAGGTGAACATTAAAACAGAATGATGCCAAAAGATAAAGTTAAGTAGCAAAACCGACAAGTCTAAAAACTGTAAATTATTGTAGCCAAACTTTCTGATAATCTTTGGATATTAACTGCTAAATTATAGGGCAAGTCAGAAAAGAATGAAAGTCATTATTTGTACTTAAGTCAAGAGAATGCAACGAAAATGTAATATTTCTTAAACAGATATCAAGCACAATTAGGTGAGCTTGTAACTGTCGTCAGTAGCTGCTTGCTACCTATAGCCCCTGGGGGTTTGACCTAACAGAAAACAAGCTAGCCTAAAATGTCTGAAAGGTGAACATTAAAACAGAATGATGCCAAAAGATAAAGTTAAGTAGCAAAACCGACAAGTCTAAAAACTGTAAATTATTGTAGCCAAACTTTCTAATAATCTTAGGATATTAACAGCTAAATTATAGGGCAAGTCAGAAAGGAATGAAAGTCATTATTTGTACTTAAGTCAAGAGAATGCAACGAAAATGTAATATTTCTTAAACAGATATCAAGCACAATTAGGCGAGCTTGTAACTGTCGTCAGTAGCTGCTTGCTACCTATAGCCCCTGGGGGTTTGACCTAACAGAAAACAAGCTAGCCTAAAATGTTACATACCCTCAAGAAAGAGGGGAACGTAATACAGAATTCGCTTTTTAGCAATTGAAGTTGCATGATTTTAATATCTATGAAACATGTTCTTTGCAACAACAACAAAATAAAAGAAAAAACAGAAAGTCTATTTTGTGTCTATGATCAATATATGTAATCTGGTTCTCTATCTCCTCCTCCTTCTTTCCCTCCATTTCACCCTCCTTCTTCGCCTTTACGGGTGATAATAATTTCCACACGATCATCAATAGAGAACTTGATAATATTAATTGTGGCTGTAAGTGAATGAGCTTTACTTTAATGTTGAAAAATCCAGGTTTTTATGTCTTCCATCAAATCGGCAAAGGAGTAGATATACCTGAAATCAAAATAAACAACAGAGAAGATAAGCATGTAGACAATTTTAACTTATTAAGGATAATAATTAGATGAAAAACAAACACGGGGAGATTATATCACTAAGATATCTACAAAAATACTAAGAGTAACTGGTATTTAAAACAAACTTAAATATATCCCTCTAAATGTCAAAATAACAACACATGATTCCCCTATTTTACCACATATAAATTTTGGTATACCCACCTGGGGTTTTAAACACACTCAAATTGAAAAGCTGCAAAGAAGAGCTGTTAGATGCATTACTTGTTGTAAATTTGATTCCAATAGAGAACCCATATTAAAGGAAATGAAATTACTCAAAGTGAAAGATATTTTCACACTAAACAGACCAAAATTGTATTATAAGTTTGTACATGGCCATCTACTAGATAGATTATCAGCACTTCCCTTCATTGAGAATTATGATACACATAACTACAACACAAGAAACTATAAAAAATGTTCATTAACCGAGTAAATTGCTCAACGAAGTATTAGTTTTGACATTCCGGAACTTATAAATAGCACTGATTTATAGAATATATTATGTAACGAGGTGGCCCATGTGACTACAACATCACTTCAATGTTCCAGCATGGGCCCCCTTGACTGATTGGGTTAATATATCGATTGTCTACATTTCCTATGTATTGATATGGTCAAATAAAGTGAAATTGAATCTTGAACCTTTATATCAATTTTATTTAAGCAAAACGATGACAGACGACTTATGAACACACTTATAAAAGCAACTGACGTTCTGTGGCGGATGGAGCAGGATCCTGGGGGGGGGGGGGGTGTCGCACGAATACCCATTTGCCATGGAAAATGTCAACGATATCAATTATGCATCATCGTGTTTGAAAATATATATTTAATTAGCTTAAAGTGAGTTTTTAACCTTATATTTCTGGATAAATTTGACCATTATAATGCACCAGAGAGCGCCATTGGCATTTTTCTTTTTATTTTGCAAAAAGTTCCCTCTGTGACAGAGGGCAGCTGTTCAACATAATCTAAATTTTGTGTACTAGCCTAATTTGCATAAATTCAATTCTACAACTTTGGTTCATGGTTCATTACATTCAGGAATGTCAGAAACCTACAAACTGAATTGGAATGGCATCTCTTAATGCTTTTGAAGTTATTAAAGATTTAAATTTTGTGTATTAACCTAATTTGCATGAATTAATATTCTATAATGTTGGTTCATTGGATGCGGTTATGTCGCAAACCTACAGATTGAACCTGAAGTGACACCTCTATCTATAACAGTTTTGAAGCCAGTCAAGATTAAAATTTTGCATATCAACCTAATTTGCATAAATTGAAATCCTGCAGCTTTGGTTCATGGGTCATTAGGTGCGGCTTTGTGACAAACTGATAACTTGAAGTTGGAATGGTACCCCTGTCTATAATGGTTTAGGAGATATTCAACTTTGACATTATTCAATAGCCCTAAATACCCTAATAATTTAAAATTTTACAAATTGCATTTGCTTTTTGTCCATTATATTTACAGGTGTCACAAAGCTATACATGCACATTGAATTTTTGTGTCTATCTGCAATAGTTTGGAAGATATTAAGCTTTTAAAACTTCAATTGCCCCTAAAAATATTGCATACTTAAAACACAATGACTTTTCCAAACGATATGCACAATTTCACTGGTAAGTCAGTCAGTTTTGTGGTCTTCAGAGTAATAGTGTCCAAGAAAACGTCCGGACAAATTTGGGTGTCATCGAAAGAAAGAAAGAAAGAAAGAAAGAAAGAAAGAAAGAAAGAAAAACAATATGTCTGGGTTAGCACCCAAACATATAATGAGTTTTCATGCGAGTTTTATTTCCGCCATGTTTGGCGGCTGACTTGTTGATAGAAAAATCCGGTACCGTTATGGGAATTTTGCTTTTCGTATTATAACATGGAGATACCGAACATTCTCGGGCGGGGTCACATGGACTAATGGCGGATCAAGGGTTTCTGTGTTGATGGTGTCAACATAGTTCAGGCCGGTAAAATCAAATTGCAGGGACAATAGGTGCTTGTCTAGGTATCTATGACTTTTGTTTAAAAGGATTTTTAAGCACACAGTCAAGTAAAAATTCACAATCTGTCTTAAAAGCTAAAGTGACAGAAGTTTCATGCAACTGAACCCAGACTAGCATAAGCAATACAACCGGTGCCAAGCAACTGCTGCCTGCCAGGCAAGGAATGCGCCTACATGTTTTCACTTTCATTTTTCTTTCACTGTCTTGCCATGCTCTTATTTTTGAATTTGAAAGATAAGTAGACAAGTTGTCTTGGCCACCAAGCCAGTGAAGAATGAGTTGTAATTCAATTCAGTCTCCACTGCAACCAACGCCCTGGATGCCCACGCTTCTGCAATTGGATTTGGATCAGTCCATGGACCGCTCTAATAGCCTAGCCCTAGGTCTGGGTCCATGGTCTGACTAAAATTGAAAACCAGAGAGGTATCCAAGGTGTACTGGTTACCTATAGGCTTAGGCTTAGTCTTAGACAAGCATGGTCATAAATTCATAAGAATGTCTGTTTAACCCTAGACAAATACTGGTAATTTTTTCCAAGCATATTACTAGCCAAACTTGGCACCAAAATGTACAGTTTGTTCTTAATGAAACAGCCTATATATAATATGCAGTAGGCATTAGCATTACCAATTTATGTGTTACTGTACAGGGCCTCCTTGCTAATATGGAAGTAGGTTCAGTCTAGTAGCGAGCGGAGCATTTATATGCATATACATAGCCTCAGAGGCGATGATAACGTCGGTGGATCAGGCAGCAGTACCGCTAGTTTCCTCTGGTGGCCATTTACTAAACCAGTCTAGAGGGGCAAGGCTGTAGTACCTTGAGCAGCTGAATGAACCTGTCTGTCGTATAGCCTTTCTTTTCATTAGACACTGTTCCACAAATTTAAGTACTGTGCCCAAGATCTCTATATTCCAAGTGAAATAGTGTCGTAAGCTGTGGCAGAGACATAGTGGGTATGATGAGTGATCGTTGGAATCTCGCGTGACAACCCCTTGCAAGCAAAAAGGTTATCAGACAATTCGTCGAAATCAACTTCGCCGTATATTCACTTCGTCGGAGGTTAAAATTGTCGACTGTCTGAATGGCCATGATGACAATATGTCGAAATCAATTTGGCCGTCTGGTCAAACTGGTCGCGATCAACTTCGGCGAAAGTTCATCTTGTCGCGATCAACTTCAACAAAAGTTCATTCGGTTTGACCGAAAAGACAATTGATCGCGTGTGCGACCATGGGGGCTACAATTTTAATGGGTTGATATCAAACTGTGAATAAAGTTTGCCTGCATACATTATCTGTTCTCCATGTCTTTTTTTGGGGGGGGGGGTCAGTCTTCTCTCTACCGTCGACCAGTCAGCATGGCTGAAATTGGTGGCAGTTTAGATATTTTTTTAACCAAACGAGAGGGTAAAAAGTTTGCAGGTTGTGTTCAATCACATGATCATTATACGGCCACCATCAACATTCACCGGACCCATTCACCTGGCACCCGTTTCACTACCAATTTTAGAGCGAAATGGCCTCACAATGAAGTTACTTTTCGACCAAACAGCACTTTGATCATTCTGATTTTCGACCGAGTTGATTTCGCCAATGTTACATCGCGATGAAGATGACTATCGACGAAGTTGTGTAGTGATGAGATTACTTTTCAACCAGATTTAACCTACGGCAAAGTTGGCCTCTGACGATGTTGATTTCGACGAAAAGTCCTAGATTCAAGGAAAAAGACCCCCCCCCCCCATAGCTACTTTACACAGTGATTGGCATTCTGAAACTTCTGTCGTGCAGTTGTTACCAGGCTAACTGGAAGTTTCAAATTTCATGGAGGAAAAATGGCGATAATCGAAGAAAATTGTGACCTCGTATGAACATAAATTCACCCAAATGATGTTAAATCTGGGAAAACTAGAGATGCCAAATACAGTGAATAAGAAAACTGAATGTGACTCAATGATCCATGTGAATGGGCTCCCAAACACTGGGCTGGGGAGCTAATGAAGGTGATATAATTATCTCAACATGACTAAGTATAAAAATTTTACATGGCGTTCTTTAACTCCATCTTCATTCCCACCATTTACAATTTTGCATTTTATTTCTGTGTGCTGCACTGGTTAAAGATACTAAAGCTCTTCCCTGGGAGCTCTGCAACTGCAAGGGTGAAAATCCCGTCTATGACAGTATGTCCCTGTGCCAGCCATTTCCCATCATACAAACTACTAATTCCTAGTACTGAGTTGTGTATATTTTTTTTGTGTGTTCGGCACTGCAAATCATATTTGCCTGGCACCTTTTCAAGAACTTCCAAATGGTTTAGTGTACCTGCATATCCACCGTTTGACATATAAACACAACAAACTGAAAAGGAAGTTAAACATTTCCTGACATCACAGATTGTTCTTAAACAAGAAGCGACAACTTCAACATTGAGAAATTTCAAGTGTAAAATTTCTGCTCAATTAAAAATAAAAGGTTTTAGGAAGAATCCAAACTGTCACCTCTTGAGCCGTAGTCTGACATGCTAAGCATGTGGCTGCACTAGCTTGCAATGATTAAAGGTTGGATTTTGTCTTATATTTCATAGTGGTCAGACCACGCAGCTTTGTTTACTCCTTCACAACTGGGTCACACCAGTCAAAGACAAAATGACCGCCCCGCAACCAATAACTGTTGAATATTTCAGACCATAATGGTTGAAAAATGGGACCGAAAATGCTATTTAGATCATCCAAATTTTGAGAACTCCATCATATATCATGCGATGAATTACTTATTTGCAACAGATCAAATGTTTTAAGCAAGTTAAAGAGCTCAAGGGTGTGCATTCAGTGAGTAGTCCACGCAGCGCTCGCACCATGTGGAATATTTTGAACACTGAATGCACACCCTTTCATTCTTTAACTAATACATAACATATGAGGTAGACTATGGGGATGGTAACTAATAATGATGTTAGTGATCACAAAAACGTAACCACTTGTATTTTGGTTCTATTTCTAAGTTGAGTAGCATCGCAAGGCCTACCAAGTATTACAGCTGTCATGATTGGTTGGATACAAAACCCTGGGATTCGTGACGTCACCAAACCCACAGTTTTGTTCTGTTATTCCAAAGTGTTACAAAACCCACGTTTTTTCTGGCAAAACCAAGGGTTTTGTGAACAAAAGCATGGGTTTTGTGCCAAAGATAACAAAACCAAGGGTTTTATGATCAAAACTCGGGAGTTTTGCTCTTGAACTTTGGGTTTTGTGCTCAAAACCCGGGGTTTTGTTCATGAAACCCACAGTTTTGTACACAAAACCCAGGATATTTGTCCAAAATCATATCAAAATTCAATAACTAAGCAAAACCCAAGGTTTTGTAACAAAACGCTGGGTTTTGGTAATGAAACCCAGGGTTTTATGATAAAACCTATGGATTGTTAGCGAAACTCAGGGTTTTGAAAAGCAAAACCAAAAGTTTTGTGAATGAAACTAAGGGTTTTATGAATTATTGAACAGTACAACTTCCATACATGCCTAACCATAGGAGCTTGCTTTTACATGTTTTGCATGTGCCTCACATCTTGATTTCCACCCTGTAAAATAAGTGTTCCTATCATCAATAATATGATATGGATGAAACCCAAAAAGCAAGCATAGCTCCTAAGCCATACCAAGTTAAGCCTAACTTTTGAAACACAATTAATTATGCATTCCATTGTTGACAGATTTGTCCGATCAGCAAGTGGCCCTGTCTTTTGAAGTCCAGATGGATGCTGACCATAACTGCATGGCTATCCATCAGATGGGACAAAATTGATTTACAACATGCCACCTGGTGGACGCTGCAAACATTTTACCTAGAATGATCTAAAATATCACATCACTAATGTTTAAAGTAGGGGAAAATAAATCAATAGATATAATTATACATCCTCAGTTTTTGTTTTCATGCAATTTATAGAATTTAATTTGTATTTAAACCAATCATGGCCCTCACTGGTCCTTACCACGCTGTGCCCTTGGCAGAAAGTGCCATATTTTTAACCAATCATGGCCCTCCTCGGTGGATCTATGGGCTCCAGTAGTCACCATTTTGGACCATGGAAAAAAGTGCTGCATGTATACTGACCGTAAAAGCGAGCGCAGGGACAAGAAACACCAAACAGAGAAAGGCATGTGAATGGTTAAGCTAAAAAGACCATGCAAGGGTTGCAACAGTTAACAATGTTGTGTCGGACTGGTTTTGTCACTGACTGTAGCTCTTCAGGGAGTAGGAAAATGATGCTGGGCCTCTTAGAAGACCAACATAGAGTTTTCTGTTATGTAAAAAACATTTTTTTATAATTACACAGAATTACAAAGATTTTGGGTTTAGATTTTGCCACGTCATTTTTCACAGATCTACAAAATGCATCTAAGCGGGGGTCAGCTAATTCAGCCTCTGATGGCATGAAAGTGCTTGGAAGTTTGAAGTTTGCCTGCATGACAGTCCCTGCATCCGGAGATGCAGTGTCTTGTGTTACTGTAGACTGTGCCCTGTTAATTGGCAAAGTCTCTATGTTTTGGGGGTTTTTTGTGTTTTTTTTATGAAAAAAGCCTTTGAGTTTCAGATTTCTGAAGAATCTGTCTAAATCATTGGCAGTTTGGCCCATATCCACTTCTCTGGGTGTGGGACAAAAGCCCAGGCCTTTGTTCAGAAGGCTGATTTGTGATGCAGAATGAGTGTGGTCCAATAAATTTGCTACTGTATTCTCAGGAATTAAAGTGTTGTTTAAGTCCCTGAAATTGTTTGAGTTGTCTAAATCAACTGCATGTAAAAATTCAACTTTATCTGCCCGGTAAGAATTGAAAATATGTTTGACTATATTACTCACCTGTCTCACAGGAAGAGGTGTGGTATTGGGGCCCAAATCCATTTGGTGGTGGGGTGTGCACAAGCCTGTGGCTCCTTCCATGGGTGGGGATGAGCTGAGCTGTCCTTCTTTTGTAAATTAGTCAAACAATAAATGTTCAGAAACAGTAACAAAATCCAATGTGAGATAACTGTGGACATATGTACCCCCCCCCCAAAAAAATAATAATAAATAAATGTGAATGTTTGCCAGAGTATTATGCTGAATAGTTCACAAGATAGATAGATACTGTATAATCAAATTTTTGCAAGGGATAAATCTTCTCCTGAGCAGGTCCGCTTTGGGAATATTAAGCTCGGGTAATTTTCAGCAGATTGGATATCGAATGAAAGCCTACATAAAAATTGGGAAAGTAAAACCTGCAAAATTCACTCTTGGAGTTCATTTGGAAAATTTTACGCTTGCAAATATTATAAATGATTATACAGTAGATAATTTTATTGACATCACATACAAGGTCAGTTCAGACCTACATTTCATCATAATACACAAACTAATTACAACAATAATATTAACTTTTTTTTTTTTAAATTTTTAAACACTTTTTATTTATTTATTTTTTTGGACTATGGTAGTATTGTTAGTGGGTTTGACAACATCACAACTTTATATCCTACACCTGGTCCTAGTGTCAAACAGGCTAGGACTAATTAAATTAGTGACCAAAGTTGAGTCTTGTTAATGTAACAAAATGATGTTTCCACAGTGAACAATAGGACAATCCATGTTACTTGTCTTATGTTCAAAAAGACGCCTAGCTCAGTACCTTGCTCCCCAAAACTGTGTATCAAATTAAAGATAACTGAACAAAAGTGACATGTTACTATAAAAGATGAGTAATGGCAAACAGCTCTGGCCAATTGCCCAATTTTTGTCAAGAAAAAAAGAATGTATAAGGCTCTGCCTGTGCGGTTTTCGAGTTGCCATTTTTAAAAGAATATGTCGTAAACCAATAGGCCCCTCCCGCAATATGTTCAGAGTCATTAAATTCAGACATTGCCAACCCGAATGAACCCTGCTGTAGGGAAGTTGATAAAGATTTGAGTTATCATAAAAGCTGACTTGCTGTTGCTATGGTACTCATGTGAGTCCCTACCTCACTTGTTTTTTCTTATGGTACTCATCGTTACCATAAGTAGCAACAGATCTTCCGGTTGCCTTAATAACATAGATGGCTTTTAGCATGCATGCTTTCTTTAGAATGCTACATCTTATTGTTCGTCCTCTTTTGACTGAATAAAATTATTGACATGGGCAGACTCTAGGTACAGGCATATTTAGATTAATTGTTGGCTATAGTACAAGTCATGTTGATGCAGATTTTACCAAATTTGTACAATGTGCTTACCTGAAAAAAAAAGGTGATTCACAGCATGGGAATTAAGTGAGCTTTTTCACATCTGCATGTCTGTCTGCTGCCCACTATTCACATTTTTGTCATCTGTAAAACTACTGGCTGGATTTCCAATTTACCTCAAACCTTTTGAGGATGTACCTCAGGTAAACTTGTACCAAACTTTATCACGAAAAGGGGTTACTGCTTTTTCGTTATCCCTACCTCAGCTGACTTGTCAATCAGCTAAGGTTATGAGGTGGGTTTTGGTTCAGGAACAGTGGTGGCAGAAGAAGCATCATCGTCCATTTGTATTTACCTATCCAACTCAGAAACTGTTAGCCAGAACCTCATCAAACTTTGTGGGAATGTACCTTCGGTAGACTTCTACCAAATATGTACAGATAATCATGCTCCAGTGCGTTTTGGATTTTCAGCTTTCGCTCATTTTTTTGTCAAAATCTTTAAAAAAATCCCTGAAATCGCCAGGTCAATTGCTTTGGAATTCAATAGACCCCTTGACCTTACCTTGTTCAGTAGCTGGCATTGCATTTTTTTTTCTTTTTTTTTTTTTTTAATTTCAATGATTTTGTGTGTGTGTTAAGCTATTTCCAACTTCTTCTCTAAAACCATCACTTAGATTCTTTTGAAGCTTGGTGGCAATGTAGCCTAATTTGTTCTCAAGATGATGACATGAATTCAGCATCTGATTTTTAACAAATTTTCAATTTTTGGTGCCTAACGGTTAATGTATACATTCCCATTGATTGCATTGCAAGTCAGTGGGCATTGCAATGGCAAGTCATATTTTGTACCTCTCCAAGACCATCAACCAGATTTGATTCAAACTTCAAGGTGGGAATCTACCTAAGGTGGATCTCCACCAATTTTATTCAAACGGGCAAGCTTCAATGATTTTAGAATTTTTATGAACTTGTTTCTTAATTTTTTGGCAAATTATGCTTATGTCATTACTCTTCATCCATCATTTGTCATCTAGCGTCCGTTCACAATTCACATTTTTGACTTCTCCAAAACCATCAGCCAGATTCACTTCAAACTTGGTGGCAATGTACCTTGGATGTATCTCTAACCATTTTGTTCAAATGGTCATCATGCTCCAATGATTTTTGGATTTTTTATGAATTTTTTTGTTGTTTTTTTGGGGGGGGGGAGGGGGGGCAAATCTGAAAAAAAAAAAAAAATCTCCAAAACTGCTCACCCAATTACTTTGTTATCAAACAGGAACACTCCTAGAGACTCCTATTTCTAAATTTGGTCACCGGGTGGTGCAGCATTTTTTTCCTATTTTTTATGATTTTATGAGTGTTTGTGCTATTTTCAACTTCTTTTCCAGAACTGTCACTCAGATTAAGCTGAAACATGGATATGTTCGTTGTCAAAGAGTCAAACAAAGTTGTTCACTAGGTAGCACTTCCGTGGATTCCTGATTTCTAACTTTTTTTTTTCCAGATTTGGGTACTTATCGATAAATGCACCTTTCCTATTAATTACTATGTAAGTCAATGGCCATTGTAATGCTAATTCACATTTTTGACTTCTCTGAAACCATCAACCAGATTCATTTCAAGCTTGGTGGCAAAAAAATTTTCTCTAAAACCGCTCACCCAGTTGCTTTGATAGCACACAGGAATACTCCTAAGGACTCTTAGTTCTTAATTTGTTCACCAGGTGGTGCTGCAATTTTTAGCTTAGCTGACTTGCTAGTTATACTGAGCTTTTAGGAGGTTGAGTCGTCCCTCTTAGAAGTACTTCTAAATACCATATGCACTCAGCTGAAGCTCAACACAGGTGTGTTCAGTTGCAACCTTGATTTTGTTAGACAAGCTAAGGTCACCTGAGCACAGGCTGTTCATGCAGCCCTCTAGTTTCTTTTTTCTTTCTTTCTTTGTTTTTTTTTAACTAGTCTTGTGTGTTAAAGCTATTTTAGACTCTTCCAAAGCTGTCATTGAGATTTGTCTGAAACTTAGTGGAAATGTAGCTTGCGGACAGATCAAACAAACTAGTTCATTTGGTGTTGATGATAATATCCACATCTCACATTTCTAACAATTTTTTCAGTTTGGGTACTTATAGCTTAAAACATACATGGACATATCCTTTGATTAGAATGAAATGGGGATTGCAGTGGTAAATCACATTTTTATTTCTTCTCCAAAAAATCCAAAACCACTTGTCAGAAACTGTTGGCCAGAACCTCTTCAGGCTTGGTGGAGATGTGCCTTTTGCAGATCTCATTCAAATTTGTACAGATACTCATGCTCCAGTATTTTTTATTTTATTTTATTTTATTTTTTTTTATTATTATTTTTTGTTGTTGTAGTTGTCTTATTTTGTTTTGTTTTTTTGTTTTTTCATTTTTTTTTCTTTTTCTTCTTTTCAAAATCTTTTCAAAATTTTCTCTCAAGCCTCTCGGCTAATACTAACCTAACGAAATTTACTTTTCCAATTTCGACCACCAGGATCACGTGATTCCGCGAGAAGTGGGACACCACTATCAGCGAGTCAATGACACTCATATTAAAGTGTATAGATGTGAAGAAAGTGGGGAAGTTTGAAAGAATAATTTGATTAAGTTAAAGTTGTAGTATGCCTGAAATATGCCTGTGTATAATTGCAAGGTACCAGGTTGTAGCGCTGATTCGCACAAATTGTGGAATCTTGACAAATATCCATGGATGTGTGGGGTTACATTCCACAGTTAAGCCTCCGCTGTGGTCACGATAGCATGACCATAGCATGTCCCACTTGGTAACTGCAGACCAGGGTAACTATGAATTCAGTCACATGCGTGATCCTCATGATCAGGTGACAAAAGGGAGAACTAAGATTTAATTAGGCTCCGTTGTTTTACCTCTATAGTCTATGCAGAGATCACTTGCTTTATGAGACCATTGTTGTCTTTAGCCTCAAGGATGGTCATGTACACTATGGAGAACCATTGGAGTACATTTTACTTAGTTATCCTCCAACTTTAGGTCATGATTTTAGTCTGTAGGTGATTTATATTGATATTTGAAACCAAAGACTAATCTCATTTAATTTTGCACTGTGCTGAAGTGGAACACAGAAAATTGTCCTTGTAATGAACCATTCACTACACAATAAACCTTGTAGTTCAGGCATTAAGTTCTTGACTGACTGGCAGTAAACATGAAATTAAAACAGAAACTTGCTTACATGTAATGATATGATAAAGAATATAAATATGGCACAATGAATTACACATCGCATTATACAGTGAAACCTCATTATAACGACACTCCGATATCTGACATATTCATTATAATGATACAAGTTTTGAATGGGAAAGTTCATTTTCTTTGTTGTTTGATTCATTTATCGGACGTATTCAGTTATCGGACACATTTCTAAGGGAACAGATGGTGTCCTTATTATGACTTCTCACTGCATCTGTATTTTTCATTCTTTTCATTCAGACGGAGTGAAGTGAATCCAGAAAATCAGTATGGCAGAGAAAGGACCTAGCTATCGCTGGCAAAGCTTCAAGGCCATGCCCACAAAGCGTGTGTACTCCACGCCTGTAGTTGCTGATGGAATGCTCTATGTTGTCGGGGGCTGTGATCAGAGGGGTATCCCACTAGACACATTTGAAGTGTTCAACCCTGCAAAACGTCAGTGGACTGCATTAAAAAGTATGCCTACAAAACGTGCTGCCCCCGTGGTGCATGCTATAGGCAAAAAAATTGTGGCTTTGGGTGGAGTGGGTGAAGTCCAGGATCCCCTCAACGTGGTAGAAGTCTATGATATGGAGAAGAAAACTTGGGAGCAGAAGGAGAGCATGAAATGTCACCTGATGGGTATGGCATCAGTGGTTAGAGGTAAGAAGTCCTTGTACTGACTTACAATGTACAACTTACATCATTACTGGATGATGGCAACAACGTAAACAGTATACATGTATTACTGGTACTTGTACTGGTTCAGCACTCTGAATCCAAAAGGTTAATTGTATTAGACGTAGGCCTACATGGAACACATTGATCCAGCACTCAGCAATAGTAACCTGCTGTATTCTGATGCACCATTCAAGAAAGTATATTACAGTAGGTTGACCCCGCATCCACTGTTTGATCAATAACACAAAAAAAAACCCCTGCAGTATTGATATAGTGGCATTAAAAAAAAAAATTTGAACAACAAAAACAAAACAAAAAATAGCTGAGCATGTGGTGTAACTTATATTGACCCAGCACAAGCAATGCCTTGTAATGAATGTTCTAAGTGTAAGGTATGTATACATGTACTCCCCCCCCCCCTTTTTTTAGTCCCCCGCCCACTTGGTGGGGGACTATAGGTTTGCACCTCGTCCGTCCGTCCTTCCGTCCGTCCGTCCTTCTGTCCGTCCGTCCGAAGCTTCTCCGGGCCATATTTCCAACACCATAACACCCACAGCTACCAAATTTAATGTGTTTGTACTTCCTAGGATAGAGGTGTATGGTGTGCCAAAAGTAGGTCACTAGGTCAAATATCTGGGTCACAGTACATATGTATGAAAAATCTTGTCCGGGCCATAACTTTTTTGTCCTTTTACTTAGAGTCATGAAATGTTACACAAATGTGAAGCTTAGTCTAAGAAAGTGTCATAAAGCAAAACTAGGTCACTAGGTCAAATATTTGGGTCACCACGATATGTAAATATACAGAAACAAATTTTGTCCGGCACATATCTTCCCTATATTAATGCTACCTCTTCAATTTTTTTATGGTGGGTAGACCTTAGGTAGTAGCTGTGCATAGGCATTGTTTCGTGTGGCTAATTACTTGCATTAATTAATTATTTAACAAAGTTCGTTAAGCAAGACAAATTTTGTCCGGGCCATATCTTCTAAACTATTAATGCTAGCCCTTTGAATTTTTTGTGGTGGATAGACCATAGGTAGTAGGTGTGCATAGGCATTGTTTTCTGTGGCTAATTACTTCCATTAATTTATTAATTAACGAAGTTCATTAAGCAAGCTCAAGATACAATACAAATTTTGTCCGGGCCATATCTTCTAAATTATTGATGCCAGCCCTTTGATTTTTTTTATGGTGGGTAGACCTTAGAGGGGATATGGTAATGGGCACCGTCCGTGTGTCCGTCCGTCCGTCAAATATTTGGGTCACAGTAATACATAAATGTACAGTATTTTCATGTCCTTACTGTAATTCTTAAAAAATTTTGACTTCTTGTTATAAAAGTTTACTGATAATGTATTGTGACCTAAAAGTGTGTCACGACGCAAAACTAGGTCACTAGGTCAAATATCTAGGTCACAGTGTAAACTCCATGTAAAACCTTGTCCATGCCGTATTTCCCTTATTATAATACCTACAGCTACCAAATTTATTATTTTAATACTACCTGGGGAGTTGTTGTGTCACATGGCAAAAGTAGGTCACTAGGTCAAATATCTAGGTCACTGTGAAATCCATTCAAAATCTTGTCCGGGCCATAACTTTTTTGTCCTTTTACTTAGATTAATGAAATTTTACACAAATGTGAAGCTTAATCTAAGAATGTGCCATACTTTTAATTTTTTTTTTCATCTAGGTCACACCCCTATATAGTAGTCCATTCAACCTTGTGGGCGACGAGCGGGGGACTATGTATTGCTCTGCAATACTCATTAACTTGTTTTTTAACAGCTGCACACATGAGAATTAAAATGAAAGCAAAAACACACACTTTCCTTCTAATTACCAGACCTATTGTACTGCACAAATACTCTGGATAATACATTGACAAAATAATGACAGATGAATTCCCAAGTATCTTCACAGAGGAATGTACAGACCCGCCCATTTCCTACCCCAGCTTTATTCATCAATGTACTGGACATAGACCATCACTAGAACCCCCTGAGATGGCCAAGTACAGATGAGTGGTCACAATGTCCACTATATGATGGCATAAAACTCAGTTGGAGCTACGTGGCTTCTCTCACTGCAAAATAGAATGTAGCAACCCCTGTTTACGTTACTATTAATATTTAATACAGCGTTAGCAGCCATCAAATTTTCAGTGCCTGACGAGCCCCACACAGGGTGAAAGGGGTCGCACTTTGAGTGCTATTACCATTGTGTCATTTTTACATTACATGTATACATGTACACCTGACACTCTTAAGATTTGTTGATATGTTTTATTACTTCAGATGGCAAGATTATCATTGCTGGTGGAATGACACTAAAGACAGAGCCAAAAGATGAAGTGATGCTGTATGACGTAGAACAGGACCTTTGGCAAGAACTCCGTGCCATGCCTACCCCTCGTTATGCTGCGTCAGCCTTTTTACTGAAAGATAAACTCTACGTTTTAGGTTTGTATATATCTTTTGATAAATTGTATGTAGTGATATCTATGTGCAGCTCACAGGAACAGAATGGTTTAGCATATGTTTTTTATGTGGCAGAGAAAGAATATGCAAAACACACCAATGGTTCAATAACTTAAGCTATCACTGAGCGCTAACTATGTATTGAAAATTGCCCTGCACTCACTGTTCTAAACACTTCATGTCATGTTTAATTTTTGCACACAGAGATACTGCTTTCAAAGAGGGGAATGTTATGGTGCAAACATAAACATATGTTTTGAAGAAAAACAAAGCAAAAACCCACCTATGGGTTTAACATAGCAGGGACGCCAACATTCAAAGTGTTATTTCAGGGACAATTTGTCAAGACCATCATGGACACAAAATCATTAACAAAGAATATAGCAGCAAATACTCAGTTTGGATGAGGGACACACTGTAAATTGGTCAAATTTTCAGCTTATTTCAGGGATTGTCCCTGATGATGAGGGACAGTTGGCATCTCTGACACAGGTTGCTCTAAATAAGAAGTTACATGGCAAATATGGACAGTACTTGGAATGCTGTATAACATGGACAGGATAGCTAAGGTCATGCGTGAACAAAGTGAAAGAAAATGTCCTGGAATGAGATAAGGGCAAGAAAAGTGTGAAAACTGTGTCTGTTACAGTGAACGCTTGTGATATGACACCATTTGTTTCCTGCAAAATGTATCAAATATCTGAATTTCTCAGATAAATGAGTCAAACAGCAGAGGAATTGTGTGTAAGTCCCTCAAAAATATGTCATTTTCTGAATGTGAAGGATGTGTGAGTGTCATTATAATGGGGTTTCACAATATTGAGGTGCCTGGGAGCTTTATGAGGAACCAATGGCAGCACAGACATCAATGTGAATGTACAAAGCCTAGACACACAGGTCACTCATAGACTTGGACATAGGAAGAATTATAGGCATATTAAAGACTGGTCTTTCCCAGCATGTAGGTGCAAAGAGAAGGAGGCATTCCCAACTGATCTGGAACACCAAGACTTTCAGATGAGAGAGTTGACAGTTCTCTGACGCAGTTTGTAAAAGGGCACCAATTTCTTTCAGGGCATAAGTTTCATCAACACTGGCATCAAGCCTGCAGTATCACTGCATCTGTATCAACTATTAACAAGAGACTACAGGGTTCCTGCGCATTATTAAAAGTTTGACATACAAATGTTTGTGTGCTTTTGGTCAGTTGTGGGGGGGGGGGGGGGGGGGGAAGGTCAATGTCTATCTACTGGGAGAACCAAGATGGCATGAAATTTCCTTTGATATTATATTTTGGGACAAAATAAAATTTTCATGGGGACTAGTGATGTTAAGAGTTCACTTGCCTAATCGACAAGTTAAAATTAGCCATTATAATTCAGTCACCTACATTCTATGAAGTGTTTTGTGTGTGTGTGTGTGTGTGTGTGTGTGTGTGTGTGTGTGTGTGTGTGTGTGTGTGTGTGTGTGTGTGTGTGTGTGTGTGTGTTTTGTTTGTTTGGTTTTTTTTGTGAGATTTAATGTCAGTCATGTTTTGTTCTATTTCCAGGTGGCAGAATGGGCAAGACCCCTGTCACAGCTCTAGAGGTTTATGACTTTCAAGCTAAGAAATGGCACGAGCTTCCAAAAATTCCAAACAAACGGGTATTCCCTGGTTATTGTGCCACAGAGTCCCACATTTTCAGTATAGGAGGCCTGAAAGAGGACCCCAAGGAAGGCTTCTCCAATGTTACTGAAGTATTTGATGTAGACAAAGGTAAGAAATCAACAATATTTACATTCAGTCTAACTTTTAACATTACAAATATAGGAAATAGCCTGATGTGTTATCAGACCATAACACATTAGCCTTGTGTGTTATGGGACTGTAACACATGTGTCCCGCCCACATTCCAATAAGCCACGCCCACCTGGGTTTCCAGAACTTAACACTTGAACATGCTGGGTAAATCAGTTTGTGGTCCTTTCTCTTAATTCTATGCATTGATTTTCTAAATTTCGTGTAATTGAGCAGAAAAATTAAGAGGAAAATGAAAATATAAGCAATGAGGGTCGCTTTTGTGTGTGCTATGGCATAGTGACGCGGGTGATTGAAGCTGGCATCGGGCAAGGTGCACTGGGATGCGCCACGCCCAGGATGTAAGCTTCAATCACGCACATCATTATGCCATAACACACACAAAATCGACCCTAATTTCTTAAATGATAAATTTAACAATTTCATATCCATTTATACTATGAAGTCTGTCTAGAAAGACCACCCCTGTGGGATGACCACATTATGGTCTGTGAAGACAGGTACTCTTGCAATGAGAGTGTAAGTAACATGAAAAATACTGAGCAAAGTGTCTTGAAAAAGTGTTTTTTCAAGGCAGTGGACTCTCAATAGAGTGATCTGTCAAGACTGGGACCACTGTATACATGTACTGTATTGTTGGTGGACCAGTGAAGTTACTGTTAACAGTGGTATGGATGCTCCATGTACATGTATGCATTGAAAAAGTTACAAACAGGGTTCATATGCTCCAAGGAGACCCTTAAAATCATATCATGGAATGTTGTCGTAGCCACTCGAGGCTTTGACATTACAACTGTCAGTCAGAGTTCTTTGATAATTTTATGTGCATGTAGATTTTCTCAGGATGGACCTCTACCCAGTTTTTGAACCAGATGGCACCATGATTAATAATAACAGATTTTTCATAAATTAAATTTTTTTGTCCTTTTTACCTCAGCTGACTTGTCAGTCAGCTGAGCTTATAGGATGGTCACTTGTCCATTGTCAATCCATCCACAATTCACAGTTTCAACTTCTCCAAAAACCTTCATCCAGATCCACTTCAAACTTGGTAGCCATATACCTTTGGTGGGTCTCTACCAAGTTTGTTCAAATGGTCTTGCTCCAGTGATCTCTTTTATTTTTTATGATGTAAAAAAATTTTGTTGGTTCTTTTTTTGGCAAAATCTAAAAAAAATTATTTCTAAACCACATGGCCAATTGCTCTAAAATTGCATATGGACACTTCTGGTAACCCCTAGACTTTAATTGTTCAATACAAGAGACCCTAATATAGGCTGGTGAACCTGTCACCCAATCGTTTTTTTAAAAATATGTTTAAATCAATTGTTCAACATGTGGCACTGCAATTTTGTGAACAATTTTTTCAAACGAATTTTTGTGTGTTAAAGCAAATTTCAACTTCTCAAAAACCCTCAATTAAATTCTTCGTGAATCCAATGGAAATGAAGCTTGTTGAAGGTTCAAACTTAGGTGGGCACTACATTCTGCACCTCTGATTTTTAATAAATTTTTCACTTTGGGTACATACTGGTCAGTGAAAACATTCCCATTGATTAAAATGCATGTCATTGGGGATTGCAATGGTAATTCACATTTTTGACTTCTTCTGTAAAACAGTCAATCAGATTCAGTTCAAACTTGGTGGGGATGTACCTTTGGTAGATCTTTATCAGCATATTCAAATGCTCATTCTCCAGTTATATTTGAATTTTTATGAATTTTTCTGTTAATTTTTTTGTAAAATCTTGAAAAATCTCCTCAGAAACTACCAAGCCAATTGCTTTGAAATTGCTTACGGACACCTTTTGACCTTAATTTGTTCAACAGGTAGCACTGTGATTATTTATGGCGTTTTAGCTTTGCTGACCATAGGTCACAGAGCTCATGGCATCACTCATGTCTGTCTGTCCATCCTTTTGTCTATCCGTCCTTCCATGCAGTTTTGCTTGTGAGCACGATACAGTCTACAGTTTTAAAGAAATTTAGTGGGATTGTAGAGGAGGTCAAAATGTCACTGGCATCAGATACTAGTGGTGCCACCTATAACATGACAAAGTATGAGCCAAAATGTGTTACAAGATATGAAATTTCATGTCTCAAAAAAAATTGAATCAGACATACCAAATATATAGAATATATAGGTCATGTCCAATGCTAATGTGTTACATAAGATCAGCGACCTTAACCTATTTTTGCTAGGTCACCAGACCTGTTAATTTGGAAGAAGTGATTTTGTAATGCCAGGATGTAGCTTAGACATCAATAGCCAAGAAAGTTGAGCCTCCAGATTAAAATTACACTTCATCACATTCTTTATACAACTCTACTTGGTGACCTACTTTTTGGGTCAGCTTGACCCAATGTTTGTGTGACCTTGACCTGTTTTTAAGGTCACCAAGCACTTGAGAACATTTGATTCAATATCTTGATAAAAAAATAAGGCGAATGATGCCAAATGTACCACAAATGTGTATCATGTGGAAGTTTGATATTGCATAATTTGGTCGACTTTTATTGATTTTCAATTTAGGGAATATATTTCAGGAAATTATTTTTTGATGAGGTTGGTCAGCAGAGCATTAGGCCCATGGGCCTCTTGTTAACAGATTATCAACATTAGGACAAATCAGTTAGGGTATATGTACATATTAACATTGTTACTTTACATTAGGGACAGCAGCAAAATCGGACATATAAGTTTTAAATATCTGAGTTGGTCAGCTCAGCATAGAACTGTCACAACCCAGTAGTTTAATCCTAAGGTCTCAAGAACTACTAGGCCAGTTGCTTTGAAATTGCACACAAGGTCCCATGGTGTTGTGTTGTAATAATGTCCTTTTGATGTAAGGCTACTGATATAGTAAGGTTTGCCTGGTGTTGTCTTTCAATAGTATCCCTTTGATGTGGCATTACTGATATGTTAAGGTTTGTCTTGTGTGTTGTATTGTAAAAATGTCTCTATCATGTAACGTTACTGATATTGTAAGGTTTGCTTGGTGTTGTATTGTAATAATGTCCGTTTGATGTAATGTTACTGACATGTTAAGGTTTGTCTAGTGTGTTGTATTGTAAAAATGTCCCTGTGATGTAACGTTACTGATATGGTAAGGTTTGTCTTGTGTGTTGTATTGTAACAGTGTCCCTATCATGTAACGTTACTTATATGTTAAGGTTTGTCTTTTGTGTGGTATTGTAAAAATGTCCCTATGATGTACCATTACTGACATGGTAAGGTTTGCTTGGTATGTTGTAGAGGAGTGGACTGTGGGGGCAGCGATGCCTAATGCCAGAGGAGACTTTGCCATAGGTGTACTGCAGGGCAAAGTGGTAGCAGCAGGAGGTCTAGGTAAGTCGGCCTCTCTTTCCTTGTGTGTGGACAGAAAGCTTCAGTCCTAGCTTTTCTTTTTACCCTGTAAATGAAGTTTGGGGTCTGCTATTCTCAGCTTGCCCAGCTGCCCTGCAGTCTAGCTCTAGCAGAATCCTTGGGAGCAAAATATCTCACAGGCCGCATGGAACTCAAATTTACCTCAATTGGACTTTGCCACTGTGTTTCGACCTGATGACATTTTGGTGACCTTGACCTCATTTTCAAGGTCACAGGACCCATACAGGTGTGCAAAGTGAGAACTATCCAGTCTGTCGGTGATGACTGTTCTCGCTCATTTATCCGGTTATGAAGTCTGGCCCTGGGGGATAACGAGGTCTGTCATGCTAGACAAAACCCATATCTAGGTCAGTCATGAAGACTAGATTATAGTACATGTATACACCTTCTTCAGATGATAAAACTATAATTAGTGTAGGTCTCTTCTCATCAGCTTCTGCATTTTCTTCTGGATACATGTGTGACAAAACATGTTGAGTACAACCAGATGCAATCCTGTGAAATGTTGTTACTTGACAATAGCAGCACTCTTCCCCCTGGTGGCTGTACAGCAGATCATTTCATTCAGGTTCCTTAAGTAACATGCTCCCCAGATCCATGCTTAAGTGATTGATCCTGAACCCAGATTGACAGAGGGCAGAGCCAGAATTTGTAGGAACAGCGGACAGTGATCCAGCATAACTCATGACCATGTGTGCCCTGACCAGGACATATGAACATTGCTATCACAGAGACACCACTGCTACATGCGTCATCTCTAACAAGTTAAAAAGTGGATCAGTAGGAACCTACATTTTGGGCTCGTCTTCTCTTTTAAAATGTTCCTGTTGCTTGACCTCTGTGATGTAAAAATCTGACTAATGTAATAGGTAGGCCTACAGAACCAAATCCAACACATAAACAAAAAAAAAAAGGCCTGCAGTTGAGACATGCAAAATCAACAAGTTCTTTTATAGCTTTATATGGAGCAACAAACAGTAAGTGTTAGATGGGGATGCCTGCTTGGTGAAACAGAATGTTGGTATTCCAAGATTATGTTGTTGTTTTTTATTTCCACTTTGGCCCTCTTGCAAATAAACCATTGTGGTCTCCACTGAACACCTGCCTTATACACTTTGTTTCACTGTATATTCAGCAGGGTACAAGTCTGAATCCAACCTTGTGTGGTTTTGTAAAAAGCCTCATACTTAGATCATATGTAGTGATTATGTGTCTTCTGATTTCAGTATGTAGTCATGATGTCCAGGTTGTATATCTTTCCCCCTTAAACCAGCCAAAACCGGCTGGTGGTCAAATGTCGTCTGTTTCAGTGTTTTCAACTAATTTCAAAAGTAATCAAAAATAATTTGACTGAGAATTGTAGATGAGACCTATCAAGATCTCATGTCAAGGAAAGTTGTTAACTCAGTCTTAATTCAAGGGGGAAAGGGTTAAGTAGCTTTATACCTTATTGAGTACAGAGTACACAAAGTCAGAGCTGATGAACTCTTCTCAACTAGAAATGCCCCAAAAAATTAGCATAGTATATGCACACATTTTGAATCCTAAACATTGAAGCCAAAAAAAAAAAAAAATGAATATGTTTTTCTCACAGTTTAAATTTGTATGTTTCAGGGATTAAGCGAGACAAAAGAAAAGACTTAAACTTAACTTAAAATACTGTTGTTTCTTCACCTGCAGGTAACCAGGGTCGTGCAATGGGTGCTGTGGATGTGTACGACCGTGAAAGCAATCTATGGTCGCAGATAGGAGATATGCCACAGACTCATTGCAGCTGTGCCTACATTGTGTTTGAAGATAGGCTACATGTGACAGGAGGACTGTCCAATCAGGGACCTACCAACAGCATGGAGGCCCTTAGTTACTCTTAATGACTGCTTCAACAATTAGCATAGTGTCACAGCGGCGGTGATGCCAACGTTCAGCTGTGAAGTCCACGATGCAAGCTCTTCCATGTTTCATCCTCCACAGGTGGTAGTTCTCACCTTTGACCTCAACCGTACAAGTGTCGTTTGTCTTGTGTGTGGAAGCAGTTCCTGCCTGATGGGCTTTGTATTGTAAACGTTGACAAAATGAACGTTTTGTATGTAAACTATGGCATTTATCCTCTCAGCTTCGAGGGTATATCCATCAAATGATGCTGAAGGTCTCAAATATGTTGAGTCAGTGGTATTTGGCTGATTTGGTGCACCCTCATGTACGAAATTTTTAAAAAGTAACTATTTTAGAGTGAAAGAAATCATAAATTTGACATTTGCATGCTTGACAGACAACATTAATATCTCCATATTGTGTCTCTCAAACAGATATTTGGGACTGATTAGTTGGCAAGGAAGAGCAATTTCCATTTTGAACGCAAGTCCCATCCATCAAAAATGATGTGAGGGCAAATTAAATGTAATTCATATGATTAATGCCATGTGCTAGGGCATTATACTACTAGTTTGAAAGTGCATATAAATGCATTCAACAAATTCAAACCAAGAGGTGCAGTCAGTACAGATGGTTAACTCTTTCAGTGCCAAATTTTTTACTATGTCAACAGCTTTTCTCAGCATGCATTGGGCGCAATGCACCCAATGCATGCCAAGAAAAGCTGTTGACCTGGGGCATTCTCTCTGGAACTATAGGCATACTGGTACTTGAATGAAAGGTCTGTTTATGAGGATTACGAATCTGGGATCCTCATGATAATTCAGACTAGTTTAGCTTAAGTAGATCAACTTTATTCATCAGTGGCACTGAAAGAGTTAAAACCCATGAAATTGCATTTGCATGAAATTAGACGTGCCTGAAGTATCCTAGATCTTAAGTAGTATCTACCAAATGCATGGAAGCACCATTTCAAAGTATCAGTAGTTTTCATTCATGTTACCAACTGTGCGAAAAATATATTCTGTGTGTCAAACTTAAGTGGTTCTCTGCTGATAAGAAACAGACACTTATGGACACATAAACCTGTTGATATTCACATTGAGGAACCAAATACAGATGTATTGACATGACTCTTTCCTCCCCCCTCCCCCCCAAAAAAAAATTACCTGAAAGTGTCTGATGTTATGAATGTAGTCTGTTTCTTTTTCTTACTAAGAATGAAATGCCATCAGTTGACAACTTTCTCAATGCACTCATGGCAGCGTTACTGTCACAGTGTGCCAGAGAAAGTTGTCAGCTCCTGCTGGGTAACATGCTGTAAACAACCCGTCACATGTGTTCTTCATCTAAGAACAGTGTAGTAACCATCACCACATGAGCCAGTCATTGGCACCATCAATCTGAGTGAAAACATTAATAGGCAAAAGATGGAAATTTTGAGATGGTCTTGTCATCTGTGGTTTTTCAGCATAATGCACTAAGCCTGACACCTATAAATAGTGTGAATGGAGGTGGCAGGATTAGAACAAATTCTCTGGAGCAGACATAGTCATCAGTACAGCAGCGTGTCCCTGTTTATTTGTTGTCATTAGTCCCCCACCTGGGACTATACATTTGCACTGTGTCCTTCCATCCTTCCGGCAAAGCTTGTCCAGGCCATATTTTTTTATACCGTAACACCTACACCTACCAAATTTGGTGGGTGGAGACTTCATGGGGTAGGGGTGTGTTGTGCACATATATTGGGTCACTGCCACCTTGACCACGACATTTGAGCCCCCATAAAGATTTAGTTTGTCCAGGCTATATTTCCTATAGCATAACACCTACAGCAACCAGATTTGGTGTGTGGACACTTCATAGGATAGGGGTATGTCATGCACCAAATTTGGCCACTGTGACCTTTGACCTTGACCTCTGACCCCCCTTAAAATTTTACCTTAGCAGGCCATATTTTGTATACCATTACAGCTACAGCTACCAAATTTGGCGTGTGAACACTTCATAGGATAGGGATGTGTGGCACACCAAAATTAGGGCACCTTGACCTTGACCCCCATAAAGATTTAGCTTGTCTGGGTTATATTTCCTTTACCAGAACACCTATAGCTACTAAATTTAGTGTGTGGATATTTCATATCAGCCTTGCTGTGGTGAGGGACTATGTATTGCTATGCAAAACTTGTTTTGTAGTAAAACACATCATTCTGGCTTTTTCAGTTTGTGTTATATAATTTTTCTTACAAATTTAATTTAATTTTATTTTTATTTATTTACTTTTTGTGTTGTTTCGTTTTGTGAATTTGAAATACTTTGTCCTTCCCAGGGGCATGAAAATGTTGCTCAAGCACACGTTTAGGTGCCAAAGATGATTCAGTCTGATGTTTGTGGCCCTTATGTAAGACAATAATGTTCAAAAATGGGCTTTTGGTAGAAAGATTTTCAGACAAACTAAATTCAACAAATAAGATTCCCAGGTCTCTACAACATGTGGTTTATACACCTCAACAGACAAAGCAAAAGGAAAGGAGAAAATATTTGTGTTCCTACCACAAGAAAGTCCTATCGGTCTGTGTACATGTTCACGTGCCTCTGATCACAGCAACAAAATTGAGATTATGGTTTCAGTTAAGCTTGCCAACTCCTGTATGTGGTACATACAGTTAACTTGCAGATGGTCAAATTATATACAGTCACACCTCATAATGTAACTCAGGTATCTAACATATTCATTAAACCGCATGACTTTTATGGGTTTAAAAATATTTTCTTTGTTGACTCCTTTTTCAGACTTGTTCAGATATGTGACACATTTTGCTGTGAACAAATGTCCTAATATTGAGTCTTGGCTGCATTTGTTCTCCCTGATCGGCCC
Source organism: Hermodice carunculata (assembly GCA_964020975.1). Lineage (NCBI taxonomy): Eukaryota > Metazoa > Annelida > Polychaeta > Eunicida > Amphinomidae > Hermodice > Hermodice carunculata. The sequence goes on along the minus strand of OZ026622.1, from coordinate 70,882,895 downwards.
TCTGCACCAGTGGTGCGTCAGTGGCAATAAAATCTACAATTTTTTTTTCATTCAATATTTATCATGTTACTGTTAGAGTGATAAAGTGGCAGTCCCAAAGTGTAGATAAATTAACATTTCAATTTGCTAATTAGGAACAGTGTGGTAGACAAGATACAGCTGAATATTTAACTCATTCCATACTGTGGTCACAGGCCTTGGTCAGTGGTTCTGGCACTGCCTGGCAAGTCGTGCTGCAGCTGCCCTTGTGGAAGCTGCAGCATGACTTGCCAGGCAGTGCCAGAACCACTGACTTAAGACTATAGGCATGTTGGTACTTGAACGAAAGCTCTTTCCGTGAAGTATTTAAATATGCAATTGTTGTCTTAAATCTAGGTAAATATACGGAAAAATCAGGGACTGGTATGGAATGAGTTCATGTATCTGTATCAGTCTTCATGTGTGCCTAAAATTGTCTTTGCTGTAAGTGCCATGGTGTGTAGGCAAACTATATGCACAAATCGGTGACGTGGAGGGGCAACAAAGGCCTAAATTGATAAAATGAAATAGGAAATATCTGGCAGGTGACTTTTGTCAATGTGCTTTATGTAATCTAGTCTGTCATATTTATGTATCTTTGAAAAACAAAATTAATCGCCTTTGGTATCTTAGGAAAAATGAAAGGTCTCTGTTTTCTGTTAATATATTAACATGAAAGCTCAACAGAAACTTGAACACAGATGTTTTATTGCCAGTGGACCAGCCTAGGCATTGTTAATGGGAGCAAGGGGACTAAAACATTTTAGCCTCCTTGATAAGAGCTATTTTCTGGAGTGGAATTGCTGGATTAGGCAAAAAATAAACAAAATTGTGTGATATCTTTTTGCAGACAACTTTTTTGCCAGCAGAATGCTGTGAAAGTACAAACAGTACTTTACCAAACTACAGTGAGCAATGTTCACCACATTCTTATATTATGGGGCTACTCTTTCAGAATGTACAAATTCACATCCTCAAGGTATTTCCTGATGGCCATGTCTAAACTCCAGCATTTTAGCTTGTGTTGGACAAACATTTTGTCCACATTAATGACGGGTCCCTTGCCTGTGACTAAGCAACAGTTTAAGTAAGTCCACACTAGATTGTTGAGTGACAACTTGATAAAGTGGGAGAGTTTAAAGTGTGGTTTTGTTGTGTTGCGATATGATGTGTGATGATTCTGCAGCCAGTTTCTTTGAAAATGATGCATGATACAACCAAATTAACTAATTTTGGTGTCCCTATTTTCAAGCAAAAAGTCCCCTTTTTCTTTTAGTCATTGTGTATGTATGTGTATATGTACGTGTGTGTGCCTGTGTACCTAGGTTGCTGTTAGCTTCTTGGGTTTTCCACTCCACATCATGTTGATACTAGAGCAAAGAATATGAAAAATTAAGACATATGCCTTTCATAATAGACTATTAGTCTACCCTGTTTTGTACACAGTTATTTTAATGGTGGCACAAAAACAAACACCCATATTAAAATACAGACTAAACATATTTCATAGAGAATTATGTCAAACAGTGAATCAAACTGCCTTAGGGAAACGTCTGTACTGTAAAAACTGAGCATTTATATGCTGAATAATACATACATACGTATGTACATACATACCTACGTTCATACATTCATACATTCATACATACAGAGTGTTAATGTGCAGGCAATTTTCTGTCTCTTGTTGTTGGTCATTGCTTTTTACAAGTCTATAATGCCAGAATATGTACAGCATACTTTATAGTGTGGACAAATATTTATGATAGCTGATATCTGCAAAACGTCAATTGTGACAGGGAGTGCATTTTAAAAGTGTCAAAATTTGCTTGACATATGTTGTTTACGTATAGTGGATAGCAAAGTATTGTGTGGAAACATTTCCTTAGTCTCAGGACTGTGGTTTTGTTTCCTTGGCACCTACATTTTGATCAAAATTTGGAACCAATAGGAACATTGGTTTGGGTTTATTTGTTATATCATTGCGTTTCCCTACCTTGGTCAGCAAAGCAGGCAAATATGAAGCTTTATTTAATGCTTTGAAATGACTGTGTTACGAAGTTTATAGTTACTTAGTTTATCTAGCTCAAAAGATCTTTGGGCAAAAGCTGATGTCATAAATGTTTTGTTACGTTTGTTGCTAAAATAGGGAATACAACTATTTATACCTGTTCAACAACTTGTGTGTGTGTGTCTGTGTCTGTCTAGTGGATATTGCAAAACAGCCCCGAACAAGACCAATGCAAATTATGTGGCTAACAGGTGTCTTCTTCCAGTTGACGGTAAAACATTGTGACTGTAAAACTCGCTTCATAATGCTACATCTGAGAAGTTACTAGGTTAAAAGAAGACCAGCCTGTTAGTGACGTCATATTATATATTTTGGTTGCATCTGATTAACAATGTACTCAGTGAACCAGATAAAGACAAAAATGGAGTTCCTGAGGTCATGGTAAAACAGGATCAGCCAATCAGGGGCACACTCCTGAGTTGTAGTGGTATCTGATTGTCTGTTTCCTGAGTAGCCCATATGCTAGCAAAGATGTCGGTTGGTAGCAAGTGGAACCACAAGTTCAATCCAGTTTTTATGTGGAAAAGTAGTAGAAAGAGACTAGAATGATGATGTGGGTCACAACATGACATGGGACCAGTCAGTTGGTGGGCTTCATAGCAAATTTGATCACCTGGAAGACAGTTACCTGTATTTACCTGAATGCCATGTAAAAAGCCTCTGTTTTCTCTTGTTTCTGTTTCCAGGTTGGTGGCAGCTAATGTCATTTTTCTGATACTGTTGAACTTTTTCAGGCTGACAGCTTTAAATTTTTCTCACAACTAACAAATATGCAATGAACCTTCATATGCTGGTAACGTTGTTTTCACCTTAATTACATGCAGCATGACATTTGGCATGAAATGTTCAAATATAGTATGTCCACTTAGTTCCAGTAGCCAGCTGGATTTTTGCTTTGACATCTCTCAATGAAACAAGATTTGTGATTGGATGTGAGGCTGACTTCTTCAGAAGTAGCCAATGAGCAACCAGTTCAGATTGTTTTGTTGTAAAAGCTAGTCTTAGATTTGTTGAAGTGTTACACTGTTGCATATAATATTTGTGTTTTCATACAAACAACTGTATTAGTGGGTGACACATCTACCATGCTTTTCATCAATATGTGAAAAGAAAATTGTGTTCCAGGACTTCATTTTGTGAACAAGTGTTATCGCTGGTCTACCCTTAATTTTCTGAATAGAATTAGACTGAGTCAACAGCATTTATTGTTGGTGGTTGGGTTCCTTAACTGAGGGAAACTTGACCTGGAGCGTGCTCTCATAAGTGGTCTTAGGTACAATTCTCATCAAAAATGTTTTCTATTGACAAGAAATTTATATGTAAAAGAATGAAAGATGACTTAGCATCCAGGCACTTTTGTGCAATAGGAGAAGGAAATGAAGGCAACTGTGTGTCTTTGAATGAGACTGATGTTAACATTCATGTAGCTGCATCAAATGTCCACATATTTATGTGATAACAAAAGTCCTTGTGGTATGAATATAAAGCTATAACATAGTGATATATAGTATTTTTAAACAGCAGATGTATGACTTGCATCCTGTGACATTTTGAATACTGTCCAGTATGAAAGGGATGTCTTTGTGATACGTTTCTCATGTATCATTTGATGCCTTATTGTCATTGTAGGGTAATGCATGCAAATATTTTGATACATACAGATTGCTAGTTATGGTACTTGGGCATTTAGACCTTAATGTGGCTTGGTCAGCATTGATTGTAGCGTATTTTGTGTTTTGATACATATATATGTATGGCTGTGTGACTCTGTCCTTTCACACATGCGCCTCCTAATGCTAAATTGTTCAGTACTCTCTAGTGTTGGAGGTGCATGTTGGTATTTTCTATAAACCTGTTTCTACCTTTGATATCTATCAATTTATCAAATATCAGTCATTTATCACCTCTTTAGGTAAGTTAAGACAATTTAATTGTGAGTTATGACACATTTATATGAGCAAATTTACTGGGGGGGGGAATCCGGGATGTGAAAATTTTGTGGTTTTTCTACCTCCAGCATTAGAGGGTTACTGGAATATTTGGTACTAGGGAACCCAAGTGTGTTACATCTTTGAGATGCTTGCTCAGCATGGATTTTTACAACTTTTCCTTTTCGCTAACAGAATATCAGTCCTCTGTAAATGGTGCATACGTTTTGTCAGAGGAATAATCATATTTGTAGACTCAACTGTGTCATAATTCTGGATCAGTACATTTATACTTGATACATATATTTTATATCAGAACTGCACCTTGATTATATTCCTAAAATGGACAATAAATAGCAAACCTTCCTGGAATGTATTATAACATATATAAGCAATCTAATAACAGTTGTGGTGGATGGAGCAGGACCTTGGTTATTATATCCCATAGTTAGTAAAGCTGGAAGTCTGTGCTGATAATATTATGCTTGACAGGTGTTGATTATGAGGTGTGCAGGAGAAAAAGATTTATCTTCATTACACTGTGAGATGTGCAAAGTAAATGGCTGTGCCCTTGTTTGATCATATTATGAAATTTGTAGGAGAAAAACGCTCAGCTTTGATTACATCATGAGATGTGTAAAATAGATATAGCTCTGCCTTGGTTTATTGTAGTCTGAGACGTGCAGAATAAATAGCTCTGCATGTACCTTGATTATATCGACATGTTCAGAATAAATAGGCCTATGTTGATTATATATGTATTGAGATGTTCAGGTGATAAAGCTTTACCTTGTTTATATTACGAGACATGTGGATTGACAGGTGAAATGGCTGTGGTTTAATTTGGTTGTAAGATGAGCAGTACAAATAAGTGTTTCTTGATTATATGATGTGATTTTACAATTCCCAGAAAAAACATATTTCTGGGATCTTCTCTGGGGAACTGCACACTGCCTTTTTTCCCCCTCCCCTGGCAACGTACCTGTTTACACCTGATTCACATGAATTCTGCCACGTGATCCTTGTATGTCCAGCTAACACGTCCATTTGACAGTTAGTCTAAATCATGTACAATTTATTTAAGATTACGTTGGCCGTAACATAACAAACTTCAACAAGGGAGTGCTACCCTTGGGTTTATAAGGCGACGTGCTACTTTTACACTCAGTCCCTGAAGAGCCCAGGTCAGGCGAAATTAGTCAGGACTTTCATGAAAATGATAGCTTGATTTTTAACACTTCTAAGCCGTCCGGCACTTGCCAGGTCGTGTTCATTTGATAATATAAGATAGATAGCCACATACTGACATCTTATCAACACAGGGGAAATTACTGTGTTCTTAGTGGTTTTCCACGTTTTCCTCTGTGATTCATTTGGATGGGTACTCAAAAATAAAAATAAAGTTTATTTTGACATATGATGTAGGAATCAAAACAACAAAGCAGCAACATATGATAAATCAAGATTAAATATGGTCCGTTTAATTAATTTTTTATATGTAACTTTATCATTTTGAAGGATAAAGTTTAGACCTTTAAGAATGGGATATGTTTATCATTTTCTTTCACATTGGTGACAAATAAAAGAAAAATAAAGCAAGTATAAAATATCAGAGCAGACAGGACACAATTGTCATGTCAAATATCACACATTTTATCTCTGGTGTGAGGTATTCTGTATTAAGGTTGTCGATTACAATTTGATGACCCAAAGTTTGCTGGGTATAATGATGCCAAAATACAATTGCAAGAGACCAAAATTGCACTTGCAGTGTTGATATGTCCAATGAGCCGATGGTGGCAGAATGTCTATGAAAATACATTTTTCTGATGCAGTATTCTAGATATGTGTTCACTGATATTACATGATACAGAATAAGAGTACACAATAAAGCAAGTGGTCTGCAATGCCCTGTAGGCCTATGGTAGTCTGACCAGTTTCATTGTTCACGCAACTCATCAGAGACTGTTGGAGAAACCGTTGACAGCCATTTTATACAGCAAGGGATGGCTTCTCTGTTGTCACATAAAACACGGGCTTGTGTTCAGGTAATGCAGGGCCCTGGTGTGGCCATGACTATGGTTATGGTCAAATTTGATTCAAAAATAATTTGAATCACTGTGATTAAAACTGTTAAGATCACTGTTTATTACGTAGTTGGGGTCAGCCAGTTCATATTCATTGGGTTGGAAAAGGGTCATCAGAGAGGACTCTGTCCCCGACCAGGATTCCTTGAAGTAGAGGTCAGAAAAAAATGTGGGGATGACACTGTGGGTATTAGTTTCGCCTCCTTGCTGTGTGCCCTGTGACAACATGAGCAGATATAATAAATGATACAGCATAAGGTAAATATTGCACAGCTAAATGATGTATTAACCCAGGAGACTGCTTTACATGGTAAGTGACTTCAGTCACTACAACTTCAAACTTAACTGGACTCATTTGGCTCAAGGACTACACTTTGAGCTCAAAAGAAGTTCATCAAGCAAAACTTGTTGCAATTTATTTTTTAGATTTTTTTACTGCATAAGATTCCTCATGCAAGTGACATAGTAAATATATGATCCCATAATTATGAATCAAATGTGTATTTTTCTCTACTTGTTGAGATTTAATTAATGTTAATATCATACTAGAAATGCTTCATCAGGAATCTGCAGGGTTTTTTTTTTCAGCTAAATAATGTAGGGTGTATCTGTATGCAGTCAATACCACTGTCATTCTGTCTGCTAATTTTGTTCATCTACCTGTCACTGTGGTCAAAAGAAAAAAATGTTGACAGATTTTTTTTTTTTTTTCGGGTGGGGTGGGGTGGGGTGGGGGGTTAACGTGCTGTATTAAATGAAACAAAGTTTCCAAAGATTTACACAGTACATAATTTTGAGATCTTTAAAAATATATATATATCTTTTGAAATTGAAGATATTTTCAAGAATTCAAGGTAGGACATAATTTTGGTGTGTATCACTCTTACATTGATTACACAGAATTATGCTCGATCAGCTACGGTTTTGAAAATCTGATTTTTTTAATGACATATTTTTTTGGTGCTTGTAAACTTTGTGATACATGTGCATGCTGGTACATGTTTTATTCTCACTTTACAGTTCCCAAAATGTGATAATTTTTTCATGAAAAGGAAATAGTTTTTGTGAACTTACAACATTTATATACATACATATGTAAAAATGTTCACATTTATACCAGAGATATGATGTGAGGAATACACTCAGATCTATAAATGAGGTACAGTAAAACCTCCCTATACCGAACACCCTTGGGACCGGAAAAAGTGTTTGGTATAGGGAAGTTTGCTTACATTGGAAGTATATACTTGGGACCGAGAAATGGTGTTCAGTATAGAGAGGTGTTCCGTATATGGAGGTGTTCGGTTAGAGAGGTTTTACTGTATTCAGTTCTCCTCACCACTGAGTTATTTTAAGACTGATCTGAGCCTTCTTGGAGGGTAACACTTGACTATGCAAAGTGCTAGTCCCATCACAACTGCTACCTGTAATCACTAAATGGTGATTGACCTTCAATGCTCCTCTGCCAGGGAATGTCCATGCTCTTAAAGATTACCTGTCATCTGAAGACAAAATTTCTGTCACATTTAGGTCCATAGTGAGAATATGTATGTTTTTGTGCTGCCGGGGAAAAAAAAGGAAAAAGAAGGAAAAAAAGTTCTGCATTAATTAATGTAGTATATGATAAACTAGGTAAAGTAACCTCCGTAACTTTGTAGATTGCTGAATGTGCCTGAGACAAATGTCGAGTTCACTTCTAATACCAGTCCCTTTGAATGTCCTGACAAAATGTGACCAATCACCACACAATGGTAACTGACTGAAAACTGGTTATGCATCAGTGGCATTTTTTTTTTTCATGTAAAGGGAAATATGAGAAGATGGAGGGAGTTGATTGTATTCTTACAAGTAAGACATGTTTGTCAATACAGCCACGTGTGTCATTATCAAACAACAGACATGTTTTGTGTGCTTTTCCTGTAGACAGGCCAAGGTCAATAAAAGCATTTATACCAACTCTACACACTGTGTCATTTCTTGCTCAATATAATGTATATTCTGTAATTTGAGATGCATTATGGGAAAATGCAGTGCAGGTGCATTATGGGTAATCGGAACCCCCTTGTTTTATGTAGTATAGAATATACTTTATTCTATGTTTGGCAGTGAGTTATCATTTTCTGGAGTGAAATCCAGAAATAGTAACTCACTGTAGATCGCATGACCTAAACATTGTTACAGGTAAATTGTGACGTGATGCATCAATTGACATTTAGACAAAATCAAATGTGCACGAGCGAGGTTTGATCATAGTATCATACGTGAATGCGTGACGTGGACAAACCACGACGAACGAAAACAAACCTGGCACACCAGAGTTCGGCGTTGAAAGTAGGCCTGGGGTATAATTTTCCGCGATGAATACCCAATCAAACACAGAATACACAAAATCTTACACGGCACCAGTTACTATTTTTCTCTCACTCGGGATCGTTGCTGGTGTGGAATTGTCTTGTTATTTTCATTTTGAGTGTCTTACATTTCGAACATGCGGATCTATTTAAAGCGCGCAATGGTATATTGTGTTTACACCCGCGGTGCATGTATATGTGATTTGACATTTCCAAGTGAAAAGTCTCCGCTTCAAAATGGCGACACCTAAGCAACAAGAGCGACAATTTTTGCGGTAAATACTCGATTAAACATAGAATAAATAAAATCTTACATGGCAGTGAGTGAGTGACGATTTTTCTCTCACTCGGGATCGTTGTTGGTGGGGAAAATCACTCGTGACCTGCAGTCACTCGTGATTTTCCCCACCAACAACGCAATAGAAACATGCCTGAAAATTACCGGCCAGTGTCGTTAACATGCATATGTTGCAAACTTCTGGAACATGTTATTTGTAAACATCTAGCTAAGCATATTGATAAGCATAACTTATTAACAACATTCCAACATGGCTTTCGTCAAGCAAGATCTTGCGAGACACAGCTTCTAATTACCACTCATGATCTTATGTATTATTGGGACAAAAAAATTTAAGTTGACATAGCTGTATTACTATTAGACTTTAGCAAGGCCTTTGATACCGTACCCCATGAAAGACTCTTAAACAAGCTTCAGCATTACGGTATCAAAGGCCCTATACATAAATGGATTACCAACTTTCTTAAGAATAGAGACCAACGAGTGGTAGTTGACGGAGAACACTCAGACTCGGTACATGTAGATTCCGGTGTTCCTCCGGGAACGGTCCTTGGACCAATTCTGTTTTTGCTACATATAAACGATCTCCCGGATAATGTTACATCACATGTACGTTTATTTGCAGATGATTGTTTACTGTACAGGCCTATTAAAAACCATAATGACCAACACATGCTACAAAAAGACCTTGACTCCCTTACCGCTTGGTGCGATAAGTGGGGCATGAGATTTAACGCCAGCAAATGTGAAGTCATGAGGCTGTCGAGATCAAGAACACCATTTTTGAAAACATACTCAATTAGTAATCAATCTCTTCAAGAAGTCTCATCTGCTAAATACCTCGGTATAACAATCTCGGATATGCTCGAATGGTCAAAATCATGTATCAAATGTCTGTAAGAAAGCTAATTCTACTTTATCATTCCTACGTAGGAACTTGAGTCATTGTCCTCCTAAATTGAGAGAAACTGCATATTTTTCACTGATACGTTCAGTGCTTGAATATAGTTCATCAGTATGGGACCCTTACATTGATAACGATATTAAAGCCTTGGAAAGGATCCAGAGGCAAGCAGCTCGCTTTGTAAAACAAGACTATGGACGCACCAGCAGTGTAACCGCTATGTTGGCCGACCTAGGTTGGCACGATCTCTCAGATCGCAGGAAGGACATACGTTTGACTCTCTTCTATAAAATTGTGAATCGGCTGGTAGCTGTTCCGACAGAAAATATATTAATACGTGCAGACTCAAGAACCAGAACAAAACATAATTTTAAGTTCCGAGCTATTCAATCAGCAAGTTCAGTTTTTAGACAATCTTTCTTTGTAAATACAATTAACCAATGGAACAATCTTGACCAGAACATTGCGGATAGCCCGAGCCTGTCATTATTTAAGGGTCGTCTTAAGACGCACTCTGACTAGTTAGTATAAAGTACACTCTCTCCATTGGCGAGATACTCCCTTAGGGAGGTTGGCCAATTATTATACAGATACAGATACAGATAACAACGATCCCTCGTGAGAGAAAAATCGTAACTCACTCACTGCCATGTAAGATTCTATATGTATGGAGCTGGACCTACGCCCAGTCTCAACGTCAAACTAGCCAGCCCAGGTTCAGCCTCATTCTGCCAATAACACTTCATTGTGGGCCATACCAGGAAGGGGGGGGGGGAGAGGCAGGACAAAGCCAGCAGAAGATGATGTCTTCCCCTGTCAAGAATACCAGGGAGTTGGAACACTGTCATCAGATCAGCCAATCTTGAGTGTCAGGCAGAACTCTCCCTAGTTTTCACAGCTCTGGACATCTGCCTCATCCACTCTGTGTGAGCTCCCATTGTTTGTGAATCCAAGAAGAGCAGAGAAAATAAGGTTGCTCTTCATAACAAAGTACGGTACACCACTTCATGTAGACAGGTTGTACAGGCAGCCGGCATCCAAAGAAGCCAAATGTTGACCTGATGATCATGCCGGGCAATTTACTAGGGGCTGCCACTACAAAAAGAGGTGAAACCCAAGTGTATCCACAACTTCCCAGAATCCCACTCTGGATCAATACAAAGTTGGCCAGCTAACCTGGACTGGTGCACTGACCAGACAAGTACAAACTGATCTCAATGTTTTATTACAGCAAAGCCTGTGAAGGCAAGGCAAAATCACTAAATTTCCTCAGACTGCAATAAAACATGGCAAATGCAGGCACCAAGATGACAAAACTGGGTCATAAATGTTTCCGAGGCACGTTCCCTGGTTACTTTGGCCAGAACAGAGGCCATATAGCGCAACCCAAGACAGGATAGCTTGGAACTGCTTTACTTCATGGGGACGTGGATCCGAGAACAGAATATCCCCATTATATTCCATGGGGGGTGCATTGGGACATGAAATAGAAACAATGTAGACACTAACTTATGCTGTGTGAGAAGAAGGCAAAACCACATTTTCTCAGCAAAAAATTACCGAAACAGCAGATGTCAAGGAGAGCAAACTAAAGTAGAAAAGATTTGCTTCACAGCAAATCTGAATGGACACTTTTCAAATTTGATTGATTAAAATTGGGTATTCACCTAACTTGCATAAATAAAAATGTTAATTTTGGTTTATGGTTCATTAGGTACAGTACTAACACAAACTTATACACTGAGGTTGGAACAGCAGCGCTATCTCAGGTCTCAAACAAACCTTTCACAGCAAATCTATGGGTGCTTTTAAAGTTAATATCATATACATATATCTGTGTCTTGTTGGATGTTCTTATGACATATGCATAAAAATAAACTTTAGCTTTTTGTTGAGTGTGCATCCCTTTCAAATGGAAATCGCTTATGGCACAAGCATTTTGCTTGAAATTAAAATGGCACCTCAATCTGCAAAAGATTTTGTTTTAATTTTTAGGTGCTCCTAATTAGCATAAACTAAAATGCTCCAACTTTGGTTAACTATTCATTGGATTCATCACTGGCACAAATTTATAACTATAAATTGGAATGACACCTCTATTTTCAATAGATTTGAAAATATTCAAGTTTTCAAGCAGCCCCAGTTAGCATAAATTAAAATGCTAGAACTTTTACTGTTCATCAGATTCACCACTGGCACAAACCTAAAATTTTAATTGGAATGGTACCTCTGTCAATCAAGATATTCAAGAGTTACATTTTTCAAGTGCCCTTATTAGCATAAATTGAAATGTTACAACTTTGTTTTACTGGTCAATGGACCATCCACTGGCACAAACCTGCAAATTATAACCTGTGATGCTAGTTCCAATTAACACCACTAGTGGCACCACCATGACTCCACACATCTTATACTTTTGTCTGTATAATATTCCTTAATTGTGTATTGACACATGCAAACAAGTTCAGATGTAATGACCGTAAAAAGATATTTCCTGATATGTATTCCCTCCATAACCTTGAGAATGTGGGTCAAGGTCATCCATATTATGCAACAGAACTTCTGCATATGATACATGTGTGGTACCTTTGATATCATTAGCCTTATTCTTCCTCAACATAATGAATTCAATGTGTTTTCAGCACCTTTCGGTCCATATCTTCCCGAACTACTATAGGTGGGGCCACCAAATTTTAGCATGTTTTTTGTCTTTTTGCCTGATTGACATTCCCGCCAAGTTTCAACACAATTCATGGAAAAACTTTTTGAAAAACCAGCATTCTCAATATTTTGCTATTTTGGCCCTAATATATACTATAGGTGGTGCCACCAATATCAAACGAGACCTAAGATTTTCACACACTTGACAAATCCTCTAAGTTTTATGGGGCTCACATGAAAACTGTTGACTGTATAGTATTCACAAGCAGAAGTTTACCAACAGATGGACAGAGTGACGGACTGTCATGAGTGATCACATAAGCGGTGCAACCTATGGTCAGCAAAGCTAACAACAAAATGTCTGGGTTTGCACCCAAACATAATTTGATGGTGTATCAGCATTACATTACTCAGTCGTTGTGGTCGGACCAGCCACCTGACAGCACAACCCCAGACATGCACGCTGAGCACTGCAGCTTTCCTCTTGAGAAGTGGATCCAGAGGGGATCACCTTGTGGTGTTCCATATGCAAAATTTTGGCATAAATACATCAGTGAAAGTGAGGCCTTAAGAGGATGAAGCCCATAGTTGCTCAGGACACAGTTACCTGCTGAACAAAGTTCATATTTTTTGTAGGAATCTGAACTGAACTGTTGTGCACATTTAATTTTTGTGTGCATCTTTGACAGGATCACAGAACTCTAGATCCATCCACCATGAGAAGCAGTATGCACATTCACCCTTTCAGTGCCAAATTTTGGATTGACTCAACTTTTTTCCAGGCAGAAAGGTGTTGACCTGAGGTATTATCTCTGGAACTATGGGCATACTGGTACTTGAATGAAAGGTCTTTTTAATGGGGAATACAAATCTGGGATCCTAATGATAAATCAGACTAGTTTGATTTTAGTAGATTGACTTAAGTCGGGATTGGCACTGAAAGAGTTGGTTTAAACATATTTTATTCACAAAAGAAAACACTTGGGAAGAAGGGCATAGCCCTATATGAATCCCTCTCGCAGAAAGAGTTAATGTTGCTCAATCAAGTTTTGTACTTTTTAAAACTTCTACTTCAAAATCAGTTGTCAACCCACCCTCAACAAAAAGGAAAAAAAACACGGTGTTTGATAACAAAAAAGTTGTTTAACCATTCGACTGCCACATTCCTATGATGGACAAGCCCCCACTGCCACACTAAATGAGCAACTTGAATGGAAAAATTACAGGACTTTGCACATGGAATGCTATCCCACAACCAAGAGTCTTATGGTCTCAAACTTTCCCCAGATTTAGGTTCAGGTGACCTGGCCACCCTCTTTGATTTTCTGTTTCCTCAAATTTAAGCATTACTTTTGACTACCTAATATTTTTAATCACTAATAAACCCATTTATAATACCAAACAAAATAGCCGATGTGAAAGGAGACATTTTGGTTCATGTCACAGTCAAAGTGCCACAAAATCAAGGCAAGGGCCTGCGCTGTCTTGTCGCAGCGTCCAGACTGCCAGCCCCCTCTACTGGCGTGGCTCGTCATCTTGTATCTGTCAAAAGTTATCAGGAGGCTCATGCAGAGACAATCATGTGGCTTGTCATGTCACACTTTTTACATTACATCTACATAAGACACTGATGTGAACTGGTGAACACATTGGTAGTTTGCTTAAAGCACAATGATAGCTCAGACTGCCTGTGCTTGCCTGCATAAGAAATCAACGTAAATTTGACTAGTCGCTTCTGGTATGCTACCGTTGTTGGACTATAGATGCGTCCTGCAGTAAAAGTGTTAAACTATTCAGTGCACAGATTTTTAATAATCCAGATTCTGTGGTGTCTAACATGAAAGGCAATGGACACACATTTGGTCAAGTCAAGATAACAGCATCTAGTTTTTCTAATGTGCATAATAAAGAACTAGAGTCAAATACATTTGTAAGTAGCAGTACACAAAATTTTTATTCCTCTAAAACACATTTGTTTACATTTAAATGTTTCGTTGACAGCCATGTCACTGCATGCTTACTGGAGCAAGCAGAAAAGTACACAAAAAGTTTAGCCAAGTTTAACCAAGCCAGAAAGACCTGCCACCAAGTGTATGTTGATGAAACTAACAATATCTCATCTGCCTAAATCAGGTTCCTTTTTCTTTGTTCACATAATTACCAGTACTCTTTGGATCACAATTGTGAGATGCTTGCTCTGGCAAGGGTCAGTTCTGGTTTAAACTCATGCACACCTTTAATTTCAATAACTTTTGTAACCATTATGACTGAGACAAATTGTAAATGCATTATGAAGCTTTCCCACTGCCCACAGCTGGAACATGTAGCTTAAGATATTTTATCAGCAGTCTGAGCAGAGGTCCAAGGGTGCACATTGGTTTATCAGCAGTTTTCTTCAATCTTTAATACTGTAAAGAATAATTCCCTGATAGAAAGTGGCCACAGATGTGAGTTTGTCAGTTTCACCAATACACTTACGTGCAATTCTTTTGTTTAAAAATACATGAAAATAGTCTGCAACCTTACTTGATTTTTTAAGATATTTGCAGTAATGTCATCCAACACATACTTTTACAGTAACTAGCAATGCAATTTCTGGTCACAACATTTCACAAAAATAAAAATTACATATATCCTCTCCCACCCCACCCACCCCCCAAAAAATTATGAAATAATGAGTTAACTGCAACCTTTTAACTTTCTCTTCAAAGAGCAGAGCACCGTGCCCAAAGGCAAAAACCCATGCACACACCTACCAGTTTGTCATCACCTACCGGCGGAGAAAATTCATCAACAAACAGGTGCAACTGAATTATCTGGCTTTCATCACTAAACTGCCCGACCTCTTTTTCACTCCATTTTATAGCTTTTGGCAACCTTGAGTTTGTACTCTTGGGATATAGAAGCCCCTATGCCAATGAACCCAAACTGGTACAGTGAAACCTCATTATAACAACACTCAGATATCCGACATATTCATTATAATGACACAAGTTTTGAATGGCAACTGTTCATTTTCTTTGTTGTTTGATTAATTTATCTGACATATTCAGTTATCTGACACATTTCTGAGGGAAAAGATGGTGTCATTATAACGAGTTTTGACTGTACCTCACATGCCCCAATAAATGATAATGACTCCATGAGACAGAGATGAGAAAATCTAGAGAGGAACCCCATCCCCCATCCTATAAACCAAAAAGAGCATCTTTACATAGTAATAAAAGGTTGAGAAAATTCTGAATTTTCCAAAACATCACGCAAATTCTCATATCTCACAGAATCTTGACTAATCAGACAGGACTCCCAGGGTGGTATTAACAAAAAGAATATTTTGAACTTGAGTAAAAGATTTTGGACTTCAGTTTTTATGCTACAATGGTTAAGGTGGATTTTTCAACTTAAGTTGCAAATATTTTGTTGTAAATACCACCCCAAATGAACATAACCCTCACCTGTTCAATTAAAAATGTTCACAACTAACTGCAGGTTCAATTTTGATTTTTCGGACAACCAGAGCAGTCCTGCTGTATGGCTGCTGTTCACATTCTGTTTGTAGACGGACTAACTGTGCAATACAAATTCTTTGCAGCCTAACTGTGCACTACCAGTGCTTCAATGCCTAACTGTGCAGCCAAAGTTTACCATATACTTGACTGTCAGTCTTAATGCAGCTGCAGACAACTTTTACTTGATATTTCTCTGTTGTTATCCTTAGGTAGCAGGTGACCAAGGTGTGAAACTATCCTCTGAACACATTGCTGCACAAAACTCTCAACCCAAGCAGCTGGGGATGAAAGCCAGATTTCAAAATCTGACAAGACAAAAATACACAAGCTGCTTCATGTTTTAACCCTTTCCCCCTTAAACCGGCTGGTGGTCAAATGTCGTCTGCTTCAGTGTTTTCAACTGATTTCAACAGCAATGAAAAACAATTTGACTGACAATTGAAGATGAGACCTGTCTAGACAACATGACCCAGGTCAACAGCTTTTCTCGGCATGGGTTGGGCACTTAGTGCCCAATCCATGCCGAGGAAAGCTGTTGACTCAGTCTTAATTCAAGGGGGAAAGGCTTAAGCCCACTTTTTACATTTAAATCCATCCCATTGAAACCATTTCTCAAATGTTTTGTCCACTGTAAACTGACCATTTTGCCAGATTGGTTTGTGTTTGCAAAACACAATATATAATTATAATCTTAGTTTTCTTCCAGGAAAAATCTGACACACTTTTTTTTATAATTAAAATGTTTTAAATAAAAAATATCAGCAACTTAATTTTGCACTTCCAATAATCATAATAATTAAAAAAAAAAAAAGAAAAAAAAAGAGCAGTTCCTTGGCAAATACCAGTGCCCTTTCGGGTGATTTTAGGTTTCAGCAGAGTCTATGGTGAAAGTTACATTTCACTGTGTGAAGCAGCTCTACCAATGAATAGTTGTACTACCTACTCTAGACTATCATAATTACAATATACAATGTACAAGGACATATTATTTCAACATAAACAATGGCTGCCAACCTTCAAGTCCTGTTGGCCAAGGCTAAAATTATTCGGATCAGGATTAATAAATATAAGTTTGTCTGTTAGACAATGTATATTTTAGCTTCATATAACACACATGCTATTGTGTGATAAAATAATAAAACAATGACAATGTGCATTAGCATAATACAGGCCTCCCCATTCAAGAACATCTAGAAAAATAAATTTGATAAATGTTGCCATAAAACCTAAGAGTAGTCCGACTCGTTCCTTGGCTGACTTTTTACAAGAGGCATTTGCACAAATAATAACAACTTTCTAATCAACTCATGGAGGGAGAGAAAAAAAAAAAGAGAGAAAATACTTGTTTTGGTAAAAATTTTGTAATTGTTTGTGAGTAGGTTCTTCATTCTCGCTGTCAAGTTCACCAATCACAAGACATACTCTCAATCAAGTGCACAGGCACTCATGTGTCAGTTGATACCGGCCCACCATAAATGCCAAAAGGTAAGCAGATAGTGAAGGTAGTCTGATCTCCTATATACAGACCTTCCAAAAACATACTAATACTTTCCAAATGCTATCAAATATTACATAAGAATCCAACAAAAGGTTGAGGATCTACAATACAATATAATCATGTTCTATCTTGTTCCATGCATCGTCATAGCAGTATGTGTATATTTCAAATGCCAACCCTTTGTTTTATTCACAGCTTTTCACCATTTAATTGATTTTGAAATGGCTCTTGTAGTTTTATTCCATTAATTTTCATGAACATATATTTTGACTCAGATGTCTGATATTTCAATGTCCATACCATGTACAAAATTTGTGCCACTGTCCAGGAAGTTCAAGTGATAAGAATCTGATCAGCAACTAAAATCAGTTTGATTCCGGTCTTAGATTTCAGACGCTGGACTGGCAAAACTGGCCACAATACGCTTCCCAAAGCTGGTCTACAATAATTGTACAAAGCTGGCTACCACACATTTGCACAAGTTTTCCACTGTGTACAGAACTGGGTACCGTACACTTCCTATCCATAGTCCACCATGTACATAGACTGGGTGCCATACATGTCTACCAGTGGTCTACCAAGTACACAGAACTGGGTACCATACATTTCTATCAGTGGTCTACCATGCATAAAACTAGGCACCATACATTTCCTGTCAGTGGTCCACCATGTATGCAGAACTGGATATGATCTATTTCCTTTCACTGATCCAGTCCCCACCAGCTACACTCACTTTCACAGAAAAAGGGTCTCTTGTATAAAGTGTTACAAAATCCCCTTGAGACCCAATGACTGAATACTATCTGACTGGCTATACAGATTTCTTTAACAAAGATCTAGAATCTTTACAGCAGTGGGCCATAAAAATGCAGATTTGTTGTATGTAGTCATACTGTCTTTTTTTACTGACATTATGTTCATTTCCCAAACTGAATGCAGCAGCTACTATACTGTAATTTTGTAAATTTATAAGCAGTACAGGGTATTCTTATAAAACAGCCCCCTTACTGGTATCTAAAACTGAAGGGCTACATGAGTTATTACTTTGGCACCAAGTGAATATATGCTCACACTGTTTACCATTGTTGTCCTATCAATGTTGCATACAGTGTGATAATGAAAAAAAGCAAGGATTATTGATAGTTATGTTTTCACACTCCACAAAGTTGTGGCAGCTCCATCAAATTTCATCCCTCCCTTTTTTCCAGGTTCCTTAACATATACAAATGTAAATTTCATCGATACATGTTTCAACACACCAAGATCTTGTTTCTACTTTCACTTTGTTAAATGTGTATTATTATGATCATTATTATTATATACAGATTTTAATATATTACCATGAAAAAGGATGCACAAAAGGAAAAAAACACACACAGAGATGCCTGTTAATTCTTTATATGAAAGATTTTTGTATGTATTTCTATTACAGCCTTTCTTGAGAGGAATAAACTAAGTCAGCTGCTTTCTTTAGTGGTGGTGCATGTTTAACATCAAGAACTCAACCAGTGCCCGCCCCCCCTGTAAAAATGTAACACAATTAATGCAGTTCAAGAAATTTTCACATACCTTAAATTAACTTGGTTTTTCTTAAATTTGAACATTTTTGTGCATTTTCAAAATTTCACACATCAATGGGGAGCACAAAGTAAAAATACACTGAGATCAAATGGCACCCTTCCCATGCCTTATTACTTGCCAGCGAGTCCCAGAGTCGTGATATCCCATCCATAAAGTGATGAAGTTGTACAAAAAGGCCACATAAATGGCATTTTCGGTCACTTTCTTGCCTGAGAATGCAACAATTCAATCATCTTGTTCCTTTGATGTTTTTTGTTTGTTTGTTTTTACTTTTTATTATTATTTTTTTTTGGGGGGGGGGGGGGGATTTTCATGCATTTTATGACTGTGCTCTTTCCCTCCACAGGGTCCCCCTAGATTGCTATGTGTTTCTGATGTGCTCTTGTAGACCAGTGCCCACATCAGTGAATGCAACAGCAAGTCAGGGGGATGCTTTGGAGGCAAATGTGCACTAAGTGGTGGCATGAAATTAAGTCAAGCACAAACATCTGTAGATACACGGTGTTGAAGTGAAGGGCCATGCCGCATAGACATCATCCAACCATAATCAACAGAAAACACTATTCCCCTGAGCTATAACCACCTCTTTTCCTCAAATTGGTTCCTTGTTCCTCTGTGCCGTGTATGCTAACAAGCAACCTCCGCCGTCGCTCCCCCCCCCCCTTACAGTTTTCGAATTAATCGAACGTTGCTACTTGTGATTGCCTGCAAAGCAGACGATCTTCCATGTTATCTCTACTACACTTAGCCTGCCCTTCTTTGACAGGATTGTATTAACGTTTTCAGTGCCACATTTTTGACGGCGTCAGCAGCTTTCCTCAGCACACTTTGGATGCAATGTGTGCCAAGGAAACCTGTTCACCCGCACTATTGTATTCTGTGTAATTATATGCATACTGCTACTTGAAAGAAAGGTCTTTTTATGAGGAACATGAATCTAGGATCCTTACCATAATCTACAGCATTTTTTTTTTAAGTAGTTTAAATTAAGCCACAGTTGGCACTGAAAGAGTTAAACAAGGGCAAATCCCAATGAGAGCAGACATAACACAGTGCTTGGGTCTGCTTTGGAGGCCAGATGTCTGATGACTGGCCCATGAATTTACATTGGAACATTTTTAGCAACAAAATGCAAAACAAGGCTCTGCTGGATAAGATCGTTCCACTTTACATAACATCCTCTCCAATCTGCATATGCTATAGTGCATATCATATATTCAACCAATGATGTTGCACCATCTAAAATCTGTGCTGGTGATCTCTGTTGTTTTTTTGTTTTTGTTTTTTTGTTTTTGTTTTTTTGTTTTTGTTTTTTTGTTTTTTGTTTTTGTTTCATGCTGTCCTTTTTTTTCATCTTTCAGTATTAAGTGGATGAGAAAAGAAAAAACCCAGCTGACTGCATATTACAACTGGCACAGGTTGAAAACACAATTTTCCCTGTAAAAGTCATTGAGAAAAAAACAAAAAGAAGAGAATGGTCAGGTATCATGAATATGATTTATGCCTACCCCACCAACAGACTTGGCTGTTGTTTGTCAATTATTTAAACTAGATACAGGAATGTCCTTTCATTTGTAAGTGAAGGATAGATAATACAAAGGGATTATGTTGTATGTGTAAATGGAAGAAATTGGTCACCGTAACAACTTACACTACAGAATCTTTGACAGCAGTAGGTAACCACTATACATGAATAGGCTCAAATACCCCTTAAAAGGGGCGAGATGGCCAGTGGTAAATGAAGTTTTTTCTTTCTTAAGGTTAGAACCTACTAAAGTAACACTTGGTAATACAATGTACATATATTTCCATCTCAATATAATGTACATACATGTACATATCCTCCTGAATACAAGTACTTGTGTTCCCATAATCACACGTGTCTTTTAACAGATTGCACATGACACTGTTTACAGTTTAAAATCAGACAAATTAAGATATGCTCATAAATAATAATTCATGTTACATTTCTTCCTTGAAGAACCAAGGACAAAGTAAACTGGACCCAATTCATGAACAGCTTTTTCAAAAGTTGGTCTACATTTGAATGGTCCTTTCTATAACCATGCTCTTGCCTATATAAGCATTTAAAACAGAACAGCCAGTGAGACCAATCATCCAGCCACAAAATTTCGGACTGATCCCTATAAAAATACGCCCAGCATGACATGTTGCAACACTGTAGTATTTGAGTTAATGTCCAGCAACTCCTCCAGGTGTCACTCTGCACACTGCTGTAAGTATTCCAATCAATAACTATCTAGTATCTTTGGTTGTTGGCTGGGACACCATCAGAATTCTGCAAATTAATAAAATCAAGTCAATACTGGTACCAAGGTACATAGTAAAAAGTACTTCACCCTTACAGCACTGATTGAAGATTGAGTCAACAGCTTTCCTTGGGACACACAGCGCTCAAAGTGTCCCGAGGAAAGCTGTTGACGAAGACTACTTTTTGCTTTAGACTAGGCTTGCTGGTATTTGAATGAAAGGTATCTTCATGAGGAGTTTCAATCTTTTAACCATTATGTGTTTAACACTAATGAGAAAGCAACTATAGCTGTAATTAGCACTTCAAGGGTTAACCATTAAAATCTGGCAAGCTGCGAGGGTGTCTCTTGTACACTGTGTTGTGCCATAGGCCTTACAACTATTTTATGCCACATTGCAGTGGCCAATTTTTTTGTAGCGAGCGTCCCCACAACTAAAATCCTCTCCATTGGTACATTTTCATAAATTTAAGTACACAGAAATTTAACAGTGTACCTTTGGGTGCAGTTAACACATTCACATCTGCATACCATGAATTCAAGCTTTAATTGTGGACTGGAAAAATAAGGCAGTTGTTTAGCCAAGAAAACCAGAATACCACACCAGTCCAATGGGAAGAAGATATCAAAGAAACTCAGAAAGTATTTTGATTGGTCACTGAAATGTAGGTACTTTTCACATTGCACAGAGGCATACCCAAATACGGGCACTAAAATCTGCATGTCCTCTTATCATGGCCAAAATATGCATGATTCAACCCTTCCCCTTTCAATTAAGACTGAGTCAACAGCTTTCCTTGGCATGGGTTGGGCACTAAGTGCCCAATCCATGCCAAGGAAAGCTGTTGATCTAGAGCATGTGATCTTGATAGGTCTCATCTACAATTCTCAGTCAAACTGTTTTTCATTACTGTTGAAATAAGTTGAAAACACTGAAGCAGGCGACATTTGACCACCAGCCGGTTTTGGACGGTGTAACGGGAAAAGGGTTAACACAAAGACAACCAAGCAGTATACCTCTAGAATAGCCCACAGTCTTTGAGATTGTTCTTGATGATGACATCAGTAACAGCGTCGAACACAAACTGGACATTGTTGGTGTCAGTGGCACAGGTGAAATGAGTGTAAATCTCCTTGGTGTCTTTCCGTTTATTAAGGTTCTCAAACTGCACCTGGATATAGGCCGCTGCCTCCTCGTAAGTATTTGAACCTGTATAGCAACATGTAAGCAGGGGTTAGCCCTCACATTTTAGTTTTTATTACAGCCTGAAAAAAAATTGTGATTGAAACCCCCTCCACAAGCAGATATGATAATTCAATTTCAATTCAATTTGTTTATTTGACAAATATATTATAGTATGGTATCGTTCATAACAGGTATATTGTATCAATATGAATTAACAATCAATCTGATAATTCAATTCTTTAAATACATGGATTTGGTCAGGACATTAGAAAAGGAAATTTACTTTTCCAGTACCTGTAAGGGGTAGGCCATCAGAAAATGAAATTTACTTTTCCAGTTCCTGTAAGGGGTAGGGCATCAAAAAAGGAAATTTACTTTTCCGGAACCTGTAAGGGGTAGGGCATCAGAAAAGGAAATTTACTTTTCCAGTACCTGTAAGGGGTAGGGCATCAGAAAATCAAATTTACTTTTCCAGTACCTGTAAGGGATAGGCCATCATAAAATGAAAATTAATTTACTTTTCCAGTTCCTATAAGGGGTAGGCCATCAGAAAAGGAAATTTACTTTTCTGTTACCTGCAAGGGGTAGGGCATCAGAAAAGGAAATTTACTCTTCCCGTACCTGTAAGAGGTAGGGCATCAGAAAATCAAATTTACTTTTCCAGTACCTGTAAGGGATAGGCCATCATAAAATGAAAATTAATTTACTTTTCCAGTTCCTATAAGGGGTAGGCCATCAGAAAAGGAAATTTACTTTTCTGTTACCTGCAAGGGGTAGGGCATCAGAAAAGGAAATTTACTCTTCCCGTACCTGTAAGAGGTAGGGCATCAGAAAAGAAAATTTACTTTTCCAGTACCTGTAAGGGGTAGGGCATCAGAAAATGAAATTTACTTTTCCAGTTCCTGTAAGTGGTAGGGCATTAGAAAAGGAAATTTACTTTTCCGGTACCTGTAAGAGGTGGGGCATCAGAAAAGGAAATTTACTTTTCCGGTACCTGTAAGGGGTAGGCCATCAGAAAATGAAATTTACTTTTCCAGTTCCTGTAAGGAGTAGGCCATCAGAAAAGGAAATTTACTTTTCCAGTACCTGTAAGGGGTAGGCCATCAGAAAAGGAAATTTATTTTTCAGCTCTAAGAGATCAAAATGACTGGTAGCTTAATACATGATCTGGCTGAACTTTTTGTTGTTGCCACTTTTTCGGCTTCATAAAAAGGTCAAGCTAAAATGTATGAATCAACAAAGTATTCAGCAAAGGGCTGAGCTTTTATGAGCATGTACTGGACACTTGGCACTCAATGCATGCTGAAGCCCGACGTTTTACAATTCAGTTTTAACAATGTACATGTACTGACATACCTTGGTACTCTGGGAAACAGATGGAGAGGGGAGATTTCTTGATCTTCTCTTCAAACAGATCCTTTTTGTTGAGGAACAGGATGATGGACGTGTCTGTAAACCACTTGTTGTTGCAGATGGAGTCAAACAGTTTCATACTCTCCATCATACGATTCTGTAATCATACCAGTGGTCAACTTAATTATCTTGTAAACAACTTATTAATGAAACCAACAGTTTGTGACCACAACCCCCCACTCAAGTAAAGTTTCAGCTTCTATTTTTTTTTCTTTTGAATGATTAATTTCACAAATTTTCCATAAAAATACAGATTATTCAATAGTTCTTAATTTCACATGGTGCTTAGTCTCACCTTCACATATTCATGAAAAACACTAAATCTAAATTAAAAATCACAAGTACAGAGTTTACTAGATGATTTGGGTTACGCTTGAACTTCTGAATTATGGAAAGTTGCACACTACAATTTCTCTGTTTTCTTTATGCTCTTTCCACACTATATATATTTATGCTCTTTCAACACTATATATATTTATGCTCTTTCCACACTATATATATCCATAGCTAAGATTCCAGGCCAGTGGTAAAGATTCAAGATTCAAGATTAAATTTCAGACGTGTGTATTTAAATTCATCATAATATGACCAATCAACAAGTGTTTTACCAATGAAGTATCAAAGGAATTCATAAACACAAAGTATATACAAATATGAAAACATTCTTTTTAATATTACATTTTGGTTGGAATGTTTACTGTATGGGAGAACATTGCTTGACTATCAGGAATGAAGCATATAAACCTGCATATATAATGTACTGTGCTCTACACAAAGGTCATTCCTATTAACACTAGGAAATTTATATGTGTCAAACACACTGATCTATGGCCTCCAAACTAGTGAGAGTATCCAGCATTTTGTATGTATATATATAATATATATTTATCTCATGTTTGGGTCGATTTTAGTACTAAAACAGGCTTGTATAGATACCGTATCACAGGCCTAAAAGCTACAGTGCAGTGATATGATGTATCGGTACTCTGCTGGTGGTTTCGTTACTCTTCCGGTTTCATCGGTAATTGTGTTGATGAGGAGTAAAAATTTCTGCAAAGTTCGTTCTTCGTTTTGCTTTGTGTATTGAAATGTACAAATCGACCCAAACATGAGACAGAAATTTTATAGCATGCTTTGTAGATGATATGAAGTAATCAACTCGCACTAGATACCATATAACAGAACTGGTTCGCTTCACTCACTCCTTCTGCTATATGGCATCCAGTGCTCGTTGATATACTTCATATCATCAACAAAGCATGCTATAATCTATAATATACATGTGTGTGTGTGTGTATATATATATATATATATATACACACACACACACACACACATATACAGATACATACATACATACACACACAGTGGTACCTGATTCAGGCAAGAAAAATGGTCACATACAGCTGGTGACCTGTCACTCCAACTAAGTTTACAAAGAAAGTCACTCCTGTGTGCAAGCTTAGCGTCCACAAAAAGCAATGTGGCTGTTCATGGCAGTAGTTGCATACAGCAGGTACCGCTATATATATATATATATATATCTTATTCAAATGCATTGTGTAAACTAAGAATCTCACACATAACATCCAGAGCAGTGCACACTTAGAGCCATAAATGTGTGAATGCAATCATGAGTAAGTGATTTTGTATCAACAACAAATCCATATTAAATGTTGTGCACAAAATATCACAGTATGTGTAGTACTCAATTCCCCCACCAGGGGTTGCTCAACAATACATCATTGCACAGGTGCTGTGTTACAGGTCTGCAGAGCAGTCAAACAAAGCACATAGCACTGTAGCAGCCCCTCTGTTATATCATCTGACTGGTCAGCATATCCATGAATAGTCATTGATAAGCAATATTACATGGGTGTAAGGGGCATACAAGCTTTATTTCCTGTAATACTGAATATATATATCTGCATTTTTAATGATATAATGGGGAATTTTGAGTATTACTAATGCCCCTATTAATAACACTTGCCCATTATCCCTTAAAACGCTGATTTAAGATTGACTCAACAGCTTTCCTCGGGATGCATTCCGCACAAAGTGTCCCAAGGAAAGCTGTTGACTAAGACTACTTTTTGCTATAAACTAGGTTTGCTGGTATTTGAATGAAAGGTATCTTCATGAGGAATTTGAATCTTTTAACCATCATATGTTTAACGGTAATGAGAAATGACTATAGCAGTGATTAGCCCTTTAAGGGATAATATGTTCCAGATGTCCACTTCTCCAAGAGAAGCAAAAGCTGCAGTGCCCAGTTAGCATGTCCTGGGTGGTACTCGGGTAGCCAGCATGGTCTGACCAAACTCCAGCACATCACACACACCTTTCTCCAATTTTAAAATATTTGGTGTATGGTAGGAGAAGGAAATGGCAGGGGTGGCTGGGTGGGCTTCTGTGGTGTTCCATAGGTTAGTATTTTTCATAAATAAGGGAATGTCATAGTAGCTGATACGTGAAACGCCATACGGTAAAACCAACAGACAGACAATGGGTTGTACTATCCCAGGGTCAGTAATGTGAAACCCAAAACCAACAGACAGACAATGGGTATCTCAGGGTCAGTAAAGTGAAACCCAAATATTGCACTACTCAATGGAAGACCAAACCCTTGCTGGAGCCACAAACAATGCAGCTCTACATGCTGCACGCCATGACTGCCTGATGAACTTCTCCAGAATAAACTGAACAGCAAAGAATGGCTGCTGGCTGCACAGGCTTGAAGCCAATAGCCCAACACCAGAAAACAGGTGAACATGTTATGAACCTGCATGGCCTCAGGATATACCAAATATATACTCAGAGATATTTGACAAGTATTCATTTTTCAATGCATCCATTGAGGTATACAGAGCTTGCAGCTTGTGTACCTTGATGGTACGTTGTATCAGATTGGCTGGAGTCCAAGGACCATGGAGGGAATGTTTGGAAACACTGTGACACTCTGTGGAGCTTCCTCCTCTTCTTGTTTCACCTATATGGAGAGGTCCACCAATTCCCTCCTGACTAGCCTTGTAGGGGACAGAGTGGGAGAAGCCTCTGCAGACCTGTTGGTAGTACCCCCTGCAGGGGGGCAGCAACAGGGCCTGGAGTTTACCTGACACAATTCCACCATGGTATTCATCAAGCAAAAGACTTCAAGCGTGATGACCACTAGTTACCATCAGACCAGGAACACTAGTGGCTAGGTTTGTGCAACTTGGTGCCTGGCCCCTGGCTGGACCTGGAAGGCCAGGCTAAGTCCAGCTGAGACGCCCCTGCAGGCGTAAAGCACTGGGCTGGGGGCTGACACCTACACTCAATAATTGGATTGGATCGACTCTACTGCCGGGCTGGCAGTGTCTGGAATGTCCTGGTCAGATATGAGGCAGAATGGACACACAGCTCATGGACTTTGTCATGAAACTCGAAACTCGAGGCAACAGCAACAAATGAGTCCAGGCCAGGACCACACAACAGGAGGCTGGTAAAGGAGTGTTACAATGGAAGGTGAGCAGTAGGACCTGTCCACCAGTCAACCAGCCCTCCTTACCTGTTTGGCTACTGCCCTGTCTTCAGCCCTGCTGATCAAGTCCCACTGATGGGAGCACCAGGCACAGAAGCAGCTGCAGGTCTTGTCAGACCCACACCACATCCCCACCTTGTGGGTGAGTTGTGTGGTAACCCCACTGATGTGTCTAGAAACCTTTGGGAGAATGCTACAATATCACCAAAATGGCAGTCCCCGAGAAGACGAAAATGAAGAGAGCTGTATCAATGCCATGTCGCCAGGTTTGGTGTCACCAGAATGGGTACACCCAAGACATGTAACCAGGAGGTGCATTCAGTACACTAAACAGTTCTAAGAATTCTGTAACTTTCTTGTCAGCGTTTTCTTATCTTGAACTTGGTCCTGAAAACCATAATTTTTACTTTCCCTTTGAGAAATGGATCCCCAGACAGGATTACCCATTATTGGTGTCCTGTAAGGCATACATTGTGACATAAATTCTTATGTTAGTAATTTCATGTATATGCCACTGTATCTGGACTGCATTCAGCTCTCACTATCATGCATTTTTGAAGGAATCAAAATAAGTTCAAGGTCAAAATTAAAATGCAATCAGAGATTGCTGGATCCATGCCCCCCTTGCCTCATTTGTAACCTTGCTAATCTCAGGTCTCATTTTGGAATGACTGTAGTCAGTAAAAGTAAGCAATCATAGCGACCCAGACACTTGACCTAGTGACCTACTTTTACGCATGACACACTCGTGTGTCCAGATACACTGGTACGCAAAATTTCATGATTCTAAGTCAAAAGACAACAGAATTACAGCCCAGACATGAACTGTAATGTAGATTTACATGAATGTATCACCGTGACCCAGATACTTAACCTAGTGACCTAGTTTCCTTTCATGACTCGGTCAACACGTGTGAAATTTCATGAAACTAAGTAAAATAGTAAAGGATTTATAGCTCTGACACAATTTTATAAGGGTATGTCACTGTGCCCCAGATACTTGACCTAGTGACCTACTTTTGGCAAGTGACGCACCTGTGTGTAAAGTTTCATTAATCTAAATTGAAGGACAACAGAATCACAGGCCGGATATGATGTTGTAATGTAGTTTTACATAATCATATCAACGTGACCAAGATACTTGACCTAGTGACCTACTTTTGGTACATGACACACCATTAAGTCCAGATGCATCTGTGTGTAAAGTTTCATTCATCTACTTTGAAGGACAACAGAATTACAGCCAACACATGAAGTATAATGTCGTTTTATATGAATGTATCACCGTAACCCAGGTCAAGATGTGTGTGTGAGTTTCATGAAACTAAATAGTAAAAGATTTATAGCCTGGATATGATTTGATATGAATGTCACTGTGACCCAGAAACTTGACCTAGTGACCTGCTTTTTGTACAACACGCCCTTACGTCCAGATGCACCTGTGTGTAAAGTTTCATTCATCTAAGTTCAAGGACAAGCCAACTATAGCTCAGACACAAATTGCGGATGGACGGACGCACAGACAGAAACAGCAATTTCTATATGCCCCTCCTCTGGTAGGAGGGAGGCATAACTAGAGGCAAATTCAATATCCCATAACAAGAAAGCCAATACTGCCACCTACCATGTCCCAGCACCCATCACAATACCATGCCTCGTGTCTATTTCAACTGCAACCAATGCACCATTTTTTGTACAATTATTTTCAAAATATATGAACTTGAAAGTGCAGGTGCCTGAGAGGTTGTAAGAAGATGTGGGCTGCACACACCCCACTGTATGCAAAGTTAGCATTGAGACAGTATCTCCATATGCAAGAGATAATGAGCCAGGCAAGCAGCACCATTTTGGAAAAATGGTACACTGGTAATGTATATTGATGATCTAGACTAGCCAGCTACTTGCAGTCTGGTTGGGAGATAATAACTATATGGCATAAGGCTGGTAGGCAAGCAAAAACAAGAGCCCAGTCAGTAAGCTTTTGAGGCCAAAGCAGATGCAGAGGGAAAAAAAAGCTAACAAAATGGAGACATGTCCAAGGACATGTATAACTGCAAGGTAACATTGGGTAGCAACCTTAGCCTTCACTGTATTTAACCCTGTCACCATTGTAAAGCCTGGAGTACAAACTTTGTTTCAGTATCAACCCTTGCCTGAACATGTAACTGCTGCATCACCACTACCAAGTGTCAACCCTATCTGCTAATCATACCACCACTGCATGATCACTACCGGAATCCATGCCACAGGGTCAATCCACACCTCTACTTGTAACAGACTCCTAACATTACAGAGGTACTGACCACAGGGTTAACACGGTGTATCACATCTCATAACAGGCCCTTCACCATTATGGACATACAGAACACAGGCTTAACCCTCTGTGTCATATCTTGTAACAGGCCCCTTCACCATTATGGAAGTACACAACACAGGCTCAACACTCTGTGTCACATCTTGTAACAGACCCCTTCACCATATGGAAGTACATAACACAGGCTTAACCCTGTTTACCACATCCTGTAACTGACCCCTTCACCACAATGAAAATACTGGCCACAGGATTAATCTTGTAACAGACCCCTTCACCATATGGAAGTACATAACACAGGCTTAACCCTGTTTACCACATCCTGTAACTGACCCCTTCACCACAATGAAAATACTGGCCACAGGATTAACTCTGTTTCTCCCTGTGACCTTGAGATTTAGGTCAAGGTCAACCATCTGCAATCCTAACCTAGGCCTTGGTAAAATGCATCATCCTACATTTGATCAAATTTTAGGTCAACCATCTGCAATCCCAAATCTAGACCAGTTAGTCACATAATGCTGCCAAGTTTGATTAAATTTGGTGAAATCATTCTTGAGTTATCACTCTGAAACCTTATGTTGAAGAACAAAAACAAGGATAAAAAAGATGCAGAAGAAACCAAACCAAATACAAATGTCTTCCATACTTTGCACAGAGAGACATAAATATTCTGAAAATATTTCTACAATTGAGACTTATTTAAGTTAAATTTCCAGAGTACCCTTGATGCTGAAAAGAGTATGGTGCATCTTCTAGGGACAGCGTCCAGTCTTCCTACAGCAAAGATTTTCTCAGCATATTTCCTAATGGATGCTCAGGGAGCTAATGTGTACACAGGCATTAGGTTCCCTCTGTGTGTTATTCAACATGATAAAAAAAGCAAACAAGGAATTCAGGACAGAATTCATTTGTTTCTAAGTGACAAGTACTGGAAATACATAACTTCGGAAATCCTGTTCTACAAACCTCAACAAGAAATATTTTGCACATATGCACTTCCTATGCTTGATTGATTTAATGTCTCAAGTTACAGTTTGAATTTTTACTGTATTTGAGTGTTTTACTGTGCATACACTTATTTTCAATGACATTGATTGCCCCCTTATTTTCATTTTGGACCTTTCAGTGAGATTTTTCAATTCACCACTTCAGTTATGTCTGTGCTATGTGTAAAACTTTTATCATTGTGTTCTTAATGTCACAGTTTTGAAACACAAGCAATATAAGCCAAAATAAGAACAGCAAAAATTAAACAACTTTGCAGCACTGCTTTCTCAACACAAGCTAGAGAGGTTTGAATGCATTATCATTATTAGCATAAATAATACCCCAGATTGAAATAAAATCCTTTACAAACTGTATCCAAATTTGTTCCATTGTATTTCCAGTCCACTTAACCTTTTCCTCCTTAAACTGGCCAAAACCAGCTAGTGGTCAAACGTTGTCTGCTTTATTGTTTTTGATTTATTTCATCAGAAATAAAAAATAATTTTTAAAAGAATTGTAGATGAGACCTATCACGATATTATGTCCCAGGTCAACAGCTTTCATCGATTTAAACATATTCTATTCAAATGAAGGCAACTGGGGAGCAGGAAAACCCTATACTAACCCCTCTCAAAGAACAGCTTTCAGCACAATGGGTTGGGCGTTAACACCCAAACCTTGCCAAAGAAAGCTGTGGACTCAGTCTTCTTCAAGTTGCCCAAAAGTGCTTGGATGTAAGTTGTCTGCTTTTTAACATTTTTACTTAATTTTTTTGGTCCTACAAAACATTTTTGCTGAGATTTGTATGCATAACCATTCATGATGGCACACCCTAGGTCAGTAAGAACATTCACGATGCCACACCTTAGGTCAACAAGACCATTCATGATGGCACACCCTAGGTCAGTAAGACCATTCATGATGGCACACCCTAGGCCAGTAAGACCATTCATGATGGCACACTCTAGGTCAGTAAGACCATTCATGATGGCACACCTTTGGTCAGTAAGACCATTCATGATGGTACACCTTAGGTCAATAAGACCACTCATGATGGCACACCCTAGGTCAGTAAGACCATTCATGAAGGCACACCCTAGGTCAGTAAGACCATTCATGATGGCACACCCTAGGTAAGTAAGACCATTCATGATGGCACACCTTAGGTCAGTAAGACCATTCATGATGGCACACCTTAGGTAAGTAAGACCATTCATGATGGCACACCTTAGGTCAATAAGACCATTCATGATGGCACAACCTGGATCAGTAGCTTTCCCTGGTGCGGCTTGGGTGCATTGAGCCCAACCCACACCAAGGCAAGCTATTGACTCAGTCGTACTCTGACCAGGAACAGGTTAATTCAAGTGGAAAGGACCTAATCAATGCATTTTACACACACCTACAAGACTGACCACAATAACATGCACACAAGTACGTTAATTAGTTGCTAATACATTGACTGTGAATGAGTGCAACACACAACTTGCTTGGTCTGCAAAACTTGTAACCTACATTGTTTACCCCCATGTCATGGTTTTCTTGAGATTTTTTTTTTTTCTTTTTTTTTTTCTTTTTGTGGACAAGATGTTACAACAAATTTTCCAGGAGATGTAGACCTCTGGTGGTGGAGTTGAGAACTATTTTCAACACCTGCTCTCACCCCCACTTCCAGCCCCTCAGCCCATATGGTCAATGACATAGTTTACCAACTCTCAATTTCATTTTTGATTTGGAAAGTCAAGTCCCATCATTATTTGATGATTAAGAAGTAGGTAAAGAAGCTGTCGAAAACACTGAAAACCTTATCCTACAGGAAAGAACAGCCCAACTGGATGTTCCACAAGCCAGCCAGCAAACAAGAAAGCAAAACTATGAGATATTATTGTTAACCATTGACAACTTCAGATACGTCAGTGTTTCAGTAGGCAAAAAGCTAGTGTGGTCTTAAAACGGAACCACATGCAGTCAAAGTAGCTATATTAGTAAGAAAAACACCCAGTAAGGTGTTCACACAAAAACCAGTAAAAGAAGACTTGTGTTAGACAAGAGGAAAAAGACTGATGATGCATCAGCGGTGCTAGAGACAAAAGGTATCCATACCATTTCCTGGTCTTCAGCTAGTGTCAAATCATATTCGCTCATGGCCACTATGAAAATAATGGCGGTGACCCCTTCAAAGCAGTGAATCCATTTCTTACGTTCCGACCTTTGACCTCCTACATCGAACATCCTATAGCAGGAAGGAAATTGTTTTGTCATCGTATTGTTTACTAATTTTGTGTTAACTGAGGCATTGTTTGTCTCAGACAATAATCTGTTCGGGACTTTTCCATATGCTGCCACCTCGGAATGAAACTGTAAATTTGCGATTAATCAAAAAGCACAAGTGAAAAGTTCATCCCAATGGGTGACAAGCAATTATGGAACAGCCCTCCTTATGTCCCCATAGGTCATCAGCTGCCAGCTCATTGGTCAACATACTACTGGTCCCTCTACTCTTTCAATTTTCCAACTTACAACCATTCTTCCCAAAGCAAAAAATAATAACCTCCCACTCCATGTAATGACAATATGACCTTTGACTGGAAGCTGATGACCTTTGCATTTCAACATGTTGTATGTATACATATACCCCATCCATACCGTTTCAGCATCCTCTGCCAATGTAAGATCATATTCGCTCATGGCCACTATGAATATAATGGCGGTGACTCCTTCAAAGCAATGAATCCATTTCTTACGTTCCGACCTTTGACCTCCTACATCGAACATCCTGGCAAAATGAGAAACCAGTTCATCATTCATGAAGTGAACTTGTGAAGGACAAAAATGTCAGAATTTTGATTGAAAATTTTTTTAAAAAGTCAACAAACATACATAAAAATGTTGTAATGAAGCACAGAAGGGGAAATGCAAAAAGGTCTTTCCACTGCCATCTTGCATTATTCCTTTTTTTCCCCTTCCAATCTCATTTAAAATTTTGAATATGCCAGGTGAACAGGAAATTTGATTTGTATTTAATTTTAGGTTTACCCTTTTCTTTGGTAATTTCACTGGATAGCTGTTGTAGCCTTACCCACAGGTATCTGCATTGCCTTGCAAGTAACACTGTAACTGTGACTGTAGCACCTGAAACATGACCTGCAGGGCAATGCAAAAACCACTGACTGTACACAAGACATGTAAACACTTAACCATAAAAGGGCTGATTTAAGACTGAGTCAACAGCTTTCCTCTGGGCACTTTGCACGCAATTCATGCAAAATGGAGAGGAAAGCTGTTGATTAAGATTATTTTTTGCTTTAGACTAAGCTTTCTGGTATTTGAATGAAAGGTATCTTCATGAGGAATTTGAATCTTTTAACCATTATATGTTTAACGGTAAAGAGAAAACAACATTAGCCATGATTAACACTTACTGGGTTAAATGTTTTTCTTTTTTTAAGGAAAAATTTACACAGGCATGTATGCACTTCCTCATCATATATCTGCAAAACTTTATTTTAAAACTTTCAGTGGCATAGAATTACTATCAGAATGAGTATAATTTGAGAGAGGACAAAAATTTGGGGATTTGTCTGCAGCTGTGTCACAAGAGTACTGTAATCTTTCCTTATTTCTGCTTGAATATGTTGACTTCATTTTGATACTTGGTCTGCTAAGACACAAATTGTCCAAATGAACACACACTGATGCAACTTTGCCCAGTAAATATGGGACAAAAGCTCAAATGTCATGTGACATATATACCATTGGAGAAGGAGCATCAACATTGGTTAACTTATTGTCACATACATCACAAGCGAGAACAAGCAAACTGTTCAGTACCAAAGTGGTATTTTGGTCATCCGCTGCCTTGAAATAAAGAGTAAGGTCATTTTTATTGCCAGCTTTTATCTGGCAGCCGTTTCCAATGGAACAAAGCAATCACAATGGGCTGAAATGATAAACATTAACATACTTGGCACACATGCAAGCAATGTCATCAACAAAATGCTTTAACCCTCTGCTCTTCAAATTGAGCCAAAATGACAGGTTATTAACTCTTTTAGTGCCAAATTTTGGACTGAGTCAACAGCTTTTCTCGGTATGCATTGGAAGCAATGCACCCAATGTGTATCAAGAAAATCTGTTGACCTGGGATATTCTCTTTGGAATTATATACAAGCTGGTACTTAAAGAAAAGGCCCTTTTACGAGGAATACGAATCTGGGATCCTTATAATTCAGACTAACTTGATTTAAGTAGATTGACTTTAGTCGTGCTTGGCACTGAAATTGTTAAATTTGGTCTGAGCACTGCAACGTTTTGACTAAAATTACTGTAAATTCACTTAAAATTGCTAGTTTTCTTTTCACTTATTTTGCTGATGGCTCAAACCTTTGACAATAAAAACACCATGAAATATTATTTTGATATTAGTTGAATATGGGGAATGTCAGAATCAGTAGAATTAAAACCTAGGTAGCTGCCTTGAATAGAAATATCACAAAAATTTCCAAATGTGAAAGTAAGTACATTTACTTTACTCATCAATACACAAAACTTTCAATGAGGATTATACATAGAACTGTTCTTAATAAACTGCCCTGGGTCAGCAAATTTCTCTGGGGGTGAGTTTGTCACTTAACCAATACAAAGGAATCTACCGAATCGGTCTTATTTTAACCCTAAAGGGTTTAATTTGCTTATTCTTAAATATTTCAAACTCCTATGGTTAATGTTTCTTTCATCAATTCACAGTGACTTACAAACACATATGCCACTTTCATGGGAATTAATTAGTTTAGACTTAAACCATCAGCAGCATATGTAAAAATAAATGTAACTTCCTCTTCCCCCCCCCTCCAAAAAAAAAACAAACAAACAAAAACACAAAAAAACACAACGTCATGAATTTTCAGTTTCCATTGTTTTAACACCTAATCGAAAGTTAACGCCATGTGGTGTATTCTGTTACAAAACATACTGCACGGACCTCACAAACCAAATAAAGTATCATGTCGCGTTTGAGTTTTGAAAATATTCATGAACACAAATAATGGTGGTGGTGTCCTCAAGAGGAAACCTGACTACAATATAATGTTTGTGGTGTCCTCAAGAAGAAACCTGACTACAATATAATGTTGGTGGTGTCCTCAAGAGGAAACCTGACTACAATACAAATAATGGTGTTTTTTTGAAGAGGAAACCTGACTACAATATAATGTTGGTGGTGTCCTCAAGAGGAAACCTGACTAAAATATAATGTTTGTAGTGTCTTCAAGAGGAAACCTGACTACAATATAATGTTTGTAGTGTCCTCAAGAGGAAACCTGACTACAATATGTTTGTGGTGTCCTCAAGAGGAAACCTGACTAAAATATAATGTTTGAGGTGTCCTCAAGAGGAAACCTGACTACAATATAATGTTTGTGGTGTCCTCAAGAGGAAACCTGACTACAATATAATGTTTGTGGTGTCCTCAAGAGGAAACCTGACTACAATATAATGTTTTGACAGCCTACGAGAACTTACTTGAAGTGTAAGTCCTTGAAGGTGAAGTGTGTCTCCACGATGCCTGTAGTCTTAACACGAGTCCTTAGTACATCCTGCTCTGTTGGAATGTAGTTTGGCTGTGAAATCCGTTCTAAGGCATTTAGGTAGCTGAAACATACAATGTTTATTTACAGATATGTTGCCATGGCAATTTGTAGTTTATGGGTACATCTGATACCCTGCATCAACTTTTTACTCAAAATATGAATATCACAAGACATCATAATGTTCCAAATACAATTACACTCATCTGACTTAGCAAATAAAGCAAAATGTTACCACTTGATTACTTTAGTTACAATTAATATTTATGTGTATGCATATGTGTATCTATATGTACATCTCTCTCTCTCTCTCTCTCTCTCTCTCTCTCTCTCTCTCTCTCTCTCTCTCTCTCTCTCTCTCTCTCTCTCTCTCTCTCTCTCTCTCTCTCTCTGTATGCATGTGTATCTATATGTACATCTCTCTCTCTCTCTCTCTCTCTCTCTCTCTCTCTCTCTCTCTCTCTCTCTCTCTCCATGTTTTTTTTTGTTCATCATTAATTCAAACTTAAAGTTAAAGTTTGAATTAAAGTAGATCTATGTTATAATGTTATTCTCAGCTTTCAAGCCTCAACAAAACAATGCCAAAGAAAAAATATTCTCCAAGCTTTGAAAACAACAAACAACGTGCAGCATTGTAATAAGCTAAGTTAAATTTGCACTGATACCATTCACAACAGAATTTTATTGAAGTGCAAAATGCTGACCAAGTCCTGTTCACGGTACAACCAGTTAAATTAGAGTAGAACAAGTATTTACTATTCTGCAGAGTCGTTCAGCTGGTACTCCCTTGATCGAGCAAAACATGACTGGACACCTGAATCTTTCCATAACCGTTTCATGATGCCCGCAAGGTCAGCCGACAGCTCCCCATCCTCTGCATTTCCTGCTAATGCAAACAGCTGTCTGGCATCATCCTGTAACCATGGAAACATAAACACACCATTAATACTTAATTTCGACAGTGGCGTAACTATGGAACATCCCATAAGGGCTTTACTCGTATACAATTATCACCCTGCAGTCGTGGAATTAAAGCACCATTTATCAGTGCTTTATTTATGTGTATCATTTATCAGTGCTTCATATATAATATGTATCATTATGTAAAAATATTTCACTTTTAGTAAAATATATGCAAAAAATGAGACAACAAAGAAAAGGAAGAATAGACGTACAGTCATTTAATTCAACAGGCAAAATCAGACAGTTTTCGTCAACCAGCTATCTTCTTTAACAATAATGTTATTGAAAACATTATTCAATCACACCTGTCCATAGAGATCTAGATTACAAGGGAGAAAGGTACAAACCACTGTGCGGTGTCTATAAATTTCTTACATTTCAAGGGAGAATCTTATCATTTGTTGCTTAATGTAATGGCTGTGTATGTAGACTGCACATTATGCAATCTTCCCTCAACGAAGTACATTACCTGACAATAGCTTACGTGACCAGAATCAGAGGCTTATCTCACTGAGCTCTGAAATATTGGAGATTCTGAATAAGCACCTTAGTGAGAAAACCATGTGACATTTAAAATTGCCTAATTAGCTGTGTGTAAGTGTTGATCACTTCAAAATGCAAACACCTGCTTTTGCGTGGTGGAGAGGCAAGTGGTAATTCACTGTGGAGGTCTTACACCTGTATGTAGCACAGGACCACAGATACGCCCTGTGTTCCTCTGCTAGGCATATTAATTGCCATCAAAGTTCGGCACATCAGACCTTGACCGATGTGAAATCCTTGTGATTTTCGACACAAGGATACCTATCTGGGTGGCAGGCAACACAGTAATACAATTGGCAACCTGAGGATAACATTATCAAACAAGACTGAAGGTCATGGAGACAGTGCTTTCCTGGGGACCACATTTGGTCTATTGTTCACCACCTCAATCAACATTTTTTGACTGAATATGGAACAAATCTACATCACAAATCACTGTGGCCATAGAGACGTGTATTCAGCTTGGAGTTGCATAGCTTTTTTTCGTTATCCAGTGTTACTTCAAAATGAGTGGCCACACAACCCCCTGTATATAAGCATTCTATAGCTGCAAAGTGTTTCTTTTGTACAGTACACAATACATTCTACTTTTTTTGGTGAATACAGACCACTATATGATTTAACAGCAAATTGCAATGCTTGTGCAACTATCTGTGCTATGACAACCCATATTTCATCTCAGTCAGCATGATTTCAACACCTGCTTGATTTAGTAACAGACAAAACACCTTTGTTTTACAATTTATGTCTCCCCACACATATGAGGATGCAAGTTTGTGGGATGTGCTTAAAATAAGAACACAGGTGGGCTTTCACGTGGGAGATCACTAAAGACCGGGGCCAACATAAACATGGACTATTGGAGACTCAAGTTTCCACCTCAAGAGCTGATACATATTAATACTTTTTGCTCAAATATAAATGCAAGGTCACCCACACAGATTGGCTTGTCTCATGCCGTGACTGACGTTGATTGGTGCTGCTAAAGGGGTACCAAGTGCAGCCAAAAGAAACACACTGATAACACACATACATGAGCAACTGAGCATATAAATACTAGGCATGAAGTCTGTATGGTCTAATTCCCTGCCATTTCGTTATGAAACAACACCCCCCCCCCCGTTAAAAACACATACATACATGTATGTATGTAAAAATACTTGAATGAAATAAATAATTACTGTAAAGGAATGGATACAGACAGACAGATATGGATGGATGGATCTAGATCAATAGATAAATAAGTAAGAAAGTAAATACTGTAAAACCTCTCTAACCGAACACCTCTCTACACTGAACACCATTTCTCGGGTCCCAAATATACACTTTCAATGCTATCAAACCTCACTATACCGAACACCTCACTATACTGAACACTTTTTTTCGGTCCCAAGGGTGTTCGGTATAGGGAAGTTTCACTGTAAATAAGGCTTAAAGCATATTCGAGTTACAGAACACTAAATACATAAACATATTTCATTCTTCAAGAAAATATATGGTGGGTCTCATATAAGCATCACTGATTTAACCTTTTCCCCCTTAACTTGACAATTGAGTCAACAACTTTCCTTGCCATGAGTTGGGCACTAAGTGCCCAACTCATGCCAAGAAAAGCTGTTGACCTGGGGCATGTGATCTTGATAGGTCTCATCTACAATTCTCTGACAAAATTGTTTTTCATTACTGTGGAAATTAGTTGAAAACACTGAAGCAGACAACATTTGACCACCAGAGACTCCAAGTGTCACTTCAAGGGGGAAAGGGTTAAATACAAAGTGACAAATCCTGCTCTACTTGTGTTAATTCACCTGATTCATGTGTCATGCCTGTAACAGACTAGTCTTTAACAACCCTCTTCAAAGGCACTCTTTGGATGGCCTCTCAAGGCAGGAACCACTGTCACTTAATGGCGGCTTCTTAAAGGTCCTAGTCTGATATTTTCAGATTGATGAGATAAGGAAAACTCTTCAGCGTGGTGTTTACTTACCTGCTTCTGGCCCAAGGAAGGTTACATTTGTAAATTTCCTGCCTATACAGAACAAGCACAACTTCGCTATTTTTTTCAAAAGGCTGCATATACATTTTGGTACATTACGCTTCCTTTCAACAGTTTGCACAGCTGACATCAGCAAAACAGATGGCAGCAGTGACCCTTGCCTCTTCACTCAAGATTCATTCAAAATCTCTCCTTGGTATGAGTCAGGCACCAAGCATATCATATCCTATTCTTTTCCCCTTCCTTTAAAAATCAGTTACTCTGTGTTTTATCCCCTAAGACTCCCCTTGCAACATGGGATGTTCAACAGGCAACAAAATCTATGACTATCCTCATATCCTGATGACACATCTTATGTAAACAGCACTCTATCTTATTATTTTCATTTTATTATTTATTTTTATTTTTCCAAGCACCAACAGAAAGTACACATGTACCTTTTTTGTCAGTAAGTGTCCTGTGCTTATCTCAAAAAGTCCCCCCCCCCCCAAAAAAAAAAAAATCATTGACATTATGTTACACTGCATGTATTTCCAGTGCTTGAGCTTGTTAATTGACTTTGGAAAACTGCCAGTTGAGTGTTACATCCTAGAGGACAGGACATACATGCAACAACATTGACAGAAATCCTGCCATATCACCATACTGGCTTTGTGGGACATGGCCCAATTACTGCCACTTTAACCATGATAATAATAATTGTTTCTGTGTTATAGTATATGATGACTCACAAACCTTACTATTGGATTTTTTTTTTTTTTTTTTTTAATTTTCCTGAGGTGTACGATTTACACTAGCATGTTCGTGTGTATTTAAATCTCCATGTCTGCCACTCATGCTGAGCACCGGTGCTTCTGCTTCACCTGACAAACATTTATATTTCATTACTGTACCATTGTACCACATAGCTTTATGAGACACAAAATATTTTAACCAATTTGCCTTATTAAAAAAAAAAAAAAAAACAATGAAAAATCATCCTGGATTTGCTATCTTCTTTGAATCCATTCACTGCACTTGTACAGAAATAAACAATAAAATTACTGTGGAGTTAATGAGGAATCTGCCAAGGCATGTACCTTGCATGTCTTGGCCCTTACATGGGGCTCTTACATATATTCAGCATCATAATATTGCTGACTCACACTTCATTTGCGTGGGAAGAGGTTAAAACACATTTCACAGAATTTTCAGTACTACAAACTATGTCCACATAGGAACCAATTCCACAAAAACTTAAGAATGGTATATATTTTTCATTATATGTAAAATAGGTACGATGTATTACATGTACTTTGCTATCCTAGTAACTGGGGGACATTGCCACAGACATTTCATAAACATTTGGCTGCCATGAACAACAATTTATACCAAATGCTTGCACATTAAAAGATGGGCAACATATCCATGGAAAAGAATGAGTAGCTGCTATTTATAGAAATGTGCTGACAAGAGCAAAGCATGACAATCTCGAGTCATTGATTTACCAAGCTAAGCATCTTGTGTATGGGAACATACACATCTAACTGTGCAAATCTAGCTAACTTGCACAAGCCCTCACGCCCATTCCCACTTACAGGTATAATCTGTTCCAAGATACTTTGTATGACAACTTAACCCTTTCAGTGCCAAATTTTAGACTGAGTTAACAGCTTTTCTCAGCGAGCATTGGGTGCATTGCGCCCAATGCGTGCCGAGAAAAGCTGTAGACCTGGGACATTCTCTGTGGAACTATAGGCATACTGGTACTTGAATGAAGGGTCTCTTTACACGGAATACGAATCTGGGATCCTTATGAGCATTCAGACTACTTTCACTTAAGTAGATCGTCTTAAGATGTGTTTGGCATTGAAAGAATTAAGCCTTCACAGAATGACAGAAGTGCTTGCTATAGAACTGCCCCCACATAAAAGCATGAGGAACCCAGCCTGTACAAGCCTAAATTACACATAAGTATCAACGAGACTTAACTAACTAGTGTTTGTCATGAACTACTAAGCATGCTCATTCATATCTGCTACTCTGAACTGTAGTAGCACAAGGACAAAATCAGGACAATTTGTTCACTGAGAACCACAATATTTATTTCACACATGTACCCAGTGTTGGGACCACATGACGGCAGCAGGGCCTTCCAGATTCATGCACATTCACAATTTTATTCCTTAATCTGAAACATGTGCCTATAAAAAATCACACTATGGGAGAAACACTTGGTAGTATATAGCCTCAAACCTACACAAATGTACAGTTTGAACCAAGCACTGTTCGTCAATGTCTGTTGATGGTGCTCATGTGGGCAATGTTCAGAATGGCTGTTCAATTGCGGTAAAACAATTTACTGGTACAACAACGCATTGCAAGTCAATGGCGTACAACACTATATACGAAACAGGCATGAGAATGCCTTTTTATGGAAAGCCCTGAAATTTAAGTGTCGACCAAAGAAAAGTACTAGTATATTTAGGCAAAACTCTGAAAATCAGGTGATCAGCTCACAATTTCCATCCCTGATGAAAAGTGAATGTCACTGAAGAATTGCAGACTTGGAAAAATTCATCTACTCCATTGCCTTTTTTTTTTTTTTTGGGGGGGGGGATCCTGACAAGTCTAAACATTTAGCATCAGTTGTGTCTGTACTGTAGCACATATGGAGCAGGGGCAAGAGCCATACTACCCAAGTCTAAAGAATAGGACACGCAATATCGCTTGTGGGTGGCGAAAATTTATGGCACGCTATCATTGTAAGTCTGCAGATCATGATGTCATTTCCACTGGTGTCCATCTAGGAAGGATCAATGTACTGTTTGTACCAACACCACTAACAATGAGCTAACACACTGTACCGTTTGTACCGTCACCACTCACAATGGGCTAACACACTGTACCGTTTGTACCAACACCACTCACCATGGGCTAGCACACTGTAACGTTTGTACCAACACCACTCACAATGGGCTTAACACACTGTACCGTTTGTACCAACACCACTCACAATGGGCTTAACACACTGTATCGTTTGTACTGACACCACTCACCATGGGCTAACACACTGTACCGTTTGTACCAACACCACTCACAATGGGCTAACACACTGTACCGTTTGTA
Organism: Hermodice carunculata; assembly: GCA_964020975.1. NCBI lineage: Eukaryota > Metazoa > Annelida > Polychaeta > Eunicida > Amphinomidae > Hermodice > Hermodice carunculata. The sequence continues at coordinate 70,840,107 of OZ026622.1, read as the reverse complement.
CCAACACCACTCACAATGGGCTAACACACTGTACCGTTTGTACCAACACCACTCACAATGGGCTAACACACTGTACCGTTTGTACCAACACCACTCACAATGGGCTTAACACACTGTATCGTTTGTACTGACACCACTCACCATGGGCTAACACACTGTACCGTTTGTACTAACCCCACTCACAATGGGCTAACACTGTACCGTTTGTACGAACCCCACTCACAATGGCCTAACACACTGTACCGTTTGTATCAACTCCACTCACAATGGGCTAACACACTGTACCGTTCGTACAAACCCCACTCACAATGGGCTAACACACTGTACTGTTTGTACCCACCATACTCACCATAGGCTAACACATTGTCACTTCCAAAATTACATTGTATACTATACAAATGCAAAATTACAAATCTGATACCACCTATTTTGCTGCTTCTTTTCATATCACCAGCAATAACTGAGCACAAACTGAACTGCACTCGCAAACCTTCCCATTTTCTGTAGGGTATCATATGACCGCTGGATTTTCTGACGTCCACTGACATGGATGCCACAGTGTCGTCAAGTGATCAATGTCAAAATACAGTCCAAGCAAAGTCCTTCCACTAACACAGTATGTCTCATCCACCCTTCGACAGCTGACTTGGAATATATTGTATCATTTCCCTATCAGCACAGTATATCTACATCGTATCGTGGCATCAAGTATATCACTATACCCCTAGCATTCACATGTTTAATCTCACTGGGCAGAAACATGATTCTGTAATAAAAATGAGGCAAAAAGGTCATCATGAACACAATTATTTGTTACAAATCAGAGGTTATGAAATATCATACAGGCAATGTACAATGATAGTATGTATGAACAAAACTGACAGCCACTCAACTGCATCGATTCTTCTATGATTTCAGCACACGTATTCACAAGTTAAAAAAAAATCACAATTACATAATAGTAATTTTTGGACAACTTGATAGTCACTGTTATCACCTTTTTAAAAAAAAATCAGGAAGTTGGGAGTCTTTTTAGGGATGCGCTGTCCCTGCATGCTTTAAACAAACACAATGTGGACGAGAGTGCATCAACTCAATATACCTTTCTTGTCAAGATCAATCACTGTGTTTTACTTCAATATGCGGCTGAAAACACAAACACGTACATGCACAGACACTGCAATCTAAACCACATGCTTCAGTATGTTTTCGGATGACGAAACTGTATAGATTTAATCTTTAGATAAATAATGCAATCGCATGTTACAGATGCACCTTTACACATTTTGTGCAATATTCATGGGGATTTTTTTGCATTAAAAAAAGATAAAAATAAAAAACTTGATGGGAAACTGTGTGTCCAGTATGTGCTTCTATTCTGTACAATAATCTTTAACATGTTTAGGTCTAAAATTCCTTGATATAAAAATGTGTATGAAGTCTGTACATGTACTTCTATGTTCTATTCTGTATCTTTTAGTCTGGAATTCCTTGAAAAAACAAGAGGATCATGATGATCCTGTGCTCTGCTGACTGGGATCTGCTTTTACAGTATTGGAACACATGAACTGCAGTCTAGATTTGTACAGCTATATACATGTATGTAGAGTGGTAGCAAAGTTTGTCCTTAAAATAAATTTTGCGGAAGGACGGAAGGACGGACGGACGGACAGACGGACAACGGATGCAAACAGATTCTATAAGCTCTGCTGATGGCAGTACATGTATTATCAATTGACATACCTTGCTGTTTCAATGGCTGCCGGCGTACAGTGGCAGCACTCACTTGCAGTCACAAAGTCTGATATCACATAACTTTGTCAAAAATTAACATATCCACATTATTTTCGCAAACTTTCATTGTCTAATGTCCAACTATATTTTGATAAAATTTTACGCAATTCTATCATGCTGTTCTGGGGAAGAAGTCGAAAATAGCCTTAACACGCGAAAATTCATAAAAAAAATAGGAAAAAATCGCAGCGCCACCTGGTGGCCAAAATGAGAACTAGTTGACCCCAGGTGACCCTATGTGCAATATCAAAGCAATTGGCCAGGTAGTTCTTGAGATGAAAATTTTATATTTTTTTTTCAAAAAATAAATTAAAAAATTCATTAAAAATAGAAAAATTATTGCATCATCATCTCCTTCGCAAACTTGGAAGAGGTTCACCTGGGCAACATCCATGTGCAAAATTAAAACACCTCTCAAGACGCATGGTCTTTCATTGAAAATTTGATGGCACCGAAAACAAAGTCTATTGACAAGTTGTTTTGACATCTCCACTGTCAGGAGAAATGATACAATCAACAACCAACAACACAACGACAAAACCAGTGATCACAGGTCTTGCAAGATGGATTTTACTAAAAAGGAAAGGAGGGCAAGAAAACCAAATGATGTAAATGCTGAATTTGAGATGTGATGTCTCCATGGTGTGCACAAGTGTTTTTTATCTCCCGCTATGGCAGCACAGCATGTTCCAGCTTGTGAGGTAATAACACATACCACAGGTTCACTGTGACCCTGGTTAACCCCCTCCATACTTGTAAACAGCTCCTGTATATAGGTCAAAATTAAAAAGGAGTCACTTAATCAAATTTGTCTTGATCCATAGTTTTAGCATTGCTTGGTACAGCCATGTACCAGATGCAATGGAGACAGTGGAGGCATGATTTCTGAGCAACGTAAAACAACAAGACCATGCTCTTAAATTATCCAGCTTAGTCTGCAATGAGTCCGCATCACAGGTGAGGGAAGTACAAACCAATATTGGCCATACCTGTACAGTAGCAACAGTCTATTTGCATGCTGTGTGTCAACACATTACCAGGTATGAGATGCACTTCCAGAGAGGGCTGCTTACACACCTTTGTTAACCCTTGCAATGCCAAGCGCGACTTAAGCCAATCTACTGAAGGTAAATTAGTCTCAACTATCATAAGGATCCCAGATTCCCATTCCTCATAAAAAGACCTTTCATTCCAGTAGCAGCATGCCTATAGTTCCAGAGAAAATATCTCAGGTCAACAGCTTTTCTCGGCCCACATTGGGTGCTATGAAAATCAGTCCAAACTTTGGCACTGACAGAGTTAACTGTAATAAGGATACTCCACTGGCACCTGTTTTCCAAATTGATTTATGGAAAATCACAATCGATGTGCCTTTGTTAAAGGTCATGTTTTAATGGACAAACTTCTCAATCAGGCTAATATTAATGGCATTTTAGTCCAACTGTGAAACAAATATATATCTGTGTCTAGTTGTCTGTGCTAGCAGTGTAGCAGTTTGTTACCTCTGTTAGCAGGGTTCTGTCCAACAGTTGAATGTAAAGACAGCAAATACAATACCAGTAACAATCTTATTGTTTTTTGGCAAATTTTTATCAGACATCAGACTAATATAACTAAATTAATACACTTTTAAAGGGAAGGGGGGGGGGGGAGTTGGTTAATGCCAGAAATGTGGGGAGGAAAAGGTGAACCTTCAATGTGAGGAAAGCACTCAGTTATGGCTTTCAAAACGTTAAACTGATCCAGAACACATCTTACTGAATGTTTAATCCTACAGCTGACTCCCAGGAGGATACCATGCAACCTGCCCCACAGTTTGGTGTATACTACTCGAGCCCGACACATCCAACTCCATTTACTCATTTCAATCCAACTTATCCCTCGCAAAAATTTATGATTATACAGTATTTATGGTTCTGGAAATATGACAAGCATTTCTATAATAAGGTCACAAGTCAAGGTCACAGTGACATAAGTTTGCATTGTGATACATTCCTGTCTCACATACCAAGTTTAGTATCTGAGATTATGGAATAGGAAATACCGCCAATACAGACATTTCCCATGATGGGGTCAAGGGTCAAGGTCATAGTGACCTAATTTTGGTATACAACACACCCTATCCCAAGCAGTATCTACACACCAAGTGAGCAAGTTTGGTATCTCTATTTATTACAACCTAGGGAATTTGGCCTGGACAAGTATTTTTGGATGAAAGGACAGAAGGAAGGAAGAACAGAAAGACTCTGTGCAAACCTATATAGTCCCTCCCCTTCACCCACCCCACCCCCTTTCCAGTGAGGGATTAATAAACACACTGCCAATCCATACAACCAGAATCACCAGGGGAAGATGAAGAGTAATAGACCTGTTCATACCGAGTTGTACCGAACTTTTCCGGAAACGTAATTAATTATGCATGCCATTGTTGGCCTGATTGTCCAATCAGCAAGTGGCCCAGTCTGGCCCATGTCTTCTTGTTTACAACGAATGCCATGGCTAACGCTGGTGATTACAGCATGGATTGTGCTGAACAGTGCAATCTTTCACCTTAAATATCACATCAGTGGTGAAACATGCATTTTGAATTTACTGACAGTTTAACTTTTCATTAAATCCAAGCACATCCTGTGTTTTACTTTCAGATCCTTCCACGTATAATCCGGCAAGTATGGTTGAGCACAAAATGTAAACAAAGCAGGATGTGCTTCCCGAAGTGAACCGAAAAAACCTGAGTCCTGTGAACTAGTCTATTATCTCAGCAGGGCCCTAAGGTAGGCAGATGTTCAACTGCTCAACTCAAAAGAAAAAATTTGCTCATCAGTCCTTTGGTACATTATGCCTTGATCTGGTCTCAGATTATGGCAAAATCTCTTTCAAGCTTGCAAAATGACCACAGCTTATTACACCCTGATGTGTAGCATTCGACTACCATCATCGACATTTCTCTGTTTCTTACTGTTGCCAAATTTCTCAATACCCACAACAGCCAATATAATTTTTCAAATCTAACGTATCACCTTCAACGGATGTCCTATGGCTATATGCCTAGTATTGCCATCTGTGACATAATTCTTTATATGTTCTGCTCACGACACATAATTAGCTTGCCTTTTCCAGGAAGATTCTATAAATGTCTGATTAATTACACTTGGATGCAACAAGCTGTAAAAACAAGTATCACGACATTTTTTCCCCTCAAACATATGCACAGATGTTATACAACATTGTTTACTCAAAGAGGTAAATTTTTTTTTCAGTAATGTCACGATTTTTTCAACAGAGGCACACTTCAATTGAATTTGCTTGAAAAGTTGCCAGGCTCATTATATTTTTTTAATGGTGTGGACCACATACACGTGACAACTTTCAATTTCTGATCACATGATAAAACAACACATGCAACTCTGCACATTCAGGAAAAAAAGACAAAAGACAACAGACCCCAAAGGCCAGGCTTTTCATGATGCTTTTCAGGGAATGGTTGATGGATGTTGGGAAAGTATCTCGCTGGTTTTATCAATTAACAGTCCATCTCCCATCCATCTGCTACTCCATGTTGATCAACAATTTAATCCTCCATGTCACAGCATCCCATAATAATATATTTATATACTACAGGCTTAACAGAGGAAGCAGAAAGATGGATCTCCCTGGTATGGCCCCTGCACGAGGCTCCCTGATGATGGGATGGAGAACACAGGAATAAAGTTTTGAGAAAATAGGAATAGTTTCCTGGTTTGCTCCAAATGACATTCAGGGATTTTTCAGTAACAGGAGATTGGACAAGGGAATTGGATCTCACCCATTTGCTGCTGACTGATGTTTCTTTGTGAGCTACTGTATTAACCATTTCGTGGTCACAGTAAGACTGAGCCAATAGGCCTCCTTTGTGCAGACTGCACAGACCCTAGCCAAAGACAGCTATGCACCTGGCCCACGTCACCTTGATAAGATCCTGGTTCAATTCTCTAGAAACATCTTTTCCATTTACATGAAATTTTAAGTACAATATTACAGTTGGAACAATTTGAAGTCCCCTTTGGCCAGCAAAAAAAAATATGACCCCTGGTGACCTTGAAAATAGGCCAAGGTTGCTGAATGTTGAACTAAACACAGCTTCCAAGAAATGTTTCTACAGTACAAGTTTTATTAATGTAGCTCAATTTGCTCATTTACTGTGTCCACAAAGGTAACTATATGACCCCTTGTGACCTTGAAAATGTCAAGGCTGCTGAACGTCCAGTTCAGCCAAGCTTCCATTGAGATGCTTCTGTGGTACAAGTTTCATGATAGTAACTCACTTTGTTCAAAATTTATTGCATTCACAAGGATGGACAGACGGACACATGCACTGATGCACAGACATGACAAGAATACCTCGTCAGCTGATAAAGCTGAAGGGGTAAAAAATTAAAGCAGACGACAATTTACTTCCAGGCACTTGAACAATTTGAGCAGGAAAGGCTTAACAAGATTTCCCAATTTGACTACCCTATGAGGCTTGCCAGGCTTGCTATGGATTTTATACAGCTACAAGGTATGCCCACCCCCACCCCACCCCACCCCAAAACAGACAAATCTATGCCTTAAGGTTTCTTTCTTTTTTTGTATGCCTCCTCTAAACTAAGAAATATAGGCCAAAAATTGGGGGGGGGGGGGCGGCGCACCTGAAAGAGTGCAAAGATAAGTATTCCATGTTTGGACCTGCAGTGATGCCTCCCAAAGACTGGATGGTGGTAGAAAAGGGTGAGTACGCTTGTTTGGTCACTCAGTGACATCCCCCCAGCAGCAAGGATATGGGGAATTACACTTCTACATGTATCTAACTTCGCCTTGAAGTTCAGTCCTCATTTAGTCATTCAGTGATATTGTTCAAGACAGGGACCATATTGAAGAAATACATAGATTAATTTCTGACATAGTCACAGAGTTAACTCATTCCATATTATGGTCACAGGTCTTGGTCAGTGGTCAGCTGCAGCATGACTTGCCAAGCAGTGCCAGAACCACTGACTTAAGACTATCGGCATGTTGGTACTTGAACAAAAGCTCTTTTCATGAAGAATTTAAATATGCAACTGTTGTGTTAAATCTAGGTAAATATACAGAAAAATCAGGGACTGGTATGGAATGAGTTAAGCAATGTTTCTCAAACATGAAAGACTGGCTGGAAAGAGCTGAGGACCAGCATCAAAGTTTGCCCACTCACACGATATCGTGATACGGGCTACAGCAATGACGCAGTCATCATGTATGTATGCTCATTGCAAACCCAATTATGATGTCTGGAATATGGTTGCCAGACTTCCAGCACAAAAATGCTAAATTTCAACACCTGCCTTATTTTCTGCTTTTCCTGGATTGAGTCTTACAGAGAATCTTTGTGAGAATCAACAGTTTTAATTGCTAAACTTTAAACAGCAAAACTTTCTTGAAAGAAGTCAGTAGATCCATGTGTTCATCTCAATGGGAATGAGTTAACATCCATATGGAATCTTAACCCTCTAAGACTTCCTCTCTAGTTTGTATCTTCCTTAGATACTTGGACCACTATACCAAGCTCCTCACATATTACAGAAATTTGCAGATTCAATTTTATTGTGGGTAATTACAGGCTAATCACAAAAAGGTTGAGGGTAAATGTTATTATGCGTATAATGTATCATCTTCGGCCTGGTGTTCAGTGAAATTTCCTAGTATTGCAATCAGACTTACATAACATGACATGCTGGCCATGGAAAACAAACGATGGCACTATAGATAGATAGATACGTTTTCTTTGTATGTTGTTCCCATGCAACAGTAGGAAGTAAATGATAGGGATTTTGAACATGTCTTTGAAAATTTATACTTCCAAAAGAGCATATTTTAATATAACCTTGTCATTTTATTATCCACCTGTACCCCTCCCCCTTCTCTTTTTGGGGTTTACCCTCTGGGAAGAGCATTTTCTAATGCTTCAGTTAAGCTGATATACATGTATCTGCACTTTTTTTAAATAAAAAAAGTCAAAATAGACATTGTCATTTTCACATTTGCATATTTTTAATCCTAGCAATTGCTTACAGCTGGCTGTGTTGTCAAACACCTTCATGTCTCTGTTCAAGTTCCTATCTTAACTCTTTCAGTGCTAAGCACGACCTACGTCGATCTACTAAAGACAAACTAGTCTCAACTATCATAAGGATCCCAGATCCATATTCCTTGTAAAAAGACCTTTCCTTCAAGTACCAGTATGCCTTTAGTTCCAGAGAGAATATCCCAGGTCAACAACTTTTCTCGGTGCGCATTGGGTGCAAAGTGCCCAATGCGCGCCGAGAAAAGCTGTTGACTCAGTCCAAAATTTGGCACTGAAAGAGTTCACTTTATCACACATTTAAATGCACCACATCCATCGCACTCAATCTGACATCATCATTCATCAGGATTCACATTATTGACACACATCTCATTTTTTCCACTTCTTTTTTTTTTTTTTTTTCCTTTAACGGTAAATGCAATTAACCCTCTATCTACATTCATTTGCTCATAATTACCATGCTTGCCCGATGGGCCCTGCTGGCCATACATAAATCTAGTCTATTATTCACACCTGCCATCTTGTCTCTCACACACACATTCCCCCCCCCCCCCCCCCCCACAGCACTGTCCTGTGACACAAGAACACGTTGCCATGGCAACGCAGCTTGACTGGCATGACACTTGGAAGTCTTCATGACAGGGTTCAGTTACTGAAACAAAAGCTATAGGGCATTCAGAATATTCATTGCTTCTCAAAATTTGTAACTGAAATGAAACTCTTCATTTGCAGAACAGCCATCATAGGTACAGGCACTCTAATGCAAAGCATGGACAGATTAACCCACTTTCCACATGCATGGGTCCTGTGACCTTGAACATTAGGTCAATCTAACCAAAATTTAACCAAGTCAAGAAATAGTGTCACTGTATAAATGAAATAAATTTGAGTTTCGGATGACCAGTAAGCCTTGAGATATCATGTTCACAAATGATGGATGCACAGAACCACAGATGGAATCGTGGATGGGTTTACGGAAAGACAACCTAAAAACATTAGGGTACCCCCCTTGGGGTGCACTCATAAAAGTGTGGCAGGACTTCAGGAATAATCACATGGATCCGAAGTTACAAATTAAGTTCTTGTTTTTCTTCATGAAGAAAATAAATATTGACACCCCCACTCTATTGCACATGGCAAGCCTTTACACCAGGAAGGAGCAGATTTAAGCAATTAACTAACAGAAATGCCATTTTAATAGTTAATTATCTTGCATTGCCTTTAAAGTAAGATAAACTACGTTATTTTAGATAATCAGTAACAGAATATAGATGATTGATTACCATATGTGGAGACTGATGATAAATAAACTTGTTAATTAATTAGTGGATCCTGCAATTAATTTTCTTTAGTAAACTGATCTAATTTGAGTTAATTTTTTTTTATCTAAATATTAATCAAACAGTGGAACATGCACAACACACATGTCTACAAGTCTAGAATAAAAATATCACAGAAAATACAAATTAGCACATTTTCAAAATTTCTTTCAGGGCCCCAAATACTGATCATGCTTTTGCACATCAACAAAATTCTCTGAAGCCACAGCCAAGAAAATACCAGTAGAAAATGTCTGAAATTAAAACCCAAAATTTAGGGGTGTGGGCTCCTAAACAAGACATTTGGCACAGGGCTAACTTTGGGAGAATATGGCTACCTGTGTGTGGGGCCAAATAGACCCATTCAGGACCCCAGAGGGCAGCACTTGAGGGTGATCATTTGCATAGTTTTATTTATTTGCATAACAACAAATTCCTTTGAAGTTTTGGATTGGCAAACAGCCAAATTTATGCAAATGAACACTGTCAATTGCTGCCATCTGGGATCCTAAATACCTCTATTGAGCTCTGCTGACTGTCCAAAGCTTCAGGCTGACTGGGTGCTGTACATGTTTCAACTGAATGATTCAATCATTTTTCTGTTCAGATCATATTCACTTGTTACATCCTTTTGGATCTTGCACACATGCACACTGACACCTGGTGGGTGTGAAATGAGTCAATATAATGTGATTTAGACGTGAAATATATTGATATGGTTCTTCTTGTAATGGCACAGCATTCATGTGTTGTAAACCAGATATTTTACTCTACACCATCAGCCACAGTACCGAGTGCTTGTGGAGAAAAATCAACAGGCGAGCTACAAACAGCTCACCTAAACCTATGAGGGTGAGCTGTTTACAAGTATCATTTTAATTATAAACTGGAAATGCATGTGAGCAGTAAAAAAGTTCTCCAAAAACAATTTAAGGTGCAGTATTGGTGCGGGTAAGCAAAAGCTCACCTTAAATCATAAACACTGCGTACTCTATTTCTCTGCTCCTGGTTTCATTTTCCCCTAATTAATGTCCATCGGCTTATTACATCCTGGGTAAAAGATTACAAATACATCAGCATTTGCAGATGCCCACGTACGTGTTTGTGCAATAATGACTTTGCTGACATACTACCAGGATCCCATATCACTCTGTGCATAAAGTTCTGGGGTTTTTTTTCTATTTACTTCAGCAATTTTTTTCATTGAACTGAAATTTTAGTCTGTCCCGTTAGTGTTTACTTACTGGGTTAAAATCATGCCAAGTTGCCCAGAGCATGTGTACATTTTGTTTCTATATGCTTTACTTATGTACCTATATGCCTCATTTAAACGCCTATATACCTCATTCAAATGCCTACATGCCTCACTTAAATGCCTGTGACAGACCACTTCCATCCATACTTGAAGTATTTTTTCTTGCCTGTCTAAAAGCTACTGTTGCAAATGTTCGCACATGGTAATTATCAAGCCTCAAATAGGCCCTAGATTTACAACTGTTCCACCACAGACTTTACTTGACCTGGTTCTGAGTGTTAGACAGGTCTATAGCCACCAAAAACTCACCACCGCATCTTGCATCTCTACGACATGTTTTCTTTTCACTTTCTCTCTCTCTCTCTCTTTTTTTTTTCACAGTGATAGATCCCCGATATACCTCTCCAGTATGTATGTATGGTGATGGGAACACTTACCGCCCTATCTGCATGTCCAAAGTCAATCTTGAGCTGTCCCATGGCACGAATGATGGCTACCATACTCTGTATGGTGTTACTATAGACCACCGGCCTGTACTGCATGCACTCTTCTGTTGAATAACCCTTTTCATGAATAATTCTGAAGACAAAACATAAAAAATTATCATGATTATACATTAACTCTTTAAGTGCCAAATTCTTGGTGCGCATTGGACGCAATGCCCTTTATGCACGCCAAGAAAAGCTGTTGACCTGGGGTATTCTTTCTGGACTATTTGCATACTGTTACTTGAATGAAAGGTCTTTTTATGAGGAATACGAATCTGGGATCCTTATGATGGTTCAGACTACTTTGACGCAAGTAGATCGACTGAAGACATGATTGGCACTGAAAGAGTTAACAGGGCCTGGAAAGATTCTTCTCGTGTTTCCCATCAAACTTCACATGAGGTGAATTCCCCCCATAAAACTGTGAAATAAGCTCCAGAAAAATGCAAATACAAAATTTACTATGGACACAAGATATAGCCTGTTTATGATCTCACAGTACAAGGCATACATGAGAATATTAATTGTTTTCATTGTGGTTAGCCTGGATGTGAAACAAAAAACAAACTCACATACACTTAAATATAACATCTATCTTATGTACTTCGTTTCCCCTCACCAAGTACTATATTTCTCATGAAAAGTGAAGGAGTTGAATTGTTATAGCACTTCTGTGAAGAAAATCGCCTTTGCCATGATGCAATATATACTTTATTCACAATTTCATTGTGTGGAATTAATTCTCATTTGCTGGGGGCTCTCATCAAGCATCGCTACTTTCCATCACAGTTTGACCACCCAGGTCTGTGACATCACGGAAGGGAGCTTCTACAGCAACTCTTGATTGTAAATATTGACTCGCAGCAGTGAATGTCAGTGTGCTCATGGCTTACTGGATTAAAATATGGTGCAAACGGGAAATTCTTCCCAGTTGTACAGTCTGAACTCATCCACCACCATGAACTGATGTTGGAGAGAGCCACGGGCTAAGACAAAGCCGGTCTTTGCCAGTGCAACTGGGACTGAGTCCGCGCCCAGTACTGATCATGCCAGCGTAGCTGCCACAGAAGATGACCAAAGCTGGCACTTTGGAAGTTTAAACTGGTAAGGGATTCTTTTCAAAAGTCTTTGTGCAAAAAATCCTATATAAGTGACTGGTTGAAGTTTCCAAGTAATGCCAGGTTAAAGCCTATAAGACGACAGGCAATTCATTCCACTGGTGATTTGCTGTCTTTTGTGCACTTCGTTATGGTCTTCCGTGACATCTACCCTGTTTTTGCCATACAGTGCTTTATTTTCTCCTATTTTATATGCCAAAGGGATTCATATCAGGCTGCACCTTTGTTTCCGATCTTTTTTTTTTTCAATAAAAAACCAAGAAAGCAGGCCATCTTATGCAGTTAGGCACTATATGCTGCATGCTAAGACTGGCAAAACAGTAGCACCTCCTGCTGTGTGGTTCATGTGTTTTCAAGCTGTGGTCAAGTGCTTGTGTATCCCCCTATCTTTTGAAGTTTGCAGCATTCTACAGTAGTCATTATTAATCTGTTTAGGCATGCACCAGCCTCACAGATACTTTTCAATGCGATTCTTTACTTTCACGCAGCCCAGGCCTTGTTATAAATCACTAAATGGAATAAAGCTAAAAGCCTGCTGCATGTAAGCCTATGATTTCAAATTCAGCTGGTTTCGAGTTTACATTTACACTGTCTCAGCGTACAGCGTATAAACTTCAACCATTCTAAACTTCCCAAGCTCCAGCTTTGGTAATCTTCCTTGGCAGTTTTGGCTTGATCAGTGCTGGGAAGACTCAGTCCCAGTTGCACTGGTAAAGACTGGCTTTGTCGTAGCCCAGTCACAGATCCTTCCAGTAAGGGCTTAATTTCTCTGTCCTTCTCACTTCCAAACCCTTCTTCTTTCCCCTTGTCCTCAGTAAGCTCTTCTTCAGAAAAGGAACAGCTAAAACTGAGATCCAGCTTAGCTCTGCGTCACTACCACTCATGATTTCTCTATCACTATCCTCCATTGTATCACATCGACTCCCTTCTCTGGCATCATGACCCAAAAGCCAGCTTGATAGCCAAAAAAGCATGAACCAGTCAACTTCGAGCCCATCAGGGGTACCAAAATTCTTTAGCAAATAAAAGTTTTTTCCAGTGAGAATGTGGCAAATTTTCTTCACAAAAGTGCTATAACACTCCAAGTCCTTCACTTTGAACAAAAAATAAATCTTTCGGTGCTTGGAACCTAATTTTGTTCATTTCACAAAATATATGTGTCTGTTGTGATGCAATACTTGACTACTGTCAATTTGCTTTGTACTCCTCCCACAGAGGCAGAGGCTAGATATAACTTCAGGTTGTTGACCTTTCAGTGTAGTCAATGTTCATTACCACAATATCTCAAAAAAAAAGTTGCCAGCATTGATGAACCAATCATATTTGAGAATCATTGTGACCTGTTAATTAATCACAGTGATTTATTTAATGATCACTATGCACCAGGTTTTCAAGAGTGCTTGATCAAAAGCCAAGCTCGCACTGTTTTTGCACACCAGTACATGCAGGTCATATGGTAAGATGAAGAGTGCAGAGTGAGGTGTTTGACACCAGAGGGAGAGGAATATCCATGAACGAGGCTGTTCATGGTTCATATATTGAACACACTAATTACTGATCAACACATGCACAAAAGGGCATAAAACTATCGGCCTGACAATGAATCATGCTTTGTGAAACAAGTAATGTAAATATGCCAAATTTAGACAATACATGCCAGGGAACAATCTAGGCTCTTGAAATTTTCAGCCAAAATGGGAAATAAAACACTTGTTAAAAAAACCCAAAAATTAAGCATGCATCTTTAATAATTCAGCTGACAATATTTTTAACATGCACAGGCTTTTCTAGCCAGATTGAAAAACATTAGCCTTTGGGTAATTGGCTGACGGTACAAGCAATCCCTGCATGTACAATCAGGACAAGAAAGATGGTATGTACCTAACCTGGGTCAAGGAAAGCTGTTGACTTGTTGGACAATGAAACCTGTTTTGAGAGACCACTGGGATGAAAGACCACCTGCCTTATGTGACCAGTTTTGGCCTGCCTTTGGGGTGGTCTCTCAAAACAGGTTTCACTGTATATGCTAAGTCAATAGGGGTGTGCAACAGTTTTCATTTAAAATGTTTCTCTTGTAAAATTTTAACAGAAACATTAAAATAGATCCTATTTTACATCAAAGTGCTCTGACGTGGTTTGAGTAGGACTGAGTTAGAACCACCCTTTTGTAGTATTTAGTTAATATGCACATATACATACAAGTGGTCTTTAATGCATATTAAGTTACACTTCAATGTCCAAAGCAGGCCCTTTGCTGGGATTGACTTCGGTCAGGATACATCTTTTAGAATGGCAATTTCGTCTCACAATGTTGGTAAAAAAAGGTCATTTTTTATATTAAATTTAAAAGGGCCTTTTGGATTGGATGCAGATATGCAAACTAGAATCTCAGAACTGCTCTTTCTCTCCACAAAATAATATTGAAACAGTTTCTTTCAAGATTCAGGACAAGAAGTATGTGACCTCTAATTACAAAACAGTACACGCTCATTGGAATATGAAATAAATGCCATGAAAAAGCACAGAATGCTGAGGTTCATTAATCAGGGGCAAAAGGGTGCTGTCCAGGAGGGGTAGGATGGGCCACCCCTCTAAAACTATGTAGCTGGGAGCATAAGGAGCATGATGTAAAAAGCAAGTGAACTATCCTGGTAGGGGTCTTAAATTGCATGTATTGCTTAAAAATCCAAATTGCTTCTCAGAAAATGTCTTTAATAACATTTATGTAATAACATTGGCAGACACCACCTAGTGGGACAAAACACATGCAGTGACCACACCTGTCTGTTTGACAAGCAGCGCTGTACTTACTTCATCTGTTTAACAATGGTGCTCTTGCCCGACTCCCCAGCACCTGCAAGCACATGAAATATTTCATCAAAACTTGTGCCAATCAACACATAAAGCTGGCTACTCAATCCCACTTTGCCCCCTTTTGAGACGCAACTTGCATGGCATTTGTCCAAAAGTGATCTCTTGATGCATGAAACAAGACAGCAGTGGGGTCCCACTCAAGTAGTCTGCTGTCTCTTATATCAGGTGATCTATTAAAAGATGTGACCACCCCGTGCCCTCCTCCACTTTACCGCCTTACTTTTGTATAATGGTGAATTTCTACATTATTTCATACATTCCATACTTTTCTTGCATAACTTCCAACATTACTGAACAAAAAGTTACTGTTCATAACCAAAACACTACCTTTTTATTTATTTTTTTTTTTGGGGGGGGGGGGCAGTTACCCTAAATACTTAGTAAATCTCATCTCCTGTCAACATCAAAATCACATGAACTCCTCATAAGTACTTTTTCCAACAGAACAGCACAGACATTAACCTTCTCCCACCTGTCCTACAGGGCTCGCTGCCAGTATATTTCATCTATAGATCTGAATCTACTTCCTATGTGTCTGGCCAGCAAAGGTTGGGTTCTTACGACAGAGGTCTCACCTTACAAGCACTACTGTGGGACCATATTTAAAAATTGATCGTGCAAAGTGGTTCCTTTTTCAACCAAAATAATATGATTGGTTTTAAAATATGGTACAGGTTGCAACATTGGCCTCTAAGTTTTCACCACGTCAAAAATGAATTAAAAACATTCACTTTTATTGTTGTTGTAATTATTCTGTGCTCAGTCTTTCAAGTCAAGGTCAAAAATCAACTGTCTTACATGTCTAGGGTAATCGAGCAACTGATAAATCCCAATGTCTCCTAACAAGTGAGTCACACCTTTGTAAGCTCACAGAACCACCGGCAACACCTGTGTTCTGGTTCTGTATTTGAATGAATTTGTGTAGGCGGTCGGGCTCAAAATTATTGCCTGCCACTGGCCAACTGCCCCCTTGGCAGACTAAGCCAACCCCTCATTTCTTTCCCTGGAGTTACCATACATGGATCTTAATCTGCTCGGGAGACCCCAAGCCAAATGGTGCTAAAATATGTAGCTGCAGATTTTAGGTGTCAAGTACCTTGGAAAATGATTCTTACATGTACTTTGCAGTATTTGCTCACAAAGATATATCAAAACTGATCATGTGACTATGCAACAGTGCACACCAAATAAGCAAGGTCAGGCATACATTTTGGTCATACTTGGATTTAAACTTTTTATTTTATCACGCACAGAGTACTGTGAACCAGGACCTGAAGATGATGTATACGAATGACGTACAACCAGACAAGTTTATCATGTTTATACCACGTATCAACAACTTATCATATAGACTGAAATTAATAACTTCTGTGGCACCGATGTTACGAGATTTAAAAATTATTCAACACAACAAAAATTCCTAATTTATTCTTATACATTGTACTTTTCAGTGAGCCTGAATGTGGATTCATGCACAGCTTCAAATGTTTATGAATGCCAAGAAGTACACATGAGCATATGTGGTTATAATTTCGATTCATTTAGGCCAACAAATATTCTACCTAAACCCACAAGAGAAAGCTCTATCTGACCAAAAGAAAAAAAACAAAAACAAAAACAAAAAAAACATGCCTACATTGGTGATTATACTTGTTCATCACATTATAATATAACCAGTATCCATAAGTAGGTCACTCATGATGTTTCACTTGAATACATTTCCTGTATAACACAGACTATCTCTGTCACATAATGGGCATGATTAAATACCACATGGAAACACTGAGTTACACCATGCCATCTACGCTGTACATATACAGTAAAACCTCCCTATACCGAACACCCTTGGGAGTGGAAAAAAGAGTTGGGTATAGGGAGGTGTTCTCAGAGCGAGGTTTGCTAACATTGAAAGTATATATTCAGGACCGAGACATGGTATTCAGTATAAAGAGGTGTTCGGTATACGGAGGTGTTCGGTTTGACAGGTTTTACTGTATATATGTTTAAAAATATATACAGTTCAAGTCTTGCCTGCTTGGCTGCCTTGAAGGCCACGCATCACATGCTATTGACTAATACCCTTGGTTCCAGACAAACCTTTTATCTGTCAATACCACAAACTTGTAAAAAAATTCTACAACAGAATCTTTGACCCCATTTTGAAATTTCCACAAGTATTAAATGACCCAAACTCATTATATACAGTTCTGCCACCCAATAATAGCTGCACATGTACAATGGAACCTCCCTATCAACACCACCTAAGGGACTGAAAAATGTGGTCTTAATGGAGGATATATATATATAGAAATGGTCTCTTGACGGAGGTGGTCTTAATTGGAGATTTCATTGTGCATCGTAATTCTAATTTTTCCCTATACATAACAATGGGGGCCTTCCAAAGTGACTTATCTGAGCTGAAAGCCACAGTAAACCAACAATGAATGGGTCAGTATTCAAAGAATACTGGGCAGTTACTGGGATTTATTTTGCAATATACTGATATATAGGGGGTTTTTTTTCTTTTTCTTTTTTTCTTTTTTTTATAGTTTGCTGCTGGTAAAATAACAAGAAAATGAAAACTGCAAGAAGTCAGGATGTTTAAAATCTCATTTTATAGTGTAAGATACATTAGATAGGAATCGTGTCCATTTTAGTTTAAATTTAAAGCTTCATTGAAATGGATACTTATGGGAAATTTGAAAACCTACATTCTAAGTTTGTACACAATGCACGTGTACACTTGAAAATATATTTACTGTATACACATTAACTAGTGGTGAACACCAGCACATGTTCTTGTGGTGATACAGACAAGTTGGCACCCTCCATCTTATAACTGGGACAAAACAACAGGTTAACAATGTATCCATGTCAGCAACATGGATACATTGGCATGATAACAGACACAGTCATGGAAACCTGATAATTTTTATCTGCAGCATGCTGGAAGCATGTGGCTCTAAAGACAACTTGTTGTGCATTATGACCGGTTGAGTAGCAATGAATACATATTCAGGGTCAACGTTTGAGCAGTTTATCAGGTCAGGCCAGATTTCCATGGAGCTATCAATGCTGACTCAGTGTGCACTTGTATTGTCGTAAGGATACTATCTTCTCCGTTCTACATTGCCCTGTTCACACACTTCATACTGTTAATGATAGTGTTTCTGGTGCACTGTTAGACCTAACCAGGTTTATTACCACAACAGTTGTTACTTTTATGGCAACTTTCTGTCATGTTCACTCCAGGGGTCAACATTAATATCAGGTTTTTGGCCAGATGCCCCCAGTAATTTCTTTCCATACATTGGGGCAATCAGTGGATTAAGTTCCTATTCAGTTTTGAATTTTTGGTTGCCCTGAAAAATAGGGCTTGCCTTAATGTCAAGCCCTTCACTGACCACATACACATAGCAGAACTGTGGTATACCTCTGCCTCTGGTCCATTTGCTTTCATAATTTTACATCTACAGGTTGTACATATGTTTATTCATTTTACACAAAGCCTCTATTCTGTTTAAACTATCTTATATTCGGAACGAGCGGGACTCGAACCTGCTACCTTTGGCACCAGTCGCCTAGATGACTTTTGTCTTTAATCCTGCCTTATTTATATATAATCTATGCAATTATTGTGACATGATGTGCTTCATGGTTTGAATTGTATGCATGTATGTCCATCTCAACGCATTGCCCTCTTTCTCATTTTGGGGAATTATACTGCCTTGAGTTTAACCCTTTCCTAGTCTGAGTATGACTGAGTTAATAACCTTGCTAAGTATGGGTTGGGTGCAATGCACCCAGCCTGCATCAAGGAAGGTTATTGACCTCCTGGAAGCCATCATGAATGGTCTTGCATACAAATCTCAGCAAAAGTTTTTGTGTAACGAGAAATTTAAGTAAAAACTCTAAGGCAAACTACAATTTGCATATACACACTTTTGCGCAATTTGAGCGGCAAAGGGTTAAGGGAGCACCAGTGCTGTGTTTACTGGAACAAGTAAATATCAGCACTCTACCTGTACGTCTCTTTCTAGCCATGCCAGCCTGTAGGACAACATGTATACAAGTCCCTCCTTTGAGACCAATCCTAGGGCTGTCCCAGAAGTGGTCACATAAAGCAAGTGGTTTCTCAATGGAGGCAAAATAACATGGAAGATACAGTGGTCCCCCTCTTATAAGACCCCCGTGAAGAGAGTCCACCCCCTCTAGAAAGGCCACTTCTCCATGCAGCAAGTATGGGATTTCCACAATGTACTCCCCCTCAAGAGAGGCCACCCCTCTTATAAGGCCATATAACTGGTGTATTTGGGGTGGCCTTATAAGAGGGGGACCACTGTAACACAAATTATCTGATAAATATGGTCTTAAAAGGCAGGTGATCCCCTATAGTAGTGGTCTCTCAAAGGAGGGACAACTGTAGAATGTAGACACCTGGTTCTAAATTGGCAGTAGTATAAGTGTACTCAGTCAATATCGCTGATTACTTATACTTGGAAAAAGATGGCAATTGTATATTCATATCCTTGAAGATGGCTCTCACTGGACATTAGGTGCAAAATACTACAAGGTCATATTCTCTCTGGTGTACATGTAATTTATAATCATTTGAATCATCTCTAGCAACCTAGAGATGGCACAATATTGGATATAAAAATGGCTGCAGACAGAATATATACTGAGGAAAGACGAGCTGTGTCCTGGTGATATGAAAGCAAGACTAATTTATGAATATATACTTTTGACACTAATCTAGTAGAAAGTTTAAAATATGTTTGAATACATACATGTATGTTGATTTTGCACATAACTTTTTCAGATATAACTTTTGTGACATGTTTTGTTATCCAAGTGTGTGCTCTTCATCGTTTATTGTTATAGTTTGCTTGGAACCCGAAATGTATTTCCCAATCTGGAACGAAATCATTCACTTTTAATTGGAAAAAGGTACAAAACCAAACTTACTGAATAATCATTTCTTTTCTTGCTTCTTTTTTTTTTTCCTGTGAAAGTGACCACATAACAAGGGAGAGTTTGGACAATTTTGTGCTTCTCTAAGATTTTAAGGTTGCCATAGTATTAAAATTCAAAGGACACATGTTTAAATCTATAGCACATTTTATATGATTCCAACAAGAATAGGATCTTCATTTTTCATCAAATATGTAAACAATATACCAGTTGTCACCAAGTAGAGTTTTATATACAATGTAATTAAGTGCAATTTGGATCTAGAGGCTCAATTCTCTTTTTCACTGATGTCCAAACTACACCCTGTCATTACAAAATCACCTCTTCCAACTAAATGGGTCTGGTGACCTCACAAAAATATGTCAAGGTCTCTGATCTTATATTGTTTATTGGCACTGGAAATGATCTATAAATCTGACAAATTTGGTTTGTCTAATTCAATTTTTTTTTTTAAGATATGGAATTTTGTACCTTTCAAGACATTTCAGATCATAAGTTCTGTCAAATTATAGATGGCACCATTAGTATCACACCCAGCCAAGATTTTGACCTCTTCTGCAATCCAACTACATTTCATGAAGATCCATAAAAAATTAAGGATGCTGGACTGGTCACAAGACTTTCACATTTTGATCTGTATATAACATAATACTATAGGTGACGCCACCAACATTGATGTCTACCAAGATTTTGACATACTTTATAAGTTCTAAACATTATATGTGCCTATCTAAAAATCTGTGGGGTGCAGAGCATTCACGAGATGACCCCTATAGTAAAACTGGCCATTTGACGTTGATCTTCACCTCAGCTTTCCATACATGGTTTGTTTGTTCAAATTGGGTAACAATTTTTTTTGAGTTATTGGAGAAAAACAATAAATTTGGACAACCACCGAACTCCATTATTAATGGGTCACAATGACCCAAAAAGTAGATCACTAAGTACAGTTTTATGTACAATGTAATCAAGTGCAATTTTGACCTCCAGGCTCAATTTTCTTTGCCACTGATGTCCAAGTTTCTACACCCTGTCTTTAAAAAATCAGCTCTTTCATTTTAACAGGCACGGGGATGTCAGACCTCACAAAAGTAGGTCAAGGGCACTGATATTAAATAACATTCCAGCATTGAACATGGTCTATACAGCCTACGAATTTGGCAAGTCTCATGCAATTACTTTTCCAAATATGGAATTTTATATCTTCAAAAAACATTGTGGCTCATAATTTGTCAAATTATAGGTGGCACCACTACTATCATTACCAACTTAGACTTCCTCCTCCCCCATAATTCAACCACATTTCATGAAGATCCATCAAAAAATTAAAGATGCTAGAGCATTCACAAGATTTCCATATCTCAACCAATATATTACATATTATTGTAGGTGGCACCACCAATATCGAAAGGGACCTAGATTTCTATACACCCTATAAGTCCTGAAAGTTATACTGGGTTCATTTGAAAACTGTGGATGGTATCATGCTAATGAGAGTTTAAGGACGGACATGAGTGGTCACATAAGACCTGGGACCTCAGGTCAGTAGAGCTAAAACAACTCATTCCATCCAAGCTGCCCAGAAGGCAGTTCTATACTCTGGTACAAGTTTTATAGTATCTTGAACCATTTGTACAGCATGAACTGAATACAAGAACCTTTCCAGCTGTGACATATATCATGAGTACTCTATTTTTTACCCTGGAGACACATCAAAATTTCCATCTTTTGTTAAGTTTAAAGAAACTGCAATCTTTTTAACTCTTTCAGTTCTAAATGTGATAGAAGTTGAATTGCATAAAATGAACTGTTCTGAACATAATAAAGCTTCTAGATTCATATTTCTTGAAAAAAGACTTTTCAGTCGAGCACTAACAGGTCTCATGTTACATAAAATATGATAGGCCTGATCCACAGCTTTCCTTGGTGTGCTTGGGGTGCAATGCATCAGATGCATTCACAGGACAGGTGTCAACTCAGTCCAAAACATGGCACTGAAAGAGTTGATTTCGCTGAAAAAATTCTGCTGGTCTGCTGGTATTGTTCTCAGAAATCGCACAGTTCTGTATCATTGTATGCACCGTGACAATGTACATGTCTGTACAACCATTAGGACATACTGCATCACCATACTGTTATATCTGTACTCCACAAATGAAGATGTGAAAGTATCTTGCTTGCTCAACAAATTGATTTCCTCAAGTTCTTCAGGGGACAGCAAGAACAGACTCAGTCAGCAATAAGCATGCTGTCTTGACTTAGATATCAGTCAGTAAGTGTGTATACAAGGGCAATAAATAAGCACACTGTCTTCACTTGGGTATCAGGTATCAGTCAGCAAAACTGTAATGCAGGGGCAATAAGCACACTATCTTGACTTGGGTATCAAGTATCAGTAGTAAGACAGTATAATACAGGGGCAATAAGCACACTGTCTTGACTTGGGTATCAAGTATCAGTGGTAAGACAGTATAACAGAGGGGCAATAAGTACACTATCTTGACTTGAGTATCAAGTGTCAGTGGTAAGACAGTACAACAGAGGGGCAATAAGCACACAGTCTTGACTTGGGTATAAAGTATCAGTGGTAAGACAGTATAACAGAGGGGCAATAAGCACACTGTCTTGACTTGGGTATCAAGTATCAGTGGTAAGACAGTATAACAGAGGGGCAATAAGCACACTGTCTTGACTTGGGTATCAAGTGTCAGTGGTAAGACAGTATAACAGAGGGACAATAAGCACACTGTCTTGACTTGGGTATAAAGTATCAGTGGTAAGACAGTATAACAGAGGGGCAATAAGCACACTGTCTTGACTTGGGTATCAAGTATCAGTGGTAAGACAGTATAACAGAGGGGCAATAAGTACACTATCTTGACTTGAGTATCAAGTGTCAGTGGTAAGACAGTACAACAGAGGGGCAATAAGCACACAGTCTTGACTTGGGTATAAAGTATCAGTGGTAAGACAGTATAACAGAGGGGCAATAAGCACACTGTCTTGACTTGGGTATCAAGTATCAGTGGTAAGACAGTATAACAGAGGGGCAATAAGTACACTATCTTGACTTGAGTATCAAGTGTCAGTGGTAAGACAGTACAACAGAGGGGCAATAAGCACACAGTCTTGACTTGGGTATAAAGTATCAGTGGTAAGACAGTATAACAGAGGGGCAATAAGCACACTGTCTTGACTTGGGTATCAAGTATCAGTGGTAAGACAGTATAACAGAGGGACAATAAGCACACTGTCTTGGTGTGGGTATCAGGTATCAGTCAGTAAAATGGTTTAATACAGGGGCAATAAGCACACTATCTTGACTTGGGTATCAAGTATCAGTCAGTAAGACAGTATAATACAGGGGCACCAAGCACACTGCTAGACTTGCATATCCGGCACGTGTACATTATGGTAACGTAACAAATCTAATACAAAATGAGGACAACGAATCTGCCAATTGGTGGAATAGAATTTCCCTTTATTCAGTGACCTTGTGAACAAATTGTAGTCACATTATTAGCCATCAGTGTTTCTGTCAGAGTGAAATTTTAGGATACTCAATTACTCATATTTCAAAGTGAAAAATCTGACAGTGAAGATTTATGGGGTATTCTGGGATAATATATGCTAAAATTGTACTTTTTTACCACAATTTTAGGGTAAGCAAAAGTACCCTTGAAATTTTTTAGGGTATGCTGTTTTACCTGTTTTACCCTCTGGCAGAAACCCTGGCCATGTATAATCAAATGTAATATTTCACTTACATTTTCAATTAAGGTGCTGCATTGAACAAAACAGACACATCTTGTATAATTTTATGCCACAAAATAGCATTTGGGAAAAACAAACTGAATAGATCAAGTGATGTTCATATATGAAGGACAAACTTCCCACAAATAATACAGGTCAGACTCCTCTGAAAAATTAACATTTATTGGCAATGCCAAAAAAAAAAAAATCTGGAATGGGATGGGTAGTCACACAATTTTAGGGTGGGTTGTTTGCTTCTTTCTAAATGAGTTTTGAGTTTGAGTTTCTTGTGGGGAACTAATATTGTAGAAAATACTGAAGATCTACATAAATAACTTTCTCTAACTGTTCCAACTGTTAATACCATTTTTCATCACGTTTCCTCAACTATTTTAAGCAAATCCATATGTACATATACATACACCTGCCACACATTTATTCCAAGTGTGATGTCTCATAAAAGATGTAGGTGATCACAGTGCAATTTCACCACACAGGGACAGCTGCTATGTACATGTTCCTGAACCTCAGGCAAGGTATACATCTATATTTAGCTGTACATGGCTTCCAGGAATACCATGCGATGTTTGATGTTATGAATGCTAGCATGCTTTATCTGATGGTCATACAGTGGTCCCCTTCTTATAAGGTTACCCCAAGTGCACCATAAATGCAGCCTTGAAGGAGGGATGCCCTCTATTGAGGGGGTAAATAAAATGATACCACGCTGCATGGAGAAGTGGCCCCTGTAGAGGGGTTGGACTCTCTTTAGGCAGGACGTATACGTGGGGGATCACTGTACAACATTAGGCCTGTCCATGTCTAACAAAGGGAATTAACCAATTTCCTGCATTCATTCATTCAGCCTTGTCCAGCTTGGGGGTTTTATAAATTCTTGGTAATGCTGAGCGGTCATATCCTTTTTATTTTGAATCCACCTTATTAACTCTTTGCTGTTTGCAGTAGGACTGAGGCCACTTGTTTCCTTGGCGTTAAGTCTTTACCCACCTTCAAGGAAAGCTGTTGACCCAGATTATACTATCCTGATGGCCTCATCTAATGAGCTCCTTCAGAATATTTTCATACTCCATGTATTCATATATGTACAAAAAATTTACCAGTTAGTAGACAGATTGAGGCAGACACCACTTAACAACGCAGCAGTTTTGGGCAATTCAAGGGGGACAGGCTGGGCTTGCGCTAGGGATTTTATTTTCTTAGCCAACTTGGATAAATTCACTTTAATCTTTCAGCCAAACTTTAATTTCGTTAGCCATAATCAGCTCACATCTTTAAACATTTTATACTAAATAGACGGCAGTTTGATGATAAAACAACAAAAGTGATGCTGAAGCTACAGTGTGACAAAAATTTTTTTAGTCAGTTTGACTAAAAGGTTAATTCTTTTGGCCAAAACCCAAACAGGGTTAAGTCAATAGGCCCAGTTTAACCGTCACAACAATAATTGTATCAAAATGGACATACTCTCATGGAGACACGGGGACAAATCTCCCCGTGCCCTTTCTGAGGGGAGAGAGAGTGTAAAATTTAGTCAAGAAATTAGAAATAAAAAACTAATTATTACTTTATAAAAAACAATATATTAGGGAAAAAAAACGTTGTATTTGCCAGAAGAAAGCTTTGATTACACATGGATGTTCAGTGTAAAATAATTATCAAAGTTCCTCTGCATCATAAATTAAGATACTGCCATGAGGTAAAATCCTACCATCAACCGTACCAATTTACTGGCCACAGTTTAACTCATTCCACCCTGATAGAGCATCGAGTCAACAGCTTCCCTTGGCAATGCACCCAGAAGGTGCCAAGGAAAGCTGTTGACCATGGGCAGAAAATTTGGCATGATCTTTCATGTGAGTTTCATCCAAAATTTCGAAAAATAATCCCTAAATTAGAAAATACAATTAGCAGACGACATTTAGATATTAGCAGGAAAAAGCGTCATTACGGTGGAATGAGTTAAAGGATAAAACAGTAGTAAAAAGTACCTTTCTTGTTTTCCACACATGTAAACACACTAACCTTGCAACAGGAAGTGGGTTAACTTTACATTGCATAAGCCTTGGTTTCAACAACATATTTATGTGTGGCAAGGCCATGCTTCCACGTCAAGTATGCAGCCACTTCAGGAACAGCTGTAAGAGCGCACTTTAAGAACCCAGGTTAGCAAATCTAGGGTTAATTTTCCGTCACTTAAGGTTAATTTCCCAGAGTTATTCAATTCAAAGGATATTTCCAAGAGTGACGATATCTGAACGCTTACTTTTTGTCACCAAATGATAACATTTACAAACAGATTATTTGGTGACAGATCATAACTAGGCTTTGATAAATTTTACGCCAGCAGTGCCCCTCCCCCCCCCCCCCCTGCAGCCAACCCTGAATTTTAGCCTACTGCCATATAAAGCTACACTGAATGCTGTATTAACATTATTTGTGTTACATGTTAATAGTTATTGCAGCATACCCTTTACTTTTCAAACAAAGTGAACCAATGTTTTAGCTAATGATATGCAGGGTTCTTCCCAGGTTCTTCCCAGAGCCCTATAGCCCTACAAACTGTAGGGATGTGATCCTCAAATTAGGGTCGTGACTTTAATAGGCTTACCATAAAAAGGTATTGGAGGGTAGGGCTGTAATTCTTGAAATTTGATCAAATTTGGTTAAATATGGAAATCCCATTACATTGGTGGGTTTATCTGGAGAGAAACCCTGCAAGTATATGAGCCCTGGTCAAGCTATACATAAAACTGAACACACTAGGTAACTGACCAAGAAGAATTGAGATTGTGTACAACAGCTTGAAGTTTGCAGTGAAGATCCATGCGACATTTTTGCACTGTTAACCCTTGTGTGTACCTGGTGACCATGTGTACCACAGGGTCCATCAAAAATCATTGGCCAGGAACCAATTTATTGTAAAACAATGAGGTGTTGCCAATGAGAGCCTATTATCCCAGTGAGAACACAGAAAAGACTAGCTGCTCTCAGTGGGTGTGTGATCAAGACTAGCTGCTCTCAGTGGGTGTGTGATAAAGACTAGCTGCTCTCAGTGGGTCTGTGATAAAGATGTATTATTTTGCAGGGATGAGAATAATCTGAGTGCATTTTGGCTACTGCAGGAGCAACCTTCTATACCCCACCTCAAATGAATTTAGCAGTTTTGAAGAAATTAGACCAAACTGAGAACATTTTGTTTAGTGGAGGAAGAGCAATTTTGGCTGAAAGTTGCCAAATGGCAACCAATTCTCATCCCTGGTTTAAACAGGAATTGGGTTTTTGCACATTGAGTCCACACAGCTACCCCATATTCATACTTAACAAACACCACACTTACTTAATCCAAAATTTTTTAAGGGGGGGGGGGCAAGAACATGTTGAAGAGGACCAACTGGCCCTGTCTTCTTTTGCATTTCAATGAACTTTGATATGCCTAGCTGTTACTGTACAAAAAAATGTTTCTATTCCTTACTTTTAGTTCAGAGGGTTAACCCTTTCCCCCCTGAATTAAGAGTGAGTCAACAGCTTTCCTTGGTATGGGTTGGGCACTAAGTGCCCAACCCATGCCAAGGAAAGCTGTTGACCTGGGACATGTGATCTTGATAAGTCTCATGTACATTTCTCAGTCAAATTGTTTTTCATAACTGTCGAAATTAGTTGAAAACACTGAAGCAGACAACATTTGACCACCGGCCAGTTTTGGCCGGTTTGAGGGGGAAAGGGTTAATAAAAATGTTGACTTGGCAACTTTCCACACACTTAAAAATGTTTGTATGTGAACACCTGAAGCTACACTAACCTCAACTTTGAACCAAGATCAAGATGAGTAAAACTAAGTTTTGTACCCCAGAACAGTATTAAATGTACAGCATAAGAAGACAACACACAGCTTTCCTGTGGAATATACTCATTGTGCACCCCTGGCATTGTGTCAATTGCACATGTGCAGTTGATGGCACACATTTTTTGTAATCTCTCCTCAAGAAGTGGAGCCTGAACACCAAAAAAGACACTAAGTGCTAATCCATGCGAACTTTTGAGTCTGGCATACTCTTGCCTTGAGACACCATTGGCAATGCTAAAAAAAAAAGGCTGGAATGGGTAGTCACACAATTTTAGGCTAAGTTGTTTGCTTCTTTTTCATGGGGGACTAATATTGTAAAAAATATTGAAAATCTACATAAATAACTTTTTCTAACTGTTCCAACTGTTAATACCATTTTTCATCACATTTCCTCAACTATTTTAAGCAAATCCATATGTACATATTCATACACCTGCCACACATATATTCCAAGTGTGATGTCTCATAAAAGATGTAGGTGATCACAGTCAACTAGGCTGCCCACAACACCTTAATTAACACAAGTTGTCCCATACATGCCATGATAGGTGGAAATATGCCTGAAGTATTGCTACAAGACAGCTTGCTTGTGCACAGGCTGTCACAGTGTTATGACTAAACGCTGACCTCAACTGACAAACAAGTGGACTCTCGGAATGTAAACTTGTGAGCATCCATAACTCCTGGCCAAGACCTGACATTTTATAAACAATGCATTGGATTGCTTCCTTGTTTGATCATCAAAAGCCATATATATTTTATTGTCATGCTGAGTCTGACACGGTACCCGTTAATTTTACATAATCAGACTAGTGTTTATAATACGCTCTCACATAAAGCTGATAACCATATTAGTAACAATATTGTACTGTCCTGTGTGTCATGTATGATTTGCATGTCTCTCCATGTTCTGGAAAGCACAGCTTATAAGTCATTTTCATGTTCTTTAGGGTCATCCATATGAAATGAATAAGTTTAAAGAGCACTTAATAAACTTTCTCAGAACACTGAAGGCCTTTATTGTAATCACTAGTAGCAGTGCTCTGGGGCAGATCTGAAACAGAATTATAGGCATAATTACCCAAGATTCTGTCAATTCTCTTAACCCTTTCCCCTTAAACTGGCCAAAACTGGCTCGTGGTCAAATGTTGTCTCCTTCAGTGTTTTCAATTGATTTCAACATTAATAGAAAGCAATCGACTGAGAATTGTAGATGAGCCCTTTACAGATCAGCCCCACATCAACAGCTTTCGTTGACATGGGTTGGGCACTTCAGTCTTAATTCAAGGGAGAAAAGGTTAATTCATTGAAAATATTTTAGCCAATTAAACATTTATTTTGTTGCATTCCAGAAACATAAGCATTTTGCTAATGGTCAGTGCCGTGCCCAATTGCTGTAAAACTGCAAATGGATATTATAAAATAAAATAACTCTATATTGATATTATAAAATACAATAACACTACATTGATATTATAAAATACAGTAACACTGCAGTGATATTATAAAATACGACACTGCATTGACAATTTGTTCTAGCTCCATTATTTTCTGCCAATGAAAGGTCTGGTGACAGCTCTTTATCTTAACTCATTCCATGCTATGGTCACAGGCCTTGGTCCACTAGTGGTTCTGGCACTGCTTGGCATGTCATGCTGCAGCTGCACTTGCAGCACCTGCAGCATGACTTGCCAGGCAGTGCCAGAACCACTGACTTAAGATGATAGGCATGTTGGTACTTGAATGAAAGCTCTTTTTATGAAAAATTTAAATATGCAATTGTCATCTTTTTCTAGGTAAACATACGGAAAAATCAGGGACTGGTATGGAATGAGTTAATTCACTTGATCACCTTGGAACCATATCATTCACTTGAAATAATCTCTTAGCATCTGGTCTCAGAATCATTATTTGACAAGATCTTATGACATGTTTCTCAGAGCCCAAAGAGTTGAGAAGTCCAACTCATGAACTTTAAAAGGTGAGGTTAAATCTGACTTGATGCTGAGAGTGGAAGGGAGAGGAGGGGGGAGCTCAAGAAATCCCTTAATGTATTGATGGTATATTATGCCTGGCTCTCTCAATATGGTCAAGTCACACCAATGCTGCAAATCATACCTGTCAACTGCCCAAATTTTGGCAAGAATTCCATGTCTTGGGAGACTTCAAAAGTTGTTAAAATGAAACAATTTTTCAATAAAAATAGTCTGTTTTGTTTTCATGGACTTTTACTAGTTCTCCTGATTAAAATAATTTTGGAGTTGACACCTATGAAGAATAAAAATTTAATGCAACTCACTTCCAGGCTTATTACATTAAGCAACCATACTGGATCTAATAAGACTAGTGACGAGACAGTCATGGAGAGTGAGATAATTACACGTAAACAGTTTAGGTTGCAACACATCTAGACGT
This sequence comes from Hermodice carunculata, assembly GCA_964020975.1. Classification (NCBI taxonomy): domain Eukaryota; kingdom Metazoa; phylum Annelida; class Polychaeta; order Eunicida; family Amphinomidae; genus Hermodice; species Hermodice carunculata. The sequence continues at coordinate 70,810,170 of OZ026622.1, read as the reverse complement.
ACCTGTATTGCCACTGATGTGACGCCTAGATTCTTGGAATTTTTTATTTATGTACATGTGCTATGGATTTTATTGTTACACGGTTAACTGGAATATATTCACAGGTTACTGTCAGTTCATCTGACTGCCTACATATGCAGTCCTCCAAACACAAACTTTCCTATGTTAAAGTACCAATATAAGTGAAATACACATTTCCTGCTCATTATTTTCTATGTTGTAACTAATTTGCACGTAGTCAGAACGATTCCTGTCAAAAAATATTTTTGAAAATGATAAACTAACAAACAAATATGTATATGTGTATGTGTGTGTGTATATATATATATATATATATATATATATATATATATATATATATATATATATATATATATATATATATATACATATACATATACATATACATATACATATACATATACATATATATATATATATATATATATTTAAATTTTAGACTGAAAGCTTTCCCCAGTGAAGATAACCTGTGTGTGATACAGGTACATGTGACATTTAAAATGTTAGGAACGTGCATGTTGATGATGCCCAATACATTGAGCCCTGTGGCCTGAGAACTGACCCCCTTTCTTTGCAGTGTGGGAAGACCTTACAGACTTTCAAAGGCTCAGTAAATTACATACATGTCAACTTTACACAACAAGAAATTCGATAACCTTGCCCCTGGAACAGCCCAGATTTTGCTTCACACATAAGGATTAAATGGACAAACAAGTGAATAAACATGTCTAATGTGACAACAAGGTCAGTGCTCACATTTAATTAACATGATGAATATCTCTTAGATCAAAAAGGTCAGGTCTTCCGTATATATTGATACCAAGAACTTTACCCTCACATGACAATAGTTTTATCACCACAGACATTCATAGGAAAATAAGCCAAGGCATCACTTGTAAAATGCATTTATTGACTGTTTGTTTCCTCGAAAAAAAGATGAGAAGTAGCGACTCTTAATTATCAGCAATCATTTTAATTGATCTGATTTTACAATAAATCAGAAAGAATATCATAAATTGACCCACGTTTCTTATTTTTATTATTATTATAAGCATCATCATTATTATTATTTTGTCATTATCCCACATTAGGAGTCACAAGTGCCTGCTTAAGAAATCACTCTCTGTGTTTTGTCTGCACTCTACTTGTAGTAAAGATTATAGGGACAGAGTTTGGTCAGCTCTGAAGACAAATATGTATTTTAGGAGCATGAATTTTCAACTTTCTTCAAGATCATGACAACAACAGTCATTTGGCACAAAACAACTTAATTTCCTCTATAAATTAAGCTCATGAAAATGTTTACTGTAAGTCAAAATGCCCCTGGCTTTGGCAATATCTAATTAGAAGTTCACTGGAGAATTTGATAATAGACAGGAGTTTCTTTTCAGAAAGCAGTGACTTGCTTAAAAAGCATGAAAAAGTTACACACACACATACAGTAAAACCGCTCTAACCGAACACCTCTGTATACGGAACACCTCTCTATACTGAACACCATTTCTCGGTCCCAAATATATTCTTTCAATGCTATCAAACCTCCCTATACCAAACAATCCACTTTACTGGACACTTTTCTCCGGTCCCTATATATATATACTGTATATACATAAGGGCTTGAAATTCAGGACAAGTTAACATACTGTGATATCATCATATGTTAACCCATTACTTGGTCAAACCCAAGCAAAGTGGATGGCTGGACAAATTATAAGTAACTTGGAATTGCCTTCAATTCAATTTGATTCAGTTGGGTAATTAGCGCTTTACTAGAGGCTTTATTATGCCACAAAATGAGGTGAAAACCTGTGCGGCACCTCACAAAGCACGAATTTAGATCTATACATAGATTCTAAGCGACCTGGGCGATCGAGACAGTACCACAGTCAGAAATGGTAAGAAAGTCTTTACAATGTAATTTACATCAAGGGTGTAACACATTTTATCAATATAATGGGATGCAATGTACAGGCATAGCACCCATAGAGCTTATCTTCATTCATTAAGCAAAATGGCATACGGGTTGGCCGTATCTTTGCTGGGATTTCTGGTTTATATATTGTCATCTGGTTCCCCATATGATGAAAACATGCGCATATAGCTACATGGTCAGAAACCAACATAACAATGCGTGACTATATAAACTTAGACACATACTTGGCCCTTGGAATGAATTGAAAGATTGTTCTACTTTAACATGTTCAACGTTTACAGATAAGGAAGCAATGAAAGCTTATGCTACAATTTAATCAAGTAAAGTAAATGCATAAAAGATGCAGGACTTGACTTGAAAGAAATGGGGAATTTGTGTTTGCGATAGTGGTTTTGCTGATTGAAAAGCACATTCTGTTTTCAGTACTTCAATTCATTTTTACAGTATGTTCCACCCATATACATTTTGCTATCTAGGACAGTAGCAGTCACTATAGGTTGACATGCAAGGCAAGTTGACAAAAACCTTAATGTGAAGCCAAACCTACGAATAACTGTCTCAAAATTTAATGACAGGAATTTGTCCTGAATAACACCTAAAAGGTACATGTATTGATGCAATAATTCAATCAGTACAACTCAATATATGCGTATATACTGATCAATACACTTATACACTAATGTTGAAAGTAGGTTATCAACCATGCTATCTTAACGTTCTTAAAACTATGCATGGCAATATAGCACAAAAGACACGCACCAAGTTCATTATATAATGTGAAATAATTGATTGAATCCTTGACCTTTCCTGTAACCATTTTACCTGCCCCAGTCAAATTCAACATCGGGCCCTTTGTGGCAAGATTAGGAACAGCTGTGATGTTTGACGTCAGTAGCTGTTACTCACACGTATCTGTTTGGGGAAAAAGCATGTTTGTACAGAATTCATTACCCGCTATCTCTGTGATACAACTATCATAACTATGCAAACATAGATTCCATTTTTCTTCCTTTGATGTTAACGATGACATACTGTAAACCATTCAGTTCATTGTGATTATGCTATGTGAGAATATGCTACACAACGGGAAAAAGATTAAGTTCCACATAATGCTTTGGTATAAATGTAATCATGACAAGAGTCACAGAAAGTTTTAGGCATTATTAACCCCATGTGCACTTATTAGTTCTGGCTCTGAAAAATGTCACAGAAAACAATGAATTACGGTTTAACATATCCTGTGTTAAAAGGCCTCTGTTCACTGGGATGGGGTCTCAAGTTTTGACAGCCATAGGCAGCTTGCTTTGCCATTAATTTTCAGTCTTACACCATAGGTAATATGTCACCTGAAATTTATAACTGCCTGTGCTGGTGAATATCAGTTGGGGCCTTGACTCTTTAAGCCACTCTAAGAGTAGTTTGTTGTGTGTGTGTTAACTCAGTTCCTCTTGCTGCCTGTGTCTGGCTAAGCCTTGGGCTTGGAATTATCAATTTTATCATTTTTCTTCCCCCAAGTCCAGATGATCCCGTCTCATTCTCCATGTCACAGTTCTAAGCTCCCAGGCTCCCCGAAAATCTGCTTCTTTTGGTCCCCAAAAATCAGTAGCACTTGCCATCTTGTATGTTTGGAGCTGCTAATTTTGGCCTCAGTTTTCGCTGAACCCCTCCCTCTTTTTGGCCTGTGTGAATTGGAGCCTTCAGTGTCAAACACTGATATTCTCTGAGCATTACCCACATAAGCACTGCACATCTACTCTATGCTACTTTTATTTCCATCTCTGTGAGTTTCAATAAAATAATATTAATGTGGTTTTCTACATAACACAGGTCATATCTAGAAAGGTTTGTGAATATATAATTATTGTTATCAATTGAAGCCCCATGACCTATCATGGCGTAGGTAGTTCCCCCCCCCCCCTCTTCTGCAATAGTACAGGACTTAACATTAATATGCAGAGGGTACCAGAAGTAAATAACCAATGTCATAAGATCTGACAGATAGTGTGCAGAGGGTACCAGAAGAAAATTACCAATGTCAAAGGATCTAACAGATAGTGTGGATCTCTTCCCAGGCATAAGATATCATGCACAGTAATATTCACAAATTGTTTTTGCCTCTCATGTTTTGTATCATATCAGTCAATAAATGCCTCAAATAAGTACAGGGACACCTTAACAGACACTGAATATGCCACAACGTTGAAGACCCAGATCAGGTAACTGAATGTGTTGTCAAACCCACTTACAGGACCCATAAATACCAGTAACAAGCCGCTGGTACTTAAATAGCAACAAAGACCAACCCAAGTTCACCTATAATTTTTGACAAAATACCTCAAAGCTCTTTGACTGTTCCTAAATTGCTCCACACTATTACAAAATAAATATTGTGTGCCCAGTGAAACCAGAGCTGCAGCACGCCATGACTGCTTACTTTGGGATCTGCCCCATTGAGTTCAACTGTGCACTTGCCTCATCTGTACAAGTCACGCTACCAATGTTTTCACCTGACTAACCCTTTTGTTAATTCTTGGATATGGAGAGTGGTTTGCCGAATGACTTACCATATGGACTGAGAGGTGATTACATATATAGATGTAATGTGCATGTACTTATGGTGACAATCCAGTAGATAAACATGTATTTCATGTAGACTGGTTCCTCTTTTTAAAGACCACTCTTGTTTGAGACCACCTTATCTCCAGAGTCCAATTTTGGATATTTTATGTGGTACTTTTCTTAGTTTACACCTCATATCACAGACAACATATTTTGACAGCCATAATTTGGTAATCCCAGAAGGCTTTTACCGTATCGTGAAAGCAGGTTGTGACACGTTCTGGTCTTTAACCATCTGATTTCAAGTCAGTCTGTTACACAGTACATGGGCTGTATATATCTTTGTAACTTTACCTGTAATTTTAAGATCACCAAGCATAAGCGATCACTGCTAGCTGGCAGATGGGGTGGTCTTCAACGGCAGGTACTACTGTATCAAGAATTGCTTACCCCAGCTATAATATTATAATTTACAATCACTGGCATAGACAAAAAACAAAAAAACAAAAACAAAACAAAAGCACATCACACAATGTGGCTGTGGGTACATGCATTGATTGTCTCTGTGATTTTTTCCTTTCTATGGCCTGTTCATGTATAATGCTTTCAATAGCTTTCCTAATACATCACATCCACTGTGAAAGTCAAGATGGTTTTAATTAAATCATGTCTTCAATGTTGAAAATGTACCTCGATATCAATTTTTTTTTATGTCTGCTTCAGTATTTTTGCTTTAATTTCTCATCAAACATTTAAAATCGTTGAAGAATTACCAAAACACACCCTTTTAACAGAGCATAACCATGTCAGAAACTTTGTTGCTCAGCAGTCTGACCACAAAGTACCACACCTGCACCAAGAAAAATTATCAAGTCCATTTTGCATTTAAAGTAGGTAAGGGGTTAACAAGGCACTTTAAGAAAAGTGTCCAACAGAATACATTTTTGTGGCCATTTGTCAGGTGGAAAGGGTTACAGTACCATTCACATGGAAGGTTTTATCAGGCCTGCTGAAACCGATGTTTATCTGAACAAGCCTCTAAAAGTTTCATGAGTGACGGGCTCACTGGACTGTACACGACATAATTTATATCAAGACATCTGTACAATATACACTCTTGGTCATGAACACAAAACAGACAAAGATGTGCACAAAAACCACTAATATTCACTGCTGCCATTTGTACAGTCTTCATGGTGAATGACCTGGGAATTATCCACGTAATGCTACGCGAGGATGTATCAACAAACCTGCTAGTGTGAGTCACTAACTACCTGCTGACAAGCTGACACTGATTGAGCCAGAAAAGTGAGTGCAGCTCATGATACACCTGCTGTCATTTAGTAGGCCTACATTAAGTCCCATCTGCCCACTATAGTACATATATATTCCACTGCTCCTCTTTACACCTCTGGGCAATTTACAAAATTAAACCTATTCCAATACTGGCCTGTGGTCACTTGTCATCTGGCTCAATGTTCTGAATTCACTTAAACAGTAATGAAAATAAGTTTGCATGAAAATTGCAGGTCTATGAGTCCTGTTAAAAAACAACATGGCCCAGGTCAACAGCTTTCCTCAGCAAGGGATGGGTTTTTGGCACCCATGCCTTGCCGAAGAGAGCTGCTGATTGAGTCTTAATTCAAAGGGAAAGGGTTACACTGTCAGGAATTTAACCTTTTATCAACATGAGGCATATTATGTGGTAAAAATTCATTAGAACCAGGATGTGGCAGCAGTATTGGAAATACAGCTCGTCAGAGATAAGTTTCACTTTCCATTTACATACTATGTCCAAAATTTAGACAATTCAGCTGTCATGATATGTGGCACTGTAGTCCATTCTACATTTTTATCTGCTTAGTGGAAAAGTTAACCATGTTTGTATCATTTATCCAGCCACTTTTAAAATTATTATAAATAATTTGAAATGAAGCGAACCAGAACCTCAAAATCTCACTCAATAAATGTGAAATTTACCATATTTCCTCACACCGATGTTACTACTGTCTAATTGCCTGAACTGCATGTTTGGAAGCCTCCTCAGTGTAAGAATAACAAAACAAAAACAAAAAAAAACAAAAACAAAAAAATCAACAATAATAATAAAATCCACCAGTCTGCATCGCAGCAAAAATTTAATGTGATGCGTTTCTGTCATTAAACTGCATTATAAATTAAGTGACATACAAGATCAAAATAACTTGTCCACAATTAAATTCAATTGTTTTGCACAAGCAAATAAGCCTTTTTTTTCCTTAGGCTGCTGTTGCATTGTAAGAAGTTTCAAGAATATTCATGGGTTGTGTACAAAATTGCTGTCAAAGTGTAAGAAATACAAACATCATGACCTCTGTAAAACAAAATGTGTGCCATGCTCTAGTATACCTGTTATTATGCTTTTGTGATTTGTAATCATACTGCAGACGATTAGACGTCTATGACTGCAGATCAGAATAGCATACAGTGAGTCTTGCTGACAAAGTGGTCAATTTTGCATGCAAGATTCTGATGTGATAGGATTTACTTTCACCATTGCCACACTGTCCCTACAGCACCTGAGTCATTCAAGAAATGTCCAGTGATAACGTCTAGGACTGGCTTAATAGCGCTTTCTGGCCTATGGCAGTGACTGAACATACCTGTGTTTACAAACCGTCACTTATGTTCCTCCAACCACTGTTTTATCATGGTTATCTATCTCTGTTACCTATATTCAGTCGACATATTCACTGGGTCATGTTGTCCAAAATCATAATATATGTTGTTGTAAACCATATGTGCAGACCAGTGGTTTCTGCAGCTTTGAAGAGGACAGGGCAATTACTTTATGAAAAGGGACACTTTTTTTTGTGTGTGGGATGTAGAGCAAAAGGGACTCATGCAGAAGTGGAAGTCTTATACTACAGCACTTCAACAAAAACAAAATGGAAATATGAAACAGGTGTTTGCCAGACTGTATGCAGTCTGGCATTGTTTTAGTTTGAGGGGTTTCAACTGCCGCACTCAATGATACTACTTACAGTTTCATATATTTCTTTGTCAAAAATACAGTGCTAAAAATTCTACTTCGACCCATTCGCAAATTTTGGTACTCCATTGCATATATTTTCCACATATTCTAAATAAAAAGTACATCATTTTTACAAATATCTTTCTTAGGTTTATGGTAATTTCAACCAATCAAAACACGAAAAGCTATGTACGGCATCCATGTTTGTTTGACGATGCACAGAACATAAACATGCGATCCTGTGCACAAAAGGTACAATCTCAAAATGTCCCTGATGTCTGCCATCTATCTGCAACATGGACATTTTCTGGCTTTTTTTTAAGATTAAAGCAGGTGAATCCACTTGTGTACAGTGCATCATTATTATTTATCAATTTAACCCGACAACAGATTTCACTGACAACTGAAGATTGTACATGTAACTCACGGACGTCACAAGCATTGTCAGATTGTACATGGCAGACAATGCGGACTTTTCAAGATTGTACCTGTCCATGTGCGACTACTTCACAAAGAATGCAGGTATTGTATGTTAACAATTGTATATGAACTTGTCCCAACCCATTTCTCCCCTTTTTTACCAGTCAAGTCTGGTTCCTTTTTAAAAGGAAACTTGTCCAAATTAAAGTGAATCTGCTTTTGTACAACACAATATGCTGTTCTTAAGACAAAAAATCTGAACAAAATCTGTTATGGGTACAAAAAATATGAAAAAATGGCCAGGAAGTAACATAAGATGGAAGGGTGCATACAAAAAAGGCTGGGTAAAAGTCCAAATTGGTACCTTCTTGCAATATTGAATTCTTTTCAGCTATGTGTCTTTTCTATAATTGGGTAAGGGATGGTTCAACATTATCATCATTTCTGAATTAGTACTTAAGGTACTACATTTCATGACCCCCCTCCCTCCCCCAAATTAGTTCTTTAAAAATGATGATTTCAAAAAAATCACGGCAAAATTGCACAAAACAGGCCAAAAATTGACCATTAATTTCCATATCCCATGGAAGGGTACAGACCCATTTACCCCCTCCCCCTTCCGGACTGTAAGTACTAATTCAAAAATGACGAAAATGTTGAAGCATCCCCAAAGTCACAAACACAGACCTGTCTGTAAATGTTGAAATCACAAGCTTCCAAGTGTACATTATCAGATATATTTCTTAATTTTGACTTCAAAACTGATCTTCATTATCAACATTTGCACCCACAATGCAATAAACACCAGAAACCAAATCTCATGTATATAAACTATAGTGAAACCTGTCTTTCATAGGAGGTATACAAACAAAGAAAAGAAATAAGCTAATGTCATTCTTTTTTTCTTAAATATGAAAGCCAATATGAACAAAAAGATCTGACCTGTGTGAAAAGTATGTTCAAGGCACAAATTCAGCATATTTCCACAACCATTTGCTAATAAAGTATAGGGGCTTTGTAAACAATCGGCTAGTCAATTTTGGCATTATTTGAACATGGCTCATCAATTTTGAAAAAATAACTTGTCCCTGATCACACACACGCAGAATAATAGTCGTTTCTGTCAAAATAAGAGACAACTTGTTATTGAATATTATAAAAGCAATGGTATGAAATGGCAAGTCACATACATGTCCACCAATCAATGTTACATATCTATAACATCACAAAATGTATGTTGCAGATTGTGTCTAACAGAAATACAATGTAGCACTAACAACACAATCATGTCCACAACTTCCTCCTACCAACAGACCACAGTACATGTACACACTTTGCCAAGTGCCATTCATCAACAAAGACAAATTTGGTTATTTCAGCTGCTGTGTAATGTGTAGACTCTTGTGAAAAACTAAAGCACACTGTGCAAGTAAGTTTTATACACTGGTATGACCCTTGAGTACAGTCACTGAGCAATCACAATAACCAATCTGATTTTATCTTACATGTTTACATACTGAACATAGAACCAAATGCCAAAATACATGACTTGTGTCACTGCTTTGGATTGCTTTCTAATGATATAATACAGAATGAACTTCAGATTCTGCCATTCCGGCACTTCTGATAAACAGTTTTATGTTCTGTGACAATTACAAAGTTTTGAACCTCCTATGTCTGAAGACCACCCAACGTCTACTGCCAGTACACACACACACACACACACACACACACACACACACACATTTGGTCGAGTGGATATGTGGGTTTCCCATTTCAGCTAGGCAACTGGTGCCAAAGGTTGCAGGTTCGAGTCCCGCTCGTTCCGAACATGAAACATATATATATATATATATATATATATACACACACACACACACCCGGTACAATGATATGTATAGCCCATAATAAATTGATTGTTAGGGTCCAAGGCACAAAATAGCCAGATTCACATGCCCTTTGAATTTTGTTGAAGTTGTAATTGGTTACTTAAGCAGCGGATGTAATGAAATTGACTTTCAGAAACACTTTAACTGAAGCCTACAAAATTAAATTATGTACTTGTACACATATACTCTAGTTTTAAAGTTGTAAGTTGCAAATTACAACAGAAGCAACAGGTCAACACAATGCTAGCGCTCCTGGCTGAAGTGCCTACATTCATATGGCCACAGGAATCTACTCTTCTTGATCTGCCATAGAGGTATGCCATAATTATTAAGTGATACAAACGTACGGTATTCATCTTAATGAATGCAGAGTGCACTGTAAAAATAACTTTTATTCACAAAAGCTAAAAACATGTAGATCCTAAGTCTAAGTGTAATAATAAATTCCACCACTCGTTTGAAAACTATGGGATATTTTGGAGGTTCTTTCTTTGAAAAAAAAAAAAAAAAAATCACATGTGATCACACCAAACAGAACATTGCAAAGATGGAGGAACCAGCGTCTCAATGTAAAGCTGATGGCACGTGAAAAGGTTACTGACTCTTCTTTGTACAGTAATCCTGATGAAAACTTTTTAAAGCTAGATGATCTGAAGGATCGATGTCCCCTTCCACATCATGTGTTGTCAAGATGCAACAGTAAAAAATAGACACAAGTCATAAAAGAGCCAAATGACTGTTTATATGAAAGCAGTATGGTCAAAAATTGGTTAGGATAAGGTACTGAAATCAGTTATACATGCTTTGAAAGGTGCCATGATACTAACTGCCCCAAATAAATATACGTATTGGGTCACCATAATCTTGGAATTATAAAGGTCATCCAAAATAAGACATACATAAACTTATATGGAATGATTTTTTGGTACAAAAATGAAAGACCTAGCTTTAATAGAACTTGAACATCTTGAAATATGGGGAAAAATATGCTGCAAAATACACCTTTAGAAGCCCTATGACCAGATTACCTTGAAAAGATGTCAAGGTCAACAACAAGTCATGGGCCACATGTCCTGCACATGATACACCTTTGGTGTAAATCTCATAATTCTACCTGAGAGGTTTATAGAGCTACAGGCTATGAAGAACCTGACAGAGGGACAGACCACAGTCCATATCCCTACTATTTCTATGTCCCCCTAAACCACCTCCAATGGTGTGGGACAAAAAGTACTGTGTACAGAGCCACTTCATTGCAAAATGCATGGAGATTAATCATAACACACACTATTAAACAAGAGTAATTTGTTTCTTTTAAACTGATATTAAACAATAAATTGCTATTCTGCATGACAGAACTCAGATTAGATATTTTAATTAATAGTAGTTTTTATTACAATACTCTTAATTGATTAGCACTTCATGTTAATGAGCAACAGAAACACATTATCAGTTCCTAGAGTATATACATGTACTGGTTACCAGTCAAGATTCTTCTGTAATTCCTGCAGTGGTCCCTGGCATAGAAGACAATTCAAATGAGTGTCTTGAAGATACTATTATTTACATGTACACCTCTGACACCTAGTACGAGAGACGACCTGTTTTGAGAAACTGTATAATATAAGTTTGGTCATTCTTAGACATGGTTTTTCAAGTCAGTTTTATTGCATATTGTAATGCATTATACATATGCACTTGCCTGCTAAGCAGACTTTCTGGAGGGTGATAGACTGTTGGCCCCCCGGTTCCCTCATACATACTGTTCCATTATGTAACTATTCTTTTAACAAGCAATATCATGATTACTAACCTTACTTGATATATTATTTCAATGACATTTTTTATCAAAATTCAACACGGAATCTGGTAGAAATAGAATGTTGGTTATGTAATCAATCTTTCCAGTAACCTCACGGACGCATGAGCACAGATCCACCGACTACAGCCCTTATGGATGTTTGCGCACACAAATATGGATTATGAATACAAATGTCCCCACTTTGAAATGCCATATATACAAGGTCCCCAAGAAGTGTCCCAGTTGCAGTACTTTAACTGAAAGTTCAGTTTGGAAGACCAGCTTTCTATCCATACTTTGGCTGGCAGCTCAGAAAGGACCAATGGATCATGAACAAGTGATTTGGACTGCACATTTTTCCTTGCAAAAAAGATAAGAGTTTATGCATCTATTGAACGCACTGCACAAATCCAAAGCCAAATTGGATACAATCAGAAGCTAAATTTCTTTTAAATTCAATCATGAAATTTAAAAGTAATTCCAGCACCAAAAGGAAAAAAAAAAAAACTCAGTCAAATCAAAGAGCAACTTTTCTCGTAAGTCAAATGGTCATGGACTGTATGGTCCACATATTGATTTCATTCTTCAATTCAGTGTGAGATCTCTCCTCTTGACCTTTCAACATTGCACTGCATATGTCGTATTCAATTTGAATTTGTCTTGTGCATTCTCAATTATCCATATGTAGTTTTATTTTAAAAAGCCCAAAATAGTTGATCCCAAACAATGAAGCTAAAGTGACAAAACACAAGGAACAAGTCAGTACATGTTGACCTGTACATGTGTAAGGTCCAATATTGTCATTTCTGCTTTAACCGGGGTCAATATTTTTGTGCCAAATCATTCATTCATATCAAAACTCTCCTACATAACACCAAAGAGCATAGGATAAACTGACATCCTACCTTTGGCACTGATCCAGTCACTCCCAGGTTAAAAACCTTGAATTAGTCGCCAATAAGATGTTGAGTAAATTTCCTAGATTAAAGTATTCTCCAATGAACACTATGTGAAGTATTGGGTGTACATGTATGCATTAGGTATGCTCGTTGAACATCTTCCTGTGCACTCAACCATTGACGCACAGTTATAAACTGGGTAAAAACACCAATTTCATCTGATAAAGACACAAAACAAATTCTGTTTTTGAAATGTACTTTGATACAATTATGAATTACAAATGAGATCTGCGTTTCATTTTCATGTTTGTCAAGCAACTAGAACAAACAATGACCAGGTCATCAAGGGCTGCGCAAGCAGAGTATTTTTAGAGTCATGTGACTTTTCCTGTAGCTTATTCTTCAGCATCACTGGTAACATCATTTTCATGAGTAATGTCATGTAAGTTCTGCTCGGATCCATTTGACCCCTGTTTACCCAAGTTGAATGAACTTTACAAAATACTTCTGCACTACTGTGCAAAAACCAGACCATTTTTTTTTTTTTTTTTTGCTGTGTTGTGTGACCTTGACCTCTGACCTCAAGGTCACCCTTGAACCATCGAAAGTCTTACCTGGATACATAAAGTGATCAAGCATGATGAATTTCTCTCCCATACTTTAGCAGATGCTGCACAGAATACAATTTTTTTGCAATGATCTCATGACATTGACCTTTGAACTCAAGGTCACCAATAAGCATCCCTCACTAAAGTATTACCTCAATTTATGTTTTAATCAAGTGTGATGAATTTCTTCAAATTTTTTTTACACTGCATGGAACACAAAAAGCCCTGTGACTTTGATCCTTGACCTCAAGATTACTTGTGACAAGTCAAGTGATTTTCCTCTAGATCTATACATAAAATGTCAAAATATAATGAATTTTTATCAAATAATTCTAGAGATTTTGCACAGAAACAGATTTATATTGCTAAGCCCCTGTGACATTGACCTTTGTCTCAAGGTCACAAAAAGTATTATGTTGCAAAGACCTATATAAATACACATTGTGATCAGTTCTGATGCACTTGCATTGAACTGTTCTGGTTATATTGCATAAAACTCCATTTTAAATGTAAGCCCCTATGACCTTGATGTCAAGGTCACCCATAAACAACTCCAGCAAAGGTTTGACCTAGATGTGTACTTTGACCACACTTGAAGGCAATTTAATTGAAAGTTTGTCTGCAAAGGAAAAATGCATGGCCAGACCAGTTGATTACTATGTATCTGGGCTCCTGCATCTAGGACGCAGGGCTCCGATGAAAGAAGCAAAACTAACACATGTACCATGAATTTATAATAATAATGGACAGAAAATCAATTTTAGAACTACAGAAGTAAGCTCTCTCTTCACAAGAAATGGTATATAGATACAGCATAAACCCATGAAAAAAGAAAAAATTGTCACATGCATATAGAAAAGAATTGCAGATATTGCCATGAAGACAAATTGTTGGCTACTGTTATTCACAGAATGTATCCACTTCTGTTCTCTCATTACATGCTTACTGTCACACAGAAGTAGACAAGACAAATTTAAAATTTAGAATGATACTTAGTAAAGTCAATTAATTTCCCAAGACATTGACACAGAAAGTTTCCATTGTGCACAGTCAGTGGATCCAATAGTATTCCCTCTCATGTCACCTGTTGCAAAACTGAGGTGCAGTGATATCCAAAAGTGTTCCTATGGAATTTTTAAACAACTGACTCAGCTTATTGAGATTTGTTTGAATTTTCCAAAATATAAACAAGACAGCTGATATAGAGATTCATCACACTTGTGGCCCTGTGAACTTGGAATAGGATCAAGGTCACTCATGTACGCACACTGACTTTTATGGAAGAACAGTGCAGGAGATAAGACTTCATGAGTGTATAGCAGTGTTAACTTTTTTCAAACATTTTGCCACACAGGATAGGACATTCTATGTTAATTAATTATGATCTGTGTAGGAGTAACACCCATTCAGTGTTGAAAATTGCAATGCAATACCGGCTCTCTCTTACACTGGAAGAACCCTAACATGTGCAACATCAAGGTCCCAGTTCAAGTAGTATTCATGTTACAGCAGTGAAGAGTAAAATCCATGTATCTTGCACTGTGACCTCAGAAATAAGGCCAAGGTCACTCATGCACAAACTGACTCAGCATGACCTTCATGGGGGGAAACATTAACATGTGCAACATCAAAGTCCTAACTCAAAACAGATCTCAAGTTATCATCTGTAGAGTTAATTATACATTAGTGACCCTGAAAATGGGGTCAGGGTCACCCATGTACTGTGTAACCCCCGATGTTGTGCCCCCAAGTGTCAACATGCAATTTTTAATCAATTGGCCCAGTGGTTTCGGATAAGAAAACTTTTTAAGATAAGCAACAAAATGAACAAAATTTTCATAAAAATTACCCTAAATCACTGGAGCGTGACAATTCGTTCAAACTTAGTAGAGACCCTAACCACCACATAACTTGTATTTTTAGCTCTGCTGACTTGTCACTCAGCTGAGCTAAAAAAGCAGGGGTTCAAAGGAGCATGAAAATTTGAACCATGTGTGACAGAAACACACCCAAAGTACATCCCGCTAAGCTTGAACAGGATCTAACATACTTTTTGGCAAGTCAAAACTGTAAAACATGTGGACGAAATTCAGCTGATTAATATTTCTGGTCAGCTAAAAAGAAACATGAAGATCAAAACTATCAGACAGGGTGGCTCTAAACAGAGCATTTGCTTTGCCAATAAATTGCAATAATTGATACTGCTTGACATACTACCTGGGCGAGGATGTTGCCAGTCTGTGAAGTTCAGCAGACAAATCAAACAATGCTATTGAATTAAATAATAACCTGGACAACCTCAACTCGGAACATTGGCACGTCATGGGGAACACAGAGATTAAAAGACCTAATAGTTCATTTTGGACTATACATACCGTATTCTATCCAATAAGCACACCCCCCTAATTTTACTGAATGATTCCCAAGTTACTTACTGTGAAACTGGTGTGGTTTTCAATGCAACCCTTTTATCATCATGCATGACTAGCTATGAAATAAATAGTTTTCCAATCAAGTACAATTCTTTATCACAAGAAGCATGATGGCTTGTTTGTTGTGTTTTTTTAATGCTTTCCACCTTATCTGCATATCCCTGTGCACTTTGAAAACAAGAATTCACTCTTTGCTGAGCACTTCCTGTCATATTGCACATACTCAGTTGCCACTTCCTGTTTAGGTATCCATGCTGGCTTGCTCACATGGAAGGCAGACCCAGGTTTCAGTTGGCTGAATGTCATCTCAGTTTACCAACATTTCTGTTTTTCATCAACAGAAATAAAGTTTGACATGTATGTTATCATCCAATGGTGTTCAGGTGAGTCTACAAAATTTATATTGATAGTTTTACAGCCGATGTTACTGACGTGAATATGATGACCGTTCAAAAATTTGAAAAAATTGCCATGGGAAAAAATGGGGGTGTGCACTTATGATCGATTTTTCTCTGGGCTGGATTTTCATGTGAAATATTTTCTAAGCGCACAGTGCGCCAATTGGAATGAAAACGGTATTTATTAATTTATAACTTAACATGAAATACCTGAGACAACCATGTGTCACAACAACTGACATAGAGATTAAAATGGCAACATAATGACAATAAAGAATAGAATAAGCTTTATTGTACATAAACTGATACGTGGTCAGTATGGCACAGCATACAAATTGTATAAACACATGGTTTCATGATGTACAGAGAAAAATAAGTTAACTAAATATACTAGAAAATATTTACAAAGCGCCACACCTGTTTGTGGCAGCCAAGATGTAACATAACATCAGGTTGCTTTACGCATCTCAGATGCTAAGTTTATAAATGACAGTGTTTGTCTTATGATATAATGGTTGCCCTATGAACAAAAGGAGTTTTTCATCCTCAAACATAACTATAAGACAGATTTTATACTGTCTTATAGTTGTGTTTAGTGTTACTATCAAGCCATTTTTTACTTTATTATTCTCTGCCAGAAACCTATTATTAAACAGTTATGTAATGCATTTTGTAACAGGAGATTATATAAGCCCACTTGGGTTTCCATCTCCTATGTGGCTGTTGTAAATATTTGATGTACTTTTCGTCATAATAAACTTCAAACTTCAAGATAGATTTATGTAGTGATATTTTGTAATTTTACATTCAGGTCATTCCTTGTTTGGTTGTACAGATTACAACATACATACCACTTTTAAATTACCTTTAGGTCTAGTTATATGAGAAATGAAGATTATTCTTCCTCAGTTCATTTGAATATTTTCAGTACATCTGAACAATAAAATAACATCATCATAAGTTTCACTTTTCCAGATAAGACATTTATTTGCCTTGGAGGCAATTGTTCACCTAAGCCCTACCCAGATTTCTTCTGCGAACAAAGAAACACAAGCTGATCAACTGTACATGTAAATTGGAATTTAAAACCATAGCCATTGATTGACACTGTACACCTCCCCCTCCCCAGGAACAAGGAAGGATATCAAATGATGAAACTGCTTTTGCAGATGCGATAAACGGAATTATTCCTATCTGTAGCACACATGGGCATAACTTAATCCAGGGGTGTGTGACAAAATGTACCACAGTAACACTGGATTTTATATATCTGTCTACATGCAGTCCATGTTGCTTTGAAAAATTAGACGCATGACTTCAGGTCAATAACATTGTATGTTTTATCCTGCAATATTGGAATAAAGTAAAATAATCAAAATATGAACAGATTTATAAGCTTTACCACATAAAATATGTAAACATTATACCAGGAGTCAAAAGGTTTACCTACGGTTATGTGATTCTTAGGTTACATCACACAAGCAAATTGTCTACACCAGTTCCACTGTAGTAGGGGGAAAAAAATGTTGCCAGAACCACCCTGATCCTAGTACACAACATCCTTATGTTCTACCAGAGTTGGGATCATCAGGAAATTGAACAGTGTGCTACCATCTGTGATAGCTGATGATGCAAAACGAACCACTCTGTTTTGGTCATGAAACCCAGTTTGCCTGCGCCCTAGGAATTTTATCTTTTTGTTTATTATTTAATTTTTTTCACTTGCAAAATGGTCCACTATTGATGATTGAGCCGGATGCAACCATAAACAACATAACACAATGCATTCCTTTATGATTATCTGAACGATTACAACCGAAATCTGCTCCAAGTCGGGGGGGGGGGGGGGGGGGGCGAGGGAGAGAGAGGTCGGATAGCCTGAAAAGCTCACTCCAGTTTTACATGATGTATCATCATGTACGGCCTACCAAGTGTCTGGGCTCTACCATCGGGTGGTCAATGGAAGTCAGTCAGTCACACAGTCGTGTCAAGGCGTTTCCACAGGCAATTTGGTCCATGTGTCACCTGTCTTCATTTCAGGCTTCAAATTGGTCCAGGAAAACCGTTCTAGCTTGTGGCTTCGGGGCACCTGCCCAGTACTTGCACTGAACAATACAGCACAGCCGACGATAAAGTACCCATGCTTCCCGATGACGGAACAAAGATTTTCTACGAACTGTCATAACAAAACTTACCTAAAAGGAGCAATTTTACTTCTCTCGACGCCTTTTCTCCATCAGCTCGCAGCGTCTTGTCGATTTGTTTAGACCGCTCGGTGGCCAACTTATCTTCACTGCTAACACAGATCCCCATGTTTATGAAATGGACTCGTACCGTCCGTCCGCGCACCGGCTAAGTCCTGCTTCCAACACACATACACAAATTTTCAGCAAACACAAAAAAACGACAGTTTCTCCTGTATCCTTAGTTTAAATCCAACAGTATGTTGTAAAATTTGTGGAAAAAAAACTGCCGTATAGCGGCAAAAATCTTTAGCTTGCTGACAACCCTCCTGTTTGGTTTCCCCTCACTAAGCGAAATTTGAACGAGGAACCCGGATGTCTCGTCACAATCTCGGACAAAGGGAGATTTCATCCAAGATGTCTGCGCTCAAGAAATCAAAACAGTGGTTTCACACAAAATTTAAGGACAAGTGGAAATTTCAGACGGGCACAACATGTTTAACAATTTTAAACTTAAGTGATGAAGTTGTTTGCATGATATGCATGCATCTGAGTGCCTGTCAGTTGGGAAGACTTGGCCAAACTTGTAGCAAGTTGTATTGTTTAAGCAGCACACAGAGCCTATGGAAACACTTCTGTCAAGTATGTTGACATCTGTCACCGACCGTTTGTTGGGACTTTATTGCCTTTTGTGTTGGTGTTTGTCACGCTCTGGCAGTTACATTTTTTATTTCAGATACAATTTTTCATCGTCAAATGTGGTTTCTTTGTCAATTTCTCTATTTCTACATGATACAATTGCACCACTTGTTGATGGTGGGCAACTTCCCCTGGCTTTCAGCCTTTCATAATTCAGTTTGAGAAATTGAAGATATTTTTCCATGTGGCAATTGGCACCCACCCAGTCTCCCCAGTGGCGTTCCCTTTTTTGGAGTGTATTGGAGATCATGGCTCCAGTCTAAGATGAAGTGAAGTGAATTCAATTGAATTTTATTTGGTGTCAGACAATACATGCATACAAATGAAAATGAAGTACAAAGGCCACCTCTCTTTAAAAAGAAAAAAAAAAAAAGAAAAGAAATAACGCTTCCTAAGCACGACAGCCCTAATGAGGCCACCCATCTTAAAAGGCCACTTTTTGGGCTGCATTTGGGATGGCCTTATAAGAGACCTTTCAAAGTAGACCGTTAATCTTACTATGGAATAAGTTGCATAGGAAACAGGTTCTGATTCCCTGCTAAACAGACTATTGTTCCAAGTGTCTGACTGCGCTCCACAGATAGTGGAGCGCCCACACAGTAACGGTAGTGTAGCTTAGTCTGTCTTAGCAGGCAAGATTCTGATAGCTTGGGCTAATTTATCATGCATGTAAAATGGCTGTATAACAGCGTGGATGTAGATAACAGTAACCAGCTTGTACATGTGGTAGAAGGGAGGTTGTGTATTATAGGGAAGTTTAATTACTTAAGCATAAATTGAAATTGTCACTTCTTTGCATGCCATGAGAGTTGCCTATTACACAAACTCATATATTGAACTGGGAAAGGCTCCTCTATCTATAATATGACCCTAAATTGCATATATTTAAATTATACAACTTTATTTCTTGGCTCTTTTGATGCACCTACAGCACAATCATATGAATTGATGTTGGAATGGTACCTCTCTCTATTTTGATTTTGAAGATATTAGAAATGAAAATTCTAAAGTGGCCCCAATTTGCATGGATTTCAATTTTACAACTTGTGTTTGTGGCTCATTGGATGAGCCAACAGCACAAACCTATACATTGAAGTTGGAATGGCAAATAATTTTTTGGCAAAATCCTTCTTTCTTTCCCTAAAACTGCCTTGCCAATTGGTTCAAAATTGCATGTGGACCCTCCTGAAGATCCCTAGACCTCTGAAGATCCCTAGACCTTAAATTGTTCAACGGTGGTGCTGAGATTTTTTTCTGTTTTTCATGAATTTTGGGGAGTTAAAGCTATTTTCAACTTCTCCAAAACTGTCCCTCAGATTGTTCTGAAACTTGGTCAAGATCTAGCTTGTGGCAGGGTCAAACCAAGTTGTTCACGAGGTGATGATATTCCACATCCCTGATATTTAATGCATTTTTCAATTTGGGTACTTATCTGTTAATGAATACAATCCTATTGGTTACAATGCAAGTCAATGGGGATCACAATGTGAAGTTACATTTTCAACTTCTTCTCTAAAACCGTCTGATAGATCCACTTCAGACTTGGTAGCAATGTACCTTGAGTGAGTCCATATCAGGTTGGTTTATGGTCTTGCTCCAATGAGTTTTGGATTTTTTTATGACTTTTTTTTTGGGGGGGGGGGGTCATTTTTTTGGTCAAATCTTAAAAAAAAAAGTTCTTCAAAACTGATGGATGTATTCCCATTGATTACCATGTAAGTCTATGGGCATTGCAGGGATAATTTATATTTTGTACTTCTCCAAAACCATCATCCAGGTCCACCTCAAACTTGGCGGGGATGTACTGTGAGTGGGTAAATAGGCATGCTTCAGTGATTTTTATATTTTGGGGGGTTCACATTTTGCTTTTTTTGCTCAAAAAATGCCTGTCCAATTGCTTTGATATTGCTGAGGGACACTTCTGGAGACCCGCAGACCTTTATTTGTTCAAGAGGTATCACTGCAATTCTTTTTCCATTTAACAAATTTTGTTTGCTTTTTGCTTTCTTCACTTCTTCTCCCAAAATTGTCAAGTTGCATTCTCTTCAAACTTAGGCATAATGTATGTGGACTTGATCTCCACTAAGTTTTTTTCATTGTATGATGTTGACCCATGGATGACTTTCACAGGTCAAAGTGGCATACATACATTGGATTATATGTTGGTAATAGGAGATATTTGGAGTAATATCAGTATTAGAAAGTACACTACCCTCTCGACCACCATTTGCGTAGACCTCTGTGTCTGGGCTGAAGGCTGATGAAATCAAACTGAGTTCACTTACTTGATTCCTTAAAAACCTTACCGTCCCATGGTGCCATCTCTCCGTTCCTGTGGAACTGGTGGTGACTCCCAGTGTACATGCTCCCACGTATCATCCTTTCTCTTTTGGAGATTGGTTAGTTGACATCAGCTATAAGAAGAAGTGGGGTTGGTCAGATGGGCTTCTCTTGTGGTAACACTGATATTACTCCAAATATCACCTATTAGTTGCATAACGTTACCTCTCGACCACCATTTGCCAACACACAAGCTTGTAGGTGAAGGGTGTAACATTACTGGCACACTGACCTCATTTGAACCTGCAGCCTGGGGGTAAACATCAGTCAGAGTGTGGAGGCAACGTCTGAAGTGATCACCCCAGAGCTACGTGGAGTTGAGGCCGCCAACAACAGAATCCAGCCGAAACTGTCCTTACCGACCAGCATAGGATGGCACTAAACCCCGCGGTGCTCACTCATCAAGATGTATAGACACATTTGTTTTACATGCATTGTGAAAGAAGTCAAGCATTGACTTATCGAGTCACTCTCCATGGCACAGATGTTGGTGTATACTTCCTACCTTGCCTAGTGGAGGAAACCGAAGAACTCGGAGAAAACCACCGCACACGGTTAAAGTGGTAGGAACTTTTTCCACATGCTGCCCAGGACGAGAATCAAACCCGGGTCGCAGAGGTGAAAGGCGAGCGTCTTACCGCTCAGCCAACCGTGCACCCCAGATGACAGCAGTTTGCCTTGTGGGTATAGGTTTCAGCTCCATCAGACCTGGAGATCTTAACAGGACCTAGTCGCGAAACTGACGGGTGCCCGTATATGGTTCCTGGATTAGGACAATAAGGACAAACTGCCTGATACTGTTCGAGATTAGGTCAACTAGGCATGCAGCCCTACAAGGCCCACTAAGAAATGCACCGACCTATAGGCCTGCATCAAATCTAAACCACACGAACCCATTAACTGGTACACAATGGCTGCTCTGATGAGATCAGGAAAGTTTCATAAATGAGTATCAGAACCTAAGCAAAGGAGCCTGTGATGCCCTCAAAGGTGTACATGCCATCCTCTACCACTAATGTTTCTCGCAAATAGTACTCTGCGAAGATTGTAGACGATTGCCAACAGCAGGCCTGCAGAATGTTAACCGCGGCAATGTTCTGCAGGGCACTCCAGGAGGCATGAAAGGCCAGCTCTATTCTCAATTATTTCAGAGGTATCAGCAGATCAGAAATCAGCTATCTAGGTCTCCAAAGAGTCCCAGTCTGCTGAGAAAAGATTTTTCGCAGAAGGGAAAGAATGTGAGGCACTAGAACAGTGAAGGTGAACAAAAGTTCACAGAGCTCCCAACTCAAACAAGCAAGCCAGTAATGGAGCCCAAAATAGGAAGGATGATACAGAGAGCATGTGCACTGCAAGTCACCACCAGTTCAGTTATACCTTCAATTTAAGACCACCTGCAGTATGAGACCACATTTTGTTGGCTGTAGGGGTGGTCTTAAATAGCAGGTACCACTGTAATGACAAATTAGCTTGTATGTCTTGTCAATGTCAAACTTTTGGTCAGCACTGATACAGTACATGTATAAAGCAGGTAAAGTCTGCAAACAACAGAGTCAAGTCAGCAGAGCTTTTTTCCTTTTTTTTTCTGCCAGACTTTTATTTTCATCTCACCAACCTTCTGACCCTCTTCAATACCTGGACACCGGAAACTAATAATGTGAAAATGATGCCCTAGGAGTTCACGTGGAATACAAGTATACAATTATGGGGATCTGTGTAAAAATAAAGATCAAAAATAATAATCTGTCAGCGCAAAGAGTTTAGAAACCTGGAAAACCAAGCAAGTTTGTAGCTTAAAATTAACAAGCTAAAATAAGATAAAGAAGAGTTTAAGCATTCAATATTTCAAAAGGATTCAGCTGGTTAAAAAATGTTAACTGCAAAAGCTTCTTCAAACTGAACAACAGCATTGGAACTAAAGCGTTTAAAAGTTGAGAGAGCCAAGACATATAAAAAAATGTGCTTAGCTGACAGTTCTTCTCATTCAGAGTAATGAAATGCTTTACCCTGTCATGGTCTGCCAATAGTATTTTCCTAAGTTCAACAGTTGGTCCAATAGGGTACCAATTACCATAAGGATTAACTCCAGTGCATAATATGAGACTTTCCTAGGGCTATGGGATATAGTAGTACCACTGACAGTATTGTGCAGGCTTGAGGCAAAGATGCCATGGTTTCAGCCTTACATGGTGGTGTTCAACAAGTCTGTGGGCATAAAAGCCAGTTTAATACAGTGCTCATGTGCATGCCAGTAGATGGTGCCAGCAATACTTACTACATGTATGTGGGAGTGAATGCTGAATAATAGGTTTTGCTTACTTGAATTTCAGCTGATACACATGTTCCATGTGAGACGCCCACTCCCCTGACCGCACTTTTGCAAAAAAAGAGATGCTTAATCCCACCCCTTAGTCATTTTTCAATGGGCCATTGTTCTTGTAAAAATGTTTCAGCACCTTGTCTTCATTCAATTTGCTTGTCTGTTAATTGCATTATATTCCTGTGGGGTTGGGCTGTGATAAGCGGAATCCTGTCAGTGAACACAGTAGGCATGTGCTGCACAGAGGGTCCCTTTTTTCAGCAAAATGTACCTAGCAAAGTTACAGTATTTTGCCCATAATTCCCTAAATAAAGGTAACTTTTCTTTTTCATGGCCTAAAATTTAGAAAAATGTTCCTAATTAAAGTCAAACTTTTCTTCATAAAGCACTCTTCATGCCAATATTTGCAGAGGCTTCAACTCTCCTGTTTTGGATGGGAGATGTCCCGTTTTTATCTATTTTTTAAAAAGCTTCCAGCTCTCTCATTTAGCATTCCTTTTCACCTGCTCAATCCAAAAATAATGTGTCCAAAAATTGATCTGACATGTTTTCTCAAAATTACTGCCAGTTACAATCCATGTTGGCCTTAAAACTACACATTAAAGTCCAAATATGCACTACAAAGCACTATTTCAAGCTCATTTTCCAAAGTTTCTTACCTGGGAAGGGGTCCTTCCCCATCCAAGACCCTTGCCCTGCTCAGTTGCTTCTCTCCCTTGCACCATCCCTCTTAACCCTTTCCCCCTTGAATTAAGACTGAGTCAACAGCTTTCCTTGGCATGGGTTGGGCACTAAGTGCCCAACCCATGCCAAGGAAAGCTGTTGACCTGGGCCATGTGATCTTGATAAATCTCATGTACATTTCTTAGACAAATTGTTTTTCATAACTGTTGAAATAAGTTGAAAACACTGAAGCAGACGACATTTGACCACCAGCCGGTTTTGGCCGGTTTGAGGGGGAAAGGGTTAATATACCAACTGACAAGGAGAATCTCCCGCACACTAACCTGCTGATGTTGGAGTCTCTGTATTTTGCCATATTTTCTAATATTTTAGTTAAAAATTCCCTAACAATTGTATCATTTTTGGTGAAAAGTGCCCTATTAAAGGGTGTCTTTTTGAAAGGTCAAGCTGCACATTTTGGGTAAGTAACCCCAGGGGGATATGCCTCATCACAAATAAACCTGTGTTCATCTTTTTTCTTAAACCAACATTTTCAGTAATGAATATTACTATTTATGCATTTACAGAGAGACTTTGGTCTTCAATTGGACAGTCTACCAGATGGAGTATCTTGTTTCCAGGAGTTATATGAAATCATAAGCCATGTTCACATGATCAGAGACTTTGATTTCCACTGGGATCGATGGGAAACTCAAGCAGACATCATAGCAACTTTGACATTAGACAGGGACTTGCCGAAGCGCCCAAGCTTACACAGCTGCAATTATATTCCAAATATTACCACATTTTTTCTGTGGCAGTTTAATGAGGAAGACTTGGAGCATTATGAAGGTTTGTCTCGTATATTTGCATAGATATTCATAACAAATTGAGCGGGACATCAATATTAATGCCATTAATATTGATGTGCCAGTCTGATGGGCATATAGTAATCACTGTATAAATAGACAGGACATACACACAAACCATTATGAGCACTGCTTACAGTTAGAAAATGATAACGTTCGGAAGAAGGCTTGAGCCACTCGCAGCTAGTGCTTTCTCCCATGCAGTAGAATTGAGTTCTGCCTGAAACTGCATGGGAATGATTGTCTCTCTATCCCATCCTTTTGGGTGTTCATTCATAGATCTGTTTAACTCATTCCATACCAATCCCTGATTTTTCCGTATATTTACCTAAATTGAAGACGAAAATTGCATATTTAAATTCTTCATGAAAAGAGCTTTCGGTCAAGTGCCAACATGCCTATAGTCGTAAGTCAGTGGTTGTGGCAATGCCTGGCAAGTCATGCTGGAGCTGCCACAAGGGCAGTGGCATCATGACTTGCTAGGCAGGGCCAGAACCACTGACCAAGGCCTTTGACCATAGTATGGAATTATTTAAAGATGAAAAGACAAACTTGAAGCGTCTACATGTTGAAAACAATTTAATTGTCTAACATTTCATCTAAATATGTTTGGAACACCTTTGGTCCAAATTAGCCAATGCTGTGAACTACCATTGCAAGAGGGATTAATATAGGTCTATGCCCTGATTCCCAATTGCTTTTTTCAATAAAATATATTTAAACCAACTACAACTGCAATGCAGCGATCGAACCCCCACTCTCCAATTGGCAACTGGCCATTCTCCATTGCTGCGTCGGTCACTCGGTTCTTGGCCATCTCGTATGCTTCTGCCATAGGTTTGTTGTGAGTAGTTTTTCTGCAATCTTCCAGCTGTTCTATGGAAATAACTGGGTGTTCTGGTGTCCGACCATTACCCCCAACAAAATGTCTTAAATCTGTCAAATTTGCCTGGTTCATAATCTGCTGGTCTACTCACCATATTCAACCACTCCTGTCGTTTCTGTTTGTGTTCCTTTTGGAGGAAAGATATTCTTTGCATCCAGGGGTATTTGCCCAGCTTTCTTGTGTCTGATTTACAGTCAGGAACTTTGCAATTGTAGACTGTCATTGTAGCTTGTGAATACTCCCATCATATGTTGGAAAATATCAATCGACTTTGGCGATGACTTTTCCCTGTACTGTAACTATGGCGCAATATGACTGCTATATTGAAGTGACCTAACCTGCCCAAGGGTGCACAGGGAAATGACTGTAGCAGCTACCGGCAGTACAAGCTTATTTGGACCTCAAGGTATTAGCAAGCATGAATAAGAATGTGAATGCAAGTCAACAGACATGGTGATGCCCAGAGTGTTCCCAATTCAAAATTTTGAGGTCTTGTTTTTAAATAAGTACAGGTATTACCTGGTCCTGCTTAAGACCACCTGAGCAGTAAGCTAAAAGTGATCTGAATGACACATAGTCTATAATTAGAGGTGAAATTAAAATAGACTTAAGCATCTTGAAAGGTTAGCATTTAAAAACTGTGCGATCCATTGTCAGAGGTAGGCCATAAAGCATGTACTATTGTATCGGAAACAATTTTTAAATGAGAAGAAACAATGATTTTAACAAGGAAAGTATGAGTTTTGGGGGGGGGGTTGGTGGTATGCAGAAGGTTCCTATCTGTTCACCGACAACAGATTGGCAAGTATTTGTGACATCATATTGAAATGTGTTATGATGGACCATGACCAGAATCCATCCCTTTGTTCAGAATCCATTACATTATTTAAATGCATGCTTGTATGGGCGAAGTACAAGAAACCTCTGGACATACCTATGGGTAGGCTTGTCCACAGCAAATATTTGCTCTTTTCACATCAAAATTTAAGCACAGAAACAATATAAGTCAAGTATATCATGTTTTATTAAATTTGACGTGTCTTGGACAAACTTTCCCTCAACCCTATACAGGTTTTTCCAGAGTTTTCAGCAACCAAGATTGTCTTCAGATAAAATGTCACTCAGATGAAATGCATTTGTACCAAAATGACCTGTGTAAACTGGATTTAGACCACATATCCATATTTTCTGAGGAGAGCTTTCCACCAATTTCAAGGTAACAATCTGTGCCACACTACAGCAGGCTTTTAAATCCCTTTTCTTCTGGTCAGGAGAGGGGTTAACAGTTCACAATTAAAGGGGGGACCTTGCTTATGTAATTCACTAAGATCTGTACAAAAGTGATCAAACTGTGAAAGTGATGTGTTTGCAGCTGTCAAAAACTGTAATGTTTATTCCATGTCGTTCAAACATTGAAGACACTAAGGCTACAGTTGCAAAATTCCTTGTGCAGATTAAGTTGTAAACATTTCTAATCATTTTACAGCTTGTCTTATTGGCTCTTTTGCAACCTGCATGCATGTTTGTCCAAAAATTTAGTGAAGCTTTTGCAAAAGTTCAAGTGGTCCCACACTCTCAAATGTTCAATTGTTACACCTTCTCACAACAACAAAACAACACCTTAAATGACAGTTTCCTGTGGAAACAATGCTAGTCCAATATCTGTGTACAGTTATAATATTGTTGTGTGAGGTAACTGGCATAATTGGCAACACAGTGTTACACACAAAATTACACATGCCCACACACACATTTTACTTCTTTGTACTCATCATTGTGATGAGCTGCCTGTACCCCATACAAGATAACAAGAGAACTTCCAGAATTCTACTTAGATTGGTCATAAAACACAGATGCTACTTTTGGATCTTCTTTATATTATTGCTATATCACAGATTTTTATTTTTTTGGCGGGGGGTGGGGGGGTTGCTAACTTGTTTGTTTGTTTTGTCTTTTAGCTGTGCTGACAAAAGGCCACAGAGCTTAAGCAATCACTAGTGTCTGTCAGTCCACCCATCCGTCCACAAACTTTTTGTTTGTGAGCGTGATACAGTTTCTCAGATAGCCCCATATATAAATAAATTTTACTGAACCTCCGTTTCCCGAGAATAAAATGATACAGCACAGTACATATAAACAAATACAGACGATAAATAAAATACAGTCAAGATATCACAGGACTATGTACATGTACAAGATTTCACTGATAACAAAAACTTATTCTACTAAAAACACCACATACTAAAATACCTATATCCAGTAACCTCGCCGACATAAAATGCAGTGAATTCCTGCTATTAAAGAATTAAAGGACATGGAGACCGAGATACTGTCCTCCCACAGAGGTCCGATCGGAGCCGCCTGATACAGGCAACTCCAAAAGGACCCGTGCGGGAGGCAGATCGTAGTGTCAGCAAGAAGCATAAGAATAGAACCAAAGGTTAAAAAGCCTTAGTCAAGAGTCTCACCAGCTTATATTGCTGGGAGTCCCTGTTATTATAATGGGGAGAGCTAATCAAATAATGAATAGAATCTGAAACCCCGTCTCCCACAAGAGCTCCGCCGTAGCTGCCCGGTACAGGCAACCCCAGAAGAGCCAGCGTGGGAGACAGATCCATCTTAACAAGTCGATCTATTAAAGTTCCAGTTGGAGCCCTACCCTCGTTAATAAAACGTGACAAAAAATGAATACAAATATTTCTATATGGTGAGGGAACAGAAAATACTCGTCGGGCAAATGAAGTAATCTCAGAATGTAATACTGCCCGCATGGAACGAATTTTAAGAGCTCTCAGCAAGGCAGAGTGATGTGAACTCTTATCGATACCAAAAATATGTTTAATTATGGATGCCTGAGTGGTCTCAAGATCATGCAGATTGTGTTTAGACAGATTTAGGCAATTATTACCATATTTAAGACTAGGAACACCTACATTATTCCAGAGATATGTCTTTGCACTAGAGTTAAGTCCAGGGTAACACCAGCCCCAGAGCTATAACTTTTAGGACTGATCAAGTGTATGAAAATCTAGGTCCAGATTGATATTGGTGGCACCACGTGCAGTATTATGTAATACTTAAGTCAAAATGTGCAGATCTTCTGAGGGCTTTTGTACTCTTCATGTTTGACAGACCCCCATGAAATTTGGTGTGATTGTGGAGGAGGTCAAAGTCTAAGTCACTTTTGCTACTAGTGGTGCCAAAATGTGTTTTAAGATATAAAAATAAAATTCCAAATCTCAAAAAGAAACTTGATTAGACTTGCCAAATTTATAGGATATATAGACCAGGTCCATTACTAGAACATTATGTAATGTCAGTGACCTTGACCTATTTTTGTGAGGTCACCAGGCCTGTAAAGTTGAAAGAGGTGATTTTGTAATGGTAGGGTGTAGCTTAGACATCAATGGCAAAGTGAACTGTACTTGGCAACCTACTTTTTGGGTCACCATGACTCAATAATTATGGATTTTGGATCTTGTTCAAATTTACTGTTATTCTCAATAACTAAAAGTTATTACCTG
The DNA here is from genome assembly GCA_964020975.1 of Hermodice carunculata. NCBI lineage: Eukaryota > Metazoa > Annelida > Polychaeta > Eunicida > Amphinomidae > Hermodice > Hermodice carunculata. The sequence continues at coordinate 70,780,713 of OZ026622.1, read as the reverse complement.
ATCTCAACAAACAGACCATGTATGGAAAGCTGAATGTGGGGCGCATTTTGAACATTAACAATATTCCAATCCAAGTTGAAGTTCAAATGGCCAGTTGGAATATAGAGGTCATCCTGGGAATGCCTTGCACCCAACAGTTTTGGAGTTCAGCCCATATAACTTTTAGGACTTATCAAGTGTATAAAAATCTATGTCGATGTCAATGCTGGTGGCATCACCTACAGTATTATGTAATTTTTGGGTCAAAATGTGAAAATCTTGTGACCAATCCTGCATCCTTAATGTTTAACTCAGCTGACTTGTCAATCAGCTGACCTTATGTCATGACTAGCCATCCGTAGTCCATCCTCGGTCCTTCCATCGTCCACAATTCACATTTTTGACTTCTCCAAAACTGTCAGCCGGATCCACTTCAAACATGGTTGGGATGTGCCTTGGGTCGGTCTCTACCAAGTTTGTTCTGGTCATGCTCCAGTGATTTTTGGATTTTTTATGAATTTTATGTTCTTTTTTGGGGGCAAATCTTAAAAAATATTCTCCAAAACCACTGCGACTTTTTTGTGTTTTTGCTATTTTTTACTTCTCCAGAACCTTCACTCAGATTAAGCTGAAACTTGGTGGATATGTTCCTTTTGGAAGGGTCAAACAAAACTGTTCGCTAGGTGGCACTGCTGTAGATTCCTGATTTTTAACTTGTCAATGTACCTTGGGTGGGTCTCTACCAAGTTTGTTCAAATGATCATGCTCCAGTGATTTTTTAATTTTTTTGTTTCTGGGGTCACAGTGCAACTTACGTGAATTTTACTCTTCACTATACCTTGAGAACTACTTGAACTAGGACCTTGATGTTGCACATGTTAGTGTTTTTCTATAAAGGTCAGACTTACTCAGTACATGGGTAACCTTGATCCCATCCCAAGTTCACAGAGCTGCAAGTGTGGTGAATGTTTAGGTCAGCTGAGCATGGGTTGTCCATAGCCCTCTTGTTTGTGGATTGTTATCACATGTTCTGGGATTGTAGAAGAGGTCAAAATCTCAGTTGCGTATTATACTAGTGGTGCCACCTATAATTTGACAGAAATTATGAGTTAACCCAATAACTGTGTTACCTTGAAAGATAACAAAATTCCATATCTTATACAAAAAAAAAAAAAGATTGAATTAGACAGGCTAAATTTATAGGATACATAGATCATGTTCAGTGATAAAATAATATATAAGATCTGTGATCTTGACATTTTTTTCGAAAGGTTACCAGACCTGTTAAGTTGGAAGAGGTGATTTTGTAGTGGTAGGGTGTAGTTTGGCCATCAATGACAAAGAGAATTGAGCCTCCAGATCAAAATTGCACTTCAGTACATTGTACATAAAACTATACTCCATGACTTACTTTTTGGGTCACCATGACCCAATAACTGTGTTACCATGACCTATTTTTCAAGGTCATTAAGCCCTTAAGAAAAGGACACTTAATTCAACATCTTGATAAAGAATAAGGGGAGTGATATCAAATGTACTACAAATGTGTATCACGTGGAAGTATGATATTGCATAATATGGGTAAGCTTGATTAACTTTTCAAGGTCATGGATTGAATGCATTTCAGAAAATGATTTAAGCTCATGTGCCTCTTGTTTTTTTTTTGTGTTTTTGTTTTTTTGTTGTTGTTGTTTTTTTTTTTTTTGGGGGGGGGGGGAAGCAGGTGTGCTTGTGAATTGTGAAAGCTGTTTTTGTGTGCATCTAGGAAAGTAGTCAACCCAGGGCATGCAAGCCCTCATCTACAATTCTACCTGAAAATGTATATTTACTAAGTAAAGAAACATTTGTAAAGAAAAAAAAAAAAAAATTTATGAACTGATCACTCTTAGAAGTTCGAGCATAACAGAATTTAACAATAAAAATGGCTGTTTGACATAGCATGTAACAAGAATGCATTGCATGCATGTTGCAAACTATGTAAATATGTTAACACATGTATCTCTACAAATATTGGTGTTCACAGGACCAATCAAAGAGTTGCGATATGGCTGTCATTTCTTTTACCGTCCCAAACATTACAAATGGGAGAATCTCCACGATCTTGCTATGAAGTTCTATGGAAAGAAGCAGTGGCAGCAGAAGATGCTGACCAGGCAGATCAAAGGTCAGTGAGAAAAAACTGCAGGTCAAAGGTCACTGGTGGTACATGTGTAACCCCCTGCCCCATATGGCAGGCCCAAATCATTAATTACATGCTAGACCCAGGGGACAATTGATCTTACAAATGCCTGTTTCTGTAGGAATATCTGTTGAGAAAACAAGAAGATGACTGTCAAAAGTAGTACATATTTTGGGTCCATGTACAAAAAATACTTTTAACAATTCTGAAAAAATTCAGAAGTTGGGGAAGTGATCAAACACAAAATCACATTATTTTCACAAATTTTTTGAAACATTAATAAACACTTTCAGAATACATCTATGCATAAATTTTTCCGATCGAAAACCGTATTTGTTTAGATTTCAGACTTAACTTGATGTTTAATAATACATAGTCAAATGACTGAAAAAAAATTGTGTCAAAACATGAACTGGAAGTTGTTTTATTTCGGAACACAGAGTTCCTTTAAGTACAAGCACAGTGGTTGAGACGATATTTCAGGAAAACGATGATAGTGATTGGAAAGGGGCTTGGGGGTTAATAACTAATTTTGTGTTTTTACGGCATATTTTTTTGTTTCGTTTTTTAGTCACTAAAGCCATCTACTGTGTGATGATAAAATCATTTGCAAAATAACAATATTTGCCTTTTCTACAAACTAAGCTCCATGTACTTTTATCCACTCCAGTATCAATTCAGAAAACATTTAGCTTGGTCCTGTAGGGGCGCCGGTTCGATAGCATATACTCCTCCTTTAAATTGTATCTTGAATGAGGGGTCAATGCAGAACTGCTCTAATTGCAAAAGGCTATATACCAGAAGCAGGTTGTATGTCAATAAAAGTACATGGAATGACTCTGCAGATTTCCTTGGTCTAAAATGTATAGGTAACTCATCAAATCTTGAGCTGAACTCCTGAGGTTTCTGCTCACATGTACATGATGTAGACTGATGCAAAGGCTAAAACTGTGTCACACCTATGTTTGCAGCGTTAATCATGAAATCCCAATACAAGTATGAGATATCCATTAGTTTGTTTAAGGCAAAAGCATCAGAAGTAGGCTGTAATAAACTTTGAAGCAGGTATCTCTAGGCACATAAAGTTAAAAGTTTACAGCCCTATGTAGAGACTTGGTGCCACATAAACATATAGAGATATGGAAAGATAAACAATAGAAACCTTCACAGTGATTACACCCCTTCTTCACATTTGCTACATTTTAGCATGACCTGTTTACAGCAAAAGAAGCATTATTGAGAGCCTGCTATGATAAGGAGGCTGGAGTTGTGTATCAGCTGCGCAGATCAAGGTTCCATGCTTGGAGACTGGCAGAGAGTTCACACTCGACTGCCAACAGTAACCTGGTATCTGCACTGCATTATGGCTTCTCGACAGACAGTGGTGCCCTCTATGGACACAAGTTCTTGCAGAATATGTACATGAATGGAGAACTCTTTGCAGGTAATAATGTACAAGTTTTCTAGCTCTGCTGACCATAGGTCACAGAGCTTACACAATCACTCGTGTCTTTCTGTCCATCCATAAACTTTTGCATGTGGGCACAATACAGTCCACAATTTTGTATATATAACTTTTAGGACTTATCAAGTGCATGAAAACCTAGGTCAGGCGAAATATTGGTGTGCACCATATTGGTGTACATAATATGTGGCCTAAGATGTAAAAGTTTAAAGAATGCTGTTTTTTTTCAGATATTTTAATAAATTGTCACAAAACTTGGCAGGAGTGTTAACAAAGTTAAAAGACAAAAACATGTTGAAATTTGGTGGCACCACCTGCAGTATTACGAAAGATACAGACCAAAATATGTTGAAAACACATTAAAATCAATATGTTCAGTTTATCTTACACTTTGCTCCTTCCGATGTCAATGCATCCAAGCTGTCCCAGTAGCTAGGCCAGGGTCATTATGCCAGGTGGCATACTTATCGGTGGAGTGCCCTCTTTTAGTGGAATTAGCTCATAGGTATTAAACCTACATTAAATTCATTGTTTTGATTATAAATTGAAATGGAACTTGTAAAGTTACACCCGAATACGCATTAGGCCAATGATAAAATTATGTAAAATTGTAGATGACCTTGACCTATTTTTCAAGGTCATTACGAACAAAAAAAAGGTCACTCAGTTTGACATGTTGAGAAATAAGAAGGCTAAGAATACCACATGTACCACAAATATACATCAGGTATACAAGTTCGATATTGCATAATATGGGCGAGCTTGACCTGCTGTCTCAAGGTCACAGAGGGAATCCTTATCAAGAAAGGATTTTATTGTGATGCCCAGGACATAATTAATTGAGATGAAACTGCAAAACTTGCACCAAATATGCATCAGGCCAGTGGTCAAATTTTGTAATATTTTGTGTGACTTTGACCTATTTTTCAAGGTCATTATGCACTTAAGAAAAGGATACTAAATTCAACATGTTGAGAAAAAATAAGGGGAACAATACAAAATGTACCACAAGTGAGTGTCGATGTGGTAGTTATGTCTCCCAGTGGAAGCCGGGGGACATATTGTTTTAGTGCCCGTTTCTTCTTCTTCTTCTTCCTCTTCCTCTTCCTCTTCCTCTTCCTCTTCCTCTTCTTCTTCCTCTTCTTCTTCTTCTTCTTCTTCTTCTTCTTCTTCTTGGTTTCCGTGCGATAAGTCTTGGGTTTTGACAGAATTTGATGAAACTTGGTAGGATTATGTATCTAGGCAAGACCTAGGTTGGGATTGTATTTGGGTGACCTTGACCTAATTTTCAAGGTCACAGGGTCACTTATGTGAAATTGGTTTCCGTGCGATAAGTCTTGAAGAACTTGATGGAATTTGATGAAACTTGGTAGGATTATGTATCTAGGCAAGACCTAGGTTGGGATTGTATTTGGGTGACCTTGACCAAATTTTCAAGGTCACAGGGTCACTTATGTGAAATTGGTTTCCGTGCGATAAGTCTTGAAGAACTTGATGGAATTTGATGAAACTTGGTAGGATTATGTATGTAGGCAAGACCTAGGTTGGGATTGTATTTGGGTGACCTTGACCAAATTTTCAAGGTCACAGGGTCACTTATGTGAAATTGGTTTCCGTGCGGTAAGTCTTGAAGAACTTAATGGAATTTGATGAAACTTGGTAGGATTATGTATCTAGGCAAGACCTAGGTTGGGATTGTATATGGGTGACCTTGACCAAATTTTCAAGGTCACAGGGTCACTTATGTGAAATTGGTTTCCGTGCGATAAGTCTTGAAGAACTTGATGGAATTTGATGAAACTTGGTAGGATTATGTATGTAGGCAAGACCTAGGTTGGGATTGTATTTGGGTGACCTTGACCAAATTTTCAAGGTCACAGGGTCACTTATGTGAAATTGGTTTCCGTGCGGTAAGTCTTGAAGAACTTAATGGAATTTGATGAAACTTGGTAGGATTATGTATCTAGGCAAGACCTAGGTTGGGATAGTATTTGGGTGACCTTGACCAAATTTTCAAGGTCACAGGGTCACCTATGGGAAATTGGTTTCCGTGCGATAAGTCTTGAAGAACTTGATGGAATTTGATGAAACTTGGTAGGATTATGTATCTAGGCAAGACCTAGGTTGGGATTGTATTTGGGTGACCTTGACCAAATTTTCAAGGTCACAGGGTCACTTATGTGAAATTGGTTTCCGTTCGATAAGTCATGAAGAACATTATGGAATTTGATGAAACTTGGCAGGATAATGTATCTTGGCAAGACCTAGAATTGGATTGTATTTGGGTGACCTTGACCTAATTTTCAAGGTCACAGGGTCACTTATGTGAAATTGGTTTCCGTGCGATAAGTCTTGAAGAACTTGATGGAATTTGATGAAACTTGGTAGGATTATGTATCTAGGCAAGACCTAGGATTGGATCATATTTGGGTTACCTTGACCCAATTTTCAAGGTCACAGGGTCACTTGCGTGAAATTGGTTTCCGTGCGATAAGTCTTGAAGAACTTAATGGAATGTGATGAAACTTGGTAGGATTATGTATCTAAGCAAGACCTAGGTTAGGATTGTGTTTGGGCGACCTTGAGCGAATTTTCAAGGTCACAGGGTCACGTATGTGAAATTGGTTTCCGTTCGCTAAGTCATGAAGAACAATATAGAATTTGATGAAACCTGGTAGGATTATGTATCTTGGCAAGACCTAGGTTGAGATCGTATTTGGATAACCTTGAGCGAATTCTCAAGGTCACTGGGTCACTTATGTGAAATTGGTTTCTGTGCGATAAGTCTTGAAGAACTTGATGGAATTTGATGAAACTTGGTAGGGTTATGTATCTTGGCAAGACCTAGGTTGGGATTGTATTTGGATGACCTTGACCTAATTTTCAAGGTCACAGGGTCATTTATGTGAAATTGGTTTCTCAGCAATAAGTCTTGAAGAACTTGATGAAAATTGCTAGAGTAATGTATCTAGGTGAGAGCTAAACTAGGATTGTAATTTTCAAGCAAACTTGGTCATTTGTAATTTGTTATCACTGTAGCTTATTCAGAGACGTAAGTGTTCCACTGGGAGACATTTGATTTTCTGTTGGAAAATCAGTCTGTTCTAGTTTGATTTTGCATTATATGGATAAAATGACTAATTTCTCAGGGTCATGGAGGGAATGCATTTTAGGAAACTAATTTTTGGTGATGGTCATCAGATTATATGTCAGTACAGCATTAAGCCCAAGTGCTTCTTTTTTTTTTTTTTCTTTTTTTTTTTTTTTTTTTTGTTGTTGCTTTTTTTCTTTTTTTCTTTTTTTTGTTTTCTGATGGAAGAATTTGTAATTAAAATAACATTATTGCCCATTAACCATGTCACAGCAAATTGGGGTTTGATAAGTCTTCATGATGGACAAGATGACAAATTGTGCCTTCCGATGTCTATAATTACACTGCTTCCTGGTATAAGTTTGCTTGATTTATAGTGTGTATAGGACTTAAAGTACATCTACAGTATATGTCATGTACAGAAACACAGCCTATCAGTGCAACTGTTGTCACTGATGACTAATACAGTGTATTAACTATGTGGCAGTATCAGATGTTGAATTACATGACTTCCTCTATCAGCAGGCATAATTTTATTTCTTTTAATTTAATTTACAGAAAATGTGTTGTTTTCAGGCATGTAAATTCCTTTTTGTAGCAGAATTTGATTTGTGGTTGAGGGCAGTCATTTGAAATATGTAATCCACACATACACTGTCGAGCTGTATACCAAAGGTGGTTTTACAGAGTCCACAAATACGCTCATCCAAAATGGTTAAATTGTGACCCAAGTGTTGCAAAATATGTAATCAATATCAACTTGCATACACATAGAACCTATCATTTGCAGTGTGTAAATTTTAATTAACCTTCCATCATTTGTGCCCGGTGCTGATACATATGTACAACTGTATCACAGTGCTATGTTATCATCCATAATGTATTTTGTTCTCTTTCTAGGCCTGGAAACTGTAAAGAACTATGCACGCTTCTGTCATGAATTGCGCAAATTCATTAACACCTACCCCATGGCACGGACCCACAAGTCTGAGGCACTCACTGTATATAAAGACTCCATTGACTTCATGTGTGCTCATTTAAAGTGAGTCCTTTCAACCTTTCATTATCCCTTTTATTTCTTTTTGAATGTCCTTGTCCGATTTCTGTCACATGACTTTGTGTATGTGCATGTACTTAACACCATTTTGTGTTTGGGAACATGTCTATGCTGTACAGTGATGGTACCTGCTTCCTGTATCACATGACAGTAAGTTTGAACTAATGAATGAAGGAGGTTTTGCTTATCCCCCAGGTGTCTCCACCTGCAACAGGTGCACACCAGGGGAAAGTTACTTGCAGTGCCACCTAGAGGCAGCATGCTCCATTCAATGAGCAAATATGACTGAGGAAGTCCCAAATGACGGGACCCAACCTGAAGTTTTGGTTTTGTGACTACTGTCACCTCAAGATCATGAAGTTCACGGCTAGCAATATGTGCCCATGTACTGAACATGTACCAGATTATGATGTACATGTTGATGTCAAGGTGTATATTTTTGCACATACCCAGACCTGTACCTTCAAAATGTAATTCAACTGGCTGTAGTACAAAGCCAACCCTGCTTATTGTACCATGTGACATAAACCCTGGCATCAGGGCTCTGTACTTTGCATGTCCCGATCCTGGGACAATTCATATCTTAATCAGGGGAAGCTGAAATCTCAAAGCAGCATCTGTGGGCCACCAGAAATTTGAATTTTCTAAATGGGATTTGTTTAGATGGGCAAGCAAGTTGGATCAGGGGGCTAGAAAGATCCCAAAACTACCAGCCCTGAGGGCCACAGGAGACAAAAAGACTTGCAGAGCCCTGTGACATCTTTGCGTCAAAATGTTTGCCCACATAACTTCTGGTTATCATAGATTCAGACCCGCAGCATCAATAAAATACATGCACATTAATTTCCCACCAAATCACTTGTGTGTTGCTAGGCAACAGTGATAAGCATTCACCATGATACAGGCATATTAATGGATACATGAGCAATTTCTGTAAATAAAGTTAATTGTTTTAAACATGATGATTATTTCAGGCTGAGTGGGAATTTAGAGATTATGACTCACTTTTTTGAAAATAAATTATTTCCACGTCATTATATTTGCAAAAACAACACATTTTGTCCACTTTGACACAGGGATGTATGTGTGGGGTGCCTACACATACAAACATTTCCTTGTTGAGCTATGCAGGCCAGAGCAGCCCTATAGCTAATATCAATGTACTGTAAATTGCTTTAATTTCGCTGTACCCTTATTTTTGCATATTTTGCTAATGGCACAAAAATGTGAAAATAAAAACACAGTGAAATAATAATTTAACATTGTTTGAATAGGAATTATGTCCAAAATACTGAAATTTAAAGTACAGTGAAATGTCAAAAATACAAAAACCATCAAAATTCATTCACGCCAAAATAAAGCAATTTACAGTATGATATTGACTATGGTGAATCGCAGTACAAGGGGGTCTGGAGGCTGTACACGTATGAACTTGGTAGTTCGTGTATGCAAAAAGCTACATCAAGTAGAAAATGTTTTCATTCACTTAAACTAATCAGAGTACTCTAACCAGTGTGTCAAGAACTTCAATATACATGTATCTTTTAATCTTTGGCGGTCAAAGGGTCAGATACAGTTTAATTGCATATGTGTGAATTTGGAACACACCCGCATCTTCTGTCAAAAAGTCCCTTTTGTTTGAAAATGAGTGGCTTCTCTGAGGCAGTGATGTCCAGTGAGCTTTCCACAAAAAATTGAGTGAGCGTTTGGAATAATGTCTAATGAAAAATGCTCTTTTGAAGTATTAGTATGCCTAACAGGAAGTAGAGAACAATTTGTAAATAATGTAATATGTTATGGGTGGACAGGTAATAGGTTTGGTATTAATTAAATGATGGAACCTAATTGATAATATTAACGGTCAGAGTTGAATGTGGAACTAGAGCTGCATGTGGAAGTCCCAAGCCGCAGATCTGGGTAAAGTATGGATGGCCCAGGTGTCAGAGTCATCAGAATGGCAGACAGAAATCTGTTGATGGTATTGTCAACCTTTCTGATGTGTTGCTCTGTGGGTCAATCTTGGGGGGGGGGGGGTACGACTGTTCCTCCTCACAAGGAGTCTCATCAGACAGGTGTCAGATGGCATGTGAGATGGGAGTCTGGTCAATGGCATTCATGGCGGCTATATCATCAGAGGACTCAGGGAGATGGCTGGTTAGCAAACTAGCGGCTACAGCTTTTCAATTTCCACAGAGTAGTTGTAGCTTCTTAAAGCAGCAGTATGAATTTTTAGGCTGTTATGGTTGTCTCTGGTTGGCCAGAGATCACGTGGATGTTCATAATACATGGATTGTGTCATCAGTTGGACTATTCATGGTCAGCCAGTGGATGATTTAGCTTAAAATATATCTTCAGTATGTAACAACTGCTGGCCTTAGTTCTTTCACTGCCAACTGGGACTAAAGTCAAGCTGCTTATTAACCCTTTTCCCCTTGAATTAAGACTGAGTCAACAGCTTTCCTCGGCATGGGTTGGGCACTTAGTGCCCAACCCATGCCGAGGAAAGCTGTTGACCTGGGTCATGTTGTCTTGACAGGTCTCATCTTCAATTCTCAGTCAAACTGTTTTTTATTGCTGTTGAAATCAGTTGAAAATGCTGTAGCAGACGACATTTGACCACCAGCCGGTTTTGGCCGGTTTAAGGGGGAAAGGGTTAATAATAAGACAAACTGCTGTCAGTTATAATAAGGATGCTAGATTCATTTTCCTTGTGAAAAGACTTTTCATTCAAGTACCAGCATGACTATAGTTCTGGAGAATATAATGGTCTGATTCAACAGCTTTCCTTGGCACACTTTAACTGAGGAAAGCTGTTGACTGAGTCCAAAACTTGGTACTGAAAGAGTTCATATGATACAAGACTCATCATGGTGTTAGTGCTAACTAAAGTTTAAATGTGAAGGAAATGTAACTCCAGAAGACAGCAACCAGACAACCACAATGTTCCTTTAGTGTGAGTGATTATATAAGGTTCCTAACGGCAACATATACCAGGACATAACAGATTGGTTTAAATTTAATAAGTTATTGTGATTCATATCAGTATCCCATTTATCAATAAAATATGTTCTGTCTGCAGACATGACTTGTATATAGACCTGGTGCATACAGAGAGAATGGTGCGTGTGGGAAAGATCTGCGTGAAAAGGTCCATGGACCTGGCTAATCTGACAGTTCACAACCCAGCCCTGTGGAGACCGTTACAGAGTCAGGACTGCTACAGGTAAGCCAGACATGTCTTCAGAATACTAGGATACTCTACATGAAGCAGAAAAATAATTGAAGGCATAAATCTTTTTCGTGACAATTTGCTGTTCATAAGGTTATGGCCTGTGAGCATATTTGCCTGTGACACTCCCACCTATGTCCTCGTAAAATTAGGCGCATGGAATCAGTGTACAGGCATAGGGAGCTGCAGTATCTCTCCCACGATATATTATTGACTGTCTACTGAGTAAATTGAGGCAGCTGTACAGTTGTGCTAGTCATAAATTCTGGATTATAGAATTGAAGACCAGCTTTAATAGTCATTGGAAAGCATTCATGACATGCTCTAGAGGGGTATGTTTAACCCCTTTCCCCCTTAAACCGGTCAAAACTGAGTGGTGGTCAAATGTCGTCTGCTGTGTTTTCAACTAATTTCAACTGTAATGAAAACAATTTTGACTGAGAATTGTACATGAGCCCTTTCAAGATCACATGCACCAGGTCAACAACTTTCCTTGGCATGAGTTGGTCACTTAGTGCCCAACTCATGCCAAGGAAAGTTGTTGACTCAACTTCTCAAGTGTCAATTCAAGGGGGAAAGGGTTAAGGGATGGGTCCTCATTTTCCAGAGAGTGCACAGAGTACTCTTTCCCCTCAACCTCATCCCTCCCCCAGAAAGAGTAGCTCCCTTCGCTTAAAAATGACAACCTACCAGTTGACAATTAAAGAAACAAAGCCTGGCTTATTTTCTTTTCTGTTTTTGAGTGAAAATGTATCAGTAATGTTTATTGGGTTCTCGGTATAATTGTTTTTAGTCTTTTTTTTTTTATTGAATTTCCACTGCCAAATCCACAGATTGTTTACGGTTACTTCATCACTTTGTAACATCCTTAAAAAATCTACAGCACCATTAACCCCCTTCCCACCACCACAATATCTGTAGTGTGAAAAAATGGTCCATGCACACAAAAAAGCCTCCAACATATTCACACCCAACACAAGAGTTTCATTGCCTGAAAATTCAGTTGGTGGCCTAATTGCACGGTAAGTGCTATGGCCCGCAGTCTGATATACTATATTATACTTTAGTATGATCCATTAAACTTATCCTGTTGAAAAATTCTGAGGATGCCCCCGTGCACTGGATGGTTGATTCAGTTACTTTTCATTTCCAATTAAAATACATGTATGTTGAAGTTGTTTATCACCTTCAATGCAAATTTACTTTTAAATATTATTTAACATGTATTTTCAGGAACTACCTTGAATCTGCAAATGAAGAGTTTCTGCAGCAAGCCAAAGCATACTTAAAATGGAAGAGGTGACCCTAGCAGTCACTGTGACATTTACCCTGGTGGCAATGCCAGTGGTCATACTACCTGAAGCCAAAATGGACCACACCAAAAACAAGATTTCATAAAATTCATTGTATGACCAGAAACATCATGCTTTGAACACCAGAATTGATTCTTTGTGTGTTCAAGAATGTGCTCGCATGCATAACAGAAATGTGTCCATAATTTCTCTCCTAAAGATATACATTGGCAACACCACACCAGAAGTTTTGGCATAGAAAAAATAAGAAAAATGTTTGTTACTGGAAGTTAAAAAAAAGTTTTTTTTTTTTTTTTTTTGTGAATATAACAATTATACCCTTTGTGTGGAAAAAAAAATCAACTCCAAACATGATACCTGTGCATAGATTTTTAATTGCATGCTGACTGTGTCATCTCAGTTATATAAGCATGGAACAGCACTGATATTTCACCAAGCTGAGTTACTTCATTGCCACCATGACAAAATTTGTTCCTCATGCTGAGCTAGAAATCTGAACAAAATTAATGGTTGAACCCCTTCCCCTTAAACCAGCCCACACCGGCTGGTGGTCAGATATTGTCTGCTGGTTTTTGCCCCTCTGCCCATATAGGCCCGAGGGGTGTTGCTATTACCCGCACCTGTGTGAATTCGTTCATCTGTGTGTCCCTTCATCTTGTGTGCAATTTTAGAAGAACCAGATAAGCTGGGATCATGAAACTTTTTTAGTTGATCACCCTTTTTGAAGTTTACATCAAACTGGAAGGACAATGACATTGACCAATTTTAAGGTCACCTAGGTCAATTCTCTATGAATTGTTTGCAACTAAAATCAGGAGAATCAGAATTAGATATGATCATGAAACATTTACAGATAATCATCCTTGTAAGGAGTTTTGTCAAGTTTGAAGGACAGTGACCTTGACCTAATTTGAAGGTCACCAGAGGTAATTCTTCTCTTTTATAAATGTTTTGTACATGAGATCTTAGGAACTGGAAAAGATAGGATCATACGACTTTTACAGTTAATCACCCTTGTAAGAGTCTAGCTTAGGTTTGAAGGACAGTGACCTTGACCTGATTTCAAGGTCACCAGGGTCAATTCATTTTGAAAAAAAAATTGCAAGGAATATCAGAAGAACCAGATAAGCCGGGAACAAAACTTTTAAAGTTGATCTCCCTTTCAAAAGGTGAATTCAAGTTTGAAGGAGAATGACCTTGACTCAAGTTAAAGGTCACCCAGGTCAATTTACTTAATTCTTGTGCATGATATCAGGAGAACTAGATCCCCTTTGTGGGTGTCCGAGGAGTTTTAAGGGGTTAGCCGTAACATTTTCAACTAATTTCAACAATAATTAAAAACAATTTCACCGAGACTTGTGCGGAAGACCTAATAAGGTCACATGCCTAGGTCAACAGCTTTCCTTAGCATGGCTTGGGCAGTAAGTGTCCAACCCATGCCGAGAAAAGCTGTTGACTCAGTCTTAATTCAAGGGGGAAAGGGTTAACAGTTGTAAATAGTATTCTTCAAACACACACTCAGCTTGGTATAAGAAGGAGCTGTCATATAAGTTTGAAATTAGTATTCTTTAAGCCCACAAACAACAATGACACAGTTTTCCATCAGAGAGCTTGCATCATGGTGTCTACAAGGTTACAGATTTGGCAGGAAAGTATTATGCAAGCTGCAGAAGAGTCGGCCAACAAACAAAAACAGTGAAGATGCCCTATGCTGGACACGATGCTGCAACCTTAAGTATCATAACCCATTCCGCGATTGCAGCCAAGTATGGCTTTGCCCATGACAAAAGGAAAGGGGCATCGGTGGAGACACCATGTGGTCATAGGCCGTATTCCCCATCTTTTCAGTGCTAAATGTAAGAATGTTGGGAAAGTTGCGTCACTGTTTTTGGTACTTTCAGGCTAAACAATTGGGCAAAAACCTAACCTTGTAAGAGCTTTCTTGTCAGCATCATTTAATATTATATTTCTTTTACATGGGTACACTCTCAGCTGAGCCATAATCCATTTCCAAAAACTAGCAACACTGCCTTTGAGACGGAGAAGTCCACAACTGGCTCCTTCTCACATCCCAGCATCCTGCACTGTGGAAGGTAATTCCACAGGATATGCGCATGTGCAAGGCTATCTGCAAAACAGGTTATTAATATTAGCAAATGTAAAACAGTTCGCACACTACATAAAATATTTGGAGTGTACTTGGCATACTTGTGAAACTGCACTGAGTAACACTACATAGCTGCAGTAGACTAATACTGGTTTGAGTCTCAGTCTGTAAAGGATTAAATATTTTACATTGCACAAATAGTCTTGATGCCAAAGTTAGTTGTTAAATATCCATTTGAAATAAAGGTGGTTTTGATATTTAATGCAACGAGATGTACCGTATGTAAATTAAAATGTTGTAATGTAAATATTATAGTAAGCTAGTTACAAAGTGTCTGTCATACATATTATGCCGAACAACACTTTGAAATGTTAAATTTGTAAATTACAGAAAATTTATACTGACATAGGTATGTTTCAAGATCCCATGTTTTTTTTTTTTTAAGTATGGCATCATCTTTTGCAGGTTGAAGATGGCCCTAATGTAAAGTTTGATAAAGGAAGGACCTGATGCCAATGTTATTACTGGCTCACAATAATAACCACACAAACAAACAAAAAGTATGAGACATCAGGACAGAGAGGTCTGTCAAAGCTTATGTAACCTGAAAGAATCAAGTGGTATACATGTATGCTATCAGGACCATTTCACACAAGAAACTGCATAGCTTTCCAGTGTTTCAGGAAATGGGACTCCACTTCCTGTTTATGTGATAAAGTTACATGTAATTAAAGACAACCTGCAAAATAAGACCACTGGTGGTCTGCAGAAGGCATGGCCTTATATAGGAGGTACCACTGTATAAGCACACATGTACAGGGTTTTTCATACAATATAGGAAATGAAAACAAGTGCTACAATGGCGACAGCGCCATGTCTGTGACGCTGTGTCCTCAGAGAGTCACAAAAAGGTATCTTTTGGTGTTTTATGTCTGACCGGTTTTGCCATTAAGTTTTCATACTGTAAAAAAAAAGTAAATAAATGTTAAAATAATTTGATCAACAGGAAATTTTGTAAAAACAAGATTAAAATACACAAAAATAGGGACAAAGTAAGTAATATTGAGTCACTTGGGTAGTGTAAAAGTGTTGAGTATGATTTTTTTTTTGCATGTATATATATGATAAAAACCTCCAGCATTTGTACTGTATATCAGATGCCGGGCTTTTATGTCAGGCCTGCATTCAATACATTTTTATTCAAATTGCTCATATTTGGTTGTTGTCTGTCATAAAACCACATCGACTTAAGATCTTGGAACAAGACAGAATGGTGACCACCATGCACAACTGTTTGTGTTTCTGCTATACAAAAGTAGCAGGGCACATTAGCAAGTCTCTGCTTCAATGTCTCCTGTCCTTTCCTCTTACTGTATATAAGAAAACATAGGTGGGTAATCAGTTACCCTGCCCCAGCATGGCTGGTACCCTGGCCTTGTTCATGGTCTGTCTGAAACCATCTTCCTACAAGCAGTAACTCAAAATTCATTCTCAACATTACTGGTCTCAAAATTCATTCTCAACATTACTGGTCTTACAGCATTTCACACTGTTTCACACCTGTGGTACGTGGTCTACTACTAAAATACTGCTACAGTCCTATGCACATTCATGATGAAATCCCTGGTGTTATACCAGTTCCTTAAGCTATCTGGGGATGCATTTCTTAATACACACTTCCCATGATTCTTCACCATATATATTATGGTGCCTGTATTGTCCTGTTCACCATAATAAAACTAGTTTGATGCAAAGCCACATCATAGGATTCAAAACTGGAACCCTTGACTATCAGTTAATGTTCACAATTGATGTAAATATCCATATCATTTGTGGTTTCTTTGCGTATTTGCTTTATAAGTCTCTAAATGTAGTGTACAGAACGTGTGTGTGCAGAGGTTTAGCAGAGGACAAAATCTGCATGATTTCGGTAGTGGAGAAATTATTTCATTTTCCAGTCATCTGGGGCAGCACAATAATAAAACTACACCAGTATGAGTGCCGGGTCATAAATTCTGCATAGCACGAGTGTACCGGTGGAGCAGAAGGATGCACAAGATGCAGCCCACCACAGGCGGGCCATCAAGTTTATCCAACTATCCTTTAACTGCTCCACGGGTACACAAGTGCCATGCAGAATTTACGGCCAGGTAATTGCAAGAGTGTTGTTTTGTTTTTATCCCTTGTATGTGTGGTACAGAGTATCCTCTGGCATTTCAAATTTTTAAAAAGTGATAGTATTGTGTGGAAACAGGGATCAGTGACAAATACTATGGCACACAATGAATCAACATCGTAGGTGCTCGCGCATGAAAAAGTGGGCGGGGTTGAGCCAGTGCGAAAGTAGGGCGTGCACACAACCATTCTACATGGGCATGTGAATCGGCAATAAATTCTACACAGTGCAGAATGACCTGTTCATTGTTACTATGTTACTCCGTGAAGGAGCCTAGGGTACAGAAATATACACCGGTGGATGACATCTGTACCTCCCGAGGCCAAAAGCTGAAGAAGATGCACATCATCCACCGGTGTATATTTCTGTAAACTGGGCTCATTCACGGAGTAACAATTTTATCTCATATTATTGCTGAACTGACAAAATTATTTGCTCACTTGATACCCAGGGAAACCTGCGGCTTGTAGCTGCCCTGGTCACTGTCATCAAGATACAGAATCGAGGCGGGGATACGGACTGGTACACCCGGTGCTTAAAGCACGTTTTAACCAGTGACATGGCTTGTTAGTTACCAAAATTGCAATAATCTGGACTACACTTGCATGGGATAAAAGTTCATTCTCAACATTACTGGTCCTACAGCATTTCACACTGTTTTACACCTATGGTACTTGGTCTACTACTAATATATAGCTACAGTCCTATGCACATTCATGATGAAATCCCTGGTGTTATACCAGTTCCTCAAGCTATCTGGTGATGCATTTCTTAATACACACTTCCCATTATTCTTCACCATATATATTATGCATACATGTCCCTGGCAGCTTCGAATTTTTCTTATGATATACGTGTCTGATGTTGCACCAAATTTATATATTTATTTCTGGTGCTGTATCACAAATATACTTAGAAGTCCGATGTTGTGTCACTTTTATACATACACTTCAAAAACGTGATGCACCATATTTAATATGCACATCACGTGATGCATCCTTTCATCCACTCTGGTGATGCATCATATTTGATACAAGCATATGGAGATGCATCCCATGAAAACACACACCTTTGGTGCTGAGTAACTTCTTTATTTGTGCCATGCCGTGCAGATATGTACATATTCTGATTTCTTGCTTCACTGTCCATATTGATCGAGAAAGGACTCCTTGGTTCTTCACATATATTATGCACCCTGCAGAGACGGCTGTTTTTCTTGTTTTCTGTAGCCGTGTTGTGTGGTGTCAGCCAGTCATTATTTGAGCATACTGCTGCTGGTGTTGTACCATCAGTCGGAATACAGTGTACTTCTTGTCATGATACCTGTGCATGGGACAAGCAAACATTACTTTTCCTACATCAGCTTGCAACATGACACTGACTCAGGAAAAGAAAAAAGCCTTAAGGATGGAGAAATACAAAAAGCATCTTTGTATAACTGGCACCCCAAAAGTCTCCTAGATCAAAAAATAGTAATAAAAACATTGAAAAAGTTTTTTTGTGTGTTTTTTTCCAGAGGAGGTGATCCACAGCTTTAAAATTAAAATCTGGATAAAATTTCAACTGTGTGAGAAAACTACATCTTTTGTATACAATATTTTGGATGACTGCCTTTATGTTGGTATCTCTTGAGCCTTGAACACATATATTTTGGGGTATCTTTGCTAATACTGCAAGTACCATTTCATTGATAACAGAGATGCAATGTGGGGTGTTTAAAAAAAAGGATGGAGTGACAGGATATTGAGCAGATCTATTGGATCATCATATTTCTACTCTGTGTGTGTGTGTGTGTGTGTGTGTGTGTGTGTGTGTCTGTGTCTGTGTCTGTGTCTGTGTGTTTTGTTTTGTTTTCTTATATAAAATATCTGTAAACGAAAGAAATCTGTATATATGACTAGCATGTCAAAAAGCAGATGCTTCTATGTACAAATGTGAAAAAAATTCTTTTCATAGATTTAGTAAATCTAATTCTAAAATCTTGGACCAGAAATAATATGTACCTATATGGCAAAAAAGTCTGCCAGATTTTTTTTTTATCTATTAGGACGAATTTAAGTGGCTCACATGATATTTCCAGTTTGGCAATATTTAAAGCCAAACCTAATGTGGGAATTTTCTTTTATATGTGTCTTTGAACATATCTTTTCTTTCAATATCTGACTCAATTATTGAAATGCAATCTTGCATATAATTGTTATTTACAAAAAAGTTAAGCCAGATTGCAAATTTGAAGTTGCGCCATACTGCCACTCAGAGCCAGAGAACATCTGAACACTCTCACTTTTGATGATATAGCAGGCGCCCTTCTTTCAAGTGAAGACTGCTGGGTGGCCATTGCCCTTTTACGCCGTGAAACTGAGTGAGTGGTAAGATAAATCGGCACATGTCTGTGACTCTATCAAAACACTGCAGTGCCAGGCATACGGATGCCTTAACAAGCGAGCAAAGGGAGACTGTAAGAGAAAGGGTTTTATCGTATACCTGACTAACCATCCATGTGAAGACAACTCCCACATTAGGTTTGGCCTTAACCCTTTCACCCTTGAATTAAGACCGAGTCAAAAGCTTTCCTTGGCATGGGTTGGGCACGAAGTGCCCAAACCATGCCAAGGAAAGCTGTTGACCTGGGGCATGTGATCTTGATAGGTCTCATCTACAATTCTCATTCAAATTGTTTTTCATTACTGTTGAAGTAAGTTGAAAACACTGAAGCAGACGACATTTGACCACCAGCTGGTTTTGGCCAGTTTAAGGAGGAAAGGGTCAATGTAAAATTTTGTGGGAGCCTTCTTGAGAATGCTAAAACATAATGCTGAGCTAAGAGATTAACTTGTTTGCTTTTTAAATGACTGTATGGCTTACTTACTCTTTATCTTGGAGATTTGGCAGAATCACTTTGCCCTTGCCACTCATATGAGACATAGCATCCTGAGAACAAAAGTAATCACCATTTTTATACACCACACATTATTTTTATAAGATCCAGCAGCATATATGTGAGGCACAATTTACTTTAAACAAATTGAGCATAGCAATTCCACAACTGTGTGCAAATTGGTTAGCATTGCTTGCAAATTTCTGAACAAACGTACCTACAAATTGATCATTTGTGAATCGTGAGGCCTCTTAAATTAATTTGTGCCTCAGTAAATGCCAAGATGAGCAGTTCCAGCTTTATCCTTCTTTTTTTCTCAACAGATTTTTAAAATTGAATGCTAAAAATTGTGGACAATTTATCACATGCAAGTTGACAAAAGTTTACTGCCATTAGACAAAATGCATATTGAGTTAACAAGTTTACACCAATAAAATGCACTACAGTGAAACTTGTCTTTAAAGATCACCCTAGAAATGACCAAACTGTGGTTTCTCAAGACAGGTAGTCTGTCCTATAAGGGAAAAATACAATGAAAAGTACATGGGGAAAGTATTCTGAAAAGGTGGTCTTTCAAGACAGGTGGTCTCTCATTGGACCGGTGTCTGAAGACCGGAACCACTATATTGTGCCAAATACATCAATTTTGTGGTTATCTTAATTCTTTTTGTGGACAAAATCCCAAAACTCTCATCAATTTTGTTCTCAGAATCCACAAGTTTATCAATTTTGTACACAAAATCCATAAGTTTATGAATTATATCCACAAAATCAAGCAAGTTTATCAATTACGTCCACAAAATCGAGTAAAGCTACCAATTTTGTCCACAAAATCAGGTAAGCCTGTCAATTTTTGTTCACATAATCCTGTAAGTCTGCCAATTTTGTCCACAAAATTGAATAAACTTAGGATTCTGTGGAAAAGCCATATCGATTCTGTCCACAAAACTGTCAATCAATTTATCAGTTTTGTCCAAGAAATTCTAATGTATAATTCACAGAATTGTACAAATTTTCATGAAATTGTAACCCTTGTACTATTCTGTGGACAAAATTGGGAAAGAAAATCACAAAATCCAATCAGTTTCATAGAATTCATTAAAGGCTGTTGTTTCATTTCTGTGCACATAGTTTTGAATTTGGTTCACAAAATGGAATAAAGTTTTCACTTTTGTGTGTAAGTCTGTTATTTTGTCCACAAAAGCAACCAATCTTTCAATTTTGTGGCAATTACCACAAAATTTGAATCATCTTATCCATTTTGTCGATGGAAACGGTATTCAGGTCACTAAATCCAATAAGATTTATCCAGTTTCATGCATAAAATTTGAAGAAACAACGGAGAGAATTACACTTAATGGATTCTGTGCACAGAATTGCAAATGAAGTTACTAAGTCGTGTAGGGACTCGTTATTGTGGTGATTTTTGTGAGTTCCTATAATGACTTGCAGAGGGCATCAGTCTCCACATCTCGCAATAAGTCCTATGCCATCGTGACCATTCAGCAAGCTGTGGAAGACAGCCATAATGGGTGACTATGGCAGACACAACACGCACCAAATGGTCAAATTAAAACATAGACGCACGTGCAAGAGTTGGTGGTTTCTGATAACATCATCAAGCGTCTCTGATGGTACGAAATTCTAAGCAGTTACACTGGGCACGCTGGGGTTCAAAACATCACATTTTACCAATTTTGTCGACAAAATCGATAGAGTTTTTCAATCCATGTGTTGCAGAATTTTGTGGACAAAAGCAATGTAGTTTTTGTGATGTTGTGTATGCAATTGAGAAACTTAACAATTTTGTTGACTGAAATTGTATTATCTTTAGATTTCCGTGAACAAAACTGCTATACTCTTAAGTAAGCTATGGATTTTGTGAGATGTTCTGCCAATTTCATGCACAAAATTGGATAACATATGGATTACATGACTATTTTGTGCACAACATTTGATCAAAAAATGGATTGTGTGGACAAAATTAGAAAGCTTTTCAGATTTTGTGGACGAAATTCAGAACCTTACCTGATTCTGTGGACTAAATTGGTAAATTTAAGGATTCTGTGGACAGAATTAATAAACTTAATGATGTTGTGGACAAAATTGATATATTTAACAATTCTGTAGATCCTAATTCTCAATTTTGTGGACAAAATTCATAAAAGCTTACACCTTTGTGCACAAAATTCATAATATTATACGATTTTGTGCACCAAATTGATAAACTATCACAATTCCGTGCACAGAATTCAACAAGCTTGTTGGATTTTGTGAAATACTTTCAGTTTTGTGATTTTTTTTGCTTCCAGTTTTGTCCACAAAATCGTAAGAGTAGTTAAATTTCGTGGCGGGACTTTGACTTTGTAATTTGCTCTGACACGTGTATGAATTCTGTTGTGATTCCATCCACGAAAATGACAGGTATTACGATTTTGTGCACAAAATCAATAATGTTACACTTGTCACCCCATACCTTTGGACAGTACAATGAATGTCACCAAAATTACAATGATATTCAAAAGAGGCTTGTAGGATAACAGAGTAAAGCTCTCTCTAAAGAGGCTGCTGTGGTGGCACTGACCTGGATGGATGGGAAACCTTGTGAGGCACATGCTGCCAAGATGGCTGCCCCCAGCAACACAGGTTCACTATTGTCTGGTACCAATATAGGTAGACCTGCAACCAATGGATGGCCACAGTGTACATGTAATTCAATCATTTTCTGTCATTAGTTTGTCATAAAATGGGTTCACTATTATGTACCTTATCACCTTTCATCAAAACACTTTGCCATGCTACGTCATGGAAGAGACCTTCAAAGTTCCAACTGTCTCAACCCAGACAGGTTAATTTCTAATGATCAGTTTGATTCTTTTGTCCAAGTTATAACTAAACATGACATACTCTTACTTGTTGTAAACAATTTGTGCATATTATTGCACATACCTGATTATTTTTTTGTTTTAAAGAATTACCAGTAACCTAATGACCATAATGCAGTGGGCAAAATACTTCATTATTTTTCTACTAAATGTATATATATATATATATATATATATATATATATATATATATATATATATATATATATATATATATATATATATATATATATATATATATATATATATATATATATATATATATATATATATATATATATATATATATATATATATATATATATATATATATATATATATATATAATGCAGTGGACAAAATACTTTGTTCTTTTTCTACCAATTGTACATATATATACATGTATATGTAATAATACATGGTGAACACATTAAATAGAGCTCATTTTCCTTGAGGCATTTAATATTCAACTGTTTTCTATGTGTACATGAAAGTAAATAATGTCATGGTTTCCTTGACCTCTGAATGGACATCTTTCAAGGTCAAAGTTACTGAAAGAAATAAAACGTCAAGACCTTGGTTTAAAGCATGCAATAATTTTTACTTAAAAAGAATGCAATAATAATTATAAACTTGTAAATTAGTGCAGAAAACAAAACTATGAACTTGTGACAGAAACATGAGCTGACCTGTTACATCTGCATGTATCTGAAGATAGAGAGGGTTCTTGCAGAGCCCCCCTGAGGCACACAGCACGCCTATGGTGTGTCCATGTTTGTTCAGGCTTTCCACAATGTGTCTGGTACCATACTGCAATATAACATACACTTCAACATTCCAATTGTGCCCTTTAACCCTTTCCCCCTTATAATAAGACTGAGTCAACAGCTTTCCTTGGCATGGGTAAGTGCCCAACCCATGCCGAGGAAAGCTGTTGACCTGGGTCATGTTGTCTTGACAGGTCTCATCTTCAATTCTCAGTCAAATTGTTTTTCATTGCTGTTGAAATCAGTTGAAAACGCTGAAGCAGACGACATTTGACCACCAGCCGGTTCTGGCCAGTTTAAGGGGGAAAGGGTTAAGCTGGGGCCCCATATGAGGGGAAACCATGTACATGTACTGTTGTTAAGTTGAAAGACTGCTGGTTTGGCTGCACAGACAAGATATGTACTTTTAATTCAGGTGTGGATGATGACTGGCATAACTTCAACTCTGTGATCCTGTGTCATAAACTCAGACATGAATCCAAGTTAAAACTGAAGACTGGTCAGAATATATATTTGGAGGTGGAGGGGGGGACAGGTGCAAATAAAATTTGAACCACTAAATAAATTCACCACTACTGCCCCCACCCCACCCCCACCCCCACCCCTCGTGACCAAAATTTGCACCCAACATCCAGGGACAGATCTGAGCCTTCAAAATTTCTTGAGCCAAATGACTGAAACATTAGCACTTGGCTAATTGACTAATGAGACCAGCAGTCCCAGTGCATTGAAGGCATCATGCTGTAAAAAATACAGTTTATCACTCTTTTGTGGGACCCATTCTACTACAAACCTGGCTCAACAAATTAATTTCTCAGGTCTCTATTATCATTTTGATAATGTTAATGTACCTGCCTTTGGGGTTGTCTCTTGTAACTGGGACAACTATTCTGGTTCCCCTCTTATTTGCCTGGCAACCCTCTTATTCAAATCACTTTGTCACTTTGTTCTTACATTATCTTTTGATTTTATTCTATATATTTCAGTATTTTTTAAAAATTACATGTTAATTATATAGCTGGCTCCTGATGGCCTGTCATTGCATGACACATACAGGTACCCCAGTATACATGACAGATACTAACACTTTAATGTTGACACTATACAATGGCAAATAGTAACTCATCACTTCAGTTTCATGATATTTTAGTGCACTGGCCATTCAATGCTTCTTTTACAACACTTGTATGCTATGGTGTATACAAGGGGCAGGAATTCTAAATACAATGGTCAGAACGACCTTAAGACCCTTGGCCAGGGGAAAAATATGATGAATTGTGACTGCCTTGAAAATACGTCAAAGTCACTGAATGTTGAACTCAGCAAGCTTTTAGTGAGATGCTTCTGCGGCACAAGTTTTGTGACAGTAGGTCAATTTGTTCAAAAGTTAATCCATTCCCAAGGGTAATAGATGGACACGCACACACAGCCAGGATGACAACAATACCCAGTCTGCCAATAAGGCTGAGGGCATCAAATGAGGATATGGCCTGCCAAAATAATCCTCAGGGAAGCCTGAGAGTCCTCCCCATGAAAAGGGTGAACATTACATTTGAAATATCCCGATTCTTGTCCACTCCTTCTCCTCCCCTCTCTCCCCAATAAGGCCTGACTTAGTCCCTCAGCTCAGTGTCAAGGAGTCTGGCTAAACTTGTACAAGAAAATTGGTGTTTTTATTTCTGTTCCTACATGGACTGCAATGTAACTTCCCCCAAACCATGCTGTGTGATCACCCTACAATGTACTCACTGCCAGGGCCTGCACTGTAGCCAGATACTTGGAGGCCAGGTCCTCTGCCCCAGATGCTAGGGTCAGACCACTGACCTACAACATGTATAACACACAGACAGACACATTTTAGCAAATTTGTAACCACAGGACGACTCATGAGGAAATGACACTATAATTGTAAAACATTTGTTATATTTCAATTAATTGTTAAGTAAATACCAATGCTTCTGTGAACAGTAGCATGACAGTAACTTGGTCAGCTCTTAAGTGTTCATGATACAACAGCTGTATAGTGCTATCTGGTATTTAAGACTCAAGAATCTTGAAATGATGGTCTTGAAAAGTCACAGAATCTTTCCAACCACAGACTTTTTTCACAGCAACTCCCATCACTGACATGAGCAAAATTGGGTGACAGGACTAATTTATAATTGTAGCTTTTAACCCTTTCCCACTAGGAAAGCTGTTGATCAGGAGCCCCCTACTGTGATACAACTGAAGAGTTGAAAATGTGAATTAGAATTGCAATCCTCATCAACTTTCCCAGGAACCAGGAAGAATGTGTGCATTAATTGATATGAACCTCTATAAACAAATTTATTAAAAATCAGGGATATGAAGCATCGCCACCTAGTGACAAATTTTGCTTGACCCTACCACAAGGTACATTTCCACCAGGTTTCAGCATCATCTCAGCCACAGTATTGGAAAAGAATTAAAAAATATTGAAAACACACAAAATTCATACAAAAATAGGAAACAAGAAGCCTATGGTCCTAATGTTCTGCTGACACATAATTTGATGACCATCACCAAAAAGTAATTTCCTGAAATGCAGTCCCTCTATGACCTTAAGAAATTAATCATGGTCATCCATATGATTGACTTTCCTCTTCAACAGGGATTTAAATATTCAATTTAAAATGTGCACCCTGCATCCAGCTATCAATCCATGGTTTGTTCAAATTGGGTGATAACTTGTCAAGCTATTGAAGAAAAACAATAAACTTGGACAATAGCCAAACTGTGTAATAATCGTATTATGCCTGGTGACCCCAAAAGTAAGCCATTACAAAATCACCTCTTTCAACTTGACAGGTCTGTTCACATAAGAATAACATGTCAAGGTCACTCATAATACATAACATTTTAGCATTGTAAATGATCTATGTATATATCCCACTAATTTGGCATGTCGAAGTCAATCATTTTTCAAGATATGGAATTTTATATCTTTCACGACATTTTAACGGATAATTTCTGTCAAAGTACAGGTGGCATAGTATCATATACAACCAAGATTTTGACCTCGACTATCCCACTAAATTTCATTAAAATCCATAATAAATTAAATCTGTTAGACTTGTCAAAAGATTTTAACATTTTGACCCATACATGTATATTACATAATACTGTAGGTGACACCACCAATATCAAAATCAACATAAACATTTGTATACACTTTTTAGGCCTACATCCTGATAGTAATATGGGACTTACTCAAAAACCAGGGGGGGTCCAGCGCATTCACAAAGTTTTCACACTGTGACCTCTATATTCCAAGTGGCTATCCATATGACCTTCACCTTCAACTTGAATAAAAAAATGGGATATTCAAAATGTGTGCCTGGCATCCAGCTTTCCATACATGGTCTATTTTTCAAATTGGGTTTTCGAAATGAAGAAAAACAATAAAGTTAGACAGGAACCAAACACCATAATTATTGGGTCACAGTGACGAAATCACCTCTTTCAACTTTACAGGCCACCATGACCCAATGATTGTGTGACCTTAATCTATTTTTCAAGGTCATTAAGCACTTAAGGAGATTCAATTCAATATCTTGATAAAGAATAAGACAAGAGCGATACCAAATGTACCACAAATGTGTACATGTATCATGTGGAAGTTTGATATTGCATAATATGGCTAACCTTGATTCATTTTCAAGGTTGTGCAATGAATAAATTTCAGAAAATGATTTTTGGTGATGGTAGACAGCAGAGCTTTAGGCCTTTGGGCCTCTTGTTCCTGTTTGAGTTTATGCTGAATGATGTCTTGGGAGTACATTTACCGTTCCTTCAGTAATGCAGTTGTCTATTATTTCATGATCCAGAGGCAGTTGACCCATTTCTTGCATCTTTTTTTTTTTGTTGTTGTTGTTGTTGTTGTTGATAAAGTAAGTTAACAGGCAACCTTTGGTCAGCAATGCTAAAAACATTACAGTTCCATCAGTTAAACAACATAAAGGCTAGAGGTCCCCAGAAGTGTTCCATGCAATTTTTACATAATTCGCCAAGTTATTTCAGATATTTTTTTTCTTTGCCCAAAAATAAACCAAAAAATCATTAAAAAATCCTTAAGTAATGGAACATGACCATTTGAACAAACCTGACAGAGACCTACCCAAGGTACATCCCCACTAAGTTTGAAGTGGATCTGGCAACAAGTTCTGGAGAAGTGAACTGTGGACAAATGACAGATGTCAGGTTCAATCCACCCAGTTTTGGTAGGTGTAAGTCAGGGAGAAAGGGATAAACACAAGATATTTGCCAATTCCCATCCACTGTCTCCGGGGCTATTAATGCCACCTACACATTTAGAAGAGAATCCTATGCTGTGAGGACATTTACATGAACTGTCAAGTGAACAAATATTTACAAGACCTACATTTCTGGTGGCTCAATTGTGTTAAGCAAAATACATGTAATTAATTCTGTCATGTTTCACTGATAAGTAGAATTGAATACTTGGGCATGCAGGTTGCACCCTCACATCTTTGTTTTTTCATTTTTCCCAAATAAATTCTTACTTTAATTAGTCACCTACAAATTATATTTACTAAACATGTGCTTTACCCCTTCAGTCCTGTCTGATAATTTCACCAAAGTTGCCCCCCCCCCATTCACTTCTCACTTGAATAGTTCAACTGCAAAAATATATTTATAAAACGTGACATTTCCAGGAAGGGACAGCGCAGCACATCCACGTAGTCAAATAAAATAAAAGTGTACAATTTTTTAATGCAAATTTTCTTTGTGTTAAGCTTTCATTTCCTTATTCACATGTGTATGAAGAAAAATTATTGTGTGTGTGTTTGTTTTTTGTTGTTTTTTTTTTATCATTATGCAAAGAGCATATGTTAAGGTATAAATAGTCCCCTCGATTGTCTATGGTTAAGGCATTAATAGATCTTAATTACTTTTCACACAATTTTAAAGGTATGTGCCACTGTTTACAATATAAGGTCCAATATATGATTTTAACTTGTGGCAAAAGCTTGAAATATTCTTGCCTCCTAAGCAGACTTTCTTGGGGCGATACACTATGTTGGCCCCCAGCGGGGGGTAGTAGACCGCCAAGAACGGATGTTTAGCAGGCAAGAAATATTCAATATTCAACACAAATTGAAGTCAATCCATTGCCACTTGTTTTTATCTCAGCCAGCATAGTTAAGCTATCTTCAAAGAACATGATAGTGGTCCCCCTCTTATAAGGCCACCCTGAATGCAGCCAAAAAGTGGGCTTATAAGAGGGGTGGCCTCTCTTGAGAGGGAGAATATAATGGAAATACCATACTTTCTGCACAAGGATGCGGGCCTTTCAAGAGGGGTGGCCTCTAATGAGAGGGGCCTTATAAGAGGGGAACCACTGTGTAGGATGGACCAAAAGATATTGGTTCAAAAGCACTTACCATTCCTTTCAGGGAAGGATCCGCTAGAGGAGACCTGTTACCATGGTAGTCTGGCCACACATGGAGACATTGTGTCACCTTAGCAACGGAGGGAATGTCGTCTCTCTTCACCATGTGCAGTAGAATGTCATTGAGCACTACATGGACATGTTTTGAGCTAAACAGAAAAAGGTAATAAGAACTAAATGCTCATCTGATCCAAGTGTCTTGACCATGCATGACCACACAAATTTAAATATGGCTCACTGTAATTCAACCCAGGATTGTGGCTTTCCATATGCCAGTTAGACCCTTTCAAAAGAACACAGAAGTCCCATTATATTACACATTATTTTGAAGCCTATGCAACAAGGAATAAATATCTGAATATATCTCCCTTGTATTTTGAAATTTCAAAAAGTTATTCAATGAGGCAATATATGCTGAAAATGTGTAGACCCCTCCATAACCTGAAGCCATCCAATGCAACCTCCCAATCAGAATGCTGTATTCAGCCGACCAATCACCAATTGTTATAAAATTATTCCAACGACAACATACATTAGGGGGGAAGCAGACAATCATGTATGTAGCTATTATACTCATTGCAACGAGGTCCATTCCTCTTGACCAGACTATGTGATCACAAAACTATGGTCAATGTTTTTCTAAAATTCCAAAAGAGGTCCTGATGACCAGTCCAGTGCAGAGAGGCAGTAAGTGTGAGCAGGGACCTGTTCTGAATGGCAAGTCCCAGGTGTAAGTCTGCAAATCACCCAAGCCAAGGACAAATAAAAAAATGTCCCAGACATTCCTGGGTGTATATATATTTACTTTAATATGGAATATGGTAACCATAACCATGCATTTTTACTTTGACAATTTCATTGGGTAACAAGCCATGAAGAAAGCTTTGTATGTCAAATGTAAAAAATAACCTACAGCTTTGATGACAAAAAATATGTATATATACTGTCACATACAATTGACATTCCCATGATCCTCTCTCAAGCCACCGCTTTGTTCTCCAATGGGATGCTACTGAGCGTAATTAGGCAGCCTTTAGAGTATATCCAAACATTAAAATTGGATTTTTGGGGTGCCTGCTTTTACATTTGATTTAATCCTTTCACATATGTATGTCACTAGCTTAGACCCTCCCAAAAATATAATATATATTGGGACTTCAGCGTTCCTTTAAATTGAGGTGAAAAGAACACGCATTTTTTTAACACCCTTGCTTCTTGATTTTACATTTTTCTGTATGTACATTTATAATGTATGGTTACAATACACTGTCAGTAATGTTAGGGCTGGAGTGAATTAACATTGAAAAGTGTATGCGAGTTCCTGACATCAAATATCTATTTTGACTTGTATCTTATTGTCAGTCAATGCTCTGGGAAGAGACAGGGGGTGTGATTTACATACATATACATTGTGACTAGATTATGACAAGCATTTACAAGTTCCTGAGGTACAGTTTTGTGTGTATGGGATCTGTCAATTAACAAAAGTTACATTAATATGTATTTGCAACAAAAAGATCTGCCCTTCAAATTGTTTTTTTTCCCCGAAATAATTAATTCATGACACACCATTTGTGTTTACAGGCAGTTTGCATTTACAACCACAAAATCTGGTGGGGAAGTGGAAAGGGACTCAATTTGGACATCAAGAGAAATGACAAGAAGGCTTTTTTTTGCTCATCTGAACATTTTGTTTTCTTGTGTGTGAGAGATTCATGAAGAAATTTTGACACAGCTTTTCTCTTTCAAAATTTTCATGATGTATATAGATGTCCTTGAATTACATGGTTGGCACTTCAAAAGTCTTATTTACAATTGTTGTTTTTTTTTTTTTTTTTTAATGCTGAGGCTAAGAGATTGTTCATATTTCTACAATAAGTAATTCTGAAAATAAACATTGTATTAAATCAGCACTTTTACCATCTATGTTTGTTTGTTTTGTTGATTTATAACTATTTGATTAAATTGAATAACAAGGAGTATGTATTTCAATCTTCATATACCATTGCTTTGACCATCTCTTTTTGGAGGAATTTTTGGCCCTGAAAAGAGCCATTGTGTCAGGTGCAAATATAACGGCTGTTTTAGCGGGTTATATGCTAACAGCAGCTCCCTGTTGTATCTGGCCATGGATCTCCTGAAGCTCTTCCACCTTCCTACTGGCAAACTCCTGATACATAGCCCAAGCACTATGAAGAACCAGCAGCCTCATGTCCAGGCTCTGGCAGAATACACGTAGTTGACTGTGCTTGGCACGGCGCTGGCGGGCTCGCAGTTCCTTGACCTTGCTATACAACAGGATGATCTGGTCACAGGCACCATGCAGCTGCTTCTCAACTTGCTGGAACCTAGCCTTGGTGTTGCGTTCAGCACGTTTCGCTTTCATTCTTGTAGATCTCTGTTCCCTTGGAGAGAAACCGATGAAACTGAACATCAGTCCTGTGACCTCCCATATAAAGACAGTGTAGCCTGGAGCACAAGCTGCCAGGAACCCAGGAGCAAAAGCTGCCAGCCTGACTTGGCTGGAGCAAGGCCTGTCACAGTGGGAGCACAGGCTGCCTGGTTCCCTGCCTGTATGTGTTTTGCCATCTTGGCCATGTTACTGTGTTTGGACAGCAATTGAAATCACGCCTGCATGGTTTGGGTGCCATTGTTGTCTTAAACACCTGTACACAGTCTACTGTCTGTGGACTCTGATGGCTATGTACACAGAGACCACTAAACTACATTGACACAACAACACTTTGTCTGCATGGCCATAACCTGACACACTGACCAGGTTTTAATACTATAGTAAAGTAATTTCTCCTTAACAGTCAATTATGTTGCCTGCATGACGAATGTACAAAATTACTATTTACACATTTAGTTTCATTGTAACACATTTGGGTCAATGGACAAACCAACATCAAAGTTCCAAGGGATGGTTCAATATTTCCATTCTTTTCTTCTTCTTGTTTTTTTAATTAGTGGTTAGAGTACTAAATTTTGTAAACCCCTCCCTCTCCCCCACCCCAATCTGCACTGTGAAAACAAACTTTCTTGCATTTGAACCAAAATACCATGAAACTTGTGTCAAAAATTTCCAATGCTTTCCATCATATCAGTACAAGCCAATATAATCACCCACCCACTCTCACTCCCACCCCCACCACCCAAAAAGAAAAAAAAGTAAGTGTTCATTAGAAAATGTTGAATCACTTCTAATGTAATACCATTTCAGTGTTCACGTTTTTTAAATAAGGAGCAGTACATAGTCAACTCTTTGAAACTGAAAGCTGAAATGTATGCAAAAATGCAGTACGTTGCTTGACAGTTATGTTTTTTCCTTCTTGTTTTATTCTTTTTGTTTTTTTAAACTAAATTACATGCATGGTCCTAACATTTTTCCCCCTTGTAAATTTTATTGCTCACACTGACTGCAAGTCCAATGTTGTACACACCAGTCAAGTTGCTACAACTGGGATCCTGCAATCAACGCAACTATATAAGGGTTTCAAATGTGACAATCTATGACACTTCACATGGCCACTGAGAGTGAGAGTCTCATCACTCCAGCCTTTTCCACGTGCTCTTCATTTTACTCACTGCATTTTTTATGACAGGTAAAGAAGTTAGCGAGCTGTACCTGTGGCATTGACATATATGCTGTCAGGTATCAAACAACTGCCATGAAAAGCACTAAGATGTGGCAAGAGCTGCCATCTCATGGTCTGCTGTTGTGTTAAGTGTATCAACAGACTGCCATTGTAAGCATTAAGCATTGATAGGAGCTGCCATCTGGTGGCCTGATGGGCAGGGTGTGATGTGTCAAGTGCCACTCAAGTTTGCTCATGTTGTGACAAACTTAGATAAATCAAGCATCAGATTTGCACATTGAGAATTAGAACTCAACCTAATGCCAACATTTTGCTTGTGTCAGCATGAGTCTTACCCCACCATGACTGTCTCAGTTGCCAGTTTTTGTCCTAAGCTTGTACGACTCATTTTGAATTTTTCACGACATAGACATAAGCACTGCTCACAAACAGTTTATTACTGAATGTCTCCTGTGGGAATGGTCAATGTTCTTGGTCCTCATTTCATATATGCTTATGCATGTGTGTGTGTTTAAAATACAATAAAACATGGTGAAAAGAGAAAATTTTCCCAAGAACTAATATAACATAACATAGCATTACACTGCATTACATTACATTACATTACATTACATTACATTAAATTATATCACAGGAATGGATTGCTCCTGGAGAATATGTAGACATTTAAAAAAAAAAAAAAAGACTGAATCAGTTTTGAGACTCAAAATGCCTGGAACTGGAAACATATGTCTGATGTATATTGTATATTCCACTTTCCTATCTCAAAATACAAAAGGTGAGCACTGTCACCGGTACCCTGTCACCAGGCCAAGAACAAAGTCCGTTTTAGCAAGGCAGTTGTTCTTCTTGGTTCATTACCAGTCAGCCATATTGATTCAATCATTATCTCTACCTGTTTTTTGCCTCTTCTATAACCCATGGTTTAGCAATATGTGTGTCAATAACATGGTCAATCTGAAAAAAAAATAAACAAACAAATATGTATACAAATGTTGAAAATACACATTAACCCCTGCATGATTAGTAAAAAAAAAAAAGAGATTAATTATATTAAGTCAAAAATTTTCTGTGGTGTGAAGGGGGCACCAAGTGCATGATCCAAGTCACAGGGAATTAATAACCTGGTTATGGTAACCTGATTGGTCTACAATTCTTACTCAAAATGCTTTCTAAAAATAAACTTTTATGTTGAAACTGTCAACATTTGACATCCTGGGGCCCAAAGTCTATTTGAGCGCGACAAGATCAAATCAGCAACATACAGTGGTGGGTATCCAGTACTTTACTCTCAGGGAACATAGACCAAATAATTACACCAGACAGACAGTCAGTTATGTTCTTCACTCTGCTTCTGTTCTTTTATCCCGAGCTTGAAATGCAGACCAAACTTTTATTTACCCGCCAACACAAAGATACATGGTGTGATTCTATTTATAAGGACTTGCAAAGTGTCTGCACGATTTGCTGTCTGAACTTTTCTGCTTCCGTAATTTTTACTTGAATATATTTCATGAGTTTGAAATCTTTGAGAACTGTTGCTTGCTGGTTTCATATAAATACTCCCCATGATTTGAACAATTTGTTGTCCACTGCAGAGGTTCCAAAAAAAAAACCTCCCAAAAATTATGGGAGATCTCCCGAAATTTAACTTATTTCTTTGAAGTGAAGATCTCCTGAATCTTAAAAAAACCTCCCGAATAATCAAGTTTTGCCATAAAAAGTTGACATTTTGCATAAATTGTCTGTGTTGTAACAGTGTTTTTGTGTATTTTCTGCTAACTGACTGTGGTAAACAGCATTTTAAATGTGTTTTCCAATTGCCTTTCTTACAGCTAATTTTTGGAATTTTAAACCATCAGAATGCACCATTTAACTGTATATTCTCGCATCGGGGGGGGGGGGGGGGGGGCACACCCCTCACCTCCAGAGCCCTACCCCCACAGTCCATGCAATCTCCTGAATAAGGAACATCTCCTGAATTGGGAGAAAATAACTTGGAACCTCTGCCACAAGCAGCTTGGCCACTTGGTGCAATATCAGTAAGCTGTGCACTTGAGTATGTATAGTGAGCCCCATCTTGAGAGGCCATTCCAATGATACGGTAAACCACCAGTCTTAAAAGGCCATCTATTTAGGATACCTTGTTCGGTACTAGTCATCTTATTTATACATGTACCTCCTATAAACGACCACCTGTCTTGAAAGACCACAATCTGGTCATCCTGCAGCGGGGCTTTTCAGACAATTAGTTTTACTGTATGCAGTCAATTCACTTAATTTTTGCTGTATCTTTATTTTTGCTGTATCTTCATTTTTGCTGTATCTTCATTCGTCTTGACTTTGCTGATGGCACAAAAGCAGGAAAACAAAAACAAAATGAATTATTATTTTAACATAGCCTTATCAGGAACTATGTCCACAACAGTGAATATCGGAACTTCTGTTAAATACTTTGAATGCAAAAACTGTGAAAATAAAAACATGTGAACATAAGCAAATTTACAGTACATGCGTGAGTATGTATACATGCATCCAAACATATTATACATACATACACACAAACATATATTTCTTTTTTGTCTTCACATACCAGCTTGCCTGCTGCACTCTGACCTCCCTCATTAAGAAACAAGCCTGGTACCATGGCTGAATAGTATGGTCCCCACACTCCTGGTACAAACAGCGCCTCATGGCTCACCTGTCACACAATAAGTTTTGCACTTTGTATCGTTTTAAACTGAAGTCACAATTCATTGCATTACATTACACTTCCAGAATGTGTGCTGTATTTTCATTGCATTAAAACAAGTACAGTGGTAGCTGCTGTTTAAGACCACCCTTAATGCCAGACAAAGGTGGTCACATATGACAGGTGGTCTATCACTGCAGGTAAGCTAGGAAAGAAATTCATGGCCAGTGTCTTGAAATGACAGTCTTAAAAACTAGTGGTCTTTCACAAGAGGTGGTCTTTAGAGCAGGTACCACTGTACCAAGTATGTAACATGCTGTACACACATCTATCAAACATAACATAATTTTGTTTAGGTGTATTCATTGACGATCTCAATTGAATAGTTTTAACAAGAAAGATGCAGAAAAAAGGACTAATTGCTCATATACATGTACATGTACCTCGACCTTCTTTTTAAGGAAAACATTGTTACTTACAGCCATGTGACAAGTGGAAGTACCAAGTATAAGAGCCATGCGTGATGTCACTGGATTAGAAGGGTCCAGGTTGTGACCTTTTGCACTACATCCAATACTGCCTGTGAAGAATATCAATAAAAAAACAGACATTATTTGGCATTTCGAACATGCCAATCATGTGATAGTAGTCACTCACAAAATAAAGGTTTTGCTACATTGTACATTAAGGTTCTGGAAGTTTCTCATGTAGCATCTTTTAAAATCAGATTAATGTAATGTTACATTTTAAATTGTTGTCATGGTTGCCTCCTTTGACACACAGTATGGGAAGATCTTGTGACAGAATACTGGACTCTACATGGATCTCCTAGGCTGCAACCTTCTTGAAATATATTCTGTTACAAGTTGATATAGAAGTTAACCATGTAGCTTGTCTGCTAAGGGGTCAGCCAAATTTATCCACATTTTCAAAAGTGTACACAGAGTACTCTTTCTTGTAACCCCCTCCCTCCCCCCAAAAGAGTACTCTAAATATTGATCAACAATTTCAGAATTAGCTAAAAACATACATTGATCTTGACCCCCTCCCCCTGCATACTCTATATACTAATGTGAAAATGTTGATAAAAATGGCTGACCCCCAAACAGACCATTGTCTGTGTTTTTTTTCCCCCACTCCACAAGTGTTGTGGAGATACAAAGTTTGGTCTGCTTCACAGGCAACAATGTCGCAGGTTTTGTGTCAATGTTACAGTTCAGGTGTGCACTCACCCAGTCCCCCAGCATGTGCATCTATAATGGAGGTTGCCACAGGGGTGCCTGGCTTTAACCCCAGGTCATTAGCTGCTTGCTCTGTCAATCCCTGTCCACAGGGCTGGCCTGGGGTTAGTACATCTTTTCCTGAAGTGATAAGAGCATCAACGAATATCAGCTAAAATCCTACACGGTGCAATCAGCTGTTAAAGTCAATCAAATATTGATAATTACAACACTTAAAGCATAAAATAGTTTGGACATGCATGTGTTGGTCTCAAATTGTAGTGGGTTCATTAATGTACCTGAACAATCTGCTTAATGTGTGAAAATTACCAAAATTGTAAATTCTGATTGCATAATCATTAAAACTCTGTATCAGTTATCTCCACAACAAAATTTGAGCCTGCATAGGGCTATGTTTGTTAGCCACCCTAAAGTGATACAGACAGTGAAATAATTCCTCCTACTCCTCCTCCTCCTCCTCCCATCACCATATATAATTATAAATGTACTTTTGGAGGTCCCTTCCATTATCTCTAATATTTATACAACCATTGCACACACAGTGTCATGTGAATGGCTGAGACGAAGTTTTCCTATGCAATTTTGAAGCAATTGGTTCGGCAGTTTTGAATATTTTTTAAGACTTTGCCAAAAAATGGACAAAAAAGTCATTAAAAATCCTAAAATTCATAAAGCATGACCATTTGAGCAAACTTGATAGAGACGCACCCAAGGTTCATTCCTTCAAGTTTGAAGTGAATCTTGCTGATGGTTTTGGAGAATTCAAAAATGTGAATTGTGGACAAAGGATGACACATGTCTAACCACCACACAAGCTCATCTGACTGACAAGTCAGCTAAGGTTAAAATTTGCCTGCGGAAACCTACCTATTTTGACAAAATCATCTTGTATCAAATCTTGTAAGCCTATTTGCTGGAAGAAGGTGCTGTCCCAGCCTTGATGACCCTCACCATCCACTCCGTAGGTCCACTTGCACACCAGTGAACACAGTGACCTGAAACAGTACAGCAACTATTATTAACCCTTTCCCCCTTGAATTAAGACTGAGATAGTGAGTCAACAGCTTTCCTTGGCATGGGTTGGGCACTAAGTGCCCAACCCATGCCAAGGAAAGCTGTTGACCTGGGGCATGTGATCATTAAAAGTCTCATGTACATTTCTCAGTCAAATTGTTTTTCATAACTGTTGAAATTATTTGAAAACACTGAAGCAGACGACATTTGACCACCAGCCGGTTTTGGCCTGTTTGAGGGCGAAAGGGTTAAGCAAACGCAATTGGCAAGTTTTGCCAGAGGGTTCCTTAAAACTCAGAACAAGCACCATCTATTTTATATATACATGTATTATATACCATCCCAAATGGGACCCTCTTATCATGGAGAAACAGAAAAAGATGAGGAATGAAATTACTACAGTTAGACAGAACAATGTACTGGGAGTACTTCAACACAACACATGCATATCGCCAGTCCTGTTGCTTGGCAACAGGAAATAAGCATCTGCCACAATGCAACCATACTGATACCAGTGGTGGCACTAACATTTCAGGAAAAAACAGAATGTTAATTTTGATCATGATGATGATTTCCAGCTCTAAATTAACACTTTTCTGAAAAAAACAAATCCAAGTCATATTGTCATATTTCCAAGAGCAACACATTTTGTGTTGCTTGACAGAGATTCCCATGTACAAACAGAACAGTTACCACCAATGGCAGAGTCATTTATTGATCTGACCCTAACTTTAATCTTAAACTTAAAATCAATGTGGTTTGCACCCTAAACTACTTAATCCTTGGCTCAATGTTCAATCAAAACTTGAAGGACTACCCAATATATGCTCTTGGCTACAAAATAAACTTAAGAATTTACAGGTTCATTTTATTTAATCAATCTTAGTTTGATCCAGTATTTAATCTTTTGAGCCAGGATTATAAAATTTTTGATAAATCAAGATTGATTTAATAAAATGGAACCTGTAATTCCAAAGTTCATATTACAGTGGAGAACATAGATTAATTAATCCTGCAAGTTTAGATCAAACATTAGGCCAATGATTCAGCAGTTCAAGGCCCAAAGGCACATTGACTTTCATTCACGCATAAGCCCCCTAGTGCCAAATAGTCTGGTACCTCTCTAGTACTGGAGGTATGAAAACCACAAAAAAATATTCACTTCCAAAACCAAAGAACAGTAAGTTTGTACAAATAAAAGTGTCACAATTTGCATCAAAGTTAACCTGTCTTGTCACTAAAGAGGTGATAAATGACTGATGATTAATCAATGTGGAGATATCAAGGGTAGAAACAGGTTTTTCGGAAACACCAACATGCACCTCCAACACAAGAAAGTACTGGACAATTTGGCATTAGGGGGCGCATGTGTGATTTTAGGATTAAATTCAGGATCAGATTAAACTCTTTGTGAATCTGATGAACAATGTGCTAAGAGTGCCAACCACTTACCTGGTTAAGCTTCCAGTGGCCCTCCAAGTGAGGAAGTCTGGAAGATCAAAGAAATGACCAACTTTATCCCAGCAACTCTCCTTAAGATTCTGCAACAAAAAATTGAATAACATAAAATAATATACCACAAACTTTTTGTATTGTATTTGTGTCTTTTTGTCCAGAACCACTTCCTAGTAGTCATTACCCTATTCCTATCCCTATAAATCTCCCCTCCATATGATAGGAAAGTGGTCATACATATTCACCTGACTCAGACTAACCTTAGTGGAAACTAACATGGTAAACATGTTTGTCATTGGTGTCTGCTTTGCCTGGCAAGTCAAGCTTCACTTGCTTCCACGCAGCTGTGGCATAACATGATTTACAATACAAAAAGTAACAACTTTAGACTTGCCATGTCAGGTTAATGAAAGATATTTACCTGAGGAATAGCATGCAAATCTGACCTATTATTCCAACTAAATATTCAACAATTTTGATG
This sequence comes from Hermodice carunculata, assembly GCA_964020975.1. NCBI lineage: Eukaryota > Metazoa > Annelida > Polychaeta > Eunicida > Amphinomidae > Hermodice > Hermodice carunculata. The sequence goes on along the minus strand of OZ026622.1, from coordinate 70,741,692 downwards.
CTATGTGTACTTTGCAATGAGTTTATCTGTAAGGGGGTAAGGTCCCAGTGCACTGATACAGGTAATAAATTTGTCCCAGTACAAGATAAGGAAAATAAGAAAATGTAGAAATAATGGCTGGTATGCAGTACATGAAATCAAGGGACTTCCAGTACATATAAGTATGGTAAACAAAAATACCCAGTTAGCCAGCATGGAAAAACCCTTTGTCCCCCTCTATCTGCCTAGCCAGACCTTGACTCATTCCATACTATGGTCACAGGGCTTGGTCAGTGGTTCTGGCACTGCCTGGCAAGTGATGCTGCAGCTGCCCTAGAGTCAAGGTCTGGCTAGGCAGATAGAGGGGGACAAAGGGTTTTTCCATGCTGGCTTACTGGGTATTTTGACTTGCTAGGCAGTGCCGGAACCACTGACTTAAGACTATAGGCATGTTGGTACTTGAACGAAAGCTCTTTTCATGAAGAATTTAAATATACAATTGTCGTCTTAAATCTAGGTAAATATACGGAAAAATCAGGGACTGGTATGGACTGAGTTAAACTGCCTTCAATTTTTCTTTGGAAGATGAAACAATGGATGTCAACACTGAGCCAGCAAAACTCGACAGCAAAGTGAGTAATCGGCTAAGGCCAGCAACTATTTCGTGAAGCAGGCCACAGTGGAATGAAGTTTGACTTCTGCTGTTTTACCTCTTTTAGCCACAGCAGCTTTGGTGTCTGCATCTCCAGTGAGATAGTTCCTCCCACGTACTTGAGGACTGGGTGGTGGGTAGCATTGATACGGGACGCCTGCTCTGCTGCTCGGTGGTCCATCCACATCAACACGTTCCACTGACTCAACCCTGAAACCATATGGGACATGCACATGACTTTCCTGTCAAAATCTCTCACTCTACTGCTAGACAATGGTTAGAATGAGCCACTGTGATACTGACATACTGAGGAAAAACCAAGTGTTACAGTTTTCTGAATTAAAAATACTTTTTAAATAGATGTATAAGTAACAGTATAAAAGTACTGACTCACAAACAATATAAAAAAAAACACTGACTTGAGACAATATAAACAAGAGGCCCATGAGCCTAATGCTCTGCTGGCACCGTGGCCATATTGCACCTGCATCTTCATTTCAAAGTTGCAAGTCCTCAAGTGGCTTCTGAACATATAAAACTTATGTACATTTAGCATATGAAATGTCCACTAGATGGCACTTTGCTCCACATGTAATCATAGCTTATTTGTGCAATTCCTATGGTGGATATTGTTGCATATGCCAAGACAGCAATGAGTGAGTCCTTAACTTTATGTCCTAAGTGACATTGGGACAGAAAATTAAGGTCACCCAGATCATGTAATATAAGAGGCCCATAGGCCTGGTGTTGTGCTGACATTGCCATTGATGTCCTAGCTACACCCTGCTATTACAAAATCACCTCTTTCAACTTTATAGGCATGGTGACCTCAGAAAAATATGTCGAGGTCACTGATATTATATCAAATTCTAGCTTTGGCTGGCATTGTCTACATATCCTGTAAATTTGGCAAGTCTAATCTAATAACTTTTCCAAATAATAGGTGGCACCACTAGTATCATAAGCAACTTAGACTTTGATCTCCCCCACAATCCCACCAAATTTGGTGAAGGTCTGCCAAAAATTAAATATCCTAGAGATCTTTAATTGCATAATATTGTAGGTGGCGCCACCGATATCAAAATGAACCCTGATTTTTATACACCTTATAAGTCCTGAAAGTTATATCAGGCTAACTTGAAAACTGTGGACGCTATTGCGGTCACAAGATTTTTACATTTTGACCTGTATATTACATAATACTATAGATGGTGCCACCAAGATTGATGTTGACAAAGATTTTTATACACTTTATAACTCCTAAAGGTTATATGGGCCTATCTCAAAAATTGTGGGGTGCAGCGCAATTACGAGATGACCCCTATATTCAAACTGACCATTTGACCTTGACCTTCAATTCGAATAAAAAATTGCTACTGTTCAAAATATGCACCCCACATCCAGCTTTCCATATATAGTCTGTTTGTTCAAATCAGGTAATAACTTTTCGAGTTATTGACGAAAAACAATAAACTTGAGCATTTGCCAAACTCCATAATTACTGGGTCACAGTCACCCCAAAAGTAGGTCACAAAGTATCGTTCTATGTATTATATAATCAAGTGCAATTTTCATCTGGAGGCTAAATTTACTTTGCCATTGATGTCCAAGCTACACCCTGCAAATACAAAATCACCTTTTCAACTTTACAGGCATGGTGACCTGACAAAAAAAGATCAAGGTCACTGATGTTATACAACACTCTAGCTTTGGCCATGGTCTATATATCATATAAATTTGGCAAGTCTAATCTAATAACTTTTCCAAACATGGAATTTTTTACCTTAAAACACATTTTGGCTCATAATTGTTGTCAAAATATAGGCCACTAGTATCATTAGCAACTCAGACTTTGACCTCCCCCACAATCCCACCAAATTTGGTGAAGATCCACCAAAAATTAAAGATGCTAGAGTGTTCACAAGATTTTCACATTTTGACCCCTATATTACATAATATTGTAGGTGGCACAACCATTATCAAAACAAAAATCCCACACCCTGTAAGTCCTGAAAGTTACATTGGAGTAACTTGAAAACTGTGGACAGTATCGCACTCACAAGCCAAAAGTTTACAGACGGCTGGACAGACAGAATGACGGACGTCTCTAGTATATTACACTTATACAGAAAAACATGACCCATGTGCATAATTTTTAAACCCAACAATGACAGCAAAGAGATTCCAGAGTTACCAAAACATCACCATTCATCTTCCAATACCAATGTGAAGAAACAAATTTCACTCCTCACTTGAGACAGGCAGTCACCCATAAAAAGCAACTGGTGGTTTTAAACCAGTCCTCTCAACCATTGAAATATTCATCATTAAATACAGACTATAGTGTTACCAGAATATATAGGCCTAACCACTCAAAATCCAAATTTTAACACTTCTGCCAAAAATAGAAAGAGAAGTAATAGGCCTATCACTTTTTGGTTCTCCTGACAAGTTCTTCGGTTGAGTTTACAGCAAAAGAAGAAAGTAGGCTTATATTGTTTTGTGATATTTACGAGTCTGGAACATTATGGAATTAATAAGTTAACTTTATTGAATCAGGGATGGACATGTGTGATGCTATAAGCTCTGCAACCTTTGGTCAGCAGAGCTAAAAACACTTATTTGAGACAAGGTATGTGTCTGTACTTGCCAAAATAGAAAGTTAATTTCCCTTTCACGTTTCAGTCAGATCTACATATATTCTTGAATTAACTTATTCTCTATTAGGGATGAGACCACCAACTAATTAAACATGATAAACAACATACATATGCACACCAGTACCTGATGACACTCACCTGAAGGGCTGACTGTTACTGGCTTGAAGTCTGTGTCCAATGCCACCAAAGAACAGGTGGCATCAAACCCAACCCCATGTATGTCTGCTGGTTGTACGGACTGTGTCACACTCTACAACAAAGAAACATCTGCTTAATAGGAATTCTACTTGCCTGCTCAACAGACCTTCAGAGCCTTAACTTTTTGATCAAGTCCACAAACGACTGTAAGCCAAATTCTATCCCAGTCACACGCACATGTACGGCAAATTTGTCTTTTTTTCTGGGCATAAATTTGTAACAAAGCACAGCAACTAAGCCTTCACATTCATTGCTGATGTTGGTTCCTTAGGGTCAGCAGCCAGCACATTGTGTTTCATCGACCTTGCTTTCATAAACAAGCATAACGTGAAGTCTACTGTTAGCCCAATGCACGCCGCACGCACTGCATGACTCCCCAAGTGGCAAAGCTGATTTTCTGGCGGTTAAAGGGGGAGATGGGTCTGTCACTTGAGGCGTTTTTCATATTTAAGTTGATCAGTTGTGCATGTTTTTCTCTTGCAACATTATTACACTGCGGGAAACAAGCACAGAATGGGGTTTAACTACTTCTGGGGCGGATTGGACGTTCAACTGGGCCCTTCCATGAAGGCTTGGGAGCCGTCAATGCCCTCCTTCATCGGGCATAGACTAAACCTACCAAACCTTCATGAAGCAGGCTTAGTTGAACATCCAATCCTCCCCCGAAGTAGTTAAACCCCCCCCCCCCCCCCCCGATACATATCTGCCCTGAAGAGGCAAAGCATTTTCTTTGTCCACTTGCCACCTTCTTGAGTCCTTCAATCCAGGACTGACCTCAAGCCATCAGCCAGGGGAAAAAGAAGAAAAGCTAGTCCTGCAAGCAGGTCAATAGGTAAATACAGTGTAACTGTTTCATGTATATTCCATTTTTAACTCAACAAACTTGATGCACATAAATACGGGGCTCAAAGGAGGCTTGTTAATGAAAATGCCCACATGTATCAAATTAGAGGCATTATCCCACAGAAAGCAATCAATTCATTTTAGGGGACCAGTCCCAGACTCCATCACCAGAGTACATGTATTTTAAACTTCAGCCTTACCTGTCCGCAGAAGAATAATCTTTCACATGAAGCCATTTTTTATATGTTTTTTTTTTTTTTTTTTTGACAAATATACTGATCCAAATGCCCTCATCATTTTCATAAATCTTGGTGACCTGATCATATCCTTTTTTCCCTTGAATTATGAATGTTAACTCCCCTCCTTGGCATACATGTACATGTATACTGGTTGGTATTAAGTACTGAAGGTGACCAAGTCTTATCATAATTCTCACTTGGGATGTTTTGATGAGCTTTGGCAGTTCATTAATGCCATGACAGAAATTGTAACTCTCTGACTGTTCTTTCATTTCAAAACTTTAAACATTGAATTCTGATGAAGACTGAACTTTAGAGACTTGAAGTTTTTTAGGCCTAAAAATGAAGGATTTTGCGTGCAGGCAAAAGCATGTACTTTTAGTGAAATAACTACAGGCATGCTGACACTTGAATAAAACATCTTTTTTACAAGATGAATCTTGAACACAAATCTTATACTTTTATTGTGGTTCAGAGGAGTTCATTCTATGCAGTTTGACTTGAGTTGCAGGTGCAGAAATTACTTCTGATAAGACTGAAATTGGGCAGCCAGATTTATGTCAGGGCGTAACTGTGGCTTGTTTGTAATGAGTGAAGTTGCCAGTCAAACTACTCGACCTACTTCCACATATTTTCCATGTATACCTAGACCTTACTGCAACAGTTTTACATATTCTAGTCCACATTTGTGGAATCTTGTCCATGAAAGTGTTCAACTGGCCCCTTCAGTTGACCCTTTTAAGGGGCTGGAACACTTTTACAACATTAAAATTAGAAAATGCTATTTTTTTTTAAATATCTTACAGCTGATTTTCATTTGGACCCACAAAAACTATTTATCATATGATAGGGCATATGGGAGACTAATAAAGCCATCATTTATGCCCATGCGATCAGCTACATGTATCCCGTAAACGATAGCACTTCCATATTTGGTGACATGTGGTTTGCCGGCCGGTATATCAGCTGTTTGAATGCGACCTCATAACATTGTAGTACAGTCGATGATACTCATCCGCCCGTAACGTCATCAAATTTTAATCAGTTTTAAAATTGCAATTAAATTTTCCATATTTTAGGTTTCAGCAAAAAATTAGCTCAAATGCATTTTCAGATAAACATTTGGTGTTGATCAAAACTGACATAGCCTATTGCTGGCTACCAAACAGTATCTCAAATTTTCCATCAAGGGTTAAGTTAATTTTTAAAGCTTTTAAATTTATTCATAATTTTGAAAAAAATTCAATACGATTTCTATGACTTTTAAAAAATTTAAATAAGCTCTTTTTAAAAAAATCTAACTTTTTTCAGACACAAGAACTGGATCAAATTTGATGTTACAAGCTAACTTGTATATTAATTTTTGAACATGCTATTTTTTATTTTATGTAAACTTTGCAATTTTTAAATGAAATAAAATCGAAATAATTGAAATGGTTAAATCTAAAATCCAATAGTACATTTACATTTGGACAAATAATTTCTTTCAGAAAATACATACTTTTGATAGCCTTGCATGAAAAACAAATGAAATGATTACATTTTAGTACAAGAAAGTCACCAAGTATACTAGCCCCTTAAAACACTTTATTGACAACATGTGAATAGTTACTTTTATGACTGTTTCGTCTGTTTCGTATACTTTCATGTACCTTTCTTTCTCTTATCTATCAATCTGATGTTGTTGATGCATGTGTATATTTGAATTTTATGTACATTTTATTTCAATGCAGGGCTGGAATGTAAACTTGCTTATGCTAATTCTGTACCCCTGGATAAATAAAGTTCTTATCTTATCTTAGTTGGCACTGAAAGAGCTAAGGCTTGGAGACTGTACGGTAGAAGCGGTACAGCAGCAGCAGCAGCAATGGCCTCCCATTGCTTCCAGTCAGTCTTAACTCATTCCATACCAGTCCCTGATCTTTCCATATATTTACCTGGATTTAAGATGACAATTGCATATTTAAATTCTTCATGAAAAGAGCTTTCATTCAAGCACCAACATGCCTATAGTCTCAAGTCAGTGGTTCTGCCACTGCCTGGCAAGTCATGCCAGGAAGTGCCACAACCACTGACCAAGGCCTGTGACTATAGTATGGAATAAGTTAAACTTCCCTTTTTTGGTTGCCTTTAATTTTACTATCAAAGACATATATTTTGAACACAAAAATACATTAATTGAGACAGAATAACCTTCCTTGATATGAATGCTTGGTAACTGGATTTAGTTAACCCTTTCCCCCTTAAACCTGTCAAAACCGGCTTGTGGTCAAATGTCGTCTGCTTCAGCATTTTCCACTGATTTCAACAGCAATGAAAAACAATTTGACTGAAAATTGAAGATGAGACAACATGACCCAGGTCAACAGCTTTCCTCGGCATGGGTTGGGCACTAAGTGCCCAACCCATGCCGAGGAAAGCTATTGACTCAGTCTAAATTCAAGGGGAAAGGGTTAAAGAAAGCTGCTGACTAACTTGACTCAGTGCTCAATTCAAGGGGAAGAGGCTTACTATGTGTGTGAAGAAGTTTAACTTCCCACATAATGCCCCTGTAAAGCATGCAGCCTCACCCTGACCACCTGACAGCACCCGTGCCATATGTTGTCGGAGGACTGCTCATACAGACCCTGCTGGGGCTCCAGGATGTCTATGGAGTGAGAGGCCGAGTTCACAAGGTGTCCTTGTTTGTCCACTAGTCCAGCTCGTACACTGCCTGTCCCCACATCCACACCGATGTAATATGGTGCCTCTGACATTTTAACAAGTTCTCAGTCTGTACTGGTTATACATTCTTTGTATGCTGCAAAGACACAATTGTAATCAGTTAAAACACGTGAATATTGAAAATGTAAAACTTGTGTACGAGTGCACTAATTTGCATATCTACATACACACAAGTTTACCTTAAAAAATCCAACATAGCGTAGTTGAAACTGTTACATTTAACATAATATACAGTTTTAAGATGACACACATTGCACTAACAAGTTCAGTGTTCCATGAGCAGGTCATAATGTATATGATACAAAATGTCTGTCCCAGGAAACCCTTCCCCCCTTAACCTGGTTGGAACCAGCCAAATGTTAACTGTCATCTGCTTCAATGATTTACCTCTGATGTTTTTGTCACAGAAAAAAAAAAAAAACACAAACAAAAACAGAAAAACTTAAAAAACTGTTGATGACACCTCAGATTGCTTACCCGGAGTCAACAGCTTTCTTTGTCTAGTATTGAATATCATCAACAGTGAACTTTAGGACCACAGATGGCAGCACTTGATGGTGCTCGTTAGCATAAATTTGGTTACTTTAACTTGCTGAACAAAAGGTTCAAAATGTTAATGGTGCACCAGCTTCAAATATGCTGAGCAACAGTGTCAAACAGCACGGCTTACATATGTTAGCATGTGGTGAAGCCTGGAAGGGGCATGGGCAGGGCAAGCCAGGGCAGGGGCAGGAGCAGGGGCAGGGCAGGAGCAGGGGCATGTGCATGTGCATGTGCATGGGCAGGGGAGGGGAGGGGCAGGGCAGGGCAGGGCAGGGCAGGGCAGGAGCAAGGGCTGGGGTATGGAACATGGGCAGGAGGCATTGGCAGGGCAGGAGCAGGGGTGTGTGCAACCAATGCTGCATGCCATGGGAATCACACAGTGGATTCCATCTAAATCAATAGAAACGTGTTATATCTTGGCACTTCAGTGGTGGTTTTGCCCTATGGAAGGTGCCTTCAAACTAAGTTAATATCATATTTCCAATAGAGCCATGTACAGCCTGAAGAGCTTGAGTACTCCCTGGATTACCTCCTTAAACAAGAGAGCTTGAGTACTCCCTGGATTACCTCCTTTAACAAGAGAGCTTGAGTACTCCCTGGATTACTTCCTTTAACAAGAGAGCTTGGAACAAAAACTCCATCTCTGGCATGTAAGTTAATATTCTCATATACAGAAAACACACATATTTCACACTTCACCTTTATTATCATAGAAGAAAAGTACAGACTTTATAGGAGAAAAGAAAGGTGTACTGGTTCATCTGGACCTTGTCTCATCTTCAAACCACTAAGATCAGCTGGGCATGAGCATGGTTCAGTATCACCAGTCGCCAATTTAAATACCATGCATTACTGTGTCATCTTAACGCAATCTAAATGGATGTGCTTGGTATTACATGTACATGATAAATTTTCTATTGGGCTCTAGCTGTACTATTGTATATACATGTATTGAAGAAACAAAAGACGAAATATCCAATGTTTTATTGCAAGAAAGCTATGCCTGTTTTAGAATAGATTACACATATGTGATGGCTGGGATGTAGCATCAGTACCAGGGTACTATCTACTCACAGGTGTATTGGAAAAACAGAAGTGAATCAAAGCATCTAGTGCAACCCCCTGATCACAAAAAATAAGACTTTCAGTACATGAAAATAAATGTTGACCTGAGTGGTGGGCCAGAGACCAAATGTCACTGGTTAGTCTCAGTTGACAATGGTTTCCTCGGGATGACATTTGGTCTGTCACCCACCACCCAGGTCAAAATTTATATATTGTACACCAAACATCAAAGACATACTTGTCACTTATGTATTGGGAACAGAGTTAGAAAAGTATGTCGAGTGGTGATATTTTGTAATAATTCATACACATGAAATGCAGACAGTGCTGCTAAAATAATCTTACATGTGATTATAATAGTTTGTTCATCACTGTAAACTTTTTATTTCTTTAATGCAAGGTCTGAATCTCAGGTAAAATAGACATATTCGTACAAATTACATATGTCTGACATGTCCTATCTCTATTCCCAAAACAAGACTGACAAGTATTAGATGAGACCAGAGGTCAATGTAAGAAACCTAACTGCAGATTATTTGCTAGTCACTTACATGAATTTTGACTGATTCTATTAATTTACATGCTATTTGGACAGTTGTGATCAACATAGAACACATACATGTAAATTTAGTGCAGTGTACTGCAGTTAGTGCATCATTGCATTTTTACGGAATGATTACAACCTCAGGAAGAAAGCACATATATTTATTTACAGATAAGAGATATTGATCTCAAGTGTCAGAGTAGACAAAAACAACGATTAAGTGTTTGTAATGAACTTGACTGAGTGACTATATGATAGTTATTTGCTGGAATTTTTATTTGTATGGAGGCTGGAGTCCTCTTGTATTGTGTATATGTGCCATTTTAATATCATTCTGCAAATGATAAAGTACAGTGTATAACTCTGTAGAATGACACAACATATCATGTGGTGAAGGAAGTTTTGTTGTTTTTTTTTTAATTGGATTGAATATGTCACTTTATTTGCATTTAATACAGGTAGTGTTAGTCAAATTAAGGCATGTAAAATTAGAATTTTATGCATCATCGCATATTTCTTATTAAAGATTGAAATTCTGGAAGAATTGATATCTGTAGCTAGTTATCTGCACTTATTACATATGTTGGACTAAAAGCCAAAGGCTAATAAGAGAGGTCGCAATTATCGATTTAATGTGTATTTGGCTGAATACAAAACCCAATACACAAAATTTTTGCAGGCTAAAGGTGTGTATTCCCATAAAATTCTATGTTAAAGTAACATTCAATACGTTGAAGAGTTTTGCAGCAAAAGTTATCAAATTTACACAAGTATTTTAACTATATGTGACCTGTATCACTGGAAATTCGGTATTTCTACATAGAGCGGTGTTCAAGCCAATAGTATATAGGTATAAATTATAGTAGAAACTAATGGAAATACACATACCTAGCCCACCTGCCTGCAGAGCCCTCTACTAAAAACTGACATGAACCAGTTGATCTTGACCTTACCTATCAATTGTAGGTTGCGTACCAGTCAGTTGCTTTATTTCATGTGTAGGCTGAGGCCTTCCTTGGAATGTATCATATTTACTGCTACGATAATTGTGCATACAGTTTTGAATTTTCTGAATGACTAAGATGACCATGACTGGCTAGAAATGTTTATGAATCTTAGATCATGTAGTCTTTTTCTTTTTTCATTTTCATCTGTACTGCTACTCATGTTTGTTTGAGTTGGGAATTTTTGTTATATTTATGGAAATCTCAATGGTGCTCAGCACAGAGAAGCAAGCTAGAATCAAGTAAGGGTTTCAAAGTCCTGTTAGAATACTTACACATGTACGAATATGCATTGTTTACAAGTGGTCCTGACAGAATTATCTGTGGTAAGCTGTAAAATATTTCCAGCAATACTGTGAAATCCAAAAGGGAGGCATTCACTTTAAATATGTATGACAACAAGGAAATATAAGCTTATGGAGAGTAAAGAGTTCGAACTGCGGAATAGGATATTGACTACTAGGAAGTGGTTCTGGGCAAAAAGACACAAATACAATAAGGTCTTTCAATTTCAGATATAAATTTTTTCTTGCTTATATTTTCCTTTTACAATTCAAACAGGATTCTTCTCTATTATTACAAGTTCAGGGATTCACTGTCAACTTCACATGTACCTGAACAAAGACACTAGAAAAGACCACCCAAAAATTCTCTTTTAGGCTCCAGAACAAAGTATTAGAGGGCTTGAAAAACAGCAATAATGCTGGCGCTTCCAGGGGCTCCACCCTCTGAACCACCACTGAGGCTCTGCCATTTGCCATCTCAACCTGTAACTTTTGGTTCAAACAAATTTTGCCCTTTCTTGGTGCATGCATTTGCCCTCCTTCCTGTTAAGTTCCTTGCTGTGTGATAGGAGGCAGCACAGGGCCTCAACCAATATGAATACATGTACGTCCAATTCAACAGAATACATCATTTGGTTTTCCATTTTGCAAAAAGCTCTAGTAGGGCACTACTCCCTCCACACAAACTTAAATTGGACTAAAAATCAAAAGTGGGCAGGGAAGAGAACACTTTTAAGTTTAAGGTAGCTGAAAGTAGTGAAACACAGTCCAGTGAGAGACAAAGGCATGACAATTTCTTTTTCAACTCCCTGCATACAGAGATTCCAAAGGTTGAGATCAACAGTATAACAAGAGGCCCATGGGCCTAATGTTCTGAAGGCACTATGGCTATATTGCACCTAAATCTTCATTTCTAAGTTGTGAGTCCTCAATATCTCACTTCCACATATGATAAACGTTTATCGAAAAATTTGGTAAAATTAGCCTTGCTTCTCAAGATAATGAATTCCACATTTCAACACACTGCTGGCATGATAATTCAAAGAGTCACTTCAATTCTATACAATTTTACTGATGGTATATATGGGTACATATAAAGCTCATGTGATTTTAGTGTCTGACTTATCCACCAGATGGCACTTTGCTCCACACATAATCATAGCTTTTTTGTGCAACTCCTTTGACAGATATTGTCGCATGTTCCATGATAACAATGAGATAGTCCTTAATTTTATGTCCTCAGTAACCTTGGGACAAAAGATCAAGGTCACCCAGATTATGTAATATAAAAAAATCACATGGTATACATTTATAGTGCATACAGTACATCTACTATCATCAAAGTCTCATTCTTTCTGATGATAATGAATTACACTTGTCTCAAAACAAATGTCTTGATATTTTGTATTGACTTACAGGTGGCACCACCAGTATCACAATAATTCAACATTTTTGCCTCCCCAACATTCTCGCCACATTTTATCGAGTTCCATGACAAATTAAGGACCCTTACAATGGCAATAAGTTTTATCACTTTCATTCCACCACTGACCTTCAAAAAGTAGGTTAAAGGTTATTCATTGAATGTAAAATATCAATACTCATCTACAATGCATATTTTGTATCAATTTAGTAACCCTAGCTTACTTATATCTATATTTTGTATTTGTTAATTATCAATGACATATGCAATTTGTATTTGACCTTCAAAAATAAGTCAAGGTCAACCCAATTTTGCACAAAAGTATACCACTGGTCCAACGCATAGCTGATGTAAGTTTCAAAGTTCCATCTTTATTTATGATCATAATACATGTACTGAATTTAATGTGTTTTTACAGCTATAATGTTACTTCCATTGAAAACCACCAGTAGTGCCACCAAGACTCCCCACATAGTAAACTTTTTCTGTATAATATTCCTGTATGGTAAAATGCATACATGTTCACATGTAAAGATAAAATAACCACCACAAGAATATCATCTCCTGAAATGTATTTCCTCAGTGACCTTGAGAAAGTAGGTCAAGGTCACCCATATTACTTAATATCATACTTTCAGACATGATACACGTATGCAGTGACATTTGATTAAGTTAGTTTGCTTAATTCTCATGACAATAAATATCATAGGTTTAAACACATATTGGCTCCTATACTCCGTTTACCTACAGATGTCACCACCAGTAATATTTGAATTGCACATAGTGGCATCCCAAACGTTTCCACCAAATTTCATAAAGATTCATCACAAATCAAGGACACCATAGTGTTTTAAATTTTTTCACTTTTCAGCCTGTGTATCATGTAATCCTGTAGGTGGCGCCACCAATAATGAAAAGAACCTAGATTTTCATTCATAGAGCATGTCCAAAAACTTCAAGAGGCTAACTCTCAAATTGTTGATGCTAGCATGTTGAAAAGCAAATTATTTATGGCCGGCCGGACGAAAGGACGGAATGACAGTGGTCGCACATGAGTAATCACATAAGCTCTATGACCTATGGTCAGCAGAGCTAATGAGACTATGGGAAAAAGGTAGTGGGACTAAATCACCATCTATTAAAGTACAGTGGTCCCTGTCACCAGAGACCACCCCTAAAGCGACAAAAAAGTGGTCTTATGAGACAGGTGGTCTTTCATGACAAGTATATTAACATGGGAAGTATAGAACTCGGGATTCTGAAAAGTGGTCTGTCACGAGAGGGTGGTCTCTCACGACAGGGGTCTCTCGTGACAGGGACTACTGTAACACTAAAGAACAAAGAAAACAGACAAGTCATCATGAAAAACCTACAGAAACTCAAGAATACAGAAGAAAAATACAAGGGTATTGATCAGTATTTAATATCACTTAACTCCAGAAGAACACAAAAACAAAAATATCAAAGTTCTAGAGACCACAAAGACAGAAAAAGATGAGTCCAAAGGGGAACATTGGTGTTTCCCAGTGTGCAATCTACTGTGGGACTTGAAAATTGTGGAGATCAAAAGTGGGGACCACAACAAATAAAAAAATTGCGTTCAGAGAATGGATTACACTTGGAGCCCACAATCTTTTTTTTCCTCAATTACCCATTTTTTTTTCTTTTTTGTGGAGACGTCGCAGTAGAATACTTAACATACAATTTCCATATTGGTATCTATGAAATGAAGGAGCACTTTTGGATGTTTTCTTGTGGCAAGTTCTAGTGACAGAGACCACTGTACTGTGCGTCACTCAGTTGGCCATCTAATAAACACTTCAATTCAACATACATGTTACATACATGTTGGTATTATAAATGACCATGATAGCTAATGTATATTTTACACTTTCAGAAGTGAGATTTGTCTGGGCTAGCACTAAGCATAAGCCAGTTAGCCACCAGCTAAAAAGTGTGAACTAGCTAATAGTTTTTATCATCAGTTAGCCAAACTGGCTAAAGGATGTTGCAAATATAAATTAAGATTGTATACACGTAAAATGTGGCTACAAGTTCACAATTTATTATAAAATGATCATTATACATGTCCCTAAATCTGGTTCTTTCTGGCAAATAAAATATACTTGACTTTTTAGCAAAAAATTGCTCATGCAATAAAATTCTTAGAGCTAGCCCCAAGTAGCTAAGTCTGGCAAATAAGTTTTCAGCCAAGTTAGCCAGACTGGCTAAAACGATAAACTTCCTAGTGCCAGCACAGTGTGTTAACCAATATCAATCCTAACCAAGCCATTGTGCCAGATGACATTCATCCCAGGACTTTGAAAGAACGTGTAGAGAATCTTTATTTTCCTGTATATTGTACAGATCTAGGATTACTATAGGCCTGCAAGCGTAACATTGTCAAGTGTGTAAACTGCTGGATTAATTAGTAGACAAAAAACTGTCCAACATATTAGAAAGTTATGCTTTCTGAAGTGATGACCAACACAGGTTCCAAGAAGCTAGACATTGTCTAAAAAAATCTCTTAGGTACATTGGAGGACTGTACCTCAATGTATGGTAATGGAGAGGCTTCTGGTATATTATACATGTACCTGGACTTCAGAAAAGCTTGACACTGTTTCACGTGGCAGATCAATTTTCATATTACTTAAATATGGTATTGGAGGGGCATGGGCTTGGATTGAAGGTTTTCTAAGAGACCAGAAGAAGGATGCCTCAATAATGAGGAATGAAAGAAACAATGATATGGCCCATGGGCCTGTTCTTGGGCCTATCCCATTATTGCTGTATGTGTCTTTTTTTAAACATAGAGGAAAAGCGGCATCCCCCCAAAAAACCATGTTGTGTCTATACATATGTATGTATGTATGTATGTATGTATGTATGTATGTATGTATGTATGTATGTATGTATGTATGTATGTATGTATGTATAAGTACCTAACTTGATTCACATGATATAATTATACAGAGCGTATGTGTACAAATAGAGTCAGTGTGAAAAGGTACAACCTTGTTGAGCTGCCATACCTCTGCTCAGAACACTCATCTATACACCTATATCTAAACAAGGAGGGTCTACCCTCCTTGATCTAAGTGATCACTGCAAATAAAGAACCAGAAAGTAATGTCTATGCAAAGCACAAATGATTAGATGTTTATTTACTAGAAATGAAAAAAAAAATAAAATAAAACTCACAATATTTCAAAATATCTTGGACTGGATAATTACTGACTACATTAAGCATACCTTTGAAGAATAGCATCCTGTTATATACATATGAGAGATGACTAAGCAAGGAAAAACAGCATTAAAAGCTAATAGTATACGAGGGATGATTAAACAAACTTTTTTTACATTTTTCAAGAGATTCTGTACTAACATTGTGTAAATCTTATGTTAGACCACACTTAGAGTACTGTGTACATGGCTTGGTGTCATTCATACTGGATACTGGCCTGAGAAACCAAGACCAATTATTGGTCTTTTATGGCTACTCACTTCATGACTATATCATTCCACGTGAACAGTAAATGAATGATAACTGATATATTAACTGTTACCAAGAACTGTTCCCAGTGTCGCCAACCCTTCCTGACTACCCAGGAGGCTCCCAGACCTTTACGCTTAAAATTCTTGAAAAATTGTAGATTTTTGACAATTTTTCGCCACTTCACAGTATTTCATCATTATTTCCCTTTTATATTTTATATTATTTTATCAATCTCCCTTACTATCTCCCTTATTATAAATTTGAGATGTTGACAACACTAACTACCCTTCCATCACATCACAAGGAATGACTTCCTCTGTCAGATATCCACAAAGTTAACAGCACGCATCGCTAGTGTTAATTGTTTGTCTTATCAGAGTAACTATCATAAATAAACACATGGGAATACACTGAAACCTGTTTTGACAGACCGCCCCTGGTACATCCCAAAAAAGTGGTCACAAAAAGCAGGTGGTCTTCCAATGGAGGTTTGAACCTTGCACCACCTGGCCGACAACTTTCCTCTGCCTTGGAAAAAAGTTGCATATAGGTGCGTCATGAAATACTTTTCAGGAAAAGTTTGCCTTTCTAAGACCATGCATTACAACTATTACCTCCAAAGAGAATTGGTACATACATACTGGTATTTGTGAATTGATTTTCATGCATTCAAAAGTTTTACTGACCTTGTACAAAATAAGTAGATTTTTTTTTTGCTTCGAAAGTTGTGTTTAAGGGTCCTTTTCATGTGGTCACTGGTCAAGTTCAGCAGGTGGTCTCCCAATGGAGGTAAATTATCATTACAGGGTGCTGTTGCATAGGAAAAGTGGTCACAAAAGGCAGGTGGTCTTCGGAGGGAGGGGTCACTCAAAACAGATTTCACTGTAAATCAACAACCCACAAAAATCATAGAAGTTGAGGTGACTTAGTAGAAGTTTATAAAATCCTTGATGGTCTGGAATTGGTAAATTTTGAATCATTTACTATTAGATTCAGATTCAAATCAGTTTATTTGATAAATTTTGCATTCTTGCACATGTGCTAGTAGTAGTTCTACAAAAATGTTATTTTAAGTTACATAATATACAGGAGAAATGTCTGGAGAACCCAATTAGGGACTCTAAATACATGGGACCATTTTTGAAAAAAAAAACAAAAAAAAAACTGTACAGCGTGAAATAATCTTTTTTCTCACATGTGAAAAAAATTTGGACATATGTGATTTTTTAAAATCATATGTGAAATAGTTTTACACATGTGTACAATTGTATCTTTATTTCACATGTGTAAAACTATTCCAAATAAGTGTAAATCTTTTTCACATATGTGAAATGATTTTTTTACATATGTGACATTCTTTAACACAAATTAGACATAGTTTTACACCCATGTACAATTGTATCTTTATATCACATGTGAAATAATGGTCCTTTAACAATGTTAAAAAGATTTTCATATAATTAGACATATGCGTGAATCTTTTTCACATATGTGAAATGATTTTTGTACATATGTGAAATTCTTTTACACAAATTTGACATAGTTTTACACCCATGTACAACTGCATCTTTATAAAAATCATTATTTCACATTATATGTGAAATAATGATTCTTTTACAAATGTTAAAAAGATTTTCACATATGTGTAACAGAATTAGACATATGCGTGAATCTTTTTCACATATGTGAAATAAATCATTATTTCACATCAAAAAGAGAGTTACACATATGTGTGTATGGAGTGTATTTATGTATGGGAAATTTAACAAGTCAAGCCAACATCAGTTTCCACCAAAAGGTCTAGAACTGAAATATGAAAAACTTCATCTACAATTTTGCAAATATGCATTAAATGTAAATTACAAAGCCACCAACATGGCTGTACTGGGAGAACTGGTAGATTTCCTTTATATATAAACATGTGGAAACAAGCTGTAAAATACCTTGATTACGTCAAATCACGTGATGATGAAAGTTTGCTGGGAGCTGCATATAAGGAAGCCTGTGATCTGAAACATACAAAGAATACATACATATATGACTTGAATCAAGTTCTATCAGTTTTTAATTTGGAAACTGATCGTCCAATGTCAAAAGGGCAACAATTATTTTATATGTTTAATTTGAGTGATAAGGTAATAAATATATTTGTTGCATTTGTAAAAAGAGGTTTTGAAGATAGGACTTAAATTGTACTGGTGGCAAGTGACATAATTATATTTCTAAGGTATTGTAATATTTATTTATACATGTATTTATAATAGTGTTTTTTAGTTTACCTAGTACTTCTTTGTAGTGTGTTTAGTTGACACCAGAGGTCATGCTGACCTGATTTGTATATAAGAGGTATTCAGAACAGCTGAGATCCTGTGCTGCCACCTGGGTTGCAGCAAGGCACTTGACAGGAAGGAGGGCAGAATCAGGTATTAAGCATGGTCAAATAAACTTCTACAATAAAAGTAAAACTTCAGAAAGCAAGAAGCTTAAGAAAAGTCATTCATTAAGTTTTAAAACATACAAGATGTGAATACATTAAGAACATTTCATTTATTTGTTAGAAAGTGTTATACCTGGATGTTTAAGTTACATAATTGAGACGTGCCAGGATCATGGCTGAAGCATAGTCCTGTTGCCTAGCAACTGAGGAGACCAGAGCAGATCTGCAGCTAACCTTGTCAAATATGAATACCTCCTATTTTCTGTAACTATTGACCCACAGAGGGCTTAACTGGTTTAATAAGGTCTGAATCTGAATTTAAAGCTGGGGCAGTCCTTGCCACTGCTTGTTACGCCACAAGTGCCTGATTCCTTCGTGAGATGAACACCATCTATTGGAAAAAAGGTGTTCATGCATTTGATATGTGCGATTTATTTGCCAAGACGGTTGACGGGGACATGCATCTCGATGTAATACCATCAACCTATATTTGTTATTGCCATATGGCCCCTAGAGGGCGCTTTTATGCAATAAAAACATTATATATCTATATGTGTAAAAGTTTTACACATGGGTTTTACACAAGTGGAATTGTATTTGACATGTGAAATAAATTATTACACATGTCTTAAAGATTTTCATAAGCTAGTATGTTAAATACTGTTTTTACATCATGGAATAAATGCTGAAACGGCTTGCCACAGGAGGCATCTGCATGTGGAACACTACAGTCTACCGGTAGGCCTACATATTGTCTTAGCACCAAGCCTAAATTGCTCTAAAAATTATGAAAATCAATATATTTTGATATTAATTCTGCCTAGTATTTTTCAAGCTTGCTAGCCAAATCCTAGCCCCAAGGAACCTCCCCACACTCTGTTGGCAAAGGGCAAGCCAACAGAGTGTGGCGTGGGGAGGTCCCTTGGGGCTAGCAAAGTCCCTGTTACTTACTTATACTCAGCCTCAGGACATGTGCTTTATCTTATACCCATATAAACTCACTGTTTAATAACTGGTTGATTGATCGATTGATGGGACCATGGACCTAGCGTTTATACCTCCACGATGGGACTCTGTTTCGGCCGCTCGATAGACCAATATTATATGGGTTTAATAGGGACTAGGCACACATACTACTGGCAAAGAGAGAGAAACTTTATTGTAGTCAGAGCCCTCAGTGGGGCCACATACAGCATACACAATCACAGTGCCCTCTATGGGGCTACATATCGATTAGGCACCAGCATTCCAGAGATGTACTGCTCATGCCACTTGGTGCATGTTAATAATTGCTAATAAATATTGAATGAATAAATTATACTACATTTAACAGTTACCAATACTAATGCTACGTAAGAGACCTTTGAGCTGACAATTGTCCATGTCGTATCACAGCTCTTGTTGAGTTTGTGAATGTAAGTTGAAAGTCAGTCAGCACCATCAAACATCAAAGACTAAATAAAAAAAAAAGCATTGATAGTGTCCTTGCAGTTAGCACTGAGAGTGTCCTGTAAGCGGCATCACAACAATGACAATGTGGAATTACTTCTGGCTGTTACAAGATGTGTTACACAAGCAAGATCACACACAACTGGACCATAAGCCCATAAACTGTAAAACCAACTGGCTGTAAATTACCCTGAGCAGGTTTGTTTTTGTTTTTCAAAGGCAATATAACAATATTTGGCAGTTTCTCTTATGATGAGACCTTCTGATATCAATAGGAAATTAATCTTTTGGCAATCATTAAAGCAACAGAAAGTTGGGGCTTGAGAGACCGCTTGCAGGAGTTGACGACGTTCGGATTGATAGAATGGGCACTTGAGCAAGAAATGAATTTTATCCTGTACTTCATTTAGGTTGCACACAGAGCACAGCCTCCTTTCCACTGGAATTTTGGGTCTTGCGTATCTGCCTGTTTCAATTGCCAGGGAGTGACTGCATGACCTAAGACTTGTGAGGGCTTTTCTGTGATCAACGTTTTTAACATCGCACAAGTAATTTTCAAAGGAGAAGTTATTTTTAAAAGAGGCATAGATCTGAGTTTATTATACTGACCATTTATACTTTTTAGGATTTAGCCATTCTTGAATGAATTCTTGTTGTAACACTTTCCAATCACTATTGTTAATCTTATTACTAGGAAAAAATAGGTCCATTTGTGCAGATAGCTCTTTTAATCAAACATTGCTATAGTTATCTTTTCCAACACTTTTAACTGCCAACGCCAGCAATGAGCTGCCAGGTTCATTTAACCGCTCTCTAAATTTTAACAAGCTCTTGAACACATGTATGTACCACTCCTACTATAAAATGTGTCATTCAGCGGCCGCGAAAGAGTAACAGTGAAGTGTTTTCAGAACATTTATACCCACTTGCCGGCAAAATGCAAACTTCAGACCCGTCTCATTGTCTGAACAGCTCTAAAGATCACGTGTCCGGGCACTAACGCAGAGAAACTGCAAGCAACAACCAAATGTTTATTGCATCCACGTGCACACGTCGCTGCAAAACCACAAAGGCATAAATATAACACGACCTTTGCACTTTCCAATGTCTTCGCTCATGGATTTCTATATTTGGACGGCTGATCACCTCCGCGCTCATTCATGTCTGTGTGCACAGCTACCTTTGCGCACTTCACAGTGTACTCGCCCATGGTTTTCTATATTTGGACGCTTATTATATCCGCGCTCTTTCTTTCTTTCTTTCTTTCTTTCCTTCTTTCTTTCTTTCTTTCTTTCTTTCTTTCTTTCTTTCTTTCTTTCTTTCTTTCTCCTTCCTCTTTTCCTTCATTTTTCTTTCTTCTCCCTCCATCCCTTTTTGTCTTTCTGTCTCCTTCCATCTTTCTTTCTCCACCCCTCTCATCCTTCCTTTTTATGTCTGGGTACCAACCCAGACATATTGTTTTTCCTCAGGTTCTTCATTATGTATGGGTGCCAACCCAGACATTTTGTTTACCCCAAAATTCTTGGATAGATACACACAAAATTTTAGTGGGCATATGTGGGTTTGTGACACCTGCCAATATAACGGACAATAAATGAAAATTGTATAACTTCAAATTATGCTAATTATAGGGGCATTAAAAATTTAAAAGTTGAATATCTCCAAGCGTATTAAAGATAAAGATGCCATTCCAACTTCAATTTAGAGGTTTGTGGCAAAGCTGCATTCAATCAACCATGAACCAAGTTGTAGGATTTGAATTTATGCAAATTAGGTGAATATGCAAAATGTAAATCTTGAATAGCTTCAAAACTATAATAGATAGAGGTAATATTCCAACTTCAATTTGTAGGTATGTGACATAGCCGCATCCAATAAACCATAAACCAAAGTTGTCCAATTTAAGTTATGCAAATTAAGCAAAGACACAAAATTAAAATGTTGAATAGCTTCAAAACTATTACAGATACTAGTAGTGTCAATCAAACTTCACTTGATCAGTTTGTGACATGGCCACATCCAATGAACCAAGAACCGAAGTCGTAGCATTTCAATCTATGCAAATTAGCCTAATACACAAAATTTAGATTATGTTGAACAATGGCAAAATGTAGCATTTCAAACTCGTCCCATTTTGAGGGCAACCAGACAGAGATTTGCTGTGAAGCAAGTCTTCTCTAGTCTCTTTCTTTCCACGGCACCCAAATGTGTCCGGAGTTTCTCTCAGACACTATTACAATACTATTGTATTCCGAAATCGAACCACCAAACTTGCCATGATGGTTGACCTACCAACGAGATTGTGCACATCGTTTGGGGTAGTCATGTTGTTTAAAATTATGCAAATGAGGGGCAATTAAAATTTTAAAAGCTCCATATCTTCCAAACAATAGCAGATGGACACAAATTTTTAATGTACATGTATAGGTTTGTGACACCTGCCAATACAATGGACAGTAAATGGAAGTTGTTGAATTTCAAATTATGCTAATTAGAGGCATTGAGAAATTTAAAATTTGAATATCTCCAAATCTATCATAGATAGAGATACCCCTCCGACCTATAATGTAATTTTGTGGCAAAGCCGCATCCAAAGAAACATGAACCAAAGTTGTAGGATTTCAATTTATGCAAATTAGGTAAATATGCAAAATTTAAATCTTAAATAGCTTGAAAACTATTATAGATAGACGTGTCATTCCAACTTCAATTTAAAGGTTTGTAACATGGCCATATCCAATGAACCACAAACCCCAAAGTTGTACAATTTTTATTTGTGCAAATAAGGTGAATACCAAAAAAAAAAAAAGAATCTTTTTGAATAACTTCAAAACTATTATAGGTAGAGGTGCCATCCCAACTTCAATTTAAAGGTTTGTAACATAGACACATCAAATAAAGCAAAACTGTAAAATTTTGATTCATGCAAATTAGGTTAATACACAAAATTTAAATCTTACACAACTTCAAAAATATTAGACAAAGAGGTGCCAGTCCAACTTTAATTTATAGGTCTGTGACAAAAAATATTATGCATAGAGGTGCCAGTCCAACTTCAATTCATAGGTCTGTGACATAACTGCATCTAATGAACCATAAACCCAAGTTGTAGAATTTTAATTTTTGCAAATTAGGTGAATACACAAAATTTAAATCTTGAATAGCTTCAAAACTATTATGGATAAAGGTACCATTTCAACTTCACTCTATATGTTTGTGACATAGGTGCATCCAATGAACCATGAACCAAAGTTGTAGGTTTTAATTCATGTGTATAAGGCGAATACTCAGAATCTAAATCTTGAATAACTTCAAAACTATTACACATATAGGCACCATTGCAACTTCAATTGGTAAGTTTGTGACATAACTACATCCAATGAACCATGAACCAAAGTTGTAGGCTTTTAATGTATGCAAATTAGGCAAATACACAAAATTAAAACCACTGCAGATAGTGGTGTCATTCAAACTTCACTTGATAAGTTTGTGACATAGCCAGATCCAATAAACCAAGAAACAAAGTTGTAGCATTTGAATTTACACAAATTAGGCTAATACACAAAATTTAGATAATGTTGAACAGTGGCAAAGTGTAGCATTTCAAACTGTTCTCGTTTTGAAGGCACTCAGACAGATTTGCTGTGAAGCAAATCGTCTTTTCTAGTCTCTTTTTATTCCCCTCCGTCGGTGACCTCATCTATCCCTTGATTCTTTCTTTAGTTTCGATCTTCCGCTCCCCTACTCCTTTCCTTCTTTCTTTTGTTCTTTCTTCCTTTCTTTTGTTGTGTCAATAATTCTTTGGTAGACCGAAAACAATGTGTGTCTGTAAATGGGCAAATATTATATCTTATCACTGTTGGCTGTGGGCTGCTCCCTGACCAAAGCCTTGGCACTACCCACTTCAGAGTTTATATCACTGATCTTTAAAATCAAAGAAAGCATAGAAAAATTATCTGTGGAGATGGCACTGCACTTTCCTTTTGCCACCAAAAAAAAAATTGTAATCACGCAACAATGGTTTCAAGATGATGTGATATATTCTTTTCTTTCTTTTTTTTTTTTTTAAATAATGATTATTATGCCATTCATTTTATCACTTTTTTGCGCAAGTAAAATACATATTTACATGCATGTACATACATACATACATACATACATACATACATACATACATACATACGTACATTATACGCGCACACACACACACACACACACACACACACACACGCACGCATATATATATAATTTTTTATTCAGTAGCAGGTTACATTGCTGTGAAACACACTATTGTATGGATATTACAATGGATCGAGAATCACAGACAGCTTAGTATTGGCTGCAAACAGAGAAATATCCTGGTAGCATAACAAATGCAAAAGAAGCTAAATACAAGTGCCCCCCCCCCCCCTTCATAAAAAGAGTAATAGTTTATATATAGTATAATGCATAATTTAAACTTTTACGCATTTTTATTTTCCAGACGGGTTCGTTTGGGGGAAAATTCAATAAATTAAATACCCCGTTAATGCACCACCTGTACAGTAATGGTTGTCTGCCTTCAATTTGAAACATCTATTTTGATCAAAATAAACAATATCAATGTACGCAATAAAATAATCCGACGAAATTATAAATATACAAACTGGTTAGAAAAGTTTCTAATTATAATTGTGTGACCTATCTTTGCCCCTGACAACAAATTCAACCCATATACATTAATCTGAAAAAAGTCTACATTTAGTAATATCAGTGTTTTTTTTTTTATCAGTCATT
The DNA here is from genome assembly GCA_964020975.1 of Hermodice carunculata. NCBI lineage: Eukaryota > Metazoa > Annelida > Polychaeta > Eunicida > Amphinomidae > Hermodice > Hermodice carunculata. The sequence continues at coordinate 70,717,373 of OZ026622.1, read as the reverse complement.
CTTTATTGCTACCTCAAATTCATTCATTTCAATTTCTTTAATCTTTTTGTATTCCAACTGTCTAAATGTGGCCATTCGTTTCAATGGCAAAGCTACAAGATATATTTTGCAATTATGAAAAGGAACGGCCAAAAGTACGTTCATGTTGATACAGTTCTTATTAAAATTTTAAGCTCGCTTTAGAAAAGGTGATGTTACATATTATTTGGTTTACCCGATTTTAAACCTCCAGCCAGAATTTGTGAGTAACCTCCGATTCGTACAAATATTGCATAAAAGTTGCTTCCTCCTCCTCCTCCTCCTCCTCCTCCTCCTCCTCCTCCTCCTCCTCCTCCTCACCTATAGTGAACAGATAGTACTCTGTCCAATACCGCATTTAGATAGGTTTGAATTTGTCTAATTCTATGCAAAAATCATTATTGAGCAGAAATAGTGCAACTGTAAATTTGTTGGGAACAAATGTCCCAATTTTCTTCTTCTTCTTCTTCTTCTTCTTCTTCTTCTTCTTCTTCTTCTTCTTCTTCTTCTTCTTATTATTATTATTATTATTATTATTATTATTATTATTATTATTATTATTATTATTATTATTATTATTATTATTATTATTATTATTATTATTATTATTATTATTATTATTATTATTACTAGAGACCAACTGTATCCAATGTCTAAAAGTAAGGTCAAAATTCAAGAAGTCTTGTACCTTTTGCATAAAATTTCAATTCTAATCTATTATTTTTTTATTCAAAATCAATAAATATTTCCAAAGCAGAGATACCTTCAGAATCTGTGTATTCAAGAATATCTAACATAGGCCTTATGTTACCCATACATACATATCATCATGCACATACACACATACATACATACATACACACACACACACACACACACATACATGCATGCATGCGTACGTACATACATACATACATCTGACTGCAATTGTAAATGATTAAATTAATTATATTATGCAGAGATGTCTTCAGAATCTCTGTATCCAAGAATATCTAACACACGCCTTATGTTGCACACACACACACACACACACACACACACACACACACACACACACATAAATACGCTTGACTTCAAGGACTTCAAGGTATAAACGTAATTACAGAGATATAACACAAAAAGTTCGGATTACAAACATAAACTAGAGAACTTTGGCGTGGTTTTCAGCAAATCAGTGTATGCTTAGAAAACTTTTAAAGATGTCTTATTCAGTATGTAGTTAACTCCTACAACAATATCTTTAAATGAACTATTCAAGAGACCTAAACAATTGCACTCTGTCACGAACGTATTAGTTGAAGTGTACAAATTTTGTGTTTTGGCCAAAATCAAACTGCTAAAAAATGCGTTTATCAGATGCAGGTATCTCACAAACCTAGCCATTGAAGTTAAGATGACACATCTGTCTATAACAGTTTTGAAGTTAAATATTCAATATTTAAATTTTGTGAATTTGCATAAATCTACCGCTTTGAGTCATATTTCATTGGATGCAGCTATGTCACCAATCTATCAATTGAGGTTAGAATGACGGTTTTGAAGCTGTTCAAGATTCAAATTTTGTATATTTTCCAAATTTGCATTATAGAAATTCTACAAATTTGGTTATGGTCACTTGATGTGCCAAAAGCAGAAACCTGTGAAGATTATCAAAATGTGAATGGTACCTGTCCTTTTAATAGTTTTGAAGTTATTAACTATTTGAAATTTAAAATGGCCCTAATTTGCATTTTTTTTTTAAATTGTGGTTATTCCAAATCAAGAGCATCATTTAATTACTAGGTGAATCACCGTGATAAGTTTGGTACGTTTTGGAACAATAGCGTCCGAGAAAAACTGAGGACAAATTCATATGAAAAGAAAGAAAGATACGAAGACACAAACAAAGAGAAAAAGAAAGAAAGAAAGAAGTATTTGAGGGAAAACAAGTCTGTGTTTGCACACAGACCTAATAAATAAATAAATAAATAAATAAATGAATGAATGAATGAATGAATGAATAAATAAATAAATAAATAAATAAATAAATAAATAAATAAATAAATAAATAAATAAATAAATAAATAAATAAACAAACAAACAAACAAACAAACAAATGAATAAAAGTGTTTCAGGAAACATAAAAAGTCCGTGTTTGTACACAGACTTAATGATTTAATCAATACAATTTCACACGTGCACCGAAAAGTAAAGAAACAAAACACAAATGTATCCCAGGTGCATCCATATTATAATGTATGTCTAGTCATATTATTCAGCATTCTAATAATCTTATATCGCTATTCAAATTCCAGATTGTGTATGTCTAGTCAGACTGGATAATATGTCTAGTCATATTGTTCAGCATTGTAATATCTCAAATCGCTATTCAGATGCTGCATTGGTAAAATTGGAAATTCAAAGCAGGATGCCTAGATAGATTGTTATTAACCAGCGTCATTACATGTATGTATGTATGTATGTATGTATGTATGTATGTATGTCATGATCATGCATACAGTTTGTCAAACTAACCATCTGTATAGTTCTCAACTTTTGATATAGTTCATGTTTCAACTGAAACAACTGTGCATTGTCTAAAGTACAAGCCCCCTTTTTGTCATCTTCAATTTCTCATTAACAACACAAGTGACATTTTCTTTCTGTGGTGGGTAAGGGCATTTCTGTGTACTGGCGTACTGGTACTCATTTTACTTTCCTTACCAGCGTACTGGAAGCTTCTTAACTTTGAATATTGTTTATGTCTCAACTCAAACGTAAGATACAACTCTCTCTCTCTCTCTCTCTCTCTCTCTCTCTCTCTCTCTCTCTCTCTCTCTCTCTCTCTCTCTCTCTCTCTCTCTCTCTCTCTCTCTCTCTCTCTCATTGTGACATCTTATTTTCCATAGCAACGTATACTTGAAGTCCTCTTATTGTTTGAATTTCTTCCCCAGGTGCGGATCTAGGATTTGTCGGGGGGGGGGGGGGGGGGGGGGGGAAGCTGAACTTGGCAAGTAAGGCCGGGAATCAGGCGGCCGCCCAGGTCCCCGGCGGGTCCAGGGCGGAGACCTGGCGGGGGGGGGGGTTCAGGGGGGCTCTGCCCTCCGAAGCTCAAGGGTTTTAATGCATTTAAGGGCTTTTTTTTTCTGTCAATAATATGCAATGGCTCCACTCTTATAAGGCACCCAAAATGCAGTCTAAAAGTGGCCTTATAAGAGTGGTGACCCCTTCTAGAGGGGGAATATGGGCTATATACCAGAGTCATGCCCAGGGGCATGAATGTCTCACCAGCGTAATTCAAGCCACTCCGAAGTTTTTTGTTGACGGACTCTCTCCGTCCGTCCGGAAAGTGACTGCTGAGTCTCGCCAACAGCTTATGCTGGCGAGACAAAAATGTTACACTTTCTGACTAAGAATGGTGACTTTTCAAGAGGAGTGCCCTCTGGTGCGAGGGCCTTATGCAGGGGACCACTGCAAGAGATATGATGTCTGGTTTATCTTCATTTGGGATGTCAGTGTCCCATAATCAAACTTTGATAACCATTACAAAGGGTTTTATTTTCCAAAGCTTCCATCTGCTGTCCAAAACAGGAAACTATGTGTCGTTACCATGTTAATATATTTTAATGTTATGTGACACTTGTCAAATGAATTTGAGTCCATAAAAAACAAGGAAGACACATGAAGTGAACAAAATTTATAAACATTCAAGCCTGCAGCAGTACACTGGAATAATTTTATAATCACAATTTAAGCAGCACCACACAACTACTTGAATGACAAAAAAGTAATAAATTAAATAACTAATAAAACTACAAAAAGAGAGGAATGTTTTGAACTATATTCAGAATGCCACAATATATGTCTAAAACTTGATTTTACAAATCAGCTAAAGTGAATGTATACATAATCTCAGTACAAAGTGTCAATCAGCACCACCATCTGATCACTTAATAACTAATATGATCTGTCTGAAATCAGAATAGTCCGAGTTGCACTGAGTAAGACACAAATCCACCATGTGGATGAGGATCTACAAATCACTTATCACATTCAGGCAGCACCACTGACGGTGCATCTAAATACTTCTAATCATTAACTAACTGTAAAACTTTAAAAAAAATATATAAAAAAAACCCGAAGCTTCTGAAAAATTGCTTCAATTGTTCTAAGGAAGTCAAAATATATTACTATGCTACAAATCCGCAATGCAGGATATGATTAACCATGAACAAATTAAACTAGTTCCTCTCAGAGGAATGTCTCCAATATCACAAGCTTTAGAAAAACATATGTACTTTTTGAATTCACAAATGTGTAAAAAGTATAAATCTTTAGTCGGCAGCAAAAGTAATTCTTAATAGTCATGAAATCATTTATTTGTCACCTTGCTTATTAGAGGATGCATTCACGTTGGGAACAAGTCTTCCTGCACTCGACGGAGGGCCCTGCCGTATTTGTTGTTGTTTTTGTGCCTGTCAGCCTGACGATCTTTGACATGTGTTTTTGAAATTGGTTATTCGGAAAGCTCAGACCAAAGATGTAATGGGTAACCCATCCATACTTTCTCGTATGACCGGAGATGACCAACAATTTTTGGAGGCGCCAGATATTTTTTTCTTTTTTTTTTAGGGGCCAAGGGGGGGGGGGGGGGCGCTCCCCATCGTGAATCCGCGACTGCCAAAAAGCACAGAATGAGACAGTATAGTATGGAACAACACCGAAAGGCTTTCCCTGAGACACAGGAAAGCACCGGTAGGAAAACTTCTTGATTGCAAAAATATTATAGGGGGATATATCCAAATATAGGCCTAATTATGGATCTTAACCCTTAATCTCAGGGGTGAATGCCAGTGACATTTGACTGACTTCAAGTAACCTGCTAACTTGAATTAGACTAGGCACGTTAACCGAAATAATGTAAAGGATGTAAACCAAGAATATCATTTTAAAATACAATATAGTTTACTCGAGAGGTTTAAACTGGGCCTGTAATGCTTTTCAAAGCAAATAAACGGCGAATCTATATATTATGTTTTATGTGCGTATAGATTATACACAAATCATAGTGATATAGTAATCAGGTCTAAATTTACTAGACTTACTGCTTAAATCTACAGGACTTACAGCTTTCAAAACAAATCTGTGTTACACAAACACGCAGAAATTGGGACTTTCGCTGTTCAAGTGATTTACACTTCTGCAATGCAAGGTTTTTTTCTTAAAATAAGAAGTGTTTACAAGTAAAAAAAATTCAAAACGGCCAATTACACTGTAATTTGCAGCCTAAAACGTCAAGTTAAATATACATTGGTCAAACTTCAAAAACATCCTTGTGGTAAAATTTTCCACAAAGGGTATATACCATTGTAAATCCTTTGATAACAGCTACAATCCAGAATCTTCAATTAGTTGAAAGAGGGCATTTAATGGAAGAAGCAAGGTCTACAATTTATATTAAAAGTTGCATTATAAAATACAACTCAATGGGAAGACACAGCTCCAGTAGCCCTCCAATTTTTTAGTGTATTCGGCTATGTATATTCGACTGAAGACACACGCTGCTGCTAATTGCGGTATCTCCGCTAATATGTATACATCATGCATTCACAGTGTGGCATTCCACAGTTCGCATAGTAATCTGTGAATAAATCAGAGAAAAAAGAAAGGAAAATGCTGCATGTCATACCATGGAACACCTCCCTGGTTTTATTTTCCACGCAGTATGAGGTGTTGTCTGGCTGCATGGTTGTACGCGACAAAAACTCGAAGCATATCAAATAGAAGTGTGTGACTACTATTGACACAAAAAATTGTTTTGTTTTGCATTTTGGTGACTTCAACTATTTTGATTTTTGTATGCCGGTACAAATCTGAAACATGTGTACAGCTTCTTTGTTAATTGTGCAACTTTGTTCATGTTTTGTCCTGTGTTTTTTTTGTAATAGACATTTTGTGTGTCACTCCATGTTCTGGAGAACCCCCCGATTAGTGACATCTCGATGTACTACCGGGCGATCCAGTTGAAATAAATATGTTTAAACAAAATTGAAATCTTTCAATCCTGAATTTTGGACTGAGTCGACAGCTTTCCTCGGCATCATTGCCTTCAAAGTGCGCCGCTGAAAAACTTCGGACTGAAAACATACATACACGCACGCACGCACGCACGCACACACACACACACATGATGAAACTAATAGATCTGTATACATGGTGGTATTAGGATGAACGAATTGTATTTTCAAACAGAATTCAAATAAGATATTACAATTTAGATAGTAGACACTACATCAGTTCGTATTATACGGAAATATATATACCCGTAGGCCCTACTGTTTTTACATAAAGTTCATCGCTGATCTGCGCTGCTTTTCCGTTAAAACTCCAAATTTGATATGTTTAAACAAGCCCTATTTCTTACAAGTCATGAATTCAAACTCTAATTTTTCCTTCTCTCTCTCTCTCTCTCTCTCTCTCTCTCTCTGTCGATCGATCGATCGAAACAGCGGGTAGCTTATAGGCTATAAGTGAAAGAAGAGAATAAAGATAGATGACAGGATGTCTTTCCCTGGTTGACGAGAACAACAAATCATAAGTTATAACTAACAAAGAGAAGATAATTTCTTTATTTTCAAATCTTGGTTTATGAGAAGTTCCTTTGAGTTTTATACTTCAAAGCTAGAATGTGCACTTCTATAAGCTTTATGATCATTCTTGTAAATATAAAAACATGCAAGTTAATCTGTGATTTGAAAAAATGCTGTGGCTGCATATTTAAGCTGAAGCGAAAGCACCTTTGGGACGTGGCAAAGTTAAACCTGAAGTGTCAGCATGCAAGGAAGTGTTTGAGTGATCGCCGCTCTTGCTTGAAGGTCCCAAACGCCAAAAGATTTTTTTGTTCAAAGTGAAGGACTCAGAGTATCATAGCACTTTTCTAAAGAAAATTTTCCATATTCTCACAGAAAAATAACTTTATTTGCAAAAGAATTTTGTTGCGCATGACGTGCCCGAAGTTGACAAGTTTGCGCCTTTTTGGCCATCAAGCGGGTACTGGGTTATGACGTCACGAAATAGTACAGCGGCCAGATCGAGTCAAGTCTCTTTTCCAAGTAACATTGCTTACGTGGACCCAGGGATGAAACTAATTTTGTTTGATAGGCAACACCTTGGGCCATATAAATATGCAGCAAGATTAAAAAAAAAAAAAAAAAAAAAAGAAAAGAAAAAGAAAGAAAAGAAAAGAAAAAAAACCTGTAAAATTTGGGAAATTGGGATCAAAGGTTAAAAATGCAGACAAATATTATACGTGCCATATTTTACTAAATTTGTTGTAACTGTGAGATATTGTTACAAAATACAGAGCTAGAATTTTTAATACATTAACAAAAGTAAAGGAAGTCAAGGATACATCAATGGAAAGTCATTCTTTTGCAGGTCAAGTTCATCATAATTGAACTTAAAAGCTGAAAACGTGAAAAATTAGCTGAATGACTTATTTTCAATTCATCCTGAAATTTTGTGTGGGTCGTCCAAAGGATAAGCTTATACTTTCTGATAGACAATATCCTTATGCACAAAACCATTGTAGCTGCATCCCAAATTGGAATAACGAAAGTTAAAAAAAATAAATTAAAAAAATGAGGCCATAGGTCAAAACAGCAACACAGTTATATTCCAAGTATGTCAGTCCAAACCTGTTATAACAGTCGTATTTTACAAAATAGGAAGAAAAATAGTTTATGAAAGACATACATATTTGTATATCATCATTAATTATTATGTAATGTATGTTCTGCCACAAGGTCAAGGTCACTGATATTGAAATTTGCAACAACAACAACAAAAAAAAAACATGTAAGGAAAGACCTAGTTTTATTCCCTTTCAAAGACAACCTTGTTAACTAGGAAAAACTGGAAACTGTAAAGCTTAAGATTGGAACAGTTTAGTTACATGACTTTTAACCACTCGCACTTGTATCATTTTTTTTAATAATTCAAGTCTCTGAAGCATTAGTTATGATCCCTTAATCTGATCACCAGATGTTGAAAATTAAAAGACTACTGGTTGCAGCAGTTTAAATTTGTGCCGTCTAGCGCCTTTGCTCCTCGCTTTGCGACTAGATTGATGATGGAAGAGGGTAGTCCATTTCCAAAGTGCAACCATGTGATATTCTGTACAATAATATTCAGCACAATTTATTCTATATTTCTTTTCGTCAAAATATAAAATCTACCTGATTTTTACAAGCTGTACATGCAATCTTTCACCTTCTATTGCAGCATATTTCTCTTTAAACTATAGCATCAAAATATTTTTTTAAAATGTTCATTTTATCACAGATGCACAGCTAATCAAAATAATTTTCTGCAATAATTCCTGTGATGTGCGGCATCAGTGAAACACAGTGAAACCAAGTCAATTGACATGGTACAAATCACTATTGTCTTGCACTCATGGAACTGTACTGAAAACAAAATGGATGATAGTAAGACAACGAAAACCTGACTGCGTGATCACCTCATCATCATCACGATCATCATCAGTATTATCATGTGAAATAAGTGAAATATCATTGCAATACAATAAGAGCTTTACTTCATGGTATATACACTAAGTGTTATGTCCTTCAAAACTGTTAAATACAATGTCTGGAAGAAATAATATTTTTACTGAAAAATTGTTAAAAATTATGGATATTTAAAATTTTCCAATGGCAGCTTTGTCTTTTAACTGAAGAAGTGGGGCCATTGATCGGGATAGCATATTTATAGGCCCTTTGATGTACATTATAAAGGTTATCCTTTCATTCAAATTTTGTTTTCCCCCTTTTTTTTCAGAACTTGATATTTTCTCAAGTAGAATCCTCAACTTTTTCAGATTTGAATCACAGGTATTTCAGGTCTTTACAGTTTGATAATGATTAGCAATTTAAATTGCTGTCTTTGAATTGCTAAAAACGAAACGGGGTTACATCTATTTCTTCCATTTGTCAAATTGTGGTTATCTGCAGCTGGTCTTCACCTCCAAGCCTCGGTAATCTGCAACAAAATACATTGAGAAATGAGACATCATAAAGTATATACAAGTTATGGTGGTGAAAACATGAACACATCACATCCCACCCACTCCCTTTGACGCATGAAATAAGATCTAAAAAAAATAAAATTGTGCAAGGGGGGACGTTAGGGCAAGTTGGACAGTATGACGACTGTACCATGCAAGACAGCACGAGGACTGTACGCAGCCGGACAGCACCATCACTACACCATACTTCCCCGTACCATGAACCCCAAACATGGCGTATACCCGAAGGTGACTTTCACTTGATTTAACTTGCACTGGAACAGCATCGGATGGCTCTCCGGCGAGCCGCTGTTCCTGGATGGTAGCGCACCAATAAAAAATTAAAAATCTTTCCCAAGGGAAAGATGAAAATATATCATTCATTCGTGAAAGGAAGGGGTAACTTAATCGAAATTTTACAGTGCTTAACACATTCACTACTGATACATGTATTGACTTTTTTTCTGGTATATTTTCCCACGTTATTTTCTCGGTTTTCATCAAATAAAATATTTTTAAATTTTTTTTCCTTTCTTGGTACCACAGAACATTATGTGTAATATAACAACTGAGATACAAATTAGCTTCAAAACAAAAATCTTACACGTAATATTTTGAATGAGCACTGGCCTGTCTGGTATACTGGTGACGGTAGATTTAAGAATGACAAGACATTCCAGTTTCAAGACTATTGTTACGGTACTGACACGCAATATTTTTCTTTTAAACAGCACTGACGAACTCATAAGTTTTGCAAACATTTTAGAAGTTACACTTTCATTACCTGTTTAAATCTGGCGTCCGGAACATTCACACACTTTACAGTCTGATGAGCTTACCTGTAATGTTCCTTTTACTGTCACTAATGTAAATATAGAGCATTCAAATGACAAATACTTCAAAACAAGCATCATTTATCATCCAAAAACCATTATTCGGAATGTAAAAATTAATTTATGAAGTTGATATCGAAATTGTTATAACTTTCTTACTGCTACAACCACATTTAATTTGCCTCGCAGGTAAGATTTTAAATGTTCCTGCATTTTAAGACAAACATTGAAATTTGTGGAGCAACACATTTTGTCATATGTAAACTGCTGACGTATCTTTTAAAAATTCAGTCTCATAATTGTGTTTTTATATTGAAGTAATATGGTTTGTCTTTTTCTGAACTGCACCATCGTACTCATGTGCTCCATAAATTTTTAAAACCATTATCGAATTGTAGTATATACTGTGATTTGACCCAAAAATAAGCATTAAAGCATGAATTGGCCTACGTGACTAACAAACTGTCAATTTTGTACAGTTAAGTTTTCTCTAAGAAACAAACTTACTTATCATTATGATCGCTTCAGACTAAACGTGACTCAGAATTCTGAATGACTTTTATGATCATGGTGACGGAACCAAATGCATGCTTGCACGCCTCTGAGACTTGAACGCTGAACTGATGACAGCATTGTCGAAAGGTTTCTCCTGCTATACAGAGTTCCTAATTTAACAAGATAATCGCAGTTATGTTACCTGCAAGTAATGTCACACATTTACATTTGATTTCACGTTATTTATCTGAAAAGCGAATAGGGAGCGGGAGGAGCACATATGATCTCCGAGGAGTCTCGTTTCCGTTTCTATCTCAACTTGCGAATGTGTACAAACCCTAATGTGCTCATAGATTGATCCTATTTTTTCAGTACCCAAATCTGGAATATATTCTAACTTATCACATCAACATTATTCCCAATGAAGTGACAAAGTCCCTTGCTGTAGGCTGGGGAAGTTCCTTGACACCAAGAACTAGTAAATTAAAAACTCACACACACAAACTATAGCTTGCAACACAAAAGCAATTTATGAACTAAAATGAAATGATCCGTTGCTTTTGGGTTTAGGCCTATATTTTGTGAGGAATTGCAGAGTTGTCCTTACTACCTCCTATGTGTTACTTCTCCCAGGTACAAAAAGCCACCTGGTCACCATAAAATTATACGAAACGCATATTGTAGCGTATGTTGATCCCCCGTGTGCTTATCGGTTGAACCTATAGTATTCATTATCCAGATATCTGGAATAGATTTTAACTTACTGTATTAACATTATTCCCAATGAAATGACCAAGTTTCTTGATGTAGGCTGGGAAAGCTCCTTGACACCAAGAACTAGTAAGTTCAAAACTCACACACACAAACTTTAGCCTGCAACACAAAAGCCATTTATTATAAACTGGGATGAAAGGATCCGTTGCTTTTGGGTTCAGGCCTATATTTTGTGAGGAATTGCAGAGTTGTCCTTACTACCTCCTATGTGTTACTTCTCCCAGGTACGAAAAAGCCACCTGGTTATCATAAAGTTATATGAAACGCATATTGTAGCCTATCAAAAACATGGTTAACGATATCTATTGTCGGTGGCCTGACATCCCCCAAACTGTAGAATACTTCCGTACACATTGCCTCCTAATTTGAACAATCAAAGGGCCAGATGCCTACATGCAATTAGTGGTCATGCGTTCTCATTTCTGGTTCTTGTGTTTACACTCCAGAAATAACGGTTTGTGTTATTTTTTTTTTCAAAAATACTATAATGCACTCTTCTACATGCTATTGGATAGATCGATTCAAGCAGGAGAAAATTAATCTGAAGTTTAAAAGCATGTCACAAAATTGCAGTCATGAATTGTGTCTCGACGATAGTCGGATTGTCACTGTGTAACTGTAAGATACGGAATTTAAAAAAAAAAAAAAAAAACGGGGAAGAAAAATGCTCTCCAAAACACGAATATTTTGCAACGTAATCTCTTGAATATTTAAATGTAGTCACTGGTATAATAAAGTGCGTTGGTTAGGAAATATTATGGCATACAAAATATACTCTCCTGAATATCAAACCTCCGAACTTTCCGCAGGGTGCCCACCAGCTCCGTCTCCCTCACCCTCGCTTGCTATCACTGTCACACTTACAGTGTCAGCGTGGCCTGGTCGTGTGTCCCATTTCGGATAGACCTGTGGTTTTCCACTTTCAAAACGTACTCCGGTCTTTAACCATAACTTTTCTTGCAAAAATGAAATATTTATACAATTACGTTCATGTTGTGTACATTACCATGAAGACTTCATTAAAACCTGTGCAATATAAAATGAACAACGCATGCACACAAATAATATTTTTAAAAAAAACTAAAAACTTAAAGGTTGAAGACTTATTTAAACTTTCATGTTGGAAAATATATCATAAATTTTGCAACAATAGATTACCATCTTATCTTCAAAATCTACCATTCAATGTAATAAATCATTACTCGAATTCTAGAACTATAAGAGCCCCAAGCCATTTAAGGAACAGTGATCAAAATACTGATCTACCACTTCTAAGACCCCAAATACCTATTATAAGAACGAACAGAAGAAATACTAGAAATTGCATTAGGTTCAAAATACCTGAATTGATAAATTCAGGTTCACTGCCCCAAAGTTAACTCGAAAAAGCTAAAACTCATAGCCTTCTTACATTTAAACAAAATATTAAAGAATATATTAGAACAAAATTCGGGGCGGATCCGGAAATTTTACAGCTGAAAACCTGAACAGAGCGAGCTGGTTACAAGCGCCTGACGGGCGCGAAGCTTCACAAGCCTATGTACCTGCCCACCCCACCCCACCCCTCCTCTTCCGTATTTTTTAAGTTGAGCATGCAAAATGGTGAAATCTGACACATTCTGGGGACAAAATAATGCAATTTTGAACAGCCAAATAATTGTAGGCCTACAAACACCCTGAGATATCAGGTTAATATATGATTCACTGATACAATAGTAAAACCAGTCAAGGCAAGCACTCGGAGTGATCCGCCGCGGGAACGAGGCCAGTCTGCTGACGAGTCTCCTCCACGCGGCTGGTTTTACTTTTATCCAGTAATTATAGCTGTAATTATATTTTCATCGTTAAATACAAAAAAAAAAAAAAAAAGACATTTAAAAACAGTTTCAACGTTTATTTCATCAAACAAGACTTTGCATAGTTTTGCGAATGAATAACTGTAACGCAGGATCCAGTATTTGGGTCATTTGAAAACTACATGCTTGACGTGCGCCTACTACAAGAATTTAGAAGGAAAGTAGTTCTCAGTGACCTTTGCACTGTGGTGATACGGATTGACCTTTGCACTGTGGTGATATGGACAGGGTTATCACCCAGTCTGTATCTTCCACCTTTTCTGGATGATACAATAGTAAAACCAGCCAAGTGGAGGAGACGAGTCAGCAGACTGGCCTCGTTCCCGCGGCGGATCACTCCGAATTACTGGATAAAGCTATAATTACTGGATAAAATAGTAAAACCAGCCAAGTGGAGGAATTACTGGATAAATGGCATTATCCAGTAATTATAGCTGTATCATCCAGAAAAGGTGGAAGATACAGACTGGGTGATAACCCTGTCCATATCACCACAGTGCAAAGGTCAATCCGTATCACCACAGTGCAAAGGTCACTGAGAACTACTTTCCTTCTAAATTCTTGTAGTAGGCGCACGTCAAGCATGTAGTTTTCAAATGACCCAATTACTGGACCCTGCGTTACAGTTATTCATACGCAAAACTATGCAAAGCCTTGTTTGATGAAATAAACGTTGAAACTGTTTTTAATTGTGTGTTTTTGTTTTTTTTTTGTAATTAACGATGAAAATATAATTACAGCTATAATTACTGGATAAAAGTAAAACCAGCCGCGTGGAGGAGACTCGTCAGCAGACTGGCCTCGTTCCCGCGGCGGATCACTCCTCGTGCAAGCACTCGGAGTGATCCGCCGCGGGAACGAGGCCAGTCTGTTGACTCGTCTCCTCCACTTGGCTGGTTTTACTATTTTATCAAGTTCCATCATTTTTCTTTATTATATACATCATATTTACTGACTTCTGAATGGTCCCGGGAGTGTCTCCTGACATTCAAATCACACAACACTAGAAATTATTGTCAGCAGGAAACGACTTACCACACGCCATCCAAGGTTAATGTTTGAAGGTAAAAGTATTGGAAATGTTCAGGAACATAATCATCTGGGACTTATGTTGAAGTCTGATCTTCTCATATTGTTGTTGATATTCTATCGGTGTTTGCATAGGCCTATGTCTGCTTTGTCCCTATCCACAGATTGCTGTACTTTTGTAGCAGAGCAGTCATAAATTTAAACATTCTGATTCATATGAACTATGTATGCGCAGCCGCATGGGCAATGAAAATGGTCTGCATCCTTCGCAGTTTACAGTATAAGTTAGACAGATTTATGTATTTTGTACTTTTCCTTCATATGCCCAAGCCGGGCGACAAGTCAAAAATCGGGAGACTTGACATGTCTGGGACTCACTGTTGGATTGAAACCAGACTCCGGCTACTACTTTACTGGCAATTATATTTTTCATGTACATTAATTAGTGATGTTTGCAGAGTTACAAAGAAAATAAGTTTCACTTTGTATGTGTGTGTTGGGGGGGGGGGGGGTGCGGGCGCACCTCCCGCACCCCCTCTGGATCAGCGCCTGTTCCCCGCCATTATTTTTTAACATTCTTATTTTCTGCGAACGCAGTGCTCGAGCAAAATTATTGTCTTCACCATATACTGGGATTCCGCATTAGCCTCTCTCTTTCTTTGGCAAGTGTTTTGGGGTTTGTATATCTTCCAATTTCTATAGAAAAGGTGTGGAACTCACAAAAAGTTTGCAAAATTATGGCGTGTTTTCACATTTGTATTTTCCAAATGGAATTCCATATCAAAAGAAGTCTTAAATTCACAGTGTGTACATAATTGCTTATAATTACTTGAGAAAAGACCATGATTACTCTGAGCTGAATATTGAGTGTTCCTACATGTCCAGTAGTTTCGCCCCTCACTCATAGGATAGGGCAAGACGGAGTTAATTACAAAAGTTTCGGAGTCATCATGCCTCATGGACAATGTGGTAATATGGTCTTAATTCGAAGAGCGCCTCATTGGGCTGATCATTTACAGCTGTGAAATTACCAGATTCACAAAATTCCATGCTCAAGCAAAAGTATACTGTCCTACTATTTATCGTACTTGAAAAGGTTGGTACTTTTCAGTCCACTTGGTTTGTTAATAATAATAATAATAATAATAATAATAATAATAATAATAATAATAATAATAATAATAATAATAATAATAACAACAACAACAACAATAATAATAATAACAACAACAACAACCATAATAATAATAATAATTATTATTATTATTTTTTTTGGGGGGGGGGTGTTCAGACAGGTTCACGCAGAGGTTCCAGGTATATCGCAGTATTTCTATGAAGTGAAAGTTGGAACCCGTTACCAGATTCAGAAATCGAAAAGTAAATCGTGTTCAATCACAGCAGGAAAATTTAAAGAAGTGTCATATAATATAACAGGATCACAATTAGCGTCAAATATTTTTTTTATTTGTCAGATATATAGAAGTTAGAGCTGGACTGAGCACACAACTTTGTTTCACATTTGAGGATGTCTTTGCTCTAGCATTTAAGTATTTATCTTAAAAGTTTTCAAAATTAAAGCATGGTCAGAAATTCTATTTTCTTTGTGACCAGTTTGGTCAGCTGGGATGATATTACTTGTTCCAAATTCGAACACCCCAGCAAGAGTAGTATAAAACAGTTTACACTGCCGCCAGACATGAAAATTGCAAAACCAACATG
Source organism: Hermodice carunculata (assembly GCA_964020975.1). Lineage (NCBI taxonomy): Eukaryota > Metazoa > Annelida > Polychaeta > Eunicida > Amphinomidae > Hermodice > Hermodice carunculata. Next base: position 70,701,603 of record OZ026622.1, on the reverse strand, counting down.
CATGTTCCTTGCGAAGTTTCCTTTGGTGATTTAATTCCGCCGGGTGGCGCTGCAACAGCATTTTAATGTCGTGGCAGGCAGTGAGTTTCGCGGGAATGTTTGCTGCCACGTGCGTTTTTTCCCACACGGTGGCCGTCACCACTTAATAAGACTCTATGGAAACGATGTAAATGCAAATCTATGAGCTATCGACTGCAACAACGTTGGAACACGTTAAATTGTGCCAAGTGTGAAGATTAAAGAAAGTAAATGGACCTGTGAGTGATGGACGTGTCTCTTTCGTTTGGAAAAGATGCAGAATTGAAAGAAGTAAAGGTAGGCCGTTTTTAAGCCAAGTGACCGCGTGCCAAAAGCGCGCTTATATAGCTCACCCGCACAGCTAAATCGCAAGAGTCGTATTTTCATCAGCGTTTCTTCATTTTTATGCAGCATACAAGAATTTATGTTGTTAAGATTATCACATAAAATCCTTGTTTAAGTGTTTAATTATCATGTGGACATATCACCAGTGATAACATTGTGTTGGGTTCCACAATTGTCAGTTTTCGGACGAAACACAGTCAGTATGAATAGATGAATATGGCACGAATAGAATTTTTGATGACAAGTTACCCACATTTAGTGAAATCGACAAATAGTGATTAAGAAAATTATCTGAAGAATCAGAACTACTTGCATAGAACTACATCATGGTGCAAAGTACAGATAGGCCCATACAGGGCCCCATAACTATAGCACGTTAAGTTTCTTCGGAAAAAAAAGTAACAAATGAGAAGTTGATAACTCCCCTAAATCAATCTAAATCAGGCTAGGAAAGGAAAAAGATGTTTATCGTCTAGGACAGCTTCAGATGCATGATATAAACATTATTGTGCGGACCCCACAATTGCCTCTACAGCAGAACAATTAAGCTCCGTATTATCTCTACTGCACAAGGGAAGAAGAGGGAACACGGAGATTGGTCTGTTTTGCCAGCAGAACAAGAAACTACCAACCTGAAATGTTTTAGATGTGCGTGGAGCTGTAAGCCCGGTATAGTTCAAAACGATGTACGATTCTGAAAGGAGCAAATGTACTGTGTAAGGTTTATCAGATCGTATACGCACGTAAAGTGCACAATTTTCAGTTGAAAAAATTGAATTCTTGAGGACTATACACTGTGAAATGAAATGGAACTTTTTTAAGTCACCTGTCAGGTGTTTTGATATTTGCTGCTCAAATGCAGGAGGAAAATTAACTTTTGTGACAGTTTAGGTTATGATTAAAAAGGAAAAAAAGTTTATCGCCTATGTGTTTGTGAATCATTCTTCAATAATATCCATCCTGTTTTCCTACATGAGATTGATAATATATGTATTCTATGAGGCGTATGAGGCCCCCGTATGTGATTGTGACAGGTGAGAAATCTTTACCCTCGGATAAAGTATGTGACATGAAAGGTTAAAGTTTATGGATGTAGGAAAAACTTTAATGTATTCTACTGACCAAAATGAACACTTCATTCAATAGCAGTTGTTCAAAAGCTAAGCATTCAGCACCCCACCTTGACGGCTGTTGTCAAATATAAATAATTCACCGGCTGTACCCCTGACGACTACAAGTTCTATTGATTCACCATCCTTCATCAATAACTAATGATCAATATTCTTATTTTTCGCAGGAGGCACTGCTTGAAACACCTGCCTTAACAAGACTCGAGTTTGTGGAGTGTTCCAAGTTTGATGATAACGCTCTTCTCGAGACTGTACACACACTCAACAAGGAGTTACAGTGGTTCTCAGCCTGCAGAACCAAGTTCTCGGACAGAGCGTTTCAAGCCGTGGCAAAACGATGTGGGAAACTGCAACACGTCAGATTTATTGGATGCAAAAATATTGGCCCAAACTCCATGGTTGCCTTGGGAGCACATTGTTGCAAATTGAAAACGTTGGCATATATCAGTGACGAAAATGTAGAATGGAATATAACAGACGATGCACTGGCATCCTTGGCAAAACTTAGTTCTTCCACCCTGCAATGCGTTCACTTCACTGGATTTAGGAGCATAAGTGACAAAGGAATCAAAAAGCTGACCGATAATCTTAACAGAACACTAAATCAGGTAGATTTGAGTGGGTGTAGAAGTTTGACAGACAGATCACTGGCTTGTTTGGCCAATAGCTGTACCCGACTGCAACAGCTGTCTCTCAATGCCACCAACATAACCGATTCTGGTATTCTTTTTCTTGCTGACAAGTGCTTAAAACTTCACCGTGTGGATTTTGGCAATTGTGGAAAATTAACCGATGCAAGCATCAAGCTACTAGCAAAGAAGTGCAAACATCTTGAGGAGGTTAATTTTGAAAGTTGCATCAGGCTTGGAGATGAATCTCTGATTGCTTTGGCAACGAACTGTTTGTGTTTACACTCTATAAATTTAAACAGAACTTCGTTGCATGTGATTCCAGTGTTGATTCTGGCTTTGCAGAAACTGAGAGTTCTGCAGATCAAAATGTGTAAAGAATTATCACATCCTCCACCAGACGTTGTAAGCAGAGAACTGGAAGGACTTCTCGATTTTTACCGGGAATATAATCTCGCTTATCGGTGAGTATGGAAATTTCATTTTGCGTTTTCCCGTCACTCACGCATGTAGACATATAAAAAAAATGTCATTTAAAAGTTTGAGATGTCCAGTTTTCATAGATAGCTTTGGGCATTATCATCTGCACAAGACCATGCATCCTGCGGCCACTCTTTCTCAGCAACTATTATTGAGGTGCTTCTCAATAGAAGACGATGCCCTCTGTAATCTTTGTAGTACAGCAACAACAACTGAGGTGCTACTGATTTCCCGGTGCTGTCTGTACATTTTGCAACATTGTTCCAAACCCATGTAGGGCTACATTCGTTACACCATATGGGTGAACACACTGGAATTTAATTTTCTTGTAGCAATTCCCTATTGATTACAATTGGGAAATTAGTAGACTTTTATTCATTCAAATGGCACATCAAGATGACATAGAATGCGATGCAATGATACAATTCAGTAAAACATAAGGAAAATTGCTGTATGTAAAATACCCATGTCACTTCCATGTGATCCACTTACACATCTTAGTAATTTTGTCTTTATCTTTACGTCCAATAAAAAGTGTTCGCCTATATTTATAATATTGTATGTAATACACTCATGTAATTTCCATGTGATCCATCTACATATTTTCATGATTTTATCTGTATGTCAAACAGAAAACAGAATATTCATATTAACTGTGATGCTACTCTAGCCTGTATCATTCAACAAAGTACTTATATGGATGGGGAGATTCCTACAAAAGCAGAGCAAAATGAGTTACTCTTGTATTAACTGGCTACTTGAAAATAATTAACGGGTTATTAAGTCATAGTCATATCTGCAAACACATGCAGAGTGTCATGTAAAGAATTATGCAGAAGTAAATGTAAATTGTCATGTTAAATATATGTTAAATACTATATAATTAATCGGCCAATTGAATTATTGAAATTATTGGAGAATAAAAAGCAGAACCATATCTGCCAACATGAATGTGTGGAAACAGAGGCACATGGGTTCATGTGGGCATAAAGGAGGAGAAAAGTTTCTTTTAACATGTACTTGCAAGCCGGCACAAATTAAAACTTATCACAACCCATCACGAAGAAAGGTCGTAACGGCTAATTTTGTGTGACCCATTTTCACAGTGCCGTATGTCTTGTCACCGAAAGTTTTGTGAGTGGTAAATGATTCAAAGCCTCCAAGGCCGGAGATCTATCGCTTTTTCGTCCTTTTTTACAAAGTCTCCCCTTCTCCTGCTTTTTGTAAAATTTAAGAAAGTAGCATTATTCCATCGGTGGCTGTAAATTTGTACTAATTTGCCTTGTTATACTATATACACGCGAAATATGTCGATGATGGTGACTAAAATGGTTCAAAATGCAGGAAATGAAGGTGCAAACTTCAAATTTTTCATGGGGAACATGCCCCCAGACACCTTTAACTATGCTTGCGCTCCCCCTTTTCAGCACCTGCAAAAAGTGTGTGTGTGTGTGTGTGGGCGGGGGGGGGGGAGCTTGGAGGCTCTGCAAATGGGTTATGCTGCTGTGAAACTCCTCAACCTGTGTGCCCACCAAATTATGGGTTCTGCATTTTGTGCAGATCTGTGCATAATTGGTACCTTCTCCTGCTGCTGCTGCTCTTCCTCCTCTGAATGATGTCATGGTTGTTTTCCCATGAACTCCCAGTGTATACATTCCTCTGTTCACAGTCTCTCCTAGCTCATCATAGACCGGCCGCACTTTTTAATCATCCATTTTTGGAAAGCTTTTATGCATGCAGGTGAGACTTAAATAAAAGATCTATCTGTCTATCATGCTAATATCTCCAACAAGTAAGTAAACTGAGCACGTGTTTCCTTGAAATTTACAAAAGTTTACTCATAAAATATACATGTATAATTCCTGTTTCTAAGAGTAGTGGCTTTTGTTTCTAACACCTTTTTATATTTGAACCAGTGTCTGGTACATCCGGCACTTGTTAGCTCTCATCTGTGCAGTTTCCCACTGATGCATTGTGAGACCACCTTTGGTGGACGGTGCACGATGTGCAGATGGAATGTCTTATACAAGCATTGTTATGTGGCCTTGCAAAATTGTCATGAGGCAACTCGACAAGTGCAGCCAGGTCATTGTTTAAATCTTGGCAGTCACCAATAAAATTACCAGCAGTAGCATGAACTGGCTGGTTTAGCCAAATGCAGGTGCTCTTTCATGGTGGGCAAAATTACTGGACATAGTCCAGTGTTTTGATAAAATAAGGTCGTCCCATAGTGTCGCATGATGCGTTCTGGTAGACAGTTTACCGTACTACACAAATGCTTCACTTTGTCCTGTATTTCTCACGTACATCTGGCCTGCTCAATGACGGAGTCACACCATGGGAGTGGCAAAACCACCGATGTCCTGTATAATAGCCGCCTCATTCCCAGGCAACCATGATGGTAGAGTGCAGGAAAACATACTTTTAGAGACATACTTTTTGTTTTGTTTTGTTTTGTTTTATTTTGTTTTGTGTTTTTTTTTTTCCTTACAGATTTCTAATCACTTTTGTCCACTTTAAGTGGGAAAATATTGAAGATTTTTCAGTTTATCCAATACCATGCGAACAAGAATAATTGTTTCACAAGTGCATTGCATTGGCAAATTAGTACAATCAATGTATTATTGTAGTGTGTCGTCAGTTATCTGGATTGCTTTATTCCGTGGTGATTTGGTTACTAGTATATCCTGGAAATTAATTCTCCAATTTCCATTTGACTTTGGTTTATAGTACAATATTATATGTTTTCATGCAATATATCATTTTGGGATAGCAACCTTTAGAAGGTATTTTGCAAGGCAGCTTATGTCAGATGTATTTTAGCTGATCACTGCGTTCAGACTTTGCTAGATGGCTTGATATTACTTGTTATATTGGGTGGCTCCCGCGATAGCGACATGAGTGTGTCTTAATGGGAGTCTCCCAAGCCATATCAATATTTATAATTTTGTATATTTGTGATTTTTTTTCGGATTGGTTGAATATGGTATTCTGAGTTCTTGGAAAAGCCAGGGTCCATAGAGTTGCTGGGTCAGTAATTAATTAAATTATATATAATATGTATATTTTTTCCAGGTTGAAAGTGTTTTTTCTTGGTGATCTTGGCAGTGGAAAATCAAGCCTGATACAGTCAATAGTCAATGGTGAACCTCACACCACTGATGTGCCAACAGAGGGCGTTCAGAGCATGTTATGGCAGCCGTTCAAGCATGCTCAAAATGGTAGCTAAAATTGTAGATATATAATTTTCCTGTCAAACAGAACAAAAAATTTGATTGTCAAGTTATGCATTGAATATACATGTTGCACTGAATACACGTGTAAGCATTTCAGTTTGAAACAAAAATGCTAGCAATTAAAGATGCAGAGAAAAGTTTAAGTTTGGTGCAAAAAAATTAAAAGGATATTTTGACCAATGCTAAAATTGTCTGTTGTAGTTAGTAGTAGTAGTAGTAGTAGTAGTAGTAGTTGTTGTTGTTGTTGTTGTTGTTGTTGTTGTTGTTGTAGCAACAGCAGCAGCAGTAGTAGTAGTACTAGTATTTAAAGATGTCCAGTAACCCATGATGGCTATGTACTTTACTTGGTGATGATTCTGCAACTAAGGTCTTGGCAATATTCTTGACAGAGTATCAGCTGAGCATATGACCACCTTTGTCTTCTTGTTGACAATTAATAATGTCCTTCAGTGTTTCAATTGTTTAGTCACACGATGCTGTTTGCATGTCCCAAATGAAATATTAGCACTTGTGACTGACATATTTGTTCTGTTGCCTAATTTCCATAGTTGTGAGCAATTGTGCTCTTGGTCATGTCAATACATGTAGACTCCACTAATTGGCAGCACCCCATTATTCTATGAATGCATGGACTGTGTATTAGGATGAGTTTTTCATATAAAGAATGTATCCATTATGAAGGAAAGTAATATTATTTTTACACACAGGAGCATCTTCCAAATATATCCATTTGGATAAAGTGTAAGCTGATATTTAATATTTGATACTGCTGAATATGATGGCATTCCTGAAAACTGTTCAACTTGATTTTTTTCCTTGCTCTAGCAGCTTTATTGTTCCCAATCATTTTTAACTCATTTCATACCAGTCCCTGATTTTTCCATATATTTACCTGGATTTAAGATGACAATTGCATATTTAAATTCTTCATGAAAAGGACTTTCATTCAAGTACCAACATGCCTATAGTCTTAAGTCAGTGGTTCTGGCACTGCCTGGCAAGTCATGCTGCAGCTGCCACAAGGGCAGCTGCAGCATGACTTGTCAGGCAGTGCCAGAACCACTGACCAAGGCCTGTGACAACAGTATGGAATGAGTTAATGTTAAAAAGGTCAGAGTACAGAGACGTTTAGTCCAACTACCTGCACTTTGTTCCAGTGGCCCCAAAAAATTGAAATTTGCAAAATCAGTCATCATAATTTTGATTGGAGAGACAGTTCGTGAAGCCAAGGACATACGTGGACTCTATGGTAGTCTGTTTCATCATAGTGGTCAAGTAGTCTACCATAGGCACTTTTTTCCAAGTCAAACTACAGGATAACAGCATACACACCATAGCTTACATAAATTATAATAATAGGAGAGAGAGGTACATAGATTTATCTGATTATAAAAAGATTAAAACAGTGTCAAATATAACTTATAACACTTGACTAGAGAGTTGGTCTAGAACAGGGTTCCATTTCTGAACATGGTAATAAAACTTGCTGTCTTGCAAAGCAATTTGCTTTTCTGTTTCAATGTATGTCTGAAGTGCTTTGATGAAATTGTCAAACATAGGTTTTCTCTTTGCACGTCTAGATTGCCATATGCACAGTTTTACAAGAATAAAATCATATCAATATAACTATGGTTGTTTTCAATACACCCCACTAAGATTTGTTTTCTGGAGAATATTGTCATACCACTCAATCCTTCCAACCATTTCAAAATTTTCTTTCAAAAAAATGGATCACCACACATCATGTTTTTTTTTTTTTTTTTTTTTTCAAGCCCCAGTTTACAAAAAGTACTATTACTATTTTCTGTAAAACCTATTTTACTCAATAAATCATTTGTCTTATAACATCTGTGTAGAAACAAAAAACTGAAAGGCTCTCAGCTTAGTAGACACAGTAGATAGGTAATAAATCATGACTCAATATCATTTTCCAATTGCACAAGGTTTAACTGTTTCCCATTTTTAGAAAACTCCCAATGGGTTTCCTGCATGTATGTTCATCATTTTATCGTAAGAAAATTTTGTTGCTTTATTAGCTTTTTTAATTTGACAATCTGAAACATATACCCACTTACATCAACCATTTAACTTTGAAAAGAATTGTATGTTACATTGCAATAACTTCCATGTACGTGTAGTAGGCATTGCTTTATTATACTAAAGTACAGAGAAAGGTCTACATAGGGGATTTGGTCGAGTGGTCGAGTGGATATGTGCGTTTCCCATTTCAGCTAGGCGACTGGTGCCAAAGGTTGCAGGTTCGAGTCCCGCTCGTTCCGAACATGAAATATAGACACTCCATTTCTGTGTAAAATCTTGGAGTGGCAAAAAGTTGCCATTCTCATTCAGAATATTTTATCTTATTGACTTCAACTTTATCCCAGTTTTCTAGGTACAGTAAATTATGCTCAATCTTGTTATGCTCAAATTATGATATTGGTTACATAGTTTTTGTGCTTTGTTTATTTTTGGTCAAAATAGATCCTGCTCCAGGAAATCATTACTTTTCTCCAAAATTTGTTTTTAATGTTATAAATGATAGCATTTCAGGCAAAAATATAATTATATTTTCACAAGTCTGGTGAAGACTTGACAAAATATTCTGTCATTGGTTTTCAAGAGGTCTCTTTGGAAACACCTGTCATTCTTTTTACCCAGTTTATCTGTAGTCACTCAATATATTATTTTGATCCTGTTTTAATGTACATTTTTTTTCAGGGGGGGAGGTATAATACTTTAATTCTTCCTTTAAAATTCCTTCTGGTTCTGTTAGAATCTGCCCTTTACTTGAAATTAACTTCTTTGTACATTTCTTGTAATTTTTCTTCCATGATTAAAAGAAAAGTGTTTTGTTAGTTTTTCACCTGATTCATACCATCTTGCTGTGCTTGTAATAATTACCTCTTTTACCTTTTCCTCAACTAATTTTTTCCAGATTGTTTTTCTTCTGGATTAATTTGTCCTGATTCTGATTGCCAGAGGTTAAACTGAATTGTTCCAAATCACTATTTTCTTGCCACAAGCACTTGTTAAAAGAAGAGGAAGAAAGAAAGCAAGCAAGCAAGAAAGAAAAGAAAGAAAGAAAGAAAGAAAGAAAGAAAGAAAGAAAGAAAGACAGACAGACAGACAGACAGACAGACAGACAGACAGACAGACATGAATAATGTGTATCAAATTCACAAATTTTCCCATGTGTACATTGACGTGTGTGTGTTTTGTTTTGACAGAAAAACTGCTGGGTAAAGAACTAAACCTGAAAGAGAAACATCTCATCCTTGACCTGTGGGATCTCTCAGGCAGACAGGTGAGTGTACAGGCCAGGTCCCTGTTTTTTGGAGTCAAGCAGAACACCAGATACTGCACAGACAAATTTGGGGATTTCTTTATTTTCAACAATCCTGGGAATTACTCTGTTCTGAAACATGTATATTGAACTCTAGCCTCTCAGATTTGTGAGCTGACAGATGGGCAATATTGAAACAATAACAAATTCATGTGGCAAAGTGTATACAGAGCACACCATATTAGGAAGTAGACTATAGTACTAAATCCTTCTGTTTTACATATTGGTCTTTTTGAGTCTAAAAAGTCAGAAAATTCAAATTTTAAAATTGGGTAAACAGCATTTAACGCACAAAAATGTCACAAAAACACAGGTGAATTTATTCTAATGTAAATCCCAGTTCAACATTTTTTTACAATTGAAATACGAAGCAACACCTGGATGCTAGCTTTATACAGGTGTATGAATTGTGCTCTGTCCAGGGTCATATTGTTGTATTTCCTTGGCATATAGTTCTCACCTGTCATATCAGACAGTGCACCTACATGATCAACACTGCAATTGCTGTGTACTGCAGGAAACTTGACTGCTGACTTTAAAAAAAAATAGCTATAGCATGCTGAAAATAGAGTATTTTTATAATTGCGGACTATCTTTCTCTGGATGCACAAACAGCCAATCACAACTGCAGTCTACTAGTTACCAATTGTCCACAGTTGATCTTGTGCAGCAGAAGGCAGTTAGACATCACATCCATTAGTTCACACTACAGCATAACTTTCTCTATAAAATTGTTGGAATAGTCAATGCAAAACCATTTTCAAAAGTCACTAACAAATCCAGTTTTAACAGTCAATCACAAGTCACAGTTTTTGTAGTCGCTAAGAAATCCAGGAAAAACAGTCAATTGCAAATCCAATTCTAGATAGCACTCAATCAAGACATTTTTAACGGTCAGTAAGAAGTCCAGTTTTAACAGTCTATTAGGAATCCAGGGTAAACAATCGATCAGTTTTAGATAGCAATCAATAACAAATCAATTTTTAACAGTCAATAAGAAATCCTGTTGTAGGAGTCTATAAAAAATCCACTTTTAACAGTCAATAAGAAATCCAGTTTTAAGAGTCATTAAGAAATAAAGTTTTAACTAACATTTGATTAGAAATTTAATTTCTAGTAGTCAATAAATAATCCACTTTTGATAGTGAATAAGAAATAAAGTTCCAACATTCAATGAGAAATCCAGTCTTAACAGCCTGTTAAGAATCAAATTTTAACAGTCAATGAAATACCCTGTTTTTTGTATTGTATTGTATGTTTATTTGCTGAAAATGATGCATACACGAGAATACATATAGCACCGGAAAAAGACTCGTACATCAAAATAAGGAAAAGAATGTAATATAACTGAGACAGGTTTAATGAAAGCAAGATTTTCACCAGGAGGAAGGAAACCCCTTGGGGCTTATATTCCCTCCTGGTTGAGTCAGCACTGATCACATAAGTATACAATAATTACTGGAACGAAAAAGAAATACACAAACAAATTTCTTAAACTAATCCAAATACGTATCAGTTATTGTTGATCCAAAACAAAAATTTAAGGCGCTTTTTGAACAGATGTATTGAGGTAACATTTTTTATATGAATAGGCACAGATTTCCATGTGTACAGTACATTGACAGATAGATGAAAATGTATAAACAGGTATTAAATTGGTCAAGCAGTAATATCAAATTTCTACAGTTGATGAAAATGTGTAAACAGGTGTTAAACTACAAGACGGCACATTTTAACTTACTTTGCAATGTCAAGGCATGTGACTGGCATGGGTAACTTTATTGATTATGTAGTTTATATGAGGAAACATTAAAATTATGAATTATAAAAAAATGTGTGTGGTACATGAGATATTATCGAAAACTTCCCTACATTATAGTCCTAACTTGCTGTAAATAAAAGTCGTGTGTTTGTCTAGTATTACAGATATGGACACTTGATACTTCAGGAAAAAGGATTCTAAACATGGCAAGAGCAAAATAATATTTAACTTTATACATGAGCAAGTTTGTAAGATAGGTATCCAAACTTTGAAATTTCAATAATTTAAATTTATGGAATAGAGGATCATTATGTGAATTAAAACCTGAAAATGTAATGATTGGCAAAATCTTTTTTTTTTAAAGTTTAGTAATCTTATCTATTGTACTAGGATATGTGATGGCCCATGAAGTGTAACAATATGTGAAATAGGGATACACCAAAGCATAATACAACTTAATTAATTTATTTATTCCAAATTTGTGTCTGATCTTCTTGAAGATCCCAATTATCTTACTTACCTTTTTAAAATATAATGGATTTGTTCTTTCCTGTTTAGATCTTTGTCAAACCAAACACCTAAATAGTAACGGGAAATTTAAGTAAAAACGTTAAAGCAGATGACAATTTAGTTGATATATATTTGAGAGCTATTAACTCAGTTATACTTTGACCAGAAATGGGTTAAGCAAGTGTTGGCAGTTAGTAAGCTTACCAAACGTGTGCAAAGGAAAATGTTGACTGTCCATTATTCTGAACAAGAAAGAGTTAACAGCTAAAGTAATCAATTATCAGGGCCTGGGTCAACTGCTTTCTTCATGATGAGTTTAACCATTTTACATCACCATAAACAGCAAAAAGTAAATGACCATGGCTACATACAAGCCCTTGATAAAGTTTCATTAATGGATGGCTAAACCTACATGATTCAGTTGTTTCTAGGGACATATGGGAACATATAATGTAAAATCCTATTATCATGCATGGGATTAAAATTTACCAACACCCCCTCAAAAAAAAAAAAAGAAAAGAAAAGAAAAGAAAAAAATAAAAGAAACAAAGAAAAAAAAGAAAAACACACCACATTGGCTTAATATCTGCATTGATTCAGTTAGATAGACCTAGAGTATGGTAATTAGAGTGTTCTTCAGATTGTCTGCAATCATATGTGGATCCTTGATCCTCTCTCCTCAAATACAGATGTTGAGTTCCCATTAAATGCCTCTTCTCTATGGGTGGTCAACACCTACATTATCACATGGGCAGGTCATTACCATATGTTATGTTTTATAATGGCATATCACTGATACACGTGTGTGTACTTCACCTGACAGACAGACACGCATTGCATAAATTAGAACCAATGGCGTTGGCACAGTAGACTAACGATAGCACTGTCAAGGTAATGTTTGCAATTATGAAAATTTTTAAACACTGGATTTTCAAGTTTGTACCTGTAAATTAAGGTAATTACTTGCAGGTAACATCAGTAGCAACAATTGTTTTCCATTGTTCCCCAAGGCCAAAGTAGGATTGTGTATTTTTTTTTTCACCCTGGAAACATAATTTAATATTTATCTTATATGAATCATTCATAGATATGTAGCAGTGAATCAAAAACTTGCAAATTTTGGGCTAATGAAATGAATTGTTTTCATTTTTGAAACAGAAATCATTGTGTCTTCATCAGTGACCCTCTGAGCTATGCGTCAGGGGTGATGTTTATATCTTGACACAGTAACTGAATTGCATCTTGTCACAGTTACATGCAGGCCTACCGTTGTGAGTAAAGGATTGACAATTGTAATACTCTATTTCCATTAAATAACTCGAATGACTAGAATTAACCCTGAAGGAGCTATTTCTGATGCAGCAGCATACAACTTTTTCCCATTTAAAAACTACCAGAAAGTGGTCTGGCACCATATATATTGTCTGCTGGTTTTCATTTATCATCATCATCATCATCATCATCATCATCATCATCATCATCATCATCATCATCATCATCATCATCATCATCATCATCATCATCATCATCATCATCATCATCATCATCATCATCATCATCATTTCTTACCAAGTCAAATATCTGAGAACCCCAACCAGTTTAGCCTAATAGCAAGTGAACAAAACTCATTTCAAAGTCTCCCCTTGGTTTGGAGGATGATCGTATGCGAGACTGATCACTAAGTTATGCCACTGCACCTGTTGGTTTGGAAATGATGCCTTTTCTTCCTGTGTGTGTGTGTTGGGGGGGGGGGGACTATGAAAGGTAAACCTTTGCTTCCATGCATATTTTGTCAGATTCTCCAATTTCCTGGTGTCTGCATAGCAGCCTGGAATCTTGCAGATGTGAACAGGCATTTTGAAAGCATGGAACTGCCCAGGAAAATCAAATCCTATGTATCCACTATAGCATTTCTGCATGCACTTCATAAGCTATAATAATGACCTGTCTAGAATGTGTCCCACTTTTTGCCAAGTACTGCAAAATCACAATGGGAAAAATTAGAAGTATATGATCTGCTTTAAAATTAACCATTTCCTGTTAAGATTATGCTACTGTACCAGGATGTATAATGACACCAAGGTCAACATTTTTGCTTATCATTTTTTGCATAAGTAGAAAATATTTTGAGTCAGAAGGTGATGTCTTTCAGGACACCACGCCACAGGTCAACAGCTTTCCTTGGGGCACTGGTTGGGCATTTATGTAATACTTAAGCTGCATGAAGGATAGCTGTTGACCCAATGTTAATCTAAACATGAGAGGTTTAATTATCCTCATAAAGTGGTCCCCTTCTTACAATGCCATGCCACCCCCACCTGTGCACTGGAAATGTGGCCTCATAAGACAGGTGGCAATTTTTGAGGGAGAAAATAAAATAAAATACAAATACCATATTTGATATTTTGGCCTCTGTTGAGAGGATGGCCCTTGTCGGAGGGGGGGGGGGAGCTGGGGGAGTGTGTGTGTGTGTGTGTGGGGGGGGGGGCTATAAGAGGGGGACCAGTGTATTCCTGCATTCGCCTTCAAAGTTTGAAATGACTTGACCATGTTCTCAGTTGCATGATACATGGCAACTTTAAATTTGGGTAACTTTACATGTTTTACAACAGATCAAAATAGTATGAGGCTTTGGAATTTTTCCAAAGGACTCTAAGCCTGTGTTTGCTCCCTGAATTACAGTCTTGGCTACTGTTGACAAGTACTACATGAAGCGATTGGGCAGCTTGTAGCTGGTGGGCATGCGATATAGTTGTATGATGATTTGTAGCTGTATGATGATTTATATTCGCATGTACATGTACTTCAATTCTACAATTGGCCCCAAGAACAGAGCTTTACATTATGCTCTGGACTTTGAAAATTGCTCAAAAGAGTACATTTAACAACAGGGAAACTTGCAGCTGGTGGGCATGCACTTTAGCAATGTAGCTGTACAGTGGTACCTGTCTTGAGAGACCCCTCCAATGAAAGACTGCATATCTTTTTAAGATCGCTCTGTCAGAACACTGTGCTATCTTTTCCATGTTATTATACCTCAAATGAAAGACCACCTGGTTTGAGAGACCACATCTTGACCTGCCCTAGGGGTGGTCTCTCAAGACAGGGACCACTGTATTATGATTTATATTTACGTGCACTTAAAATTCCAAACTTATCCCCCAGAACCGAGCTTCACATTGTATACTCTGGACTTTGAAAAACTGCTCACCTCAGCATCATGTTTAGGAAAAGGCTGTACAGTGAAACCTGTTTTGAGAGACCACTGTCTTGAAAGACCACCTGCCTTTTCAGACTATGTTTACTATGTCCCTTTTGCTATCTTTCCCATATTATTATACCTCTATTGAAAGACCACCTGCCTTATGTGACCACTTTTTGACTTGCCGTAGGGGTGGTCTCTCAAAACAGGTTTCACTGTACATGTGAACTATTGGGACCAAAATGTTTTTGTTTTATTATTATTATTATTATTATTATTATTATTATTATTATTATTATTATTATTATTATTATTACATGTCATGATTGTAAACAAGTATAGTGCAAGGAGGCTAATGGCAACTGCATGTACAGTAGTCCCTCCTTTGAAAGACCACCTCCTTTGAGAGACCACAATTGTCAGGTCTCTCTGTAGTACTTTTCATGTTATTTATACCTCCGTTGAAGGACCACCTGCTTTATGTGACTGCCTTTTGGGTGGCACTAGGGGCAGTCTCTCAAAGGAGGCACTACTGTATATGTGTAAACTTCAGCACAGGCACAGGTATACAGTGAAACCTGTCTTGAAAGACTATCTCTAGGGATGACCAAATTGTGGTCTCCCAAGACAGGTGGTCTTTCATAGCAGATATAAATAACAAGCAAAGTACTGAGCAAAGTATCCTGAAAAAGTGGTCTTTCAAGGCAGGTGGTCTCTCATTGGAGTGGTCTCACAAGACGGGCCACTGTACTACTCTGATGTAAGGGTATTTTGAAAAAAAAACTAACAATTCCAAGCCTAATTCCCTGTCTTGGAAGGCTTAACAAGGACAACTTTTTCAGAGCCTGTGATGTTTTACAAATTATTTTCATTGTACAATTTGGTAAACTTATTGTCGGGAATTCTGAAGAAGTGATATTTACTTAAACCCTGCTATCAACAGTGGCATCTTATGTTAATATTAAACTAAAGCCTGTAAACACAATCAACAATGGTGAGAAAGAACAAAAAAAAGTCACTGCAAACAAAGCCAGAAAATATATTGGATTCTCTTCTATTTGCAAGGCACATAGCAGCACTGGCGAGAGTGTTGTTTGTTCAGCCTTACCTCTGGCAGCAAACACTCATGTGATGAATTATTCTCACAAATCAATGGAGAGACTACAGGAGGGTCCAGGTGGGAAAAGACTGGGGAAGCACAGCTTGTGTTGGGTCCAATTTCCTAGATCATGGTGTCAAGCATTGACAATCCATGCCAGTAATTCATCCTCCACACCAGGCAGTCTGCATCATGTGCAAATCAAACATGATTCCTGGTCACATATACTGACTGACCTTTGTGATACAGTGAAACCTGTTTTGAGAGACCACCCCTAGGGCAAGAGACAAATTGGTCACATAAGGCAGGTGGTCTCTCAATAGAGGTATAATAACATGGGAAAGATAGTAAAAGGGACATAGTAAACATGGTCTGAAAAGGCAGGTGGTCTTTCAACACAGTGGTCTCTCAAAACAGGTTTGACTGTATCACTTTTCATCATGTACTTTGTTCCATGCTGGGAAGTACTTCAGTAGGTACATGATACAGATTTTTTACAAGCATTAGTTTGGCATACAATCTTCAAATGGTGCAATTCCTGCTCATTATATTTTCTATTTCTTTCTGTGGTTCAATGCAGTTTACCATCAGTTTTAAGTATTCATTTTGATACTCTACTTGTGTGTAATGGGGGGGTGGGGTAATTTATATTTGTTGCAAAATGTAGAGTGAAATATTATCCAAAATATGATCAAATTTCCTCATTTAGGGCCTACTCCCTGTTTCACAATACACTGAAATCAACTTAAACTGATTTACCCAAACATAAAGATAAACAAGTTACCAAATGCATTGTGTTCTATTTTACTAATTCATGAGTGATATATGATTATTATGTTTAAAAAATAAATCCATAAAAAGTACTTTAAGTTAATATATGGTGTCATTTGAAAGGTGAGCCACTTAAATTATGAGTATGAACAGTTTAATGCTGTTGCCTCAAATACCGCCCTGCGAAGATATTTTTTTTATGAAATGTCTGCATTCATTTCTACTGAGAGTCTTTTAGTTAAAACTCCATTAACAAGTGAAATCAGAAAGTCTTAACAACTATCAAACCATATGTTGTCAAGCATTCTGTCAAATATTCTGCTGCATAAATTATATTTTTAATTTTTCAGTGGCTGTACTAGATAATCTGTGATAACCATGTGAAAAAGAAAACTTGTCTTTGAAAATGGTGTTTAAATCAGTTAGTTTACAGTCAGCATAAAAAATACAGCAATTTGGTCTCAGGCTTCAGTCATTAATTTCATAATCCTTTCGTTTCTTTGAAGGTCTGCCAGGGGGCGCACCAGGTCTACCTGACTGCTGATGCCCTGTATGTTATTGTTTTCAACCTGGTGGACCAAACAAGCTGCGACAGTGTTCCTCTCATTGTGTCTACAGTACAAGGAAAGGTATGCTGGTTGTCATACAGTGGTACCTGCTCTAAAGACCACCTCTTGTGAAAGACCGAACTAGTTTTTAAGACCGCTATTTCAAGACAATGGCCTTCAATTTCTTTGTAAGCTCACCTGCCATATGTGACCACTTTTGTCTGGCTTTAAGGATGGTCTTAAATAGCAGGTACCACTGTATTACATGTACTAGTCTCGATGGTCAACACACCACAATATCATGATTTACCACACATGGCATAGACTCTGGCCCCATACAGTGTGTGTTTGTGTGTCATTCAAAATACAAACATGCATCTTAATTCCCTGACAAACCAGTCCAAATCAACTGGTAGCTAATTAAATTGCACATGTTTCATATTATGCTTGATAAAACATGTTGAATACAACTTGCAGAAATGATCTATGAATAGTCAGCTGCAACCAATAGCTTTGCACTGTACACAACATACCATGACATAGATTACATGTTCCACATCAACCAAAAGCCTCACACTGCATACTGCATACTGCATACCATGACTTAAGGATCAAATGACAATATAGCAAGTATTTTGTTTAAAATGTTCTATGTTTATGATGTTCTTTCATTTCAAGGAGATATAATGTGTCCAAGCAAAAAAGACGACACCAAGTTTCAAGAGTATTGTTATTTTTTTGAATTCTAAAACTGGACATTGCCTTTTATTTCTTGAAATTTGTTGCACCACATCATGATGTGGAGAACCCAATCAGGGATGTTTTTTTAACTCATTCCACCCTGATGACGCTTTTTCCCGCTAATATCTAAATGTCGTCTGCTAATTGTATTTTACTAATTTAGGGATTATTTTTCAATATTTTGGATGAAACTTGCATGGAAGATCATTCCAAATTATATGCCCATGGTCAACAGCTTTCCTTGGCGCGCTCTGGGCGCATTGCGCCCAGAGCGCGCCAAGGAAAGCTGTTGACTCAGTCTTCTCTCAGGGTGGAATGAGTTAAGGCAACCAACACAATCAATGAAATTTGTTCTACAATAATTGGCACACAGCACTCAACCTTGTCATTTGATCCTTAAGTACCCGGGGTGTGTTGAGTAGAACTTAAGTCCTGGCACTTCAAGCAAATCCTTGATGTGATATTAAGATGACGCACACATAAAGCTTAGCTTTCCTCCCATATTCAGAAGAGTCAGCATTCCAATCTCAGCATCATCAACATGTGAGTCAGTACAAAGAGTTTACCTAACCTTGCTTTAATTAACTATTTCAGTGCCAACTGAAACTAAAGTTCAGCTACTTAAAACAAACTGCTTTAGATTATAATCAGGGTGCTAGATTCATGTTTCTTGTAAACAGACCTCTCATTCAAGTACCAGCATGTATGAAGTTGCATAGCATATTATTGTCCAGGTCAATAGCTTACCTCGGCATGGTTTGCGCTCATTGCACCCAAAGCGTGCTGAGGAAAGCTGTTGACTCACGCCAAAGTGTTGCACTGAAAGGGTTAAATACAGAGATGAGTGGAAGGAAAATTCATATACTATATGCCACTGAGTCTTTCAATGCATTCATGTTCCATACAGTAGAGAGTAACTCGGGAGACCAACCAAGGGCAGGTCTATAAGTGGGCATATCTGAACTCATTCCATACTATGGTCCCAGGCCTTGGTCAGTGGTTCTGGCACTGCCTGGCAAGTCATGCTGCATGACTTGCCAGGCATGACTTGCCAGGCAGTGCCAGAACCACTGACTGAAGACTATAGACATGTTGGTACTTGAATGAAAGCTCTTTTCATGAAGAATTTAAATATGCAATTGTCGTCTTAAATCTAGGTAAATATACGTAAATATCAGGGACTGGTATGGAATGAGTTAAGCGTGTGATCTGTCAATAGGAGTAATATAAAGTGGTGAGGATAGCCATAATGTGGTCTTAGATAAGACAGGTGGTCTCTCTTAGGTGACACTGCAATTTACCACACATAAAAATATACAGTGCATACAATTTATTTGTGGCTGGATTCTGCAACTTCAGGGCATATACAGTACAGTAGCTCTATATATGTGATACATGTATGTCTCAGAGATTCAAACTCTTCCAACATGAGTGTGAGAGCTCGTGGTTGTTGGTAATAAAAATCACTCAAATCTCACCTTCTCCTGCCTGATTGTCAGTCTCACCCATAGTAAATTAATGGGACTCCTGTTTGTTATGCCACTTTTCTCAATGCTGTCACATTTCATGTATTCTGACAGAACTGGAAGTTTCTGAAGTCATCCATATTGAGAAATGGGTTTCTTTTATCTGGTAGCCAAATTGGCACTCCTGAAAAATAATGCAGTCTCCAGCAGCACGTGCCAACAGGTATAACATGTTTGATGTACACACCTGAATCAATTTTGACAGTATTGAGCCTCATACACACGGTACTGTACCACAATGATGTCTTAGACCTATTGTATTGGTATTTTCTGTTGTCATATAAATACACGGATCAGTGGAAGGACAATTCATATACTATGTATATGCATTGAAAGACTCAGTGGCGACTGGTGCCAAAGGTTGCAGGTTCGAGTCCCACTAGTTCCAAACATAAAATATACACTTGGTATAAAATTTTACCCCAACATTCATTACAAAATTTGGAAAGTGAAAAATATATAAATATGTTAATAAATTTAGTTTCGTGGTTATTGTTATTTTATTTCTGTAATTTCTTTTATTTATGTCATGATACACTACATATCCACTATATTTGGTTTATGATCTCTTGAGATCATATCTACTCCAAACTTTATCTGGCCATCAGAAAGTATTTCTCTGTACACTGTATATGTTCTACTGGGTGGGGTGCCCTGTACCAGCTGACCTCCTTGCCCCATATTTGACCTCTGGTATTGACCAATCACATCCTGCAGTTTTCTCTCTTTGGTGCAGCTTTCACATCCATGTCATTTTCTACTCTGTAGAGTTAATCACATAGTTTTGACTTTCATCGTTTTTGTTAGCTTGTCTAATCTGCTTTAACCCTTTCAAGCACTGATTTAAGACTGAGTTAACAGCTTTCCTGCGCATAGGGCTCAAAGTGTCCCGAGAAAAGCTGTTGAGTAAGACTACTTTTTGCTTTAGACTAGGCTTTCTGGCATTTGAATGAACGGTATCTTCAAGAGGAATTTGAATCTTTTAACCATTATATGTTTAACGGTAATGAGAAAATGACTAAAGCAGTGATTAGCACTTTAAGGGTTAATTTGGCAGGTGTGAACTAATGCAACTTCTGACACATGAAGGTAGGACTTCCATTGGGTGCCCCTTGTTCACAGATCTAACTTGGGTGGTACATTTCCCACTGCTACATTTTTTCCAAGATGGCGTCTCATGATGGCATTGGTGAAAGGAACGCAAGAGGACATGCAATGGCAAGTGCAAGGGACAACCTCAATCATAACCATCATTGTCTGGAGTCTATTAGAGGGGCTAAATGCTTTAGAGCAAATTACCCCTGCAATGTTTGAAGAGATTGGCCCAAGGGATATTGGAAAAAGGTTGTCAAAGCTGATCTTCGAGCTGAACAGAAGAGAAAGAAATGGGCCCTGATTGAAGACCTGACCTTGTCTTCACTTACAAGATCAGTCCCCATCACCAATACAGGACCAGTCCCCATCATTGGTACCAGTATACCAACCTTCAGGGGCCCTTTGGGTATATACTCTCACCACACTGGCAGTATCCATCACCACTATATTTACACGAGGAGCACCTGGTTTCAACAAGACTTCACTGCAAGCATTATATGGTAGCAGTGATGATAAAACAATAGAATCAGTTGTTTTTTTGTCAACTGAAGGCATAATTACAGGGCAAGGCACAACTCCCATCTCAAGCCCAGCCTTCTATGGTTCCTGTTCCATCTCTGTCTCTCCAGGCCCAGGCCTGTCTCCAGTCAGTTAACACTCTCTGTTCCTTCCTCCAGGGAGGACTGTGCTGGGGAAGGGGAGAAGTGGAGGGATTACTGGCACCACCATGAGTGCCAGAAAGGAAAGAAGCAGACTAGGTCCTCTTCCTGGTATCCCATCTTTGGAGTTCTACTCCCTGTCTCTGGGACCAACCAAACCTTCAATGAATGGCATGAGGCAGCATGTGCCACACAAGGGAAGAGCACCATCCCCACCCCCATCCCGGTGCACTCTCCAGTGCCTTCACTGTCTCTATGTCATTAGTGCTCACTGGCCCTACCACTGCCCCATCAGGATCAGCTACCTGTGGTAACCTGTGGCACTGTTTGATGGGCAATATAGTTTATTCACCAGTCTAGTTCTTTTCTGCAACTTGGGACCCTTTACTGCCACAGGACGGGGAACAGTCCTCATCACCAGTCACACTGGATCATCATCATATGCTTGCTCTGACTCTAAGGATAACCTCAGCAGATGGAGTAAAAATGATCAAGCTTACCAGAAGCAGGGCACCAGTGGAACCAAAGCCACTGCTCCAACACTGCGGGCTGACAGCACCATGCAGTTCTATGCAACCAACTTAATTGCCGACTTCTGACAGGTTCAGAGTCCCAGACTTATACCACCCACTTCTGGTTGCTTTGGCTCCCAAATCCACAGCAACATGACATTACAGACATGAATATTGCCCTGCTGTTACTGGGTCTACAGGTATCCCTAAAGGTCAATGCAAGTTGACATCATTCTCAGCCACACTCCCTCTCCTCCATGCCATTGAAGTTAACTCTCAGAGGATGAGGAAGAGTGCTGCCCTTGAAACCTGTTCCCACATATATGGATCAGTTCGACTAATGCTTTCTGCAACAACATCAGCAGCTCCATCTGATGACAGGGCCAAATGTGAGAGCTAAGAAGAGACAGTGAAGGAGGTGCTCTGTGATGTCACTGCCTGCCTCTGCACCAGAAAGAAAAGGCACACGGACTCTGATGATGAAGAAATGACATGACTGTAACAGCGCCCAATCCTGATTTAGTCAACCATTTCCAGAAATATGGACTAGGAACACTGAAGAAGCTCATTGACCTCAGTGCTGAAGCCAAGGTCAAAAAAGACAGAAGATCAGCAGGAGAAAATGGCAATATATTGGGAAGCAGATCAAGGCCATATCAAAAGAGTTTGAGGTTTTGACAGGTTGATGGTCTAATGAGTTCAACTTGTTGGAGCTGCTTCCCAAGCCATTTTTTCCCAAGATGTACTGATTTCTGATATCCATTTGGGACTTCCAGCCTTACTGAGGTCAGGGGAAGTGTGGTACCTTATGCCTGGGAAAGAAGTCTCCACCTGGTGTCTACCTTCCGCAGAGGATACTCAACAGGATTATCACAGACATTCCAATCATCCTGTTGACCTTGTCTGAATTCAAGGTCAAGTAGCTAACCCAGAGCCAACTGCTATGCAGGCTTGTTGACTTCTCAGACCAGTGGATTCCAGTGTCTGCAAACTGCTTAATGTTATAGCTTGGAGCCATCCAGCAAGGGCTCTGTCTTTACACCATGCTCTTGAGAATATGGTTTGCCTGGACATCAGTGCTATGTTGATTCAGTGACAGGCCTGTCTGAATATGTCAGTGATTAAACCAACATCTGCACACCTATAAACATGGCCCATAGGCCAGGCATGGTTATTTGATGCTGAAGTAATGCAGTCAGTGGGCAATTGATACAAGTCTCAACTGCAGATGCAGCAGGCCTTCCTTAGATCAGCAACAGCACTAGGAAAATTAGTCCCCAGGTGGCAGGGATGGTATCAGTGCAAAGTGGAAGCAATTCCAAGGACAAGGCAAGAAATAAAATGCAGCTGTAGCCGAGGCAGCAGAGGTTGTAGCAGCCATGGAGGAAGAGGCTTCGGCAGAGGAGGGGCAGCACGCCCAGGTCCATAGCTGCCAGCTGGCATACCTGATGGTGTACACTAGTCATCCTTCACCTAGCTCACACACATCCATTGCTCAGGAGCCCCAACAAGTGGGAGCCAGCTGGGGTTGATTTCTAGAACCTGAACCTCATAATCAGTGATTAAATAATCAGGTTGTGTGATGTGCAGGCATTCACCTAAATTAAATAAGCTTTCATTCAAGTACCAATATGCCTAAAGTCTTAAGTCAGTGGTTCTGGCACTGCCTGGCAAGTCATGCTACAGCTGCCGCACCAAGTTAGGCTAACCTCCCTCGTCAAACTCACCATCAATGGAGAACTTGGGGGCAGTGGTACAGTCTCTGTTGCACAAAGGGGCTATAGCTGTACAGAGAGTTTTAAATCTGCATTCACTGGGGTTTTACTCTTGCCTCTTTTTGGTTCCAAAAAAGATGGTGGTGAGGGTGGAGACTGGTGATAGACCTCTCTAGACTTAACACCTATCTCTGCGGGGAGAAGTTCAAAATGGAGACACTAGCTTTCATAGCAGTTGTGATATGCCTGGGGACTGGGCAACCTCCGTGGACTTGAAAGACATGTATTTTCACTTTAAATAGACCAGATCTGTCAAAAGTATCTGCATTTCTCTGTAAACAAAATTGTATATCAGTTTCGGTTGCTCCTTTTGACTAAGCTTCAGCACCCCTGGTGTTCACCAAGATTGCGTTGGATTATGCACACCACTGGGGCATGCATATTCACTTATACCTGGATGACTGGCTAATACACTTTCTTTCATTTTGGTTGGACACAGCCCTTATACCAATGATTTGCCTTCATTTAGACACTGGTGAATTATCCAAAGTTGAGCCAAGAGTTTGTGTTTCCAGGCATGCTTCACCAGACAGTACCTTCATTTACATGCAATATTAAGATAACCTTAGCAGGGTACAAACGATCCTGAAACAATGTCAATGGCTGATCTGCCAGCTAGGGAGTGGCAGAGTGATATTATATTAAAATCCCTGGACTTTCGAATTCAGGTCCCTATGGAAAGACTTCACCAAATTAACCCTTTCCCCCTCAAACCGGCCAAAACTAGCTGGTGGTCAAATGTCGTCTGCTTCAGTGATTTCAACATATTTCAACAGTTATGAAAAAACAATTTGACTGAGAAATGTACATGAGACTTATCAAGATCACATGTCCCAGGTCAACAGCTTTCCTTGACATGGGTTGGGCACTTAGTGCCCAACCCATGCCAAGGAAAGCTATTGACTCAGTCTTAATTCAAGGGGGAAAGGGTTAAGGCAAGTTCAGCAAGCCTGTTCTCTTCACTGATCTCCAGTGAAGTCCACCACTTGCTGACATTGTGTTGGTGCAGCAGGGACAGTGTGATGTGCAGGCAGTCACCTTTCAATCAATCCACAAGGAATCATTCATTATTGGACAACTGCATCACTTCAGAGGTGGGGGACTTGCATTGGTTCAAAGATTGTATATGGAGTCTTGTTCCATCAATTAGCTGGAGCTAGATGTGATCCATCTGGCCTCAGACAGTTTCCAGCAGGGCCAAGTCCTATGTTAACATCCACTTTGAATCCCCTTTATAAATCCAATGCCAGAACATTTTTTAAGACATTTAAAAAAACTCCACTTTCAATCCAAAAGTAAATCCCCTCCTCCCCCCTTGTGAATCCACTTTCAATCCAAAAACGATTCTGTGCTTTTTTACTTGGGGTACTTAACCAAAATGCTCCTGCTTTGGTGTGTGGATAGGGGTATTGAATGTTCCACATGGAAGTTTAATGTTTTTTGCAAATCATACAGAAATAACAAAAAAGAGAAATGTATGACCTTTTAACATATGTATCTTAAAAGGATTTCCTGCTTCAGTCAATGATGAAACACATACACATGTGTGTACAGTGAAACCTCCCTATACCAAACACCCTTGGGACCGGAAAAAAGTGTTCATTATAGTGATGTGTTCGGTATAGGGAGGTTTGATGGCATTGAAAATATATATTTGGGACCGAGAAATGGTGTTCAGTATAGAAAGTGTTCGGTATATGGAGGTGTTCGGTTAGAGAGGTTTTACTGTATATTTAACACTCTTTGGGAATGCTAGCAAGTGGAGAGATGAGCATTTTGTCTCACAAAAAGGACACTTCTCCAGTTCCATTTGTTTTCATCTGATATTGGCCTCAGATTTTCCATAGGACACCATGCAGGATAGGTCGTAGCATTCAACTGTTCTACCATTGCTGCATGTTTTCCCGATGTGCCAATCTCTAATATTTTGGAAATTACATTGTAATACCAGAATAAGTAAACCAAAAAACAAACAGCAGGAAGTAGGCAGGCAGGCAGGCAGACAGACTAACAAATTGATAGACTACTAGTACTGGCACAATGTGATGCTGACACTTAATTGCTGTGGTACAAGTAGTGATGCTCATGTATCATTGTATTTTTTAGGCTCCAGGGAGCCACATATTAATTGTGGCTACACGTGCAGACAAGTTATATTCAGAGGAGTCCCGCAGGAAGAAAGTGCAGGAAGTAATGCTGGCCCTGCAGGATGCAGAGAAGCAACAAGTGAATGCAATCAAAGCTGATATACAGAAGCTCAAGTGAGTGTCATACATAGATTCACTGTACCTGTAAAATGAAAACTCATTATAACGATGTTATCTATTTCCCTAAACAGGAGTCACATAACTGAATATGTCATTGAAATTAATCAAATAACAGGGAACTTTTCGTTGCTCAAAATTGTTGTCATGAATATGTTGGATATATGATTGCTGTTATAATTAGGTTTTACTGCATATGAAAACACTTACTAACTCTTTCAGTGCCAACTGCAATGGAAGTTGAAGTACTTACGATGAACTTTTCTAAATTATCAAATGGATACTATATTAGTATTCTCTGTGAAAAGACCATTCATTCAAGTACCCGCATGCCTATAGTCCTATAGAATATAATGGCCCAAGTCAACAGCTTTGCTCAGCATGCTTGGGGTGCATTGCACCCAAAGTGTGCCAAAGAAAGCTGTTAACTCAGTACAAAACTTGGAGCTTAATAGGCCACAGACTACAGTTATAAATCCTTCTATTTTTCATATTAGCATTTTTCAGTCTAAAAAATCAGCATTTTGGTATTTTGAAATTCTGTGAATGGCATTTAACAGATAAAAATATCAGAAAAATATGGACGGAGTTGTGTCATACAATTCCCAGCTCGTTAATTTGTGATAATTGAAATACGAAACAACACCTGGATGTCAGCTTTATACAGGTGTATGAACTGTGCTCTTGCCAGGGTCACATCATTGTCCTTCCCCACCATAAAGTTCCCACCTGGCCTGGAAGACAGTGCACCTATATGACCACCAATGAAGCAACTCTGCGATGCAGCAAACCTGACGTAGCTAACTTTATTTAAACAGAAGCTACAGCATGCTGAAAACACAGTATTTTCACAATTACGGACTATCTCCGTTGGGATGCGCAACCAGCCAATCACAACTGTAGTCTGTAACCTAATAGACTTATCAAAATTTTTAAAACTTGTTTAACTGAAGCCACAACTTGTTTTCTGCAAAGGATTTGCATTATCTTTACCAAACTTCAATATTAAAGAAAATATCAACTTTTTTGCAAGCAACCTTTAAATCTGAAAAATCAGTTTTTTATGACAAATAAAATAATTAATTAAAATTTTGAGGAAAATTATATAATTGCATCCAATCAATTCTTTTCTGTCTAATATGAATACGATACACAATGGGCTATGATGCAAACCCATAATAACTTGCCTGCATGTCCTGCCCTTACAATGAGAGATCAAATTACAATGCCCCACCCCTTAATCTTAACCCCAAATTTGAATATATTGCTAAAATTTTATGAATTTTTAGGTGAAATTGCTGATTTTTTTTACTATTTATGGATAGATTCGTAACAATTGTCTACAAAAAATATGACATCTATCACTGCTGAGGCATTAATGACGGATGGGGGGAGTATCAGTTACATCAAGTCAGCATCTAATACCAGTCATTATGGTAGTATTTTCCTGATATAATCTGAATTATGGCAGACAATGGAACAGTTTCAGTGTTTAAACATTATTAGCCCATCAAAGTGCACAGTTTAAGACCAGTAGGTCACAGATTAGAGTAGCAGTATTCAGCAAATTATGTTTTTTGGTACTAAAATTATGGAATTTTAACGCGCCCTTTGTTTGAACACTAGGAGGGCAGTTGGGTGATCCAGCTTCCACAAACCAATAGTGCTATGCCTTTTTTTCTGCATTAGACTATATAAGTTGTGGTTTATTGACATGGTTTCTGGTGTATGTGCACATATTAGACAGAAAATGACAAAAGTTTGTACAGTTACTCCAGTATCATAAATGCATATTTGTATTCACAAGTGCTCTAATCTTAAATTTGATAAGCATCCAATTATCAATCCAATTATCAGGCACAAGTGTTTTCAGGCAAGTGTTTAATGGAAGCTAACTTTTCCCCCCTGTTTCACTTTCTGAAACTCTTATAATTATATGTGGTTGTATGTTGAAGTTCAAATGTTTTGCCACCTATGAACACTAGCTTGGTAAAAGTTATAAAATCTGCAGTTCATAAGTGCTGTCATCCATATTCATGGATATTAATTTATTCATTTATGTGAAAATAATATGCTGATGAACTCAATAGCTCAACAAAGTCAGCATGCCTGATTTTAAATGATTTACCCCGGTCAAATGACACACATATATGACAAGCTTTGGTCTACAAAAAAAAAAAAAATAAAAAAATAAAAGGGGGTGGGGTGGGGTGGGGGGGGGGGGGGGGGAGAAACAACAACAAAACCAAAAAACAAAGAAATTTACATTTTACCTAAGATTTGTACAGCTCTACTGACAGACAATGCACATTTTTTCTGGTATGCCAAAAATCACTGTGACATGATTTTGTATAAACAGCTCTGCATATGAATGGAGGCTGTAGGCCTACAATGACAATGCCACAAAATTAAAAGTTTGAAACAGAGGGTCACTAAGTTTCATATCAATGGGATTAGCATAATTTATTCATATCATGCTAGCATTGTTAATTTCTCATACACACATATGATTACCTGTGTGGTACCTGTGAGGTATCGCTAAATACAAAGGGCTATGGAAGCTATCTATCTACCAAGCAGTCAGCAAAGGAGGCATAGCCTGTGCACTTGTTAAATGTCTTGCAGCGAATCCTGTTATTATTTATGCAGTGTGGTTCCACTGATAGGTGCAACATATCTATGCACAATGATTTGTGACATAAATGTGATACTTCATGAATTTTTAGAAAATTGAGACTGTTAAACTTGATATTCACAGCCGATATGTGGGTGTAAAACTTCTTTTCTCCTTTCATAAGCTGGCCTGAGGTACACAATACCATAGCCCGAACCATTTGCCTTGTGATCTACAGTCCCAGGATCATATCTTACATGCTCCATCCATGTAAAAGTTGTTAGGATCACTCAAAATTGTCCAGGCAGCTGTCAAAAAGTGCTGACTTCCAATTTTTAACTTGCTTGATGGACGATAATAGAATAACAACATGACCATGTGAGTCCCAATACATACAGAGTTAGCCCTAATAGGCCACAGACTACAGTTATAAATCCTTCTATTTTTCATGTTAGCATTTTTCAGTCTAAAAAATCAGCATTTTGGTATTTTGAAATTCTGTGAACGGCATTTAACAGATAAAAATGTCAGAAAAATATAGACGGAGTTGTGTCATACAATTCCCAGCTCGTTAATTTGTGATAATTGCAATACGAAACAACACCTGGATGTCAGCTTTATACAGGTGTATGAACTGTGCTCTTGCCAGGGTCACATCATTGTCCTTCCCCACCATAAAGTTCCCACCTGGCCTGGAAGACAGTGCACCTATATGACCACCAATGAAGCAACTCTGCGATGCAGCAAACCTGACGTAGCTAACTTTATTTAAACAGAAGCTACAGCATGCTGAAAACACAGTATTTTCACAATTACGGACTATCTCCGTTGGGATGCGCAACCAGCCAATCACAACTGTAGTCTGTAACCTGAAAGAGTGAAGGTTCTACACTACTTTATGTAAATAATTTATCTGGTATGCAAGAAAGCAACAGTCTGCATAAAAAAGCACCACAGTGACAAAGCATTTCATGGATAATATATTTTCTTCCATTTGTTGTTACTGACATTTGTTTTGTTTTCTACCTGAACTCCTTAAAAAAAATTTTTTAAAGCATGCTTGCATAATGCCAAATAAAATGTTATGTACATAAACATACATGTAATGCAATCTTAAATAATTATGCCCCCCCCCCCGAAGAAGGAGGGGGCAAATAGTGATTACTTTGCGTGTGTGTGTGTGTATGACGGACAGTTTTCACGCGATAGTTCGAAAACTTTTTTCGTGTGTGGCTTTCATATTGCAGATGCTTATAGTTCAGAATAAGGCCTCGGATGAGTTGGAAGATAGATGACCTTGACCTGAATCCCAAGGTCACAGTGCCATATTAGTGAAGTTGGTATTCAAGCCATAACTTAAAAAGTTTTTTACATAGGGCTCATATTGCACATGCTTATTGTCCTGAATAAGGTCTCAGATGGGTTTGAAGATGGGTGACCTTGACCTGTTCCCAAGGTCACAAAATTGTTTCAGTGAATTTTGTTTTCACGCAATTACTTAGAAAGTTTTGGCATGGGCCTGTCAAATTGCAGGTGATTACAGTCATACATAAGGTTTCAGATGAGTTCAAATATGGGTGACCTTGACCCAGTTCCCAAGGTCACAGACCCATTTTTGTGAATTTGGTTTTTTCATCGGGTAACTTGAAAAGTTTTGTGCATAGGGGTTTCATACTGCATATGAATATAGTCCTGAATAAAGCCTCGTGGTAACTTCAAAAGTATTTGACATAGGCATTTCAAATTGCAAGTGATTATAAGCCTACATAGGGTTTCAGACAAGTTTGAAGATGGGTGACCTTGACCCAACTCCCAAGGTCATACAGCCATTTTAATGAATTTGGTTTTCACACAATAACTTGTAGATTTTTTGACAGTGGCCTTTCATATTGCACATGATTGTACTCCTGCAGAAGGTCTGGGACAAATTTGAAGATGGGTGACCTTGACCCAATTTCCAAGGTTATGGATACATTTTAGTGAATTTCAAATTAGACATAACTGTGGTGCTGCATCGGGTCTTGGATGTGTTTGGAGGTTGATTACCTTGACCCAACTCTCAAGGTCACAGAGCCACTTTAGTATATTTAGTTTACATGCAATAACTCAAAGCGTTTTTGACATTGGGCTTTCACAGTGCACAGGGTGATAGTCACTTTTTTGACCCAATTCCCAAGGTCACAGAACCATTTTACTGTATGAATTGGTATGCTTATACTGGGTAGTCTTCCTCCTGTGTTTAGACAAATTGAAAAATGGGTGATGACCTAATTCTTAAGGCATGTCATGGCTGTATATTCTCTATATATGTATTTCCTTGCATGTATATGGCACCAACCCAAAGTAGAGGTAGTCGAAAATTTATACATGAAGAGTGAAACCTTTTTTTGGACTTTGAAAAGTAGTTGCTCCATCACTATTATTATTATTATTATTATTATTATTATTATTATTATTATTATTATTATTATTATTACAAATATGCTGATATAGGTTACAGACTACAGTTGTGATTGGCTGGTTGCGCATCCCAACGGAGATAGTCCGTAATTGTGAAAATACTGTGTTTTCAGCATGCTGTAGCTTCTGTTGAAATAAAGTTAGCTAAGTCAGGTTTGCTGCATCGCAGAGTTGCTTCATTGGTGGTCATATAGGTGCACTGTCTTCCAGGCCAGGTGGGGACTTTATGGTGGGGAAGGACTGTGATGTGACCCTCGCAGGAGCACAGTTCATACACCTGTATAAAGCTGACATCCAGGTGTTGTTTCGTATTTCAATTATCACAAATTAACGAGCTGGGAATTGTATGACAAAAATTTTTCTGACATTTTTATCTGTTAAATGCCGTTCACGGAATTTCAAAATACCAAAATGCTGATTTTTTGACTGAAAAATGCTAATATGAAAAATAGAAGGATTTATAACTGTGGTCTGTGGCCTATACATGTATTACTGCACATCAAACTTGAAAATTATGCATTCAGAGGCTCCAAGTTGGATTAATGGGGCTAAAATGGGGAGATCTCCCTCTATAAGTAAGTCTTTTATGAAAATTGATAGACTGTTGGCTTATGTTCCAAAGGAAGGAAGCAAATCTAATGGGGTCCTGGAGCATGCTCCTGGGAAAATCCAAGGACTCTTGTAAATTTGCCGGCTTTTAAACACCACTTGCCATGATTCACCATTTTGTCTGCTAATAAGTGTAGTCTTACTCTTAACATGCCTAAGTAGTAGCTGCCATTATGCTGGTTATGAATGTTGATATAGCACAGGAATGACTCGTGTCAGTACTGACAGCAGTAGGATGGGGGGGGGGGGGGATAGATCTAGCAATCTCTGATTGCACTTAAAGCCAATGGTCCTTTGAAATGCTTTGTACTTTTAGACAACATAAATATTTTTCTCTTTCTTTTTTAACTACAGAAAATTAGGTGCTGATGGAAAAGTCCACAAATGTGTTGAAGAGCTTGACGAACTTGCCACCAAACGACCACTCCTGCCAGGCAAGGTTCACTTACTCAGTTGTCGGACTGGCAAGGTGAGAAACTGAAAGTCCAATTGCATATGGTGAATGAAGAAAATACTAGTGTATAGGGAATAAAGAAATGAACAATCCGATGGCACAGTAATACTGAACACAGAAAATAATAATCAATTTCCATACTATCACAGAACAAAGAAATTAATGATCACATTACATATATAGTATAGTACTCATTCAGACTTGCAGAAATGATTATGTTGTATGCTCCCGGATAATTGGTCATGGCATTGTTCGAGTATTGCTCCAGTATACAATGTGCTTGGGTTCTGTAACCTATTACCTGGGACCCTGGTCAGTGCTGAAGCCCCAAGTTACACCAGATATGAGTAATTGATAGGTGCTATCATGATGCTCCCAGCAAAGCTGAAGGCCCAGTGTGCCTGGGTCCACTATGAGTGCCCATTCTGTGAGGAAGTTGGTGTGCTTGACTGCTTGACCAGTCCCCAATGTTTGGGGCCCAAGTGCTTGGATGATGACCAGCTGGGCTCATTACTCGATGTGCTTAGGTGCTTCACCAATACCTGTATCCAGAACCCAGTCTCCTGGGGTATTTGACCAGATCATAAGTGCCTGATAAAACAAAGTTGCCTGAAATTTAGGCAGTGTATGGTGTCTTAAGGGCCCAGCATACTTCAGCTTTTGACCACTATCTAGTACTTGGAGCAAAGTGGGAAAGCAAGAACTGAAGCTTCTACTGCTCTCCTGTAGAGGGCATTTCAGTCAAGTAGGGTTGAGTTGTGTATTCCCCTTTGAAACCACTCGTTGCAGAAACAGGAAAATTTGTGTAGTAAAATTATGTACATAGCTGAAATGTTCACATTAATTTTATTCTTGCAGCTTTAAAAGTAGTCTTTTAATTTAAGGTTAATCTAACATGCAACCCAATGGAAATACACATCTCTAGCCCCAAAGAATTCTGTGTATTGTATTGTGTAATCAGTTCAATACACAGATAACTAGTAATTGTGACCTCTCCAATTGTTACCCCACATTTACCTTAGCAGGACGGATAATTGACAAGGATTTTGTCCCCCAGGGCTTGGACGGCTTCAAGAAGGAACTGCTGAGTCTTGCCACAGACTTTGACATATTTCCTCATCTGTGTCAGCAAGTCAAGCCAGCCACAATACAGTTGTACAGCAAGGTGGTGGAGCATCGCTCAAAGGGGGACGTACTTATGACATGGGATGGATACAAGGCCATGGCATTCAAAGACTGTGGAATGACTGCTGATGAACTGGAGAAGCAGACAGCTGTTCTACATATGGTAGTAAGGGATCATTCATTATTTATAAGAAGACGTTATCGCCCTTAAGTGGCCAAAACTGGAGGGAAGTAATCGTTATCTACTTCAATATTTTTCTCAGGTTCTTTTTTTCAAGAGAAAAAAATTGAAAGAGAATTGCAAGTTAGAATATCACAAGAGAATACTCTTATGACATTTAGGTAGGACTTCAGTTTGACCCATTTCTGATCAGAGTACAACTGAGTCAATAGCTTCCCTTGGCATGGGTTGGGCACATTGTGCCCAATTTTGTGCCCAACCCATGCCAAGGAAAGCTATGGTAGGGCGTGCCATCATGAATGGTCTTACATACAAATCTCAGCAAAAATTTTTTTCTTTTTGTAATGAGAAATTTAAGTGATAACATTAAGGTAGCCAACAATCTACATCGGACACTTTTGGGCGATTTGAGCTAGAAAGGGTTAAACTGACCTGCTATATGTACCTCTGGCTGAACTGCAGAGACCAAACTATGCTTAAAGCATAAGGAGGATGTTTAATATAAAATACATGAAAGCAACATGTTTGTATACTCATATACATGTATTGAAAACCATTTTTTCACACATTTGTGTTACCTTCATATCTGCTGCTATTTGGGATCAGAGGAAACTGTAGGATCAACTGCAAGATCAACTTGAATTTTTGGAGATTGAGCTATTCTAAGGTCGATGTTGGATTCTTGAGAGTTCAGGGCCTGCATAAATGTCACTACAGCTTATTTCTGTATTTGTATGGACCTTGGACCATTAGGGGGCACCCTTTAAGTTTTGGGGTTGTCAATTTTGCCTGTGGTTCTCTTCCTCCACCATTTTTGTGAACATTATATCTCAAGAACGACTGGCAACTTGAACTCAAATTTACCTCTCGCTTGTACCTGTACAACAGTTCTAGACTTGAGAATGTTTTGGTGACCTTGACCTCATTTTCAAGGAAATGGGACTCATCTGTCAATGTTTTACATTTAAGTGCCTCTTGTTTCAACATATTTTACAAGTACCATGCAGGTTGTTTTCAGGTTCTTTCTGAATCAAAATGAATCTAAATGTCACTGTCAACGTTACCTGTATTATAGCAAACTTTGTTTTCTTGTTCAGAAGGTACTCTGAGTTTTTAATGGAAGACATATCATTATGTTTTGGGTATAATGTAAGCACTTCTGTGATTGGCCCTGTATGGTAGCTAATCGTGGTTGACAGTGGCCAGTCAATTTTATTTTAACAGATCTTTTAAAAATTATTCCCTCATGCCTTATAGATCAATCTCCAGCACTGAAAAAATGAGGGCTGTGACACTCCTGTGCTCAGCTGACCTTACATGCACAGACTGAAGTGGTCTTGTGAACTTCAGAATGAAATTAGGAAAGGTCATCTTAGTGTGTAAGACCATCATCACTGTTTCTAACATGAACATACCCCCCATACTGACTGTTGATAGTTTGTTAAAAATCAGAAAATGACAGCACAGTAGTGACCAAACTTGGGCAGAGATCAAGTCCGCATACATTCCCAAGTAGTCTCAAGGGGATCTAGCTTACTATTTGTGACAAAAAGTCAAGAAAAGCTGAAACACAACAATTATTTTTGAAAGGAAACAATAATCACAGCACCACCTGCTGAACAAATTAAGGTCTAGAGGTCCCTGGAAGTGTCCGTATGCAATTTCAAAGCAATTGGCATGGCAGTTTTGGAGAAGATTTTGACAAAAAATTAACAACAACAACAATAAAAAAAAAAAAAAATTTAAAAAATAAAATAAAATAAAAAACAATTCCAAAATTCACTGGAACATGACCATTTGAACACAATTAGTTAAGACCCACCCTAGATACATCCGCACCAAACTTAAAGTGAATCTGGTTGACAGTTTTGGAGCAGAAGTCAAAAATGTGATTAACCATTGTAATCCCCATTGATTTGCACTGTGATCAGTAGGAAGGTCTGCATTAACCAATAAGTATTCAAATTTAAAAAATCTTAAAAATCAGAGATGCAGAATATAATCACCGAGTGAACAAGTCTGTCTAACCCTTCCAAAAGCTATGTTTCCACTGAGCTTCAAAAGAATCTAAGTGACAGTTTTGGAGAAGTTGAAAATAGCAAAACACAAAAAAGTGTCTAAAAAATAGACAAAAATCGCAGCACCTCCTCATGAACAAATCAAGGTCTAGGGATGCCTGGAAATGTCCCTATGTAATTTTGAAGCAAGTGGCTAATAGTGGTTTTGGAGAAGACTTTTGAAGATATTGCGAAAAAAAAGAAAAAAAAAAAACAAACAAACAAAAAGAAAAAACAAAAATCCAACAATCACTGAACCATGACACTTTGAACAAACTTAGCAGAAATTTACTCAAGGTACATCTCCACCAAGTTTAAAATGATTAAAAAATGTAAATTGTTGAAAGATGGATGCTGTCAGTGATGCTGGACAAAGTGCCATAAGCTAAGCTCAGCTGACTGACAAGTCAGCTGAGCTAAAAACTAAACCAAAATAAAATAAAGTAAAGCAATCATTTGGTAAATTTGGTACACTCATTGTACGGCTAGTATATACTGAGCACAAAATATTGTGCATCATCTATGTACACACTGTAATGCAGGTTTGGTTGAATGTTCTCTGATTATAACTCTTCAATTAAGGTTAAATGGGAGAAATAATATAAGCCTACCTTACTTTTAAGGGTGGAATATTAGACCTAATGGTGCCAAGGGCACACAGCACTGATGGCATGGATTCTCGTATAATCTCATTAGCTCCAGCAGCCCTAGCTAATGCCATCTGTCTCTTCCACGTCGATGACAACCGCAAGGCATTCAAGTTGGAAGCACAGCGTTTCTGGCCCAAGGAATGCGGATATCCTAAGCCAGACCCCAGCCTTCTGGTACGAGCGTTGGAAGACATCCCTGTCCACGGACTAGTGAGAGAAGTTCTCTTCCCTATACTTTGGCAGGTGATATATACTATGTTACTGTAGTGTCTTTACAATTATGAAAGCTTACAAGGTTACATGGAAGGCCAAGTGTGCATGCATATACTATTGGCCTTATGACAGGTTAATTTTATAATTTCAGTATGTGTGAATAATGTCGTACTTGAAACATACTTTCAATGTATACATACTACTTTGGGCAACTTAATGCATTTACTTATTTTGTCAGGGTGAGTTACAGTAAGAAACCAAAAAGGATTGGGAACACAGAAATAAAATCCTTCAAAAGTACATTGTTGTCTTCCCCTGTCCTTGTATAGGACTCCAACAGGAATGTTGCAAAAATAGAAAAATAAAACAAAAACTTAATGAGGAATGTTGAATACTTCTTTTATTGTGGGGGTACAACCGGTTTTTCCATGTTAAAGTATAGCAATATCATGAATATGGCTGTAATGTATTTTCCTGGAATAACCTGACTTGCCATTTAAGTCAACACATTTGCCAAGGCCAGTAGGCTTATCTTCTTGTGCTCAAATCATCCAAAAGTGCTCACATGTAAAATTGGCATTTGCCTTAATACTTTCATTCAAATTTCATGTCGGGAATTTTTATTGCTAACAATTGTAGGTAAGACCTGTCCTGATCGCACGCTCTAGGTCAATAGTTTTCCTTGGTATGGGATGGGTCCAATGCATTGTGTCCAACCCATGCCAAGAAAAGCCATTGACTCCATCCTATCGTGTCCATGAAGAGTTCAATGTATTGTAGTACCTGCAAGCCAACAGTTTGTTTGTGTGATGTTTGCTTCAAAATAACCTGTATTTTAAAGTTCAAGTACACTAACACCATGTGCTGCATTTTGCCCAAGTCAAAACATAACCTGGGGTGCAGACCTTTCTGGGAGAGGTATTTTAAGACCACCTGTTATGTGTCATAATCTTTGTACAGGCAGGTAGAAAGCATGGTTTTCATAAGCAGGTACCGTGATAATTACTGTTGAAGAGAATCCTTAGCTTTCAATGACAATGTTTTTTGACATGTTGCATTTAATCCCCTACACATGAGCCAAAGTAGTTTAATGGTGTATGAAGCTCCATACAATCAAGTTCTGAATTTACTTCCAGAATATGCCCAATTAGGCTATTGTTTCACGTGCTAGATTACCTTAAAGTGAGTTGAGTTATGACTACCATAACATAATGGAGTTAGTCTCTCATTTTCAACCTTCAGAACTGCAGAGTCCAATTATAATTTGGTTTGCTGTGAAAGATAATCTGATTGGCTGGGTTTAAGTATAAGACAATCTGATTAGCTGGTTTAAGTGTAAGATGCAGCTGTTTGGGTGACAGGACATTCATCTGAGTGAGGCACAGGTACAGTTGATGGTCACCTTGCTGTCCAGCCTCGGTATCCTGATTACCTACACGACCACCAAGCAGCCCGCCCACGGTCTGGCACTGCCCCACTTCAGGGCTCTTTCCACACAGGCACAATACGCTGCC
The DNA here is from genome assembly GCA_964020975.1 of Hermodice carunculata. Classification (NCBI taxonomy): domain Eukaryota; kingdom Metazoa; phylum Annelida; class Polychaeta; order Eunicida; family Amphinomidae; genus Hermodice; species Hermodice carunculata. Next base: position 70,664,081 of record OZ026622.1, on the reverse strand, counting down.
CCACTCATGAACCTGATACCAGACAATAGACCCGTACGTATTTATCGTTTTTAACAAATAACCTATACCATGACTGCTTTTTCTACCAATTGATTCATGTAGATTTCAGATACAGTGAAACCTCCCTATACTGAACACCCTTGGGACCGGAAAAAAGTGTTCAGTATAGTGAGGTGTTCGGTAAAGGGAGGTTTGATAACATGGAAAGTATATATTTGGGACCAAGAAATGGTGTTAAGAATAGAGAGGTGTTCAGTATACAGAGGTGTTCAGTTAGAGAGGTTTTACTGTAATTCATAAAAGAAATTTTATTACGGGAAACATACAATGTGAATTCCTACTGTAAAGTCAATTGTTTTAATGCATTGTTTGCAAGTCATGCCCCAGCCACATGGTAGCCTTAGCATAACTAATCATGCAGCATAAGAATCCATAAAGGCACCAATTAAACATGGAGGGGTCAACTTTGCATTTTCATTCAATCCTTTACTGTCAATTTAAGTTGAAGTTATAACGTAATATTTTATTCCCAACAAGAGCCAAGGATATTTGTTTTTATATTACAGCAACTGAACTGGACACCTAAACCATTCCGTGGAGATGTACATGTGGGTTGGATGTACGAGTTTACCCACCATGTACCAACAGGCTTACTGCAGAGGCTGAAATACGTGTGTCGACTGGCCACTCAGGAGGACAGTTATCAACACTACTGGAAGTACGGCCTCCTACTACGCATTGGTGAGGTGAGGGGTAGGAGTTTTACTGGCCTACATGTACTTTGAATATCTCAGCTGGGGAAAGTTTATCTAAATTATTTGTTAGACTGAACAGTGATTAATCTTTAAATACAGAATTTTCAGAAGTTAGATGGACAAACCTCCAATGAAGACTCACTTGTTTCGGAAGTCTTCTTTAAGGCCGCATTGTTTCCAGTTTTACAATACATGACTGTGTACATATTTCACTATTACAGTATTTGCCAACCCTATAGGGCTGAAGTAAACCTATTCTGTTGCATCCCCAGGCTATGATATGCATTCAGGAGGCCACCTCCCACTTTGTCATCAGTTGCCGTGTGAACGCTGATGAAGAAGGACGAGAGCACCATGCACTGTCCATCATCTGGGCTCATCTATCGGCCTTCATCAAGGTCTGCTCCAGCTTCCTGGCCCAGTGGAAGGGTTTGTTCTATTCTGTGTTGCTGGTGCCCATGGGGGTGTCCCTGTTTTACACTCAGACAGTGGATGGGGATCACCACTTCCCTCTGCTGCAGTGTCTGATGGCTGCCCAGAAGAATGAGGATATTCTCGTGCAGGACGGAGAGGAAGAGAAGTTTCTTAATGTCAGACTGCTGTTTCCCTTTAGAGGTAGGTCTGGGGTATGATTACTAAAAAAAAAAAAGTAATTTGGGTGGATGGGATAGATGGATGCATGGAGGCATGGAGTGGATGGATGGATTGATGGACAGGAGTGGTGAGTGGGTGCACAGATAGATGAATGAGTGGTTATACAGTGGTCCTGTCTTGAGAGACCGCCCCTAGGGCAGGTAAAATGTGGTCTCACAAAACAGGTGGTCTTTCATTTGAGGCATAACAACATGGAAAAGATAACACAGTGTTCTGAGAGAGCGGTCTTAAAAAGATATGCAGTCTCTCATTGGAGGGGTCTCTGAAGACAGGTACCATTGTATTTGTGGATGGGTGCACATATCAAGAGGACTATGTGGACAGGAGTCTGTACTCCATTGAAGGAAACCCCTGTGAGTGTGGTTGGACACGAAAGCAATTTAGTGTCTTTGTGTCTCAGTTGTTCACTGAGTTCATGTGAAACCAGGAATTTTGTTTTAACCCTTTCCCCCTTAAACCGGCCAAAACCGGCTGGTGTCAAATGTCATCTGCTTCAGTGTTTTCAACTGATTTCAACAGCAATGAAAAACAATTTGATTGAGAATTGAAGATGAGACCTGTCAAGACAACATGACCCAGGTCAACAGCTTTCCTCAGCATGGGTTGGGCACTTACGTCGTCTGCTTCAGTGTTTTCAACTGATTTCAACAGCAATGAAAAACAATTTGACTGAGAATTGAAGATGAGACCTGTCAAGACAACATGACCCAGGTCAACAGCTTTCCTTGGCATGGGTTGGGCACTTAGTGCCCAACCCATGCCGAGGAATGCTGTTGACTGTCTTAATATAAGGGGGGAAGGGTTAAAGGTAAACTGTTGCCATCTTGCTCATGGTACATATAAAAATTAAAATATTTCTGTACCGGTAGAAATCAATATTTTGGTAACTTTTACACTGAAGTGGGAAGAAAATAATACTTTCATAAGGCCAAATTTCATTTTAAAAAACATTATTTTTTCACAAGTTATTAACAGAAACAGCTTTCTGCAAGGTTAAGCCAAATCTGCCACAGTGATTCAGAATCTACGGTAAAGAGCTTTCAGAAAAAGATGATCACAAAGAGGTGGACTTCGCTGAATGTACTGTTAACAGCGATCATTCACACATATGTACTATACTTTCAGTGTGATCTCCCTTCCACCAGCATTACGCTTGAAAGATCTTTCCTTATTAATATCACGTTTATAAAGTGAAGCTTTTCATGAAAACAATGTTATTGTCAAGGCATACATGTGTGTATTTAGAAATAGATTATACAGAAATAAGCTTCAATTGGCACAAATACAAGCCAGCGCATTCTCCTTTCCATGTAGTCTTCTTGCATGTATATATGGATGAGAATGTTAGTAGGTAGGTGCAGGAGGGAGGAGGAAGTATTGGCAGATAGATGAATCGATGACTCATTGGCAGATAGACTTAATGGGTGGATGGATGGATGAATGTAAAAATGGATGAATCAATGAACAAACAATGTTATAAGTTCATTGTAACTGACAATCAAGTGAGCAAGAGGATGAATAACAAGTGCAATTTGACAGGAAGGAGGTCCCTGTCTTGCCTCCTGAGCAAACTTTCTCTGGTTCCCCGCAAAAGTCTGCCCTAATTTCTACAAATATGAATTTTGTTGACTTTTTGGCAAAATGTTAAAATCAACAACAAAATTCATTGAAAATCCAAAATTCACTGGACCATGACCATTTGAACAAACCTGGTAGATATATATATATATATATATATATATATATATATATATATATATATATATATATATATATATATACTAGCTCGAGACTTATTCAAGGTACATCCCCACCATGTTTCAAGTGAATCTGCTTGATGGATTTCGAGAAATACAAAATGTGAACTTCCACTGAAATCACCATTCACATACATAAATAGAATGCATGCATCAACCAGCACGCACCCAAATTGAAAAAAACAAAAACAAAAACAAAAACATTAAAAATCAGGCATCAAGAACAAATTCAGAACCAGGAGTCCCTAGGAATGTTCCAGTGTGATATCAAAGCAATTAAGTGAGGGTTTCAGAGAAGAAGATTTGCTCCAAAAAGGAAAAAAGAAAAATCATAAAAAAATCCAAAAATCACGGGAGCATGGTCATTTGAAAACAAACTTGGTAGAGACCTACCCAAGGTACCTTGCCACCAAAGTAAATCTGGTTGACTGTTTCAGAGAAGTCAAAAATGTGAATTAGCATTAGAGTGCCCATTGATTTACATAGTACATGTAATCAACAGGAAAGGTACATTTACCAATAAGTACCTGAATTGAAAAAATCATCAAAAGTCAGAAATCCGAAGAAGTACAACCTAGTGAACAACTTTGCTTAACCCCTACACAAGAAACATGTCCACTAAGTTTCAGCTTAATCTGAGTTACGGGGCTGGAGAACAAGTCAAAAATAGCAAAAACACACACAAAATTATTTAAAAAAAAAAATAAGGAAAAATTGCAGTGCCACATGGTGAACAAATTAAGAACTAAGAGTCTCTAGGAGTGTTCATGTGTGATATCAAAGCAAATTGGTGAGTGGTTTGGAGAAGATCTTTTAACTTTTGCCCCCCCCCCCCCCCCCAAAGGACAAAAAAAATATTCATAAAAAAATCCTAAAATCACTGGAGCTTTTGAATAAGCTTGGCAGAGACCCACCCAAGGTACATTGCCACCAAGTTTGAAGTGAATCTACCCAGTGGTTTTGAAGAAGAAGTTGAAAATGTGAAAAATGGACGCTGATGGAGGGACGTTTCTAGTATGTTACAATTATGTAGAAAAACATGATCCATATTCATAAGTTTCACACCCAAAAATGACAGCAAAGAGATTCCAGAGATACTAAAGCATCACCATTCATCTTCCAATACCAATGTGAAGAAACAAATTTCACTCCTGACTTGAGACAGGCTGTCACCCATAAAAAGCAACTGGTGGTTTTAAACTGGTCCTCTCAACCTTTGAAATATTCTTCATCAAATACAGACTATAGTGTTTCCAAAATGTATAGGCCTAACCACTCAAAATCCAAATTTTATCACTTCTGCCCCCCCCCCCCCCCAAAAAAGACAATTGGTAGGCCTGTCACTTTTTGGTTCTCCTGACTAGTTTGTCAGCTGAGTATACAGCAAAAGAAGAAAGTAGGCCTATATCATTTTTGTGATATTTATGAATCAGGAACATTATGTAATCAATAAGTCAAGTGATTGAATCACTGTTATAGAATATCAAATGCAAGAAGAAGACTTCTACAAGACCCTTACAATACAATTGAAGTTCCACAGACGGATGTCTCTAGTATGTTACTCTTATGTAGAAAAACATGACCCATATTCATTAATTTCAAATGCAACAGTGACAGCAAAGAGATTCCAGAGTTACAAAGCATCACCATTCATCTTCCAATCAGACGGAGGACAGATGCCTAGCCACCACATAAGCTCAGCTGACTGACAAGTCAGCTGAGCTAAAAACTGATCATGTAGAGAAAGGGTAGACTTTGGCTGGGAACCAGAGAAAGTCTGCTAGGAACTAGAGAAAGTCTGCATAGGAAGCAAGTCTCTGTGTTGAGGAGCCACCTGTTTAAGATGCCTTGGTTAATATTTTTAAGGCATTTATACATCTCATGAGAGAGCACCTGCCTTAACAGACCACAATTTGGCTATTCCTTTGGGTGATCTTTTCAGGCAGGTTTTGCTGTTTTTAATGTGCTGTATAGTTAGAAGTGGAGGCGTGTGTATATGAGAACAGCTCTATGCTACACATTTACATGTAGACATGAAACTTCATTGGAACCATATACCTGTCATGCAGAGTGTAAATCCTGGGATGTCAACATGAACTAGAAGAGACTGGACACTTACAATATCAACATGTCACCTTTTCCCATTGAAAATAAAAATCAAGCATCTGATGAAATAAATGCAATCTGCTGCTTTTTTATGGTAGAGAATAATTTATAATGAAGGGATAGTTTCCTCAGAGCAATTTCAGTTCATTGTGTCCAAGTGTAAGGAAGTAGACTCAGTCTTCAAAGGGTTAAAATAGTCGCTGCAGCAGTAAGCTCACTGTATCAATAGCTGTAAATCTTCAAAGGGTTAAATTAGTGGCTGCAATAGTAAGCTCACTGTATCAATAGCTGTAAATCAAGATCTTTACATTGTCAGACACAGGGGTGGGCAAGTGGTGTATTTAGTGAGGCTTTTTTTTTTCTTTTTTGTTTGTTTTTGTTTTTGTTTTTTGCAGGCCTCTCTTTGCATGGAGGCTTGTGGAGGGAAACCCGAACAGCCTGTTTGGTCCCTCCAGATTTTTATTCCACTTTTTGCTTGTGGAATTAAATAATTTAAAAAATTCTACATAATTTTAGAAACTCTGCATTTTTTCCACACAAACTAAAACATACATTCAGTAGCATGTAAATACAACCTTTGTTTGTTTAAGTTAAACACAGCAGTAAAAATATCCAGACTAAAGATGTCAGCAAAACCTGACCTGCAACATATATTTGAAACATGTAAAACTAAAATGGACAAATTTATTATCAGGCGTCCTACATGTACCTCAGCAAACCTTGCTCCCAATATAAAATTAGCTATATACATAGCAGTTCTTTGATTCCAATTGGTCACATCTGTATTGTACAATTGTTTCTGCCTCAATTTGTAAGAACTGACATGCAGTACATCTATGATACCGAGGCAACCATCTGTAACCCACAACTGAAGGGAATCTGTGATATGTATATATATATATATATATATATATATATATATATATATATATATATATATATATATATATATATACATATATATATATACTATATATATATATATATATATATATATGTATATATATGTGTGTGTATATATATATATATATATATATATATATATATATATATATATATATATATATATATATATATATATATATATATAAATATATGCATTGCACTTTGAACCTTTCACTGAGACAAATTAATTTTTATATTTTGTTCGTTTTTTCTATCAATGCCGTGTTGAAAACCTTTTTCACTGTGATCTTAATTTCACGATTTTGAAGAATCATCAAAATAAGCAAAAATTATAACGTAGTAAAATTAAATGAATTTACAGCAGTATTGTTGTTCATTCATGATGTCAATCAAAGATTATATCTATATAAATTCATGGTCTGGGCATTTGCAGACGTTGTTATGTCTAGCATACATTGAAATTTTGCTGGCTGTTTTTTTTTTTTTTTTTTTACTTTCATGTCATTTGATTGAATAATGATTAAACTCTTCACAAGTGGAAAATGATTTGCACACATTGTAATTCTCCAGTGTTTTTTGTTGTATAAGTGGGTAAGGTATCCTGACCTATGCAATGTGTGGTCGGCATACCTGAACATTCCCCTATGAGAATGACCACCTGCAGTATGCAGCCATTTTGGGCTGGCGGTAGGGATGGTCATAAACAGCTGGTACTGCTGTACATATATTGACACCCAGCACTTGTATCATTTCTCCTGCTTTTAAAATTTTGTACATATGTGACTATGTTTGAGATACACCAAATATGATATGGTGATACATGTGTTAAAATGACCTGTGGACAGAGACCACAAGGCTTTCCAAGAAAAATCTTTTCACCACATGTAGGATTTCTTCTGTTTACTTTTAAGTGTCCAGCTACAACTCCACTGTTTCAATGTCAGTAAATGTGTGCATCAGACTTGACACTTTCCGTATGCTGTACCACCATAGTTGACAGGCACAAAGGGTGATCTTACCCACCAGCTTCATGTGCCTGTATTGCTCTTTAATCCCAAATGACCAAGTGTGCTCACTAATATATTAATTGGCCTTGTCCAGTCAAAATATACAGCAGTAAAACTGAAATAGTGGAACAATAAATTGGTGTTCTTATTCCACTACTTGTCATGCTTCACATGAGAAATGTCGCATTAAAGGGAAGTTATAAATAAGTAGCAATTTAGTACAGTTTCTTTCTGGATACAAAGGGTCAATTCTTGCTGAATGCCTGCAGTGGACCAAGTCCCATATATTGTCAGTATATATATAGTGTGCTCTACCAAATGGTGTGGGCTGGGGACAAAGTGTATGCTTTAATTAAAAAGTAACAACGATATTGATTTAAACCGAGCTGTTACTTCGTGTTTCCTTGCAGCTGACAATTTCTCATGCATTGAGGACTGGATCGATCACATATACGCTCAACGAGAGACGGTGATTCCCAAGACAGTGGAGATACTGGTGACCCCTGTCAGATCTCCTGCCTCCAATGGCATCCAGGACCAACCGCATGCCCCAGCCACTCTTCCTATCAATAAGAACAGACCTAAACGCAAGGTGAGAGTCACATACCCACTAACTATTAGGCAGGTCAAAGGTCATGCCATCACTTTGCCTGGTCAACAATCCTTCTTGATGACTCTTGTTTTGTAAATGGCTCAAACCTGTTGCCTGCTAAGACAGACTAAGTTATGCTATCGTAACTATATGTGGAGTACAGTCAGACACGCGGAACAATAGTCTGTTTAGCAGGCAACATACACGTAGTTGCACCCAAATGTGGCAAAAAGGAATTACCATCAGCTTTCAGATATGTAATGACCTGGACCTGCTCATGTCAGACAACCATTATGCAGCCAGTTGGCAAGCTCCTGCCCTCCCCCCCTCCCCCGAAAAAAAAAAAAAAAATCCAAGCCAAAGAATCATAATTATAATATATGAATTATGATAAAAGAAGCATGCAACATATTGTATTTTCAAATATATATGACCTTTAAGGAAACATTTGGCATTTAAAAGATTGATGTAAAGAGAGATGGCTGGACAGGTCAATGATGCTTATGAATGACTGCTCCCCCGGTTACTGCTTCTGTCAATCTAAGCAAGGAGCATATAATGAGATCTCATTGTATGCTCCTTGATCTAAGGTAAATGCAAGACCTGATTTCCATACAGCACATGTTGCAAGCTGGTAAGATGCAGGTGTATTGGACAGCTTGGTGATTTGTCTTCAAAATTTATGATAAGGACAGTTGTACATGGAAATAAATTCAGAAAACTAAATTTGATGATTTTTTGAGGAGCCCAAAATACATGTAGTGAGATCTTCTACTTTTAATGGATTGGTGCATCTTCCCAGACCTGTCACAGAAGATGTGATTTGTTCCAAACAAGTCCATAGTTCTAATATGAAGCCATGTCTAGACAGCAGTTACTAGGATTGACTCAAGTACATAAAAAGAAACAAAAACTGTGTAAGTCTTCCACAATTAAAGATTAATGAGTCAATTAGGAAAATGAGACACCATTTTTTCTTCTCTCTTTCTTTTTCTTTTTTTTTAAATAAAAAATTAAGTTCAAACATCAAACTTATTGCCTATTTAATGAAAAGTTGAAAAGCATATTTCTGGCAGCAAATCTTTTCCTTTTGATAAGGGATTTTGTCAAAAATTTTCAGAATTGACATTTTTTTAAATAAGAAAAAAAAAAAAAAACACCCATGATTCACATCAAGCTGTTTAAAAAAAAAGTGTAAATATGGTTTTGTATGTTCTTTCATTTGAAACATTACAAACAAAATTATATCTTTAATTTAAAAAAATTACATTTGTTTGATTTTATGCACAATTTAAGAAATTTAACCAAAAATTGATCTTATTACAGTGAAGCCTCATTCTAATGACACTGAGATACATGACATCGACTTAATGACACAAGTTTTGAGGAACCGATTCACATTGTGGACTGAGTCAACAGCTTTCCTCAACATGTTTGGGTGCACTGCACCAAAAGCATTGTGGGTAAAACTGTTGACCTGGACCATTCTGTTCAATTAGACTACAGGCATGCTGGTACTTGAATTCCAGCTGTTGACCTGGACCATTATATTCAATGAGACTACAGGCATCCTGGTACTTGAATGAAAGGCCTTTTCACAAATAATATAAATATAGTTTCCATTTGATCATTGAGAGATGTTCCTCTTTGGTAGTTTGACTTTAGTGGCAGTTGGCACTGAAGGATTTCAGTCAAAGTGCTCTTCTATTAGACTCATGTATCTAACATATTCATTTAGCAGGGAACAGATGGCGTCATAATGATGTTTCACTGTAATACATGTAATGGAAAAGTGACAATTTAATTCACTGCCAAAATAATCAAAATTCTGGTCTTGAATGGAACACTTGGACAGAAATTAAGTGTCTGTTAAGTGGAATGACAGCACCAAACCCGTTGATTAGGAGACTCTGAACCATTGTTGAAGAGGGATCGAATGTTGTTTTGCTGCCCAAAGGTTAACTTTCTTCCTGGCACGGAGAAAAATGCAAACCTCCTCTCTGGTGCACTTTGAGTGTTTTTCATCAATACAAATTGACCAAAGTGGTTGCTCACATGTTTACTTTATTGACGAGTACAGTTGGTAATATTTTCAGCATCATGATATCTCAGGCTGAATATGGATATTGTCATTTTTTCCTATAAATCCTTTACCAAGGCAGCTTTAGGTTCCCTATATTGCCTACAATTGTTATATCCATCACTGATTACTGTAATTGCTTTAATTTTGCTGTACGTGTACATGTACTCTTATTTTCACTTATTTTGTTGATGGCACAAAAAATGTGAAAATAAAAACACAGTAAATCAGTATTTTAACATTGTTTGAGTAGGAATTATGCCCAAAACAGTGAAATTAAAGCTACAGTGAAATGTCAAAAAAAAATAAAAATAAAAACACAAAAACCATGAAAATTTATACATGCGGGAAAAAAAAAGCAATTTACATTATATTTGTACCCACTCATCCTTACTGGGTGACAGGATATTGTCATATTTGTCCATCTGTACATCCATCCATTGCCCTTGCAGACGAAATAACTTTTGAATAAATTGAGCTGCTATCATGACACTTGTACTGTAGAAGCATCTCATTGGCTGCTTGACTAACTTTGACATTCAGTGACCTTGACCAATTTTCAATGTCACCAGTAGTCATCATATTTCTACCCTGATTATAAATAAGACCGAGCAAGGCCAGTAACAGACAAAAACTTTGGGAGAGAGTGCCAGACTGGTTTCAAATCAAGCGATTCTCGTCAGAGGCAGTTAGGGTCACCATGTACTGCTGCTTATGTATGCTAGGGGTAATGTTGCTAACAACATGAGCAAGTGTCAACCTGGTTGTACATCATGATGCAAACTGAGCTACCTGTCAATCGTCTGACCCGTTGGTTGGGTTGGTGTGACATGTCACAAACACGAGTACATCCCTCACTAATAGGACAGCCAGTCCTTGGCCGCCAGAAACACAGGTCATCCTGACCCTTGTACATTTATGCCTGTTTGGACCTTAAAATGGATACACTGTTGCTTACAAGGCGGGGAGAGAATATTTCTTATGTATCAGAATGATAGTTAAATATAATAAAAGTTTTACAGTGTCCGTAAGTCAACTTAAATCAAGGTTGACTGGAGGTTGTGTAATGGTAGACTGACTCAGAACATTTAATTATAGCATAAGACTTAATTGGCAAGTAAGTCTATGTTCCCATAACCTTGGGGCCCAATGGTTCAGTAGTGTACAACTGGGGAATCTAGTGCTTTTTCTCTCTGTATAGCCTGATGAGTGTCACAGTGTGTCACATCCTAGGTGGAATACAGATGTGTTCTAAAATCTGGATGATTAACAGAAGGTCAACCATCAAATGGTTTGGTAGACAGAAATTTCTGTCTAGATAAAAACATATACTACATGTATATTTACCCTTGTAGATGCAACCACTGTTTAACAAATTGAGCTACTATCATGAAACTTGTATTATAGAAGCATCTCATGGGAGCTTTCCTGAGTTCAACATTCATCAACCTTGACCTATTTTTGAGGTCACTAGGGGTCATCAAGTTTTTACCCTGGCTGAGGGGGTCTTGAGGTTGTCCCAGCTGCTATATTGAACATATTTAACATCTCTTCACACCAATGGTAAAATGATCAGTATTCAGCATATTCTTGTCTTAAACACATTATTTCAGAGAATGAATGTTTCATCAAAACATGAAATCATTCTCGATATGAATGAATGACACACAGCTAGCACTCAATAATTTGTATGCTAATACTATATATGATAGGTTCTGATTGCTAACTAAACTAGAGCATTTTATTTAAGAGGGATTGTTTAAAAATGGTTAAAAAATTCTCTCACCAACCGACAACAGTTCACATATGTAAACAAGTGTAAGTCTATATTGATAGATATTGACTATGGAGTACCTCAAGGCTCAGTACTAGGACCATTGCTGTTCCTACTCTATATTAATGATATTCATAAATGTCCTGACTTAGGTATATACTCATTTTTTTTTAAAGATTATACTACATGTACAATATTCTTATCAAATAAAGACCCTGAAACACTTAAGGAAACAGCAGAACATGTTATTAATAGAGAAAAAACACTGTTTTTTAGGAAACAAGTTAACTCTAAATAAAGATAAATTCTGTTTTTGTGTATTTCATACACAAATAAAGAAGTAACTCAGTACCTTGACCAGATAAAAACTGGTAATAACATTATATAGAGAGCACAATGCACCAAATATCTAGGTGTTTTAATAGATTAGCAACTAAATTGGAAGCATCATATTGATCAATTATAAAGGGAATTAATCAAGCTAATTCGCTTGTTCAAATTAAGTGAACATTTATAACTCACAGAAATAAAATGAAAATATACTGTGCTTATATTTATTCTAAGATAAGTTATGGCTTTGAAGTATATGGGCATGTATGCAAGGAATTGATTAATAAGCTAATAAGCTGCAAATACAACAGAGTAGGATACTTATTCAATAAAGATTATATGATGCCAACAAATAAGCTTCATGAAGAATTGAAGATACTCAAAGTGGTGGACATACTTCAAATAAAAGTACTTCAATTCATTCATAAGTATAAGAATAACAAACTTGCCAAACATATTCAATAATTACTTTACTTCAAATATACATGTTCAGTAGCATTCTACAAGGTTGCAAAAAATTCATTCAAGCACAAAGTGAGTATAGAAAATGGTTAAAAAACTATTAGATATTATGGTGCCAGTTTATAGAATAAACTGAATGCAAGCTTAAGGGAAATTGTGAATCCAAGTTTGTTTAAACAAAAAGTAAGATCAGTGCTAATCAGTGAATACAAATAATATAAGTAGCTGAATACACATACTTTATTGTTTTGAAAGGTCACATCTGCATGATAGTTAATTGACAATTGAGCTGATATATAAATTAAGATTGTAATGCAATATCATTAACATTCATAAATGACATGTCAAGAATATATTTATATGGGTTCCAGTTAGATAAGCTGTGGTTTTTTTGGAACCCACTCCATATGTGTGTATGCTTATATGCATTTCTGGGAAATAAACTTCATCCATTCTTCATAAGTAACCTACAATTCATATCATAAATTTTTTGCCACAATATCATAAAAAATTGGTGATTTGTATAAGATACACATAACTCACCTGTAGGTGTGCAAGTTTCATCAACGATCAGCATTATTCACCAACAATTAAAGTAGTGTTTAGTCACCATGGGCCTAAGATCCACTGTTACTGAGATTCAAGCCAATATGTCAGATTTGCTACTACAGTGGAACCTGTCTTTAGAGACCCCTCTAATGAGAGACCGAATATCTTTTTAAGACCACTCTCACAAAACACTGTGCTCTATTTTGCATGTTATTGTACCTCTAATGAAAGACCACCTGTTTTGAGAGACCACATATTGGTCTGCCCTAGGGGTGGTCTCTCAAGACAGGGACTACTGTATCCCAATTGTAACAATGCTAACATATACATGTACATGTTAGCATTGTTACAATTGGGAATCAGTATGTGTACATGTACATGTACATGTACCTTACTGATTTCTCCTATTTTGATAATTATTACAAATCAGAAAATGATAGCAGGATCATGTTGTGAGTAAATTTGGAAGAGATCGAGTCCATGTACATCACATGTATCAAAAAATTATCAAAAACATTGTAAAAAATCTAAAAATCATTGGAACATTTGAACACACTTTGCAGAGACTTGCCAAAGGTACATTCCCACCAGGTTTGAATTTAATTTGGCCGACAGTTTTGGAGAAAAGGCAGGCATAAACTTACTTAGTAAGGCATAAACTTACTTGAATTTCCGGAAACAACGGCGTTAAAAACAGACAATACCACAAACTCTAGTTTTGGTTGCAGTTCACGTTCGAATAGTTTATTATGGGATGTTCTCCCCACCTGTGCATTGAATTTTGTGGACTTTCATTATGAACATTTACTTGTGGATTACAACACTGGACTACACACAGAGACTTGTGCTTTTAAGTCAGACTTTGGATCTGGAGACATGCTATCTCCATTCCCTACTAGCCTGCAACCTCCAGGCTTCTCTCACTGTAGGATTCCCTCACATGTGAGTACTTTTTCATCCAGTGATCTAGTTGACTCTTATTTATGTAATAAAGCAACTTTTATCCACCCAGCTTGTGTTTACAACTGTAATATGTCCAACAATAGCAGGAATGATTTTCTCATCCCTGAAAATATTATTGTCAATCTTTCTGATTATACACTCTCTGACACACAGAAACTGGTTTTAAGCAAGGGCCTATCCTTCTGTCCTACCCCCAGAGAACCAGATATGGGAACAGTGTTCCAAGATACAGAAAGATTCTTTAGAAATTTGAGATTACAAGCCTTCTTCGAAAAGAAAAGGCAGGAAAGTGCATGTTCTTCAGTCAGCTGAGCCGACTGAAACCTCAAATTCAGACATGGGGCCACCCACAGTGCCCCCCTTTGCACATAAATCCTTCAAAAAGGCCAGTACCTTCACTCCCAGTGAAATACAATTAGGTGATCCTAATATAGAGGCCTTTTGCAGGACTGTGAAAAGTGAACTTGCCTCCCATGTACCACGCATCCCACGTGTACAGAATCTTAATGCTGACGAACGCCGTGGCTTGAAAGAACTTCAAAGCAATTCTGAAATTGTGATCAAGAAAGCAGACAAGGGCTCCGCTATAGTAATCATGAACACCATAGATTACATAGCAGAAGCCCACAGACAGTTGTCTAATACAGATCACTACCAAAAATTGGAGGTTAATTTAACCTCCTCTCATAACGACAGAATCAGGCTTCTGATCAAAGACCTAGTTGACAACAATTCTATTACTCAAGAAACAACAGAGTACTTATACGTGGAGGAACCACGTGTACCTTGTTTTTACCTGCTACCGAAGATACACAAGGGTATCTTCCCCCCACCAGGTCGACCTATTCTGAGCGCCAATGAGAGCCCTACAGAAAAAATCTCTGGCTTTGTTGATTTTTTCTTACAGCCTCTAGTGCCTAAAATATTAAGTTACATCAAAGATACCACTGACTTTATTAACAAAATAGAGTCCCTACCAGAACTACCTGAAGGTAGCTTACTGGTGACTTTAGATGTGACTTCCTTATACACGAACATTCCTATTGAGGAAGGTCTCCGGAGTGTAGCAAGAGCACTCATTCACAACAGAGACCCCGGTTCGAAGCCTGCTACAAGTGAGCTCATGCAACTCTTACGCCTCGTACTCACTTGTAATAATTTCGAGTTTAATGGTGACCATTTCCTACAGATCAGTGGGACTGCAATGGGTACAAAAGTTGCACCCTCATTTGCAAACGTTTTTATGGACAATCTTGAAACCAACAAATTGTTATCCTTCCCTCTCAAACCTTATGTCTGGTGGAGGTTCATTGATGACATTTTTGCCATCTGGACCTATGGTGAAGAACACCTACAAGAATTTATCACACATTTAAATTCTTGCCACCCCACCATCAAGTTCTCACAGACTTTTTCGGACCAAGAAATAAACTTCCTAGATACCACTGTGAAACTCAGTGAGACTAGGAAAGTGTACACTACTCTGTACACTAAACCTACAGATACTCACACATATCTGTATTACACTTCAGCTTATCCCAGTCATACTAAGACGGGAGGACCCTACAGCCAACTTGTCAGGGTTAAGCGTATATGTCATTTTGAGGGTGACTTTAACACAAATGCCCTCAAAATTGTACATTACTACAAACTGCGAGGATACCCAGACAATATCCTCGAGGATGCTCTAACAAGAGCACGAACATTAGATAGAAACATGCTCCTCCATCCTACTACCGATGACCATCGTAGTACAGATCAAGACAAGGTGTTCTTGATTACGGAATATAATCCTGCTCTTCCTCCTATCAAATCCATCATACAGCGCAACTGGGGCACTATTCAGGCCTCCAGATATGCCAAGGACCTAGGACAAAAGGAAGTTGTCCTGGGCTTCAGAAGAACAAGAAACCTTAAAGACATCCTTACAAGGTCTAGATTAAAATATCCTCCGACTGCAAGAACAGATGCAGCAGTCTCTGGGATATCAGAGCAAAATCCCTGTGACACCAAGGATTGCCGTTATTGTCTGAGGCTTGACACCTCGGGCAAAGTCACAAGCCATGTGACAGGTCGTTCTTATGCAACACCTAGAGGGGGTTCGTGTAAGCACAACAACCTGGTATATTTGCTCACTTGTCATTGCTGCGGTCTGCAATATGTAGGACAGACAAAGCGCACGCTGATGAGGAGAACCAGCGAACATTTTTATTACATCACGCACAAAGATGTAAACCAACCCCTGGGCAGACACTTCTGTCTACCAAACCATACGGTGGCTAACCTTCCGTTAACCATCCAAATCCTTGAACACATCCGTATCCCACCTGGGCTGTCACGTACCACGACACTCAGACTCGAGAGAGAGAAACACTGGATTCACCAGTTATGCACTACTGAACCGTTGGGCCTCAATGTTATGGGTAGATAGACTTACTTGCCAAGTCTTATGCTCAAATTTTTGTTCTTAGTCTATCTACCACCACATAACCCAGTCAGCCTTGCCTTTAAGCTGACCTTAGGAACACCGTAAAGCTTCCCTGATGTTAAGCTATCGTTTTGATACTTGTTTCAACATTTTTCCTAGCCTACTAAGGAAGAGTCCTTTCCTTTCCTAGGCTAATAGACAGGCTAGCATTAGTGTGTCTTGTGTTTTTGGTAACTAAGGACTAGTTACCCTTCTCGTGACGTCCTCACGTTTTTGACACGTTACATCAACCCGTCATGTCGGACGGTTGACTGGTAGTCTCAGTATGCGTCGTGACGTACGACCGTTTTTGACGTTGAACTAACCGTTGTTAGCAACGTTACCCCTGCCTATATAAGCAGCGGTACACGGTGATCCTAACCGCCACTGACGAGAATCTTTCGATTCGAAACCGGTCTGGCTTTTTCTCCGTCGGTTTACTCTCCATCACTGGTCTTGCCTGGTATTTTTATTATGAATCAGCATTTAGTGAACACATTACCACCAAGTAGCAATACAGTCTCAGTGATGGCTTTGGAGAGGAAGTCAAAAAAGGAACAATATTTCATAAACAAATCGACAAAATTGCAGCACCATCTGTTGAACAAATCAAGGTGTAGGGTCAGTGGAAGTGTTCCTGTCCAAGTTTGAAACATTGAGGGATGTTCTCATACGTGGCAGCTTTCATAATAGACTATTTCCTGTTAACCATAGGCCAATTTGGAGAGTCCATTCTGTTTATCCCCCAGATGTCTCTACATGCAAGTATTAGTAATTAGGGTCCTCTCAAACAGTGGTGCCATGTAGGTGAATATGCACCATTAGCCAAGTGGTATTAGAGAAGACTTTTTGATATTATGTGAAAAAAATAAACAAACAAAAGAGTCATAAAAATTTATTAAAAATCGCTGCAGCTTGACGATTTGCACAAACTTGGCAGAGACCCAGATACGGTACATCCCCATCATGTGGATATGGCTAATGGTTTTGGAGAAATAAAAAATGTAATTGTGGGCAGCTGATGGACAATGGATGCAGATGCAACCTATATGCTCAGCTGACTGACAAGTCTACTGAGCTAAAAACGGAAATGGATGAAATCTTAAATAAAACAACAGAAAAAAATCTTGCATTTTACTGATAGAAGTCTTCTGACACGATGCGAGTAAATCTACCATACATTAATTCAACCCATTAGATTAGCAATAACAAGTACAATGCATACTGGGTTGAGTTGAGCATTTAGATCTACTCCAGTTTTTTTATTATCAAGTCCACAAAATTTACAATGCCAGCTGTTCTGAAGTATACTGTTTGGAAAGAATTCAATGCTGCTTAAAATCTGTCACAAAAATTTATGACACCACCTTATTTAAATACTTTTAATTGCACAAGAAGCAGGCAAATAATGAAGACAAATTTGTCTTGTGTTGACATCGTACTGTGGATGTTCTGTTCATGTGGAGTTCTTTAGTGTTTTCAGACAGTCAGTGTATATCAATGTCGAAGTTAGTTGTACCTACATGTAGTATTTCACATAAGCTCCTTTGTGTTTGGATGCACAATATCCATGAAATCAGGGATTTCACTATGAGGTAGGCCTAATTACTGTACTTTCTTTAGGCAAAAAAGAATGTCCACTTTATTCCAGTTTTACATGTTGCTGTGAATACAAATGTATTGACGGCATTACAGAGCTGCCATGGCATAATGTTTACACCACCTGCTTCATAGTATGGACTCCCAGGTTCAATCTGGACCCATCCAAGAGACTTGTCTCTGGCTCTCTAGTGTACCAGTGACCCACCACTGATTTATCAAAGGCTGTGGTATGTATTGATCAGTCAATGGGAAAATGCAAGTAAAAAAATCCTTGTGTTTTTTTGAGAAGAGAAGGTGTGGTTATTTCGACTTCAGATTTCTTCCTTGTTTCTATACTCTATATATATGGCAGCATCCATTATTGAGAAGAGAAGTTGCAGCTATGTCGACAGGGGATTTCTTCCTTGTACAGTATATAGCAGCAGCCATCATATATTGGCCTCCCATCCCTACCTGTCTTAGCCCATGTTTCCATCATGTCCATAAGGTGAGGCTATTGGGAAGATGGGATTGGTACTGATCATCACAGGGAAAATAGCGTCAGGAGAGGGAAGTTGTATAATTGTCCAGCAGAGGACATAAGAGGACGAAGATAAGAAGAATTGAAAATGGCAGGAATTAATTTGATGAAGTTATATTTATATAATTTTCAATTGAAAATTATGCTGAAAACTGTATGTTGTAATGACAACTCGTTCAATTACAATTAAAACTCATTCCATACCAGTCCCTGATTTTTCCGTATATTTACCTAGATTTAAGAGGAAAATTGTATATTTAAATTCTTCATGAAAAGAGCTTTCGTTCAAGTACCAACATGCCTATAGTCTTAAGTCAGTGGTTCTGGGGCAGCTGCAGCATGACTTGCCAGGCTGTGCCAGAACCACTGACCAAGGCTGGTGACCATAGAATGGAATGAGTTAAAAGTGCATAAAGTAATCATATCACTATTACCTGCAGCCTATGTGCTCATCTTTGACCAAATTTGTGACACATACTGACTTTATCTTAGTAATCAAGGCCAAGTTCAGTGTAGCAAAACACATACAGGTATCAGAGCAGGAGGCCTCCTGCTTTTTTGTACTTTTTTACAAAGTCTCCTACTCTCCCGTTATTTATAAAATGTCTCCTACTTTTTGTAAAATTTTTAAAAGTAGCATTATTCCATTGGTGGCTGTAGACTTGTACTGTTTTGCCATGTTGTTGTACTGTATATGCACAATATGTCTATGATGGTGCATAAAATGGTTCAAAATGCAGGAAATGAAAGTGCAAATTAAAATTTTTTCCTGGGGGAGCATACCCCCAGACCCCCTTAGCTATGCTTTGCACCTTCAGCGCTCGCCCTCCCGCTTTTCAGTGCCTGCAGGAGGGAGACCTCTCACTTTTAACATGGGCTAGCTTGGAGGCTTTGAAGCATTCGTTATAAACAAATAAAAGCTACAGAACACTCATTGATATTTTTTATATTAAACACACACCACATCAGCAGTTGTCACAAACATGAAAGAAAAGAGTTAGAATTCTAGAATTATCAGTTAAAAATATCCCCATTGGGTGTGCCCAGCACTTTTTTTCAGCCAATATAGCTATAGGCTATACATGCTCTGTTTACATACAAAAACACATGTACATATGATAAACGGTCAGTATCCCACACTCAGCTCAGACACAAACAATGGCTGCCATTCGGAGTATCTGCCACAGAAGATGTGTACAAAACTACAGTGTGTACAGTGATAATTAAGCATTGTTCCTGTTAATTTAACCCATTACTGGTCACAGGACAACTGAGTCAATAGCTTTCCTTGGTGTCAAGGAAATCTATTGACCTAGGGCATGCCATCATGAATCTGCATTCAAATGTCAGCACAAATATTTTCTCGTAGCAAGAAATTTAAGTAAAAATGTTCAGGCAGACAACACTTTACATCTGGGTTATTTTGGATGCATGAAAGGTTTAAATTAAATGTGTTGTCCTGTGACAAAGGCCCAAATACCATAATAACTCCAAGACATTCAATGCTAGTCTTTGCTCCACCCAGTTTTAGTCCCACTGAAAACTATTTGTCAATACCTTTTTCTTCCATCTATCCATCCAGTGAGCCACAGCCTCTCAGCCATTCTTCCCTCTCTCTATCCATCCAGTGAGCCATTGTCCCTCAACCATTCTTCCCTCTCTCTCTGCCCATCCAGTGAGCCACAGCCCCTCAGCCATTCTTCCCTCTCTCTGCTCATCCAGCTCACAAAGCTGCCCAGGCCATGTCATAATCTACGCTGTCATTGGGTTTGAAATATTTAAAAGCTTCCGTTTGTTGTGAAGAAATCTTAGGTTCAGGAAACATGTACATGTAATAATTGTTTTCTCAAAAAAAAAAAACAAAAACAAAACAAACCCAAAACTTACTTAAATATTGTTTCAAAATATGATTATTTTTTTAGCGTATAAAATGTCCTTAGTGATTGAAACCTGCTTCAGCTTTTAATCACACAGAGCCGAGTTGTTAGTTGTAGCTAACATGAGGCGTCACTAACAATGCCAGGCCATCCATATGCTCACCAGAGTGACAGGTGTCCGCTGCTACTAACTAGGGACCTGTGAAATAAGAGAGCAGTAGTGAATAGTATGTTCGTCCTGCACAGCCTAGCTACACATCATTCTAAAAGTCATGTATCAAGTGGTGGTCACGGAAAACCGGTGTTGTGATGTCATTGGGGTACGGAAGTCTTTACTCACCCAGCTGAGTACAGCATTAAGGTCGAAAGTTTTCATGTTGGGTCTCATATATGTGGGCCTGTGTGCTTTTTGGCAAGCACATTAAAAAAATTGGTTTGGGTGTGTTCTCTTGTGAAGCAATATATCCACACAATACAAACTAATGTCGTGGTTTACCCATATAATGATGTAAACACACAGGAATGTTGAGTAGTCGTCAGTAACACTGGGGTAAGTACACTGGGCCCAGGACATCAAAAGTTGGGATCTTTTTGTCTGACTTTGCCAGGGATGAAAATTTATCAAGTACCTACATGAATTATGTACATACTTGTATTTAATATCAGTGTGCCTAGGACATCTGTATCTGTGATTTATGTGAGTGAAACCATTGCCATTTAAATCAGTCTCTTCAAAGCAAACAAAATGGCTGCTGACCACTGACCTAACACCATACCCTCACATTCCTGCTGTAGCAAAGATTTTGAAAGCTGCTATGTTTTTGTCAGGATTTCTGAGGCATGGTAATTTATCTGGTAGATTTTAAATATGGTAAATACAATGATGCTTACAGGTGATCTGCATTTGTACGGGTAATTAAGTAGGCATAGGGAACACAGAGTGAAGGCATTAATTGGACTTCAAAGTGGTCTCATCTGCTCATCTACTAAGTTAAACGTTGACCGCAAATACCCATAAAGCTTTATTCAGAATACTGACACATAATTTGTATGTAACTTTTGCATGCCAGTTTCAAAGTATTTTTAATGGAAGTTTTAACAGGAAGTTTGCTGTACTCACATTATCAAACAACATGCTTCCAACTTGATTTACAATATGCTTTCTCCAACGACATTACTCAAGTGTGTTTTTATGCCACTCACCAGGTGGCATGATTTTGATGATTAGCGTACAAAAGAAGTGCTTCGGGAAAATCAGCTAGCTTGAAATGAGTGTCAGCTGTAGTGCCCAGAGGTTATACACTGCCCATACAGCTTTAACTCATTTCACCCTGATAGAAGACCGAGGCAACAACTTTCTTTCTCGCGCTCTGAGCGCAATGCACCCAGAGCGCACCAAGAAAAGCTGTTGACCATAGGCACGTTATTTGGAAGATCTGCCATGCAAGTTTCATCCAAAATTTGTTTAAATAATCCCTAAATTAATAAAATACAATCGGCAGACGACATTTAGATATTAGCAGAAAAAAGCGTCATTAGGGTGGAATGAGTTAACCGACATTCACATGCATGATTGTTGCAGAACGTGGAAATTAAATGGGAGCTGACTGAGACCAGAGATGACACCAAGACCAGAGATGACACCAAGGCTCGCACAAGCAGAAAGATCAGCAGCAGGCTACGACCTGTTTGCGAGGATGACCCAAAGTCAAACAAATGTAAGGAGGATGAAAACATGAACACAGTGGCAGTGCGAGCTGAGAAAGTTGAAAAAAGTAATAGTGACAAAAAAGACATGTTAAATGCTCATGATAGCGGTGAGAAGGAGGAGACTGTAGGGAAGAAAAGTGGCAATGTTAGTGTAAAAAGTGCTGAAGTACAAAACAGAGTTTTCAGTGAGGAGGAGGAGATGGAGGCCATGAAACTGGCATCAGCATTTGTAGCAACTGTCCTGGCAGAAGGTGTGGCTCAGTATATAAAGGCCAATCATGACGAAAACAGAAGCACTAACCACGTTATTGCAGCTGCACAGGTCAGTACTAAGAATATAAATAATCTTAATGGAATGAGATGCAATAAATCACATGCAAAGTGTGTGATTGGTTTCACACAATCACACACTTGTATTGCCTCCTTAATTGGTCACTCATCAAAAGCAGTTTTGCCAAATCAGTGCATTTGGAAGCATGTGCAGCAGCCCTCCTTTGGGAAACCACTCTTCAGGCAAGGTCAAAAATGGACTCATAAAACAGGTGGTTTCCATGAAGGTGGAATAAAATAGAAAAGAGAGCACAATAGACCAATGTAATGTAGCCTTAAAAGGCAGGTGGTGTCACACTGCAGTGATCTATCAATAGAGGGACTACTGTGTATATGAACTGTATATACACATGTAAAAACTTCATATATGTTTACTAAGAAATGACTTCAATATTTTGTTAGAATTAAATAAACAGAGAGATTAATCATGTGAATTTAACTTTTCACAATTCCAAAAATTGTAATCAGTAATATCTTTGGTACAAACGGCTGATCGCTGAAGGACACCTGCTTGGCTTGTCTTTATCTCCACCCACAAATGTCTGGGTTTCCTCTTTCAGGTTCAGGCGGCCCAGGCCACCGCACAGGCTGCCGTAGCGGCACACAGAGGCAGAATGGACGACGCAGCACGCGCTGTCATGGCGGCTGCTCAGGCAGTGCAGAATGTCATGGACCAGTCACAGGCCAGTAAGAAAAATGGACAAAGCAAAGCATGCAACATCCTTTGAGAGTACTCCAGAATAAGCAAGTGTTTGGCACAAGAAACAATGGAATTGTATCCTTCAACTTCATTTAAGGACCAGTGGCATGCATTTTTAAAGTGTTTCCCAAATTACAGAGGAGAATCAGTTATGTACACAATGTATATAAATTGCAAGCTGGGTTGTGCAACTTGAGCATTGTAGCAAAATTTTGCTACAAAGCTCTTCAAAATTGCTACAGATTTTCTCAAAAATAAGCATTTCTTATGTAAAGAAGTGGCAAAAATGCTACAAGGAAAGAAAATTTTGCTACCGATTTTTTCAGCTGGACAGCACTGGCAAGTTTGAGTAAGCGAAATGTGATATACAGTACAGGCAAGTGCAGGTCTACTGGGATAATGCATTCATTGCTGTCACAAACTTCTGTGATAGAAATAGGAATTTAAACTTCCTAGAGCCCAATTTCTTTTGTTTTCAGCAGAGCCTATTGTTCATAGAGCTCACCTGGTCCACAGTATAGTTGAAATATATCCACCTGGAGTGGACATTACAATATATCTGCCTGGCATATTTGAAGTGCCAGTGACCTCTATCTTTGGAGCGGAACTCAGACAGTTTTTGGCAGGGTATGAACCCAGAATTGTGTACCAGAGTCCAGTGTGGTATCCATTACACCACCAGATCTGACATGTTCAATGCTGTTTTAATTTCCTCTTTATCACGGCATGTCTGTTGTTAATGGGCCCACATTCAATGGAGTACATAGGGCAAGGGTCAAGGCCACTGTATAGTCTCGGATTCTTGTTTGCTTTGTCACCCAAATTAAATCATTTAAATGTATAAATAGTTTTTAATAATGTATAATATAGGAGTATAAGTACATGTATATTAATCTCCTTTGGAGATAAGTGTATGAGAGATAGACTTGCTTCCTTGGAGATTAACTCATGTGCAGTAGTTAGTGACTGGTGACGCCCATGAGGGTGTGTTTATCATTTGGCACTAGAACTGGTTGTAAATAGCAGGCACTGAACAGCACAATAACAACATATATGTTGACTGAAAACATGAAAAGGGACTCATTTTATAGTATTGTGGCGAGGAAGCATGGAGACTGGCAGAACATGTGTTGAGGTGTGGAATAAGAAGGTGTAGTCCCCTTCCAACTACCGAGTTTTGAAAAATTTAAAGCCAAGTTGATGAATTTTCCTAATCCCCAGTACACATTCCATCTGTTGATCAGATGTAAATTTATACCCTTAATATAGTAAAATGATTAAAAAGGAAAAGAAAAAAATCTTAGTTTGTAGTATCTTTTGAAAAATACTGTATTCATTCCAAAAAGTGCACAGGGCCCTCCGGAAAATTTTAATGCAAAAATTATGCCTGAAAACAGGTAATGGACTCGAATAGAGACTGAAAATTGATTTACATCTATGGTAACCAAGGTTTTTTCTGACATAAAAAGGGCGAATGCCCTTATTAGAGTATGTGCTTTTATTGGAATGAATACGGTATATACTTTTTCTAAGGCTGCAGGCTGGTCAAAGTGTCACAAGCTTGGCAGCACCATCACAATCCTCAATCAATCTGTGCAGTGAAATAACGCTGCTCTTTTAAGTGTAGACCATGACATATCAATCATGTACCCATATACACAAGGTTTTGTTCAGCACCAAAATATTTGATGCCTGGATTAACTTTGGGCCTACTGTCAGTTGAGTGACCAACAAAGCAAACCTTTTACCCATCAGTTCACTCCACAGTAGCTTGGTCAGGCCTGTGCAAATTTTTGACATGTATGATCTAGGCCTGCAGTTGAAAAAGACTTTATTTTTATACACGATATATACTAACATCACAGTTGGTTATAAAGACGGGGCAACTTGTTATAAGACCCATGCAAGTAGTGAGGCTATTTGCTATGCAGAGTACTAATGCAAATGTTATTCATGCTTTAATTTGATTATTTTGAAACATGTAAATGTGCTATGTTTTTTTTTTTGGGGGGGGGGAGGGAGCTGGGGAAAGGAGGTAACTTGGTCTTTGGAACAATACAATCATGTAACTGAGACAATGGGCAGACTTCAAAATTGCCAACAGGTACATTACAACCAATAATTGAGATTGATATGAATTAAGCAACTAACGACTGTTTTTACATGTATATACATTACATCACATAGAATTGTAGAGATTGTATGAATGGAGTACTTAACATGGCTGCTTTTAATATGCAGCTAGTATATACGCATTGCCTGCTTGTCTGTGCAGATTTCTTCTCCCATCAACATTGGTACAGTGTGGTCTGTGTATTGTGTTGGACTCTTCATGAGTCATCAATGAGCAAAAGACTTAATTACACTTAGGGATAGTTCAACATTATCAACATTTTTGAATTAGTACTTAGGGTACTAAATTTCATGACCCCCCTCCCTCCCCCCAAATTAGTACTTTAAAAATGATGATTTTCCCCCCAAATCATAGCAAAATTGCACAAAACAGGCCAAAAATTGACCATCATTTTCCATATCTTGTGAAAGTGTACAGACCCATTTAACCCCCTCCCCCCTTGCGTACTGTAAGTACTAATTCAAAAATGATGAAAATGTTGAACCATCCCTTAAGCATGTACAAGTTCAATATTATAAAGATTAACCCTACAATAACCGAGCTGGTTCTTTCTCATGGACATATGTACAGGACAGTTACTGTCGGCTGTTTCTGAGCATGTTGTATTTCAGGGTTGTTTGAAGTTAACCAAATGTTAACACTTTCACGCTCTAATAGCCCAAAAGTGCCCAGAAACAAAATATTATCTCCTTTAATGTTTTCACTTTCATTTCATGTTAGTAGAAAACGTTTTTTGTCAAGAGTTGTGGGTAATACCTATTATTATGATATGACCAAAGTCAACAGCTTTCCTTAATAGGCTGGATGCAGCTTGACCTACCTGTGCCAAGGAAAGCTGTTGACTCAATCTTTATCTTGCCAAGAAAGGTTTGAATGGGTTTAAAGACTGGGCTAGTGGCTGCTGTCCCCTGTGATCAAAGTGGTTAAGATGTTCGTGTTTAATACTGTCTGCAGTTTGTCGGAAATGATTGGAAAAATTGTGTGCACACATTTGTACATGGTGTGGTAACATGTCCATCGTTATCTTATCACATGCATTGTGACTAGGTGGCAATCCATTATCTAATCACACGCACTGTGACTATGTAGCAATCCATTATCTAATCACATGGATTGTGACTATGTAGCAATCCATTATCTAATCACATGGATTGTGACTATGTAGCAACCCATTATCTAATCACATGCACTGTGACTATGTAGCAACCCATTATCTAATCACATGCACTGTGACTATGTAGCAATCCATTATCTAATCACATGGATTGTGACTATGTAGCAATCCATTATCTGATCATGTGCTTGTGACTATGTAGTAATGGATCACTGATTGACTGTGAGCTTGGTTGTCCTGGTCAAACATGACCACATATGGTATTTGAATCTCCTGGTTTTCATTGGTTTAAAACCTCTCACTATCATTGATTGTAAGCATTCTGTAATTACATCTTACTTGAAAAGGACTTATATGTCAGATATGCGTGAACAACATTTAAAAAGAATTTGTCTTTTTTACTGGTCCATCTACACGTACTGTACAGGAGACCTGAAATAACTGTTCATTTGAAAGGGTAGTCAATTACAACGCCCTTAGTATTCCACACACGTTTCCATGTCTACCCAGCGTCTTGCCTTGAATTGTTTGCCTGCTGAGGCAGACCTTCATGTGCAGGCAATTTCTGCTGAGGTGATGATGCTATGACAGGCACTGAAGGGATCACAGCAAAAAGCTAGATGTTACTTGGTCAGCAGCTCACAGTCGGGCTTCTTTTTGTCAAACCTTAAATATTGTGCCCAAATTTCGATGCTCTGTGCTCACTTTTCAGGCAAAATGTAGTAGACGCAACAACGCAGATTCTCGAGAATTTGTGATGCAGAATTACATATTTCTGGGATAACAAATGTGGCTGTACTCTTCCTGCTAAAACTAGCCAAAAGTATGTGGATAACATTGATGTCTTGGCTACCTGTCTTTACTAAAATTTCATTAATTGAAAACATTCAAACAGAAATTTGATAAGTAAGTACATATAGCTGAGATCTGTCAGCTGTGTCTCGGGCCACTGTCTTGTCTTGACGTGGGTTGTGTTTGTAAAGCACACATCCCACCACATCTGTTAACTCTTTCAGTGCCACATTTTGGGCTGAGTCAAATGCTTTCCTTGATGCACTATGGGCACAAAGCGTGCTGAGGAAAACTGTTGATCACCTGAACTAACATAGTCTCTATAACTTCAGGCATGCAGGTACTCAAATGAATGGTCTTTTTACAAGGAACATCAATCTGGCACCCTTGTTATAATTTAGAGCAGCTCATTTTAAGTAGTTCAACTTTAGTGGTAGTTGGTGCTGCAAAGGTTAACCAAGTCTTATTTTACCTGGGAAAAAGTTAAGTTGACTTGGCAGTACATGTACATGTATAAGTGTGAAAATCATGTTGGGGCGCATTATCCTTCAATGGTCATTTTGAGCTATTTTTAGCCAAAACTGTTTACATTTGAAGAAATGTCACGTATAGAAGCTGACAGAATTAATTTTGAGTATTTACCAGTGCCAAGGTAGTGTGTAAATATACTTGAGATAGGTTCATCGAAGCCATATAGTATCTAGATATTACATGGAGATACTTGCATATGCATGCTTATGGTCCATGCATTGCTTTCAGTAAGCTGAAAAGCAACTATAAATATAGTTCCGAGGTTCACTGTTTACAAAATTTTGGTCATACAGTAAACTTGAAAGTAATAAGCATAAAAAATATGCATGCTTACTCAAGATGAAAATCATCAGTAATTTTCTTTGCAAAACTTGCCAGGAACAGGCACTCTACAGACATCTCATCAAAAAGACTCCGAATCATTTAACATGTTTCCCTTCACTAAACTATGTACACGTCTTGATATATGCTTACATGTGGAAGAGCAGGGCACACTCAGGCAGTGGGTGGCCCTACCTTCAACATTGTATAGAAGTCAAAAACCTGTGCCAAAGGCAGTTCCTTTTATATAAGTAAATCAAGAATTGCATACTTTCTCCTTTGAC
The DNA here is from genome assembly GCA_964020975.1 of Hermodice carunculata. Classification (NCBI taxonomy): domain Eukaryota; kingdom Metazoa; phylum Annelida; class Polychaeta; order Eunicida; family Amphinomidae; genus Hermodice; species Hermodice carunculata. Next base: position 70,635,764 of record OZ026622.1, on the reverse strand, counting down.
TCACTGTGTATTTGTCATTATGAAGTATGAACACTTAAGGTATTGCAATGGTCTTTCTCTCAAGAGACCACCTCCAATGACACCACCTGGCTTCAGAGATGATATCTTGTCAGGACTTTATCTTAACTTTTTCAGTGCCAAATTTTGGACTGAGTCAACATCTTTTCTTGGCTCGCATTGCGCCCAATGTGCAGCAACAAAAGCTGTTGACCTGGGGTATTCTGTCAGGAACTATACGCATACTGGTACTTGAATGAAAGGTCTTTTCACGAGGAATACAAATCTGGGATCCTTATGATCATTCAGACCAGTTTGACTTAAGTAGATCGACTTTAGACATGATTGGCAGTGGAAGGGTTAATACTTTTTACGTTATACTTTTGTTTAAGGATCACCTGTCTTGAAAGACCATGACTTGGTCATTCCTCCGGGTGGTATGTCAAGGGAGGTTTCACTGTACATGTGTATTAGTATTCTTATTTCATAGTTTTTCACATGTGATGTAAAGGTACAGCTGCGAGTGTGGACACATGAATGGTAAAGCACAGGAGATGGTGGTTTATGGTAAGACAGACACTGTCTGTAGTTTAATCCCATGTTGATGAACTTCTTTCCAATGGCTACATACACTCTTTTCACAAAGCAGACTTCTTTTCTTCTGCCAGCTCATGTAATAAAATGTACAAAATGACTCCTGACTTTGTATTATTGCTGGACTTTATGTGAAAGTCTTTAAGGATCTCTCTTTTTATCAAGGTAAAACCATGCTACTTATGGGTCATACCCTTTATATCTAGGTAAACCCATGCTACTTATTTGGTCATACCTTTTATACCAAGGTAAAACCATACTACTTATGGGTCATACCCTGTATATCAAGGTAAAACCACACTGATTTATGGGCCATACTCTTTATATATCAAGGTAAAACCACACTGATTTATGGGCCATACTCTTTATATCAAGGTAAAACCATGGTACTTTATGGATCATACCATTCATACCAAGGTAAAATCATACAAATTTATGGGTCATACCCTTCATATCAAGATAACACCAAGCTACTCTATGGGTCAAGCATTTTGTACCAAGGTAAAACTATGCTAGTTTATGGGTCATACCCTCTATATCAAGATAAAACCATACTAATTTATGGGTCATACCCTTTATATTTAGGTAAAACCATGGTAATTTATGGGTGAGCTTTTATACCAAGAAAAAGTCAGACCATACTAATTCATGGGTCATACTTCATATCAAGGTAAAACCAGGCTACTTATGGGTCACGCCCTTTCTATCTGAGTAAAACCATACTAATTTATGAGTTATATCCTTTATAGCAAGGTAAAACTATATGCCACTTTATGGGTCTTACTCTTCACATCAAAGTAAAACCATATCAAATTACGTGTTTTGTTCCTTTTTCTCATGAGGAGGCCATATTAATTTATGTGCTTACCTTGTGGACCTTCTAGTCCTTTGTCCATCATCATCTGTCCATCAATGCAACAATTTCATATTTTCTAACTTCTGAAATCCAATGGTCTGATTCACTTCAAATTTGGTAGGGATGTACCTATGGATGTCTCTACCTAGTTTTGTTTGTTTGTTTGTTTGTTTTTTTCAAATAATTATGCTCCAGTGATTGTTGGATTTTTAATGAGTTTTTTAAATTCATCTTTTGGCCAAACCATTAAAATTATCTGCAAAAGTGCTTAGTCAATTTCTTCACAATCACATACTGACACTTCTGGGGACCCCTAGACCTTAACTGTTCCACAGGGGGCACTGCAATTATTTTATTTTATTTATTTTTTTTTACGGATTTTGTGTGTTTTTGCTTGTGTTAATTACTCCAAAGCTGTTACTCCAATTATGCTGAAATGTAGTGGGAACATATCCAGACTCAATCACAACTAAATTGGTTCACTATATGGTGTTGCTGGCATTTCCTGAAGGTTACATCCCTGCCAAGTGCGAAGTGAATTTGGCTAACAGTTTCACAGAAGTTGAACATGTGAATTGTGTGGACCGACAGATTACAGACCATCCTATAAGCTCAGTGCAACTAAAACTCAATGGGGCATGAACATTTGAACAAACTTGGCAGAGACCCACCAAAGGTACATCCCCAGCAAGTTTGACAAGCATCTGCCTGACAGTTTGTTGAAAATGTAAATGGTGGATGATGGAAACGCATGTACCATCACCAAAGCTCAGCTAATAGGTCTGTCCTGGCATTTTAAACACGCTTAGTAACCAGGGAGCTGCCATCGATGACAGCTCCCTGGAGTAACAAAGCTGGTGGTATGACAGGGATAGTGTCAGCAAACCGGTCAGAACAAGAACAGTCCTCACAAACAGACTGGCTATCCCTGCTTTGCACACGTCCAATGACCTTGAAAATGATGTCAAGGTCACCAAAAATTAATCAGGTCAAAAACAGTATCAGGATACAATTGAGATAAATTGGAGTTTGATGTGGCTTGTTGATCAGGAGATAGTTTGCTTGTAAGGATTATGCCACAGGCAAACAGTTGGAGCAGCCAAAAACAGTATAAACCCAAGACCGTCGTTTGCAGGATGGCAGTGGCAGTGGCAGTGGGGAGAGGGCAGTAGAAAAGCCTGGAAATCTTATCAGTCCATTGTTGGTCATATGATACAACTTGCCTGCTATTCAATTCAAGCTGACTGTCTCTGCTACACTTCGTCTGCCACAGGACCACAAGATTTTATTTATAGCCACGGTATTAAAATTACCCTGTCTCCCTTGTCATGGACTAATGAACCAATCAGGAAGTTGAACAGCTACCGTCCACAGTTTTAAAGTTAGCCCAATATAACCATCAGGACTTATACGGTGTATGAAAATCTAGGCTCCTTTCAATATTAGTGGTGCCACCTACAATATTATTAATATAGGATATATTGAATCTTGGCATCTTTAATGTTTGGCGGATCTTCACCAAATTTGGTGGTATTGTGGAGTTGGTCAAAGTCTAAGTTGTTAATGATACTAGTGGCACCACCTATAGTTTGATGGAAAATGTGTTTTAAGATATTAAATTCCACATTTGGAAAAGTAATTGGATTAGACTTGCCAAATATACAGGATAAATAGACCATGTCCAATGCTAGAATGTTATGTAATATCAGTGGCCTTGACCTCTTTTTGTGAGGTCACCATGCCTGTCAAGTTTAGAGGGGATTGTAGTGGCAGGGTGTAGGTTGGACATCAATGCTAATGTCAGCACAGCACCAGGTCCATGGGCCTCTTGTATTATATAATCTAGGTGACCTTGATCTTCTGTCCCAAGGTCACTGAGGACATTAAGTTAAAGACTCACTGATTGTGTTGGCACATGCAACATCAGAGGAATTGCACAATGGGCTTTGATTACATGTGGAGCAAACTTCCATCTGGTGGACTAATCAGACACTAAAATCACATAAGCTTTATATGTTCAGAAGCCACTTGGGGACTTGCAACTTTGAAATGAAGATGTAGTTACAATATAGCCATGGTGCAAGCAGAGCATTTGGCCCATGGGCCTCTTGTTTTAAAATATCGCTTTAACCATTGACCAGATGGTGGGATGGTGCATTACCCTAAAACAGAGCTGGCATTATGAAAAAAGAAAAGAAAAAAATTAAAAACAAAATAGTCATCACAACACAACACCAATATTTGTACAAACATTTATTTTCAACACTGCATATTTTCATTTATAGTTGTTCGGACATTTCCCAACACTTGGAAGTCAAAAATAGTCAATTGTCATGAAGTTCATTCACTATAAACATTTCAATGATCTAATTACCACCTTCACCTGTTGCATATTGTAAAAAGAGTGATGTCTTTGAATCAAATCTAGACACAGTAATTGACAAATGCAACTAGGGCAACAATGCGCTGTGCTCTGAATTATGCACTCTGGGACACATATCTGTTAACTCATTCCATACCAGTCCCTGTTTTTTTCTGTATATCTTCTTAGATTTAAGACGGCAATTGCATATTTAAATTATTCATGAAAAGAGCTTTCACTCAAGTACCAATATGTCTATAGTCTTAAGTCAGTGGTTCTGGCACTGCCTGGCAAGTCATGCAGCTGAAACATGACTTGCCAGAACCACTGACCAAGGCCTGTGACCTTAATATGGAATGAGTAAAATTTTACTGTTGTGAAGGTGGGAACAAAAGTTCCAAGTTTATGACAGCCAGGACTCGAACAAACAGACGTAATACACTGAAAGGCATAATTATGGGACTGCTTCAGTATTGTTACCTGTCTGAGAGCGGTCCCATATTTATACCTCTCAGTATATTACTGTCGACTAAAGGGGATATGAGTTAATGGTTTGGCAAAATATTCTGTATCAATACACAGAGCTCAAATCTAGGAAATACTCGGTCACACTTTATTCACTGAATACCGGGGGAATGTCCAAGCAGTTCAATTATAACTCTACTTCAACCATGCAAATAATAACTGGTATTGCTACACACAAACATACAATGTGCAGTTTCATGATTTAGCACCAGAGAGACCATGCTAAACTTCACAGAGATTGAAAAATCTTCAACACCATGACAGGTTAAATTCGAGTTTATGCATGTCACATCAACCGAACCACATCATTTATGTCCCAAGAGGTAAATTAACGGTATGAAATAGGTGACTGACAAATTAATTGCTCAAAACATTAAAAAACATGCACATCTATAGTGTAACTCTATATCTCAAAGTTGTATCATGATCTTAAGATTAAAACATGAAATTATGAAAGCATTGATAACTGTTTTTTATTGTAAATTAAAACATATAAATGATTTAACCCCTTAAAACCAGTGACATCCATAATGGGTTTGATTCCATCCTGTGTGGCAATACAGGTCTTGTAAAATGAACATACACATTTGTGCCACAACGAAGCATTGCTTAATCAAATATGGAACTGAAAATTCTGAAAGCATAAAAACTGCTGATTACAAGAGATGCAGGTCTCTTGTAAATTTGAGCCTAGAACAACAACACTGCCACTGTCTATGTGCCGGGCTCAATACAATAACCCATTCTGTGGTCCACTTTGTACCAGTAGCTATTTGATTACTTAGAGTACTTTGGTCTGTCATCTAAGCATCAAAGGCAGTACATGTATTGATCTCAGTAGGTCTCTTGTGCTGGCATGATGGGTGCCCAAAGCTTTTATTGATAGCATCAGGTTTAACCCAAACTGTTGATCTCAAGTAACCTGTGCTAGCATCCAGGGTAACCTGACATGTTGATAACAGTATGCCACTTGTGCTAGCATCAAGATTGGCCCACAGTGTTGATCTTAACTAAATTCTTGACTGAGTCAACAGCTTTTCTTGGCCCATATTGGGCGCAATGTGCCCAATGCATGCCGAGAAAAGCTGTTGACCTGGAATATTTTCTCTGGAACTAGGGGCATGCTGGTACTTGAATGAAAGGTCTCTTTACCAGAAATACGAATCTGAGACCCTAATGATAATTCAGACTAGTTTCATCTTAGTATATTGACTTTAGACGTGATTGGCACTCAAAGAGTTAATAGACTACTTGTACAATCATAAAGGGTAACATAAACTCTTGAACTCTGTAGATTACCTGCGCCAGCATCACGATACCTGTTTCTGTTATCAGTATGGGTCTCCTTTCAAAACATTTCCGTCAAGATGTTTATACTTCAAAAAGTACTGATTTTAAGAACAAAGACACATGCCTATGAACTGCTGGTTTGTGGACCATTTTCATGGGAAATTGTTCACATCTTCACTGCAATCCTCACACTCATGACAGTTTCTCACAATTCAAATTTTATTTCTGGCACCTGATGGGTGCTTTCACTTCTTTTTTAGGCTACAAGACACTCCCAGGTATAAATGTGATAGAACTGATGGTGAACATGTCACTAACTCCTGACCAATTGTGGGAACCTGTTATCACCTAACCAAGTACACACAGACTTATATACACAGCAAAAAGTTTGTACCATAAAATATATAACCTTAACATACAGTTGTTTAATATGTCTGTAATTCAATGCATTTACTGATATAAAAAGTTGAGTTTCACCACATAAATATATTTTAACAGCTGCAGTATACACACAGCATCACGTACATGGTTTTTAACTCCGTAAACTATCCAAAAAATTGACCTGCCATGAAGAAACGTCATCTTGTCTAATCATGCTAATGGTGTCATTTCTCAATCCAAATGTGATGAATAGTGCTTGCCTGCACAGCAGACTTTCAGGACCACCACATCCCACACAGAGCCAAGATTCTTGACTCAAAAGGATATGCAGATTTTATCAATGATGTTATCAATGTTTACACAACTACTGAGTGCTGCCTTCACAGCCCCAGGGGTCATGGAAAGCCTTTACAGCCCCAGGGGTCATGGAAAGCAGGCCGAGACTGAAATACATGTAGTTATAATCTGTGCAGGGGTGGGGCTTTGATTCATGACTCAACCAGCAATGTAAGTATGATTTAACCTTTTCCCCCTTGAATTGACACTTGAGTCAACAACTTTCCTTGGCATGAATTGGGCATTAAGTGCCCAACTCATGCCAAGGAAAGTTGTTGACCTGGGGCATGTGGTCTTGATAGGGCTCATCTACAATTCTCAGTCAAAACTGTTTTTCATTACTCTTGAAATTAGTTGAAAACACTGAAGCAGACCACATTTGACCACCAGCCGGTTTTGGCTGGTTTAAGGGGGAAAGGGTTTAACAGACCATGTAACTTCAAAACCAAGACACAAACTACCTTACATTAACTCTTTCAGTGCCAAGTTTTTGGACTGTCAACAGCTTTCCTCGGCATGCTTTGGGCACAATGTACCCTAAGCATGCAGAGTAAAGCTGTTGACCTGGGCCATTCTATTCTATGATCTATAGGCATGCTGGTACTTCAATGATAGGCCTCTTTACAAAGAATACCAGTATCCATTTGATAATTCAGAAAAATTCATCTTTGGGACTTCGACTTTAGTCACAGCTGGCAGTGAAAGAGTTAATGTAAGTCACACCTGACCTCAATTTCTACTTTTGCTAATCCACATATTGAAGAAAACAAACAAACAAACAAATACAAAAATTATAAACACAAAAACAGATGTGCAGAAAAACATTCTGATGGAATTCACATGGTCTAGTATTAAATTTCCTATTGTGCCAGAATAAATTAATTCCAGCAAAGACAGAGCACATCGTAATGTAACTAGTGTACACATATATACCCAAAAGCAGCAGTAGCAGACAGATTGCAGTCTGCTAGTATTTGTTAAAATCAAAATTCAATATAAAATGTTATAATTATGGCTTAAGTGGTATGGTCATCTTGTAACAATATTTCTATTTTCCCAACAAGCCTCGATTACTCTATGTTGAGCTAAGTGTTTTTCACTGTGTTATGAAAACACTGCCTGACACCAGAAATGTTGACATTTAACACAACATGTTGCACTCAATTAAGGTAACAGAAAATTGGTTCACCTGTACCGTCAAATTTTTAATTTTGTTTAAATATACAGTAAAACCTCTCTAACCGAACACCTCCGTATACCGAGCACCTCTCTATACTGAACACCATTTCTCGGTCCTGAATATATACTTTCAATGTTAGTGAACCTCCCTATGCTGAACACCTCCCTGTACCGAACGCTTTTTTTCGGTCCCAAGGGTGTTCGGTATAGGCAAGTTTTACTGTATACAGTGGTACCTGCCCTAAAGACCACCTCTCGTGAGAGACCACATTAGTTTTTAAGACCACTCTTTCAAGACATTGGCCTTCTATTTCTTTGTTAATTTACCTGCAATGAAAGACCACCTGTCATATGTGACCACTTTTGTCTGGCATTAGGGGTGGTCTTAAATTGCAGGTACCATTGTACTTGATATATATTTGACATGTAATCTTTCATTATCCATTTCCTTTCTTTTTTTTTATCATATATTCTTATCTCCCTCTTTCACCACTAGGTCATATTTAGCATCTGGCTACTGTTTGCTTAAATAGAGATTTATGTATTTATGTACAAACAGCCTTTTCATATTCAAAACAGATTTACTGTACATGGACATGTAGTTATGACTTTTTTACCCGCTGCACTTCATACTTCCATGGCCAGAACGGTAACTGTTTGTGTGAGGATGGACACCAGTAACACTACATACAGTTATTGCTCCTATCACAACAGTACATGTAATACCAATATTTCATGGTTTCCCTTTGTCCATCTAATCCACCCACAATTTTAAACCTTTGACGTCAGCTTGTGCAAACCCTAGTAACCTTCACTTACACCTGACAGGGCCAATAAACCAACACAAATGTGACGCAAGTAATAATTTTCTCCAGTGTATAAAAGCTCTTTGTTTAATATTGACATTCATGTGACTCAACATCAACCAATCTGCAGCCAGAAGCATTTCTCATTGATATACTATAGCAATCACCTCATGCAACATTATTCAAAATTATCACCCAAAGCCTTCAAATTTCATTCATGCTGGGTCTGTTTTTATGATACATGTACATTTCATATTTTCTGGTAGTTTTCAAGATGTCTGTTATAGACAGAATCTCCAAGCTACAGAACCCAGCGAACAGCTGCTCTCAGTGGGAGCCCCATTCACTTACTGTGGGGAGCACCATCAATCTGGTGGGACGTTGTAAAATTTGATTGATTTTCATAATAAGAATGCCGGAGATCTCCTGCTCAAGTCGGGAGGGTTGGAGTCTCTGTATAAAAAATTGTCACACTACAAAATAAGATTTTATTGGTTCTAAAATTTGACAGGAACAGTATGCTGCATGCCGTCGGTAACATTCTTCCACCAAAGATAGTTACAAAACTAATATGCAGGACAAAGACAATTTTTTAAAAGTTTGCGGAAAGAGTTTTGATGGTCCAAAGGAAGGTCCCCAAGATCTCCAAAATGGAAGCTATACATAGTATAACATGTCATGTGATTTGTATGAACTGTTACTGTGCCTGACAAGTTTCATTCAAAAGGAAACTGGTCAAACGTATAGCTCCTCCATGGTTCATATGCTTGCCCCTTTGGACCCATTTTGATTTGTATGAAAACTTGAATACAAGATCTCACAATCAGAGATGACAGTTAAGTGCATTAAAACAATACACGTACAACTGCTGGACATGATTTGACCAATAATAATGTAGTGTGTCCCAGTTTGCTTCAGTGATTTTTATTGTCTAGTTTCTGCAAAATGTCAATGGACACCCTCAAGCATCTTGTAATCACAGGATCACCATGGTTACATCAAACAATCCAAGTTAGACACACAAGTAATGACATCAATACATGTACTACATTGCATTCCCTGTTGTTCCACAACAAGTAGCTGTTACACAATGACCATGTGATCCTATGTTTACACTCAACTGACTCTGCCGTTCTTGTGGACCAAAAACGTCAATCAGGAATTTAACAAAAACAAGACATTTCCTCTGTAACAGACAAAACAGGTGACTTTCTCAGGTACCACTGCATTAATTTTAGAGCCTTATCTCAACCCTTATTATTTTTTCTAGACAGAAAAACAAATGTTATCTTGTGTAATTTTGGCCTTTCTTTGTGCATTTAAGTTTTAAATTGCACCTTTTCTACAAAAAAATGTGAAGGTATAGAAAAAAATACTGCCCTGACTCTCAAATTATATTCAAAATTTACCTGAAAAAGTCACAATTTACCGCCCATGATCTTAGCAATATTTTTTTTTGTAAAAACAGAGCAACATAAGGATTCTTGTTCAAAATACCATTCCACTATTTCACTTTTTTCAAACAACATGTTAAATCAACTCAGTAACAAATAACACAAGAATAGAACATTGCTGGTTTTGGTTTCCCAAACTGGTTGAGTAAGACAGTGGTTTCTAGACATTTTACATGCACATAATGAAAACTTAATATTTTGGCCTTTTACATCGCAAATTATTACATCTGTATTTTTTGTATAAACAACTACAACTGTCTTATATCCTATGCAGCGCAAGTCCTGTCACCTCAACATACTGCAAAAGTACTTGTCAGTCACACAGCCATGTGGTTGTACAGAAGCCAGGATATTGCCCGTCGTTTCTCGCCACAGATGTTGACGCAGTCTGTCAACCCACTATGTACTTGTTGCTCATTTTTCTTGAACAGACTGGATGGTAAGCCAAATGTTAATGATGCAGTCCCCTAGTCAAATTCTTTTGTCCTCATATTTTTTTTTTTTTTTTCAAAATAAGTTAACTACAGGTACATCTACTTTAATAGTATATGTTAAGATTCTGTCACACAAAATGTCAGAACCCTGTCATTATGCCTACTACAGACCTGTCTGTGGGGCACAATGATCTTTCCCCCTCCCTCCATTTTCTTCTGCCTGCAGGACCAAGATGTTATTTACAGTGAGGTAAGGTACCTATAACAAGGCCTGTATCCCATTGAACCAATACATGACTTTATGGCAATGTACCAACAACAGGACCTTTATCACATTGAATCAATACATGACTTTATGGCAATGTACCAACAACAGGACCTTTATCACATTGAATCAATACGTCATAACACTAATGTACCTACAAAAGGCCCTATGTTCCATTGAATCAATACATGACATCAAGGTTATGTACCTACAGGACCGATATCCCATTGAATCTATACATAACAGCAAAGTAATGTACCTGCAACAGGACCTATGTCCCACTGAATCAATACATAACAGCAAGGTAATGTACCTACAACAGGACCTAGACCCACTGAATCAATACATAACAGCAAGGTAATGTACCTACAACAGGACCTATGTCCCACTGAATCAATACATAACAGCAAGGTAATGTACCTACAACAGGACCTATGTCCCACTGAATCAATACATAACAGCAAGGTAATGTACCTACTACAGGACCTGTTTCACATTGAATTCATGACTGGTTTTGTGTGTCTAGTGTTCTCAAGTGTGCAGTTCACCAGTTCCTCCCTGCGCCCTGATATAGTCCTTGGTTATCTCGGCATTAAAGAACGACCAATTAGTCACTTTCCCAAAGTTAAAGGCTTACCGTTCAGTTAATGACCAACTGGAATGGACTTAAACCAAAACAAGTCTTTTTGGCAAGCAATCTAAAGGCCCAGACAAGCTTCCCATGCACCTTAGTTTGTCCATTTGTCTTCACAAATTGCTGTCCATAATCTTTACTTTCACCACGTGGAGCATTTCACTGCTTGACAGATGTTACACAGAACAAAATGCTGAAATTGTTAAAAATGGCTACATTTCATCTCCATTAATTTCACATTGCAATACAGATTATATTCACGAGACGTGTTAGCCTGCAGTCAAAGCATTAGTAGACCCCCTGGTAACAATCAGTGTTTTGACTGGGTTTGTGTGCCTGGGTGACAGGTCTGCCAGGCAGTGGTAGTACGTACACCACATACAGCATTACAGTACATACTACCAGTACCAGGTAGCACTGCAGCACACTCACTTGCACTACTTCTCCATTTAACCCTATCCCCCTTAAACTGGCTATAACCAGCTGCTGGTCAAATGTCATCTACTAAAATGTTTTTGTTCAACTTCAACAGTAACGACAAAAACAATTTTGAATGAGAATTGTAGAAGAGACCTATTAAGGTAACATGCTGCAGGTCTACAGCTTTCATAGATGCAGGATGGGCACTCAGTGCCCAACCCATGCCACAAAAAGCTCTTGACTCAGTCTTAACTCTTTAAGTGCCAAATCTGGGACTAAGTCAACAGCTATTCTCTGGAACTAGAAGCATGCTGGTACTTGAATGAAAGGTCTTTTCAGGAGGAATACGAATCTGAGATCCTAATGATAATTCAGACTAGTTTCACTTTAGTAGATCGACTTTAGACGTGATTGGCACAGAAAGAGTTCATTCAAGGGGGAAAGGGTTAAACCACCTTTATTACATATGTCACAAAGTCACAAGTATTTCTACATATATCATAATTACTGGATATCTTATTCATTGGCCAAAACAATGCAAAGTTTAAATATTCACAAATAGGAAATCACATGATGAGGTGAAGATCACATGATTGTCACATGATAGTCACATGATACACACTTACTATGTTGTCCACATGCCCCAGCTGCCATTGTTTTCATGGACTAATCTTTCAGGGATTGTTGCTACACTTGTACTCTATCGACATTTCTATAGAAGGACACAGGAGTCACGATACTTGGTGGTGGCTACTCCAAAAAGATTACCTGTGTCTTCAAAATGTATGGAGAAAGCTTTATTAACTATTAGTTTATTTGTTTTGTGAGCAGCAAATGTGCACTTTGCTTGCTTCTACATTGATGGTGACACAACATCTATCATTGTGACATGCATGCTATTTCTGTGGTTTTGTAAAATAAGTTTCTCTCCACCTTTCAACTCACACTACCATGATTTAAAAAAAAAATCAAATGCTATTTATCAATGCAGCAAAATGAGTGTGAATAAACTGGATGGCATATATAGAGTTATGTATATTTATGTATCTACATAGCACCATTTGAAGCCCTAACTTGGTTATTTGGCAAACTATAAACTCTAAGAATGTGATATTTGCAAGTTTTTCTTTCTTATAATGTGATGAAATTCACAATATTCAGGGTGTGGTGTACAGATGAATAGAGTAGAGTAATGAGCATCACTAAGGTCAAAGGTCATGGCCAAGGACCAGAAGGAGGCTGTTAAATGTCACTGGACACCAAACCATTTCAGGGCTTGCCACCAACTGCTTCTGCCGGATTCCTGTGGACAGAGGGAGAATGCTCAAACAATGTAACAGCATGGTCAGTGGAGTGCCTCCAAACAGTGATCAACATGTGAAGGGGGGAGATTAGAGTATTTGGAACAACTGATGCATAATTCTCTGGCACTTACCTGGGAGAAAAGTGTGTACAGATTTCAATATTCCACCAGTATTGGAACAGTTACATGTTCTACAGTTCCTTTACAGCACCAGCACTGGGAAAGTTGTCTGTACTATAGTGCCTTTATACCACCAGCACTGGGACAGTTGTCGGTGTTGCGGTGCCTTTACAGCACCAGCACTGGGAAAGTTGTCTGTACTATAGTGCCTTTATAGCACCAGCACTGGGACAGTTGTCAGTGCTGTAGTGTCTTTACAGCACCAGCACAGACAGTTGTCGGTGCTATAGTGCCTTTACATCAGCACAGGGACATTTGTCTGTGCTATAGTGCCTTTATAGCACCAGCACTGGGACAGCTGTCTGCACTACAGTGCCTTTACAGCATCAGCACAACAGTGCCAAATTTCATTTACAGCAATAGTGCAGGGAGTTGTTTGTGTCATAGTGCCTTTATAGCCCCAGCACTAGGACAGTTATCTGTGTCATATAGTGCCTTTATAGCCCCAGCACTGGGACAGTTATCTGTGCCATAGTGCCTTTATAGCCCCAGCACTGGGACAGTTATCTGTGCCATAGTGCCTTTATAGCCCCAGCACTGGGACAGTTATCTGTGCCATAGTGCCTTTATAGCCCCAGCACTGGGACAGTTATCTGTGCCATAGTGCCTTTATAGCCCCAGCACTGGGACAGTTATCTGTGCCAAAGTGCCTTTATAGCCCCAGCACTGGGACAGTTATCTGTGTCATAGTGCCTTTATAGCCCCAGCACTGGGACAGTTATCTGTGCCATAGTGCCTTTACACCTTCAGCATAGGGACAGTTGTATGTAAGGGAAATTGTGTATGTCTTTACAGCAAGAGTGTTGTGACAGCGACAACTATCTCCGTCTCCTAAGCATTCCCAAGACTCGCTATTTTCTTTTGAGGTCATGCCAGGAGAGCACATGAGAAACAACTGTGATCTAGGGGATCCTATAGAGACAACAGCTATCTGTACCACAGTGTCTTTGCAACACCATTCCTGACCTAATCTCTGCCCCACAGTGACCAATCAGCACCAGTATGAGGCAGTGTTTGCTCTAAAGGGCCCATGTAACAACAAACTTGATAGCGTTTGAGCCTGAATATTTATCCTGTATAAACACTGTTCTTACCCCTGTGTTCATACAATGTTAAGTATAAAGTGTCGTGTTTACTTCAGTGTCAATCAGCATGGATGCCAGTGTTAACACCAGAGTATACCCATAGCTGCACCAACACTGAGGCAATGTTGACATTGAAGTGTCCACACAGTACCAACATTATGTATAATATACACACCATTGAAATGTGTGTACATTCAATAACTAAATGAAACACAAAAAGCCTTGAACACTTCCACTGCAGCAGATTTTGTTGTGTTTGGTCTTTAACAATCTGGCAGAAAAGTTGCAAAATGTCACAAGCATTTGCCTATTGAATGCCAGACTGGAATATGAGATCTTGTTAAAATTAAAGTTAGTTTAGTCCCCAGCAGAGGGCAGCACTATCTTGTGGTTATCTTGATTCGGTGCTTATGACAGGAAATCTCTCTCGCTCTGGCCCAGCAAAATCATTCAAAGCCATATCGAACCAACACTTGAATTTGAATACAAGTCAAACTGCTTGCCAGTGTCAGACAGGCTTGTATCAAATATACCAGAGCATGTCTTCTTTTCCTCTGAATCTATCTCCACTTAAGTTACTGATGTTAAAGAATAAAAAAAACTGAAGCTCTGAAACTACCATACATGTGTAGCTCATTCTTGAAAAACAAATCTGTTTACACGGCACTGAACCAAGACCCCTTCCATCCCCAATAAAAAGTAAATACAAACACAGACCAACAAAGGATATTAACAAGCTGGTCAATCTAATACTTGTATTTTTATCTTTCAAAAATTCTTGAATAAATGTACCATAAAAATAAAGTTTTCAAGTCCATGATGGATTTTCAATATCACTTTACATAGAACATACACAATGCAGATGTTTAAAATTTATTTTATACTTAACTGTAGCACATAAAAAGAGACCAGGTCTCTTAATTTTTATCAGGTCATGCATGCTTAAAAATCAAGACATAGAAAGGTATTAAGTACAAAGTTACAACACTTATAGAGAAAAGGTCCCCTACATGTGCAAGCTGATACAACCTTTATGTCACCCCTTAACTCATTCCATACCAGTCCCTAATTTTTCCGTATATTTTCCTAGATTTAAGACCACAATTGCGTATTTAAATTCTTCACGAAAAAAGCTTTCGTTCAAGTACCAACATGCCTATAGTCTTAAGTCAGTGGTTCTGGCACTGCCTGGCAAGTCTTGCTGCAGCTGCCCTTGTAGTAGCTGTAGCATGACTTGCCAGGCAGTGCCACAACCACTGACCAAGGCCTGTCACCATAGTATGGAATGAGTTAAGAATTACTTCTGTATGACTGTTTTGTTTGTTTTTTGCTCTTTGAAAAAAATCCATGGCATCTTTACAAAAATAGGACTTGAGTGCTGTGCATCAGTAGGTAAAATCCATGGCATCTTTACAAAAATAGGACTTGAGTGCTGTGCATCAGTAGGTAAAAATCCATGGCATCTTTACAAAAATAGGACTTGAGTGCTGTGCATCGGTAGGTAAAAATCTATGGCATCTTTACAAAAATAGGACTTGAGTTGTGTATCAGTAGGTAAAAATCCATGGCATCTTTATAAAAATAGGACTTGAGTTCTGTGCAACAGTAGGTAAGCAAGGCTGGATGAAAGCACAGATGAATCCACACATGCTTGATGGGCATTTATTACAATATATTTACACATGGGCAGGATAAGGCAGCATCAACTGGCCAACACAGTGTTAACCCTTTTCAGCGCAAATCACCCAAAAGTGCCTGGATGTAAATTGTTGTCTGCGATAATGTTTTTACTTAGATGTCTCATAACTAGAAAACATTTTGGTGAGATTTGTATGTAAGACCATTCATCATGGCATGCCCTAGGTCAATCGCTTTACTTGGTTCGGATTGGGTGCATTGAACCCAACCTATGCCAAGGAAAGCTACTGAGTCATTCATGCTCTGACCAGATAGAAATGGGTTAAAATAGGGTTAATACCAATGCATACAGTTGGTTCATTGCAATGATGATCACGCAGGATGCAGTGTTTCAGTCCAATATTCTGGACAGCTTCAACATTCAGAGAACATTATGTACTACTGTAGGCCACACATTTGGTGGTTTCAGCACAGTAACAATATTTCAGGAGTGCAGACAGGCTGCAAGCAGTTGTCAGGTTTTCTTGGGCAAGGGGTATGGCGGGCCATCAGAACACCCTTCCCTGGAAAGTTTGTGTTGAATCTTGAGGGTGCGTATATACATTGGTACAGTGGAGGCCCACAGGCCATCATGTGCACAGTGACAGGGGTATCATGTATGTGCTCAAAGCCCCGCCCCTTAAACGTGCGGAAGCATTTCTCCCTCTCTAAGTACATCATCGGACAGAACAAGTCTACAGTACTCAAGGTCCTTCAGTGAAAATACCCTACACAAACAGTCTCATCCCTTCTAAACATGTGATCACCAGACAAGTACATGAACACAGCACTACACTTCCTTCCACTTATGTGTAACTTTGTATCAAATTAGCCCTTTCCCCCTTGAATTAAGACTGACTCCACAGCTTTCCTTGGCATTGGTTGGACACTAAGTGTTCAACCCATGCCAAGAAAAACTGTTGACCAGAGGCATGTGATCTTGATAGGTTGCACCTACAATTTTCAGTCAAATTTTTTTTTCATTACCGTTGAAATTACAATGTAGTTGAAAACACTAGAGCAGATGAAATCGGACCACCAACTGGTATTGGCCGGTTTAAGGGGGAAAGGGTTTAAACTGAAATGCTTATCAAGTCCCATCATCACAAATATATCACATTCAACATGGTCTTGATTGAGAGCACCCAATTCCCTGGGACAGACAAAATACACCTGCCAGGCAGGACTGCCAAGTGCAGGTAATTTACTGCTGAGGTTGACATGCCCAGTAAAGATAGACAGGTCCAGTTAGATCAGTTTTGAACAGAACATGAAATTATCTATGGAATACTGCAAATAGACAGGCAGCGGACAATACCGGTATATCTGGAACAGCCCTCAGTCTTTCCAACTGCTATGGTGCCTTTAGTTTAAATTTGTTTGCTATCAAATAGCCCTAACACAAAAACCCACAAACATAACAGATATTAATTTCAACAACCGCATGGAGCGTGAGGACAAAATTTGACAGCCATTTGATCAAGTTATTATAGTTAATGACCTTGTCTCAAAAAGTGTTCTACCCACAACACTCATGCAAAACAAAAGAACATCTACATCATCTATGTTCAATCCATCTAAAAACTGCGAGATAAATAAAATGCTAAATGAACCAAACAAATGAAATCAAACTATTCAGGAAGAAGCGCCTTGTCACGTGGAGGCCTGGTACTCCCAGACAGCTGTGTTATCGAAAACAAATTTATTATACACCATGACAGCTTTCACCCCAATACAAGAATATTTTCATTGGTACCAAAATATACAATTTTTGTCTCCTTCTTTTCACTTTCTGCCGTCATATTTGAATTTTCTCTGAGCTGCATGCTTCATTCTGGCATACATGTATCACATGTCAAATGTTTGCCCCCCAAAATTGTCCATAATTTTTTTTTTTTTTATCCATCAGACATTTATAGTGACTGCACCAATCTTACACTAACAAAGTGGGCATCAGTACAATGATAAAACACAGTTTTCAGAGTATCATGGCATATTTGTAAACCGAACATCCCTGATACAATGACAAAGTTTTCAATCAGATTGTTTCCTCCACTGATTTGCATTTTCCTTTCCCCAAAGCAGATGCCTTGTGATATGCAAAATAAGGAAGGTACGTCTGGAAATGGAACGGAAAGTTTCTAGGAAGTAAGATGCTAAATCATGCTACACCAGTTCACCTTCGTTTTTTCAATTCTTCAAAGCAGTTGTCACACACTCGGACTGGTTTCTTTGAGGCGGCTACCTGCGCATTCTTGGAGGAGCACTCATGGCAGAATATGTTTCCACAGTGTCGACAGTGGTGCTGAAATGGCAAACAAGACCAGTCTTTAGTCTTTGTAATTTCTCAGCAACCCTTATATCTATAAACTAGTCAAAACTGGCAGGAGGTAAAATGTCTTCTGCTTCTAAAATTTGTTGTTTGTTTTAGTGTTACCATCCAAAAATTTCAAGAATTGTAGTTGACTTCTATCAGAATTTCATGCCTGATGTCTGCAGCTTGAAGTCTACAGCTACCCTGAGGATGGGTTGGATGTTTAGCATACAAACCGTCTCTAATTCAAAGGGGAAACAGTAAACAAGAGGCCCATAGGCCTTATGCTCTGCTGACCACCATCACCAAAAACTCATTTTCTGAAATATATTCAATCCACAAACTTAAAAAGTTAGTCAAGGTTAGCCATATTATGCAATATCAAACTTCCACATGATACACATCTGTGGTACATTTGACGTCACTTGCCTTTTTCTTTATCAAGATATTTAATTAAATGTACTTTTCTGAACTGCTTAATGACCTTGAAAAATGGGTCAAGGTCACACAATCATTGGGTCATGGTCACCCAAAATGCAAGTCACCAAGCAGAGTGTTATATACAATGTACTCAGGAGCAATTTTGATTTAGAGGCCCAATTGTCTTTGCCACTGATGTCCAAACTACACCCTACTATTACAAAATCACTTCTGCCAAATTAATGGGTCTAATGAGCTTGCAAAAAATAGGTCAACGTCACTGATCTTACATAAACTCAAACTCAAACTCAAAACTCATTTATTTTAGCCAATCAATACAATGACGATTTCAATATTGAGATATATGTACATAATGATAAAAAAATTGATGTGGCTAGGGGGACTCCTATTAAGACAAATACATGTCGCTCTCATAGGAGCCACCTTTAAGTCTTAAACATTTGAAACAATATAGATGGCAGTTACTTTAACAATAAATGTCGAAATAAACTTCAAGATATAATACAGTTTACACACACAACATGGGTGGGAAAATATAATTGTTAATTATTTTGACAAACATAGCAGTTATATATATTACAACTCTGTTCATAATTATTCAAAAAAGTATTTTTAATATACAAGGAAAACCCTTGTAAACTATGAGTATGTATTTTCCTTATAACATTCTTATCTGTATGATTCACTGTGACTGGAATATCATAGTTTAAACTCTGTTTTGCAAATATTTTATTGACTCTATTAATAAAAAGGTTATCATAATGTCTGTTGTTATAGTTGTTTATTTCATTTATTGGGATGAATTGAAAAGAGAGTAATCTTAAGGGTAGATCATTATGGATAAATTTATAATAGAATTTTAATTGAGCTGATGTAAAAATGTCTTGAATTTTTAAAAGTTTGACAGCTTTCAAAATTGGTTCTGAATGAGCATTGTATTTACTACAATTTATACAGCGTACTGCTTTTTTCTGAAGTTTTTCAATTTTTGAAAGTTTAAATCCCCATAGAAGTATTCCAAAATTTATATGTGGAAGTATTTATGAGTTATACATAGTTATTTTAACTTTCAGCGGAAGTTGATGTTTAAGTTTATTTAGAATTGCGATAACTCTTGATATTTTACTTGAAATTTTGGTAACATGCTCCTTCCATGACAATTTATCAACAATTGTAAGCCCTAGAAAGTTAAAAAATGAGACTTGGATTATTGGGATATTATTCATTTTTAAGTGTGGTTTATTAACTTTTTTATTTGAATGATGAAAGATCATAAATTTTGATTTATCAACATTTAATGATAATTCATTAACTTGAAGCCAAACACAAATTTTTTTAAGTTCTCTGTTAATAGTTTCTGTCACACCATCTATAGATGAGTTGACATTTAGTGTAGTTGATAAGGTAGTATCATCTGCATACAGTATAAAATTAAATAAATCACTGGCATTTGATATATCATTTATATAAATAATAAACAGTAGCGGCCCCAAAATAGAGCCCTGAGGTACTCCAGTTTTGATTTCTAACAGTTCGGAGTTAACACCATCAAGATCCACATACTGTTTCCTATTATTCAAATAACTCTCAAACCATTTTAATGCTGGACCTCGGATTCCATAATGATTTAATTTTTGTAACAAGATTTTATGATTTAGAGTATCAAACGCCTTCGAAAGATCAAGAAAAATACATAGAGGTACTTCATCATTATCAAGTTTGCTTATCAAGTCATTTACAAGTTCTATAGCGGCAAATTCCGTTGAGTGTCCTTTTCTAAACCCATATTGCCCTTTATGAAATAAATCAAATTGATCAAAGTATTCAACAATTTGATTGAATATTATTTTTTCAAAGATTTTTGATATAACAGGAAGTAAAGAAATAGGACGATAGTTTGTAAATAATCCATCATCATCTTTTTTATATAAGGGAATTACTCTAGCTATTTTAAGTTTGTATGGAAAAATACCGTTTTTTAAACTTTGATTTATAATTTTAGTGATAGGTTGAATCAAGACAGAGCTAATATGTTTAAAAAGTTTCATAGACATTTGATCATATCCAAAACTAGTTTTGACTTTCAAACTATTTATTACTTTGTTTACATATTCACTTGTAACTTCCTGGAATTCAAAATTATCATTTTCAATATTGTTCAAGTATTTATCAAAACTAATGTCCTCAGGTTTGTTGATATTTTTGGCCAAACCAGGTCCAATATTTATGAAAAATTCATTAAATTTATTTGCAATTATATTTTTATTATTAATAGGTGTTCCATTTAAATTGAATATTTCAGGGAAAGATTTCTTTGATTTATTTTTATTAAGTATATTATTGATAGTTGACCATGTTTTTTTCATATCATTTTTATGTTTGTTAAAAATAAAGTCATAATATCTTTTCTTTGCTAGTCTTATATTTTTCTTAAGGATCTTATTATAGGTAGATAGATTTACTTTTAAATTATTATATTCAACACTATTAGGATTTGTTTTTCTCAAACACTTATAGAGGTTGTCTCTAAATTTTATTGAATTAAGTATACCTTGTGTGATCCATGCATTGTTTTTGTGTTTATACTTATCAAATTTTACAAGCTTCAATGAACATAATACATTAGCACTGGACATGATCTACATATTCGATAAATTTGGCATATCTAATTCAATTATTTTTCGAGACATGGAATTTTGTATCTTTCAAGAAATTTTAACTTGTCATTTATGTTACATTATAGGCGTAAATGACAAGTTAAAATTTCTTGAGCTAGGCCCATGTAGAAGAGGTCAAAGTCTTGCTTGGTTATGATGCTGGTGGCACCAGCATCATAACCAAGCAAGACTTTGACCTCTTCTACAATCCAACTAAACTTCATGAATGTCCATCAAAAATTAAGGATGCTGGACTGGTCACAAGATTTTCACATATTGACACATATATTACATAATACTATAGGTGGCGCCACGAACTTCCATGTCAACTAAGATTTTCATCCACTTTATAAGTTCTAAAAGTTACATGGGCCTAACTCAAGAATTGTGGGGTGCAGATCATTTACAAGATGACCCCTATATTCCAACTGGCCATTTGACCTAGATTTTCAACTTGGATGAAAAAATTATTACTTTCAAACCGTGCACCCCACATCCAGCTTTCCATACATAGTATGTTTGTTCAGATCGGGTAATAACTTTTCGAGTTATTGAAGAAAAACAATAAATTTGGACAGCCATCAAACTCCATAATTACTGGGTCATGATGACCCAAAAAGTGGGTCAACAAGTATAGTTTTATGTACAATGTAATCTTGATTTGGATGCTCAATTCTCTTTGCCACTGATGTGCATGCTACACCCTGACATTACAAAATTACCTCTTTCAACTTTACAGCCATGGTGACCTCACAAAAATAGGTCAAGGTCACTAATATTACATAACATTCTAGCATTGGACATGGTCTATATTTCCTATAAATTTGGCAAATCTAATCCAATTACTTTTCCAGATATGGAATTTTATATCTTAAAACACATTTTGGCTCATAATTTGCATCAAATTAAAGGTGGCACCACTAGTATTACAAGCAACTTTGATTTTGACACCCTCCCACCCCCCATAATCCCACTACGGTGGTCCCTGTCTTGAGAGACTACCCCTAGGGCAGGTGAAAATGTGGTCTCCCAAAACAGGTGCTCTTTCATTAGTGGTACAATTACATGGAAAAAAATAGCAGTGTTCTGAGACAGCGGTCTTAAAAAGATATGCAGTCTCTCAATGGAGGGGTCTCTCAAGACAGGTACCACTGTACATGTGATGAAGATCCACCAAAAATTAAAGATATTAGAGCGTTCACAAGATTTTCACATTTTGACCCGTATATCATATACCAATATTGAACTTGGCCCAGATTTCCATACACCCTCTAAGTCCTGAAAGTTATACTGGGTTAACTTGAAAACTGTAGATGGTATAACGCTAAAGAGCAAAAGTTTATGGATGGGCAGACATAAGTGGTTGCATAAGCACTGCAACCTTAGGTCAGCAGAGTTAAAAAGAATGAGTCGTTCCTCATGATTGCAATATGCTTATAATTCAGTTGGCTGGTCTCTTTAGCTTTTTACTATGCAGAAACAACTTGGAAAGCGATAGTTAATAGGTCTTTGTCATTTCATTCACACAGTGACCATTAACGGGCTCCAGTTGGATTCTGTGGCATCACCAAAGCTTGTCAGTCTTCCTGTTTTAAACTTTTCAAATCAAGAAATTGCTCGACAAAAATCATCATGTGCAACAGGCCTAATCATACATTGTTCAATATTTACTTCATTGAGACTTTTTTTCCTATTTTGGAACAAAAGATATAATAAATGAAATATTACCAGTTGCTTTTGTGCTGTGTTTCATATTTAATTTTAACATATTATTTATTTTTCGTGGATTTAATATAGTACAAAGTACTGGCACGATGGCTCTCCAGACACAGTTTAATGACTAAAAGTCTGGTTGTCAGTGGGGATACACAGAAGAAGTAGCACACTCCTGTGACTGTACATTCCCATATCTAACCAAAAGGGTGTCCGCAGCTACCTGTATTTCATTATTTCACATTCATAAGCTTACCTTGCGCACAGTGACAGAGAAAGCCTTTTGGCATGCCATACACTCATTGACTTCACTGTCGTCAGCCCACTTTCGACTCTGAGTCTTGTTGGTATAAATCTGAAATGGGAAATTTTCAAACGAAGTCAGCTGTCAGCATGGATGTATTGGTGGATGTGAAGGTCAAACGGCTTCACACTAAATCCATTACATATTTTCCATGATTAAAAGCTAAAATCACATATTATACAACTAGTAATCCAGACATTAAAGAATTTTTATGACTCAAAGTTCACTCACACCATATCTCCATATCCTTCACTTTTTAGTGTCATTGCATTTTATAACACAGTAATGTGTAACAGTAAAAAAATGTTTCCTTTCATATCAGTGAAAAATCCTCCCTATACCGAACACCTTTGGGACCGGAAAAAAGTGTTCAGTATAGTGAGGTGTTTAGTATAGGGAGGTTTGATAGCATTGAAAGTATATATTTGGGATCAAAAAATGGTGTTCAGTATAGAGAGGTTTACCGCTATAGGGAGGTGTTCAGTTAGGTTTTACTGTAGACAGCAGCACTTAAATTCACACTTAAAATGTGTCTACTGTTTCTGGTCCTTTAGCAAGTTTTCTCTCTCCATTTGACACTCCCCTCAATCTGTTTCATTATAAAAAATAATAAATAGAGCAATCAATCAATCCAAACCAGCTTGAATAATACCAGAAACTTGCTCCTTGTATTGATGTATGTACTATTAGTTACTACCTGTCTGTTCACGGGGTACAAGAATATATACATGTGAAAAGATTTGCATCTCATGAAGCCAACAGCTGAGGGAGATACAAATCTTTTCACGTGGACATTTTCTTGTATCATCTGAACAGACAGGTAGTGACAATTTTATCCTGTAATAGGACTATAAATGTGAAATAAAAATCACTGAAAAACATGTGAAAAACATAACTTATTAAACAATATCAACTATTTAACAACATGTAGAATACAGTAAAACCTGTCTTGAAAGACCACCCTTTGGGATGACCAAATTGTGGTCTGTCAAGACAGGCAGTCTTTCATAAGAGGTGTAAATACAGTGGTACCTGCTGTATGCAACCACTGCCGTGAGCAGCCACACTGCTTTTAGTTGTCACCTTGCTGTGACAGAAGAATCAGTTTCTTTGTAAAGCTACCTGCAGTGACAGGTCACCTGCTGTATGTGGCCACAGAAGGGGTGGCCACATACAGCAGGTACCACTGTAATATGAAAAGTACTATGTGAAGTATCCTGAAAAGGAGGTCTTTCAAGACAGGTGGTCTCTCATTGGAGTGGTCTCTCAAGTGAGGGAGAACTGTACTTGATTTGGCAACAAGGTCTTTTTTTTCAACTGAAGTAGGCTATTTTTTTACTGATATCAGTCATTTGATTCATGAGCCTGATCGCAAAACAGGTATACAGAATTTGTATACCTGTTTGCTAATCAAGTCCAAAACGAGGCTAAATCATGTATACTCCTGACGGTGCTCATTAATATTAATGATCCTGATGGCAAAACAGGTACACAGAATTTGTATACCTGTTAGGTGATCAGGAAGGATACCAAAGAGGGAATAGTGGGAATTCTCTTGTATTTTTAAACCCATCAGCAAACATAAATTTCATCTATTACAGGATAAATATAAATGTCTCTGACAGATCTTGCCAGACCATTGTTTTACTCTTGCGCAGTTCTACATTCTTTCCATATCATGATACACATGTACTGCCAAAGGAAATACATAAATATGAATCAATCATACCTGAATACATAAATAAGATGCCTTTCTGAGCTTCTTTTCCATTACCCTTTTCCTAGTACATGTATATAGTCACATCATTCCTCTAGTACAAGCTCCCAGTCTCATAATCTCATTATGTGTTTTGTACATAGACTCACTCAAGGCTGGGCCACGGTGACAACCAGCACAGGGGACGAGATTAATCCTCAACAAAATCAGCTGAATGTACCAGGAATTCAGACACTTATGTTAGAAACTAAGGACTTGGAAATTAAATTGTGAGTTTCTCATGTACATTTTGAACAAAATTTGTGAGGCAGGGTGGCTTTTCAATTGATATTTTTGTCATTTTACTTTTTTTTTTGGGGGGGGGGAGGGAGGGGGTGTCACAAAAAGGGCAAATAAGACCTAATTTACCAAATTAAATCTCAGGGTTTTTTTTTCAGTTTTGAAGAAATAAAAAGGGTTGAAGTGAAGCTCTGAAACTGAGACACTACTTTTTCCCTGAAATTCTGAGCAAACTACACTGATATCAGCAGATTCTGTGAAAAATTCAGGCCCTGTTAGCAGGCTCTTATGCCTCCCTCCATTTCAAGGAGAAATCCTTCTCTGTTTTTCGGTTTGAAAGACCATTCCCACAAGTGAACATCTGTCTGATTGATTGATTGATTGATTGATTGATTGATTGATTGATTGATTGATTGATTGATTGATTGATTGATTGATTGATTGATTGGAGTTCCATCTGCAAGCGCTCTGATCAAGCAAAATATTGTGATCATGAGTGTGACAGTGTCTTTTAAGCCAGGTTTTGCACTGTTAGGAGTTTTTTGCACTCTACCAATCTAGCTCACTCTATGTTAGGAAAGAAAATACCTCAGTTGGTATTCCGTCATTACCTGGCTTTTCTTGCAAAGTAAAGGAAGTCCCAGCATGACTTGCCACGTAACGTACAAAAACACAGACTTCAGACAAGGGGCATTAATTAAATATGTGACTGAAGCTCCACTTATGACAAATTTAAATATGCAATAATTATTCACATTTGAGCTTAGTACATGTATGCGGCACTATCTGTTTGATATCAACCTGAATGAACAGACCCATCCTACCTGTAGGGACTGGTTCTCTCGTCCCAATTCATGAAGTGCTGCCTGGGAGTCGTCCAGTTTACGCCTCAGCTCTGCTGCCTTCTCTCGCAACTTTTCACACTCCCCTTCACTGCCCAGACATCTGTACAAATATATAGACCATTCCATTGTCATGATTGTACATATATATGGACGACTCCAAGGTACTTACATATGGGCCCTTCCATTGTACTTACATGTATACTGTATTCACATATGGACCATTCCATTGTACATATATATGGGCCATTCCATTGTACTTTCATGTATACCGTATTCATCCTAATAGTAGCACATGCCGTAATAGAAGCATGCCCCCCACTTTCAATCCAAGTGGTCTAGATTCAAAATCAACATTTTTCCTGTAATTTAGCAAAGATGATACTTCCAAACGAAAAATTACATGTCACTGCAGTATTTTGATGTTTATCTAACACCTAAATGAACTGTACAGCCTTCAAAACCTTCAATCAAGAAAAGTACTTATTCCATAGTCCCGCGAAAACACTGCAAGATGTGGCAAATCTTTGCATTGGCACGGCGTGCTACTATTAGGATGAATACGGTATATGGACCATTTCACTGTACTTACATGTATATATGGATCATTCCATTGTACTTACATGTATATGTGGACCATTCCATTGTACTTATATATGGACCATTCCATTGTACATATATATGGACCATTCCATTGTGCTGTACATACATATCAACCATTCACTGTACATGTTATCCTCAGAGGCCTTGTTGACATATTGCATTCCAACTGTTTTCTATTTAAACTAAGAAATAACATTGACACACATGACACTACACATCTGGGTGGTTTTGGGTGATTTAAGTGGGAAAAGGGAAATGTTGGTATATGAAAATGTTTCACTAACATGAAACAAGTCAAGTTGACCCATTGTACATGACAACCCTTTTCTTACCTCTCAAGAAGAGCTCTCCTCTCATCATTGTTGTTTTCCAGCTTTGCTTCAATTTCTGAAAATAACAAACAAAACTTTGTCAATACACACAAGCGAAGAAGCCCATGGATCTGAGCACTGCAGTACATGTCAGGGATTACAGCCAATAATTCTAATGTTCAGGTATAGATGGTTATAAAGTTCACAGTGAAGACTCAGTCAACCTCACCCTCACATGAATTAAATTTTCTGGCAGCTTACATGGGACCAAAAATGGGTATTACGTCACAAGCA
The DNA here is from genome assembly GCA_964020975.1 of Hermodice carunculata. NCBI lineage: Eukaryota > Metazoa > Annelida > Polychaeta > Eunicida > Amphinomidae > Hermodice > Hermodice carunculata. The sequence goes on along the minus strand of OZ026622.1, from coordinate 70,608,511 downwards.
GAAAACTAACACAGATATTGTGCATTTTCAAATCTTTGCTCTGTGTGTCAGGTTTAATTTTGCAGACACCAACAGCATCAGACAAAAGAGCTGACAACTGAAAGGAGCTCTCTGTGTCCTGCCTCACCTAGCTTTTGTCCCTGCAGGTCATCATTGCATTTCTGAACTTCCTGCATCTTGTTCTGTAGGGTGGTATAGTCAGCGCGCAAAGTGCCCAAGTTTTCGTTGAGGGCCGTCATCTGCATTTCTGTGCGAGCGTCCGCCTCGTCCTTCTCTTGCTGAACCTTGGTCCTGGCCTCTGTCTCTTTTCTCTGTTCAGTAAATGACAGTTTCTTTTTCCATGGACACATTTTGATACAATCAAGAAATAATTGTGTCATTCTTAAAATGAGGCAACTGTTACAGTTAATTTTGTCCTGTTTTCCCTGCTGTGGATTAACCATCTGGACACGGGCTGAACAGCTCTCTTCTGTGGCCTTTGGCTCTGTTCTCACCAGAATGCATCAAGGGAAGCTGTGCACTTACAGCATATTATTACTGATGACACTTAAAGGAGTATAGGACAATTAAGATTCCAGGCACTTTTTGGTAATGCTTCATTGGAAAAAAATAGATGCTGATACTTGATGGTAGGTCCCTCAGAGTTCAATGTTATGTTTTCAAGTATACACAAGGGACCATCCCAAGATTTTAAAGTTAAACTCTGGCTTTGATCCATTTGCTTTGATTTACTTATGAATTACGCAATCACCAGGATGAATGCAACACTTCATAACCTTACACCTGTCAGTATCCCAGGCTAGTTGAAAGCATTCTTTATACAAGCACATTGTCTTCCTGGGACATACCTGTGATCCTTGTTAGAATACATATACACGTGTATACAAACTGTATGTATATGTAGCCTGCTGCTATGCAATCATCATACATGCAGCCACTTTTCTCCCACTGGATTAACATGTGGAGACACTTAATGCAAGTTTGTTCTGTATTTGTTACTGACAAGGCATGAATTAACCCATTCTTCATACTATACTGATTAAATCTGAATGGATTAAAAGTGTGGCCAAGTACAGCCGATTTCAATGTTGGGATGACTCTATGGCAGGCACATGGTGCGGTACATGCTTATATGCCTACATGAGCAGCCACTTAGCTAACTCATTCCATACCAGTCCCTGATTTTTCCGTATATTTACCTAGATTTAAGACAATTGCATATTTAAATTCTTCATGAAAAGAGCTTTCATTCAAGTACCAACATACCTATAGTCTTAGGTCAGTGGTTCTGTCACTGTCTGGCAAGTCATGCTGCAGCTGCCCTTGCGGCAGCTGCCCTTGCGGCAGCTGCAGCATGACTTGCCAGGCAGTGACAGAACCACTGACTAAGGCCTGTGACCATAGTATGGGGAATGAGTTAAGCAACATCATGCCTGAAGTGCGCTCTTCATGGAAACAAGTAATGCATTCAATCTGTTTCTTATATTCAGTAATATAAGTCAAAGACTCGTATTGTCAGACCTAGCTGAAGAGCAAAAAGTGCAAATGATACATGGCGTATCTACACAGACTGCCTCAGCATGACCTGTACATTTTAGCTCTTTCTGACAATATAATGACATGTCCACCTACCAGTTTTTCCTGCAGACCAGAGTTTTCCTCTCTCAACATGGTTTGTACATTCTTGCTGTTCTCCTCACTTTTTTGCAGCTCACCCTTTACCTGAAAAATACACATTCAACATGACTTTTACTGTAAATTGCCTTTTTTTTTGCATGTTTAAATTTTCAGTTTCTGTATTTTTGACATTTCACTGAAGCTTTGATTTCACTATTTTCGTCGTCAGACTCAACACTTCTACTAAAATTGCTTTATTTTTTCATGTTTAAATTTTTAGTTTCTCTATTTCTGACATTTCATTGTAGTTTTAATTTAACTATTTTGGTCATAATTCCTACTCATACAACATTAACATACTATTTCACTGTGTTTTTATTTTCACATTTTTGTGTTATCAGTAGCATAGGCAAAAATAAAAATACAGGGAAATTCAAACACTTTGCAGTATATTCTTGTTGCTCTAGTTCTGGCTGGCTATAATTTGCTCTTCTGCAGCACTAGATGGCAGCACTATTTCATATAAGTGTGTGTGTGTTTTTTTGTTTTGTTCTGTTTTTGTTTTTGTTTTTTTTTTTTGTTTTTTTTTTTTTGTTTTTTTGTTTTTTGTTGTTCTTCTCATGGTTTTACCACAGGTCACAATTCCAAGATTTGAATATCCACATACAATTATTCGCATAATTTCATCACAATGCTAAATAAGGCTACCACAGTTTCTTTAATTTGGTATGCTTCAAACAACCTCAACTGCAGATTTGATATGCTTTTGCCTGTGGAAGAAGTTAGAAAGTTTAGTGTAGTTAACTGTAATCCACTTTATGCAACAGAGCAGTGTACAAGACTAACCTTGTCCAGGTCTCCCTGGATGGAGTCCAGGAGTCCTTGTAGTTCCAGTTTCTGGTTGATTAGCAGTTGTTTCGCCTCCTGTAACTCTCCAACCTCCTGTTAATATACAAGTGAACCAAGAGTGTTATGTGCTCAGTCAACCAACTTAGAATTATATGAATTGGCACATTTTATACATCTGTACTATTCTTCTCATATACACACATGGGTGCCACATCACAATTCTTTAGGATTAGTATAGACCCATATCTTTTACATGGATTGCAAACAGGTAAAGCCTATGTTAATCACTCTCCATGGCACAGAAGGTGGCGTATACTTTCCTACCTACTTGTTTGTTTGGTGGAGGAAACCGAAGGACTCGGATAAAACCCCCCTGCACAGTCAGAGTGGTAGGAACTCTTTCCACTTGCTTCCCCGGCCATGAATCAAACCCGGGCCGCAGAGGTGAAGGGCGCGCATGTTGCAGCTCCGCCAACCGTGCACCCATTCTTTAGGATTACACTCCCTATAAAAACAGCTCTTAAGTCTACTGAGCCAAATGACTGTAACAGTGTCTCAGGGGACCAGTGTTTTATAGAGTGTGTAACTGATAATTACAGACATGCATGAATATATCAGCTTGTTTAACAGCACAGCTCTTATCAAGTGTAGATAAGTTCAGCCACTTTGTAGATGCCTGTCAGCATTATTAGTGCATTGTGCTGTGCCACTCAGCCAAAGCTGAATATTCATGGACTGCATCTTGCCTTTGTGAGGTGTAGTGTGAATATTAATGGACTGCACCTTGCCTTTGTGAGGTGTAATGTGAATATTAATGGACTGCACCTTGCCTTTGTGAGGTGTAATGTGAATATTAATGGACTACATCTTGCTTTTGTGAGGTGTAATGTGAATATTAATGGACTGCACCTTGCCTTTGTGAGGTGTAATGTGAATATTAATGGACTACATCTTGCTTTTGTGAGGTGTAATGTGAATATTAATGGACTGCACCTTGCCTTTGTGAGGTGTAGTGTAATTAATGGATGGCATCTTGCCTTTGATGTGTAGTGTGAATATTAATGGATGGCATCTTGTCTTTAAGGTGTGATGTGAATATTAATGGACTGCACCTTGTCTTTGTGAGGTGTGGAGTGAATATTAATGGACAGCATATTGCCATTGTGAGGTGTGGTGTGAAATATATTGTCTTTAACTGGCCTTGTGAGGTGTGGTGTGATGTTAATGGACTGCACTTTGCCTTTGTGAGGTGTGGCATGAATATTAATGGCCAGAATCTAGCCTTTATGAGGTGTGCACTTTGCAAGCATACAGACCTCCTGTTAAATTTGATTAATAACTTTCATTGCTATACATTAACCCTTTCCTCATCATCAGAATAAGTCAACAACTGTCATTGGTGCTGGTTTAGCTGTTAGGACCCAGCTCACACCACGGAATCCAGAGATGACACAGCTGGAAACTTTGACCAGTTTGAGCAGGAAAAGGGTTAAGCAGCCATTCAAAGAATCCCTCATTTGGCAATTTTCGCAAATCTTCCCCAAACCATGAGGATTTTGTATCCAAACAATTCATTATCCACATGAGAAAATACTGTTTTTAACCCAATGCCAGCACTGCTGTTCTTCACAAAAGTGACGTGAGGTGAATCATATGGAGGTCATGTATTCTTCAGGGATTCGGTCAAAGACGTTCTACAGTTTGAACTCTACATAGCTCAATGAAGGCACAGTGTCCCACCCAACCAAATGACTACCTACTGAGGATTACCTAATGGGACTTTTCATGCTATTGATGTTCTTATATTTTACTGAAAATATGAAGCCAGTCCTACCTTAGTCCTGTCCTGTCTCTCTGTCTCCAGTGTAGACTTGACGCTGTCCACCTCCTGTTGCAGGGAGGTCTTCGCCTCTATTATGTCTTGTTGCACTTGAGTTAACTCTCGCAACTGCTTCTCTAGTGACCCCTGGTGGCAAAGTCGGTTATTAGAAAAAACTCCAAAAAGTATCTCAAGATTTAGCAAACTGTTCACAATTTTTATTTTGCCCTTAGTACATTTGGCAACAAAGTTGCAAGGGCATAACAAAATTAAGATTTTTTGTGCCATATCACAAGGTTATTGCAGTGAGCATCTGTGATGAAACCAACTGTATATATGTATGAAACTAAGCTTTTGTCTACCTGAAGAGCACAGTGTTGCCAACCTTCCCAGATTTCCCAGGAGACTCCCGGAATTTTATGCTGAAAATTCTTGAAAAAGTGTGGATTTTTTTACAATTTTGAGTCACTTCCCGGAATTGCATCAATATTTCCCTTCTATATTTCATATTAATTTATCAATCTCCCTTAATTTGACTTTTTATCTCCCGGAATTTAAGTTTGGAAGGTTGGCAACACTGACAGCAAAATCTTAGAAGTTAGCAAGAAAACTGCTCAAATATTGAAATAGGATTTTCAAAATTTGCCTTCATAGTATTCTAACTGTATTTACTGGCTGGTAGAAGTCTAAGTGTAGGTACATGTATACCTTATCCTCCTGTAGAGCAGCAAGAGTGGAGGTCAACTCTGCTAGCTTGGCTTCTGCCTCCTTATGCTGACCCTCTACTTCAGTCTTTTGCTGAAAATATACAGTGCCACTCTAGCATGATCAAACCTCACACAATGTACATGTCATCTAGTTGTTAAGCACTGGTATTATCACAACTTATATTTTTTCTGAAAAACAGTGTTTTTTTTTAGTTCTGTTTGTATGTGCTTGCATGCACCTGTGGGTAACAGTCATCTCAGAAATCCACCAATCACTAATGCGTATTTTGGTGGGTGGTGACAGTTGATTGGCTGTACGCTGAGAGACCCCTGGAGAAGCCATAATAACAAGAGGGCTGTGTGAACAGCCCGTGCCTGAGCTGATCTTGACATTCATCACACTTGCAGCTCTATGAACTTGGGAAAGGATCAAGGACACCATGTTCTGAATAAGTCTGAACTTTATAGAAGAACACTTACATGTGCACTATCAAAGTTCAAGTAGTTCTCAAGTTATAATGAAGAGTAAAATTCATGTATGTTGCACTGTGACCCCACAAACGAGGTCAAGGTCATTCATGTACTGTCTCAGCATGACCTTCATACAGAATAATTAACATGTGTAGCTAACTCAAAACAGATCTCAAGTTATCAAGTAAACAGTAAATTTTGTGTCAGTTGTCCTGTGAATTAGCATTAGAATGCCCATTGACATACATAGTAATCAACAGGAAAGCTGCATTGAACGATAAGTACCCGAATTGAAAATCCTTAAAAATCAGAAATCCAAAGCAGTGCCACCTAGTAAACAACTGTTTGACCCTTCCACAACAACATATCCATCACATGTCAGCTTAATCTGCGGGACGGTTCTGAGAACAAGTGAAAAATAGCAAAACCATACAAAAAATTCATTAAAAAAATTGCAGCGCCACCTGGTGAACAAATTGGGAACTAGGTGTCCCCGGGAGTGTCTATGTACGATATCAAAGCATTTGGGTGAGCGGTTTCAGAGGAGAAGAATTTTGAACGTTTGCCCCAAAAAAAGAACAAAAAAATTCATAAAAAATCCAACAATCAATAGAGCGTGACCATTTGAACACACTTGGTAGATATCCACCCAAGGCACATCCCCACCAAGTTTGAAGTAAATCTGGTCAATATTATTAAAGTTATGACCATTACAAGAAATTCCCATGTTAAACTTTCCTATCAAAACATTTGGTGAGATTTTTGAAAAAAAAATCATAAAATAATCCAAAATTCATTGGGACATGAACATTGGAAGAAACCTGGTAGACACCCACCCAAGGTACATTGCCACCAAGTTGGAAGTAAATCTGGATGACGGTTTTGGAGAAGAAGTCGAAAATGTGAATTGGCATTAGAATGCCTATTGACTTACATGGTAATCAGTAGGAAAGGTGCATTTACCACAAAGGAGCTGAATTGAAAAAATCATTAAAAATCAGGAATCCGCAGCATTCCCACATAGTGAACAACTTTGTTTGGCCCTTCCATAAGGAACATATCCACCACGTGTGAGCTTAATCTGAGTGACGGTTCTGGAGAAGAAGTCGAAAATAGCTATAACAAACAAAAATTCATAAAAAATTAGAAAAAAAAACTGCAGCGCCACCTGGTGAACAAATTAACAACAAGGAGTCCCTAGGTGTCTTCCTTTGTGATATCAAAGCAATTGGGTAAGCAGTTTCGGAGAAGAAGATTTTTTAAGATTTGTCCAAAAAAAAGAACAAAAAAAATCATTAAAATTCCAAAAATCACTGGAGCATGAACATTTGAACAAAACTGTTAGAAACCCACCCAAGGTACACTGCCACCAAGTTTGAAGTTAATCTGGATGACGGTTTTGGAGAAGAAGTCAAAAATGTGAATTGGCATTAGAATGCCCATTGACTTCCATAGTAATCAATAGGAAAGCTGCACTGACCAACAAGTACCCGAATTGAAAAAATTGTTAAAAATCAGGAATCTGCAGCATTCCCACATAGTGAACAACTTTGTTTGACCCTTCTACAAGGAACATATCCAACATGTTTCAGCTTAATCTGAGTGACGGTTCTGGAGAAGTCGAAAATAGCTATAACACACAAGAATTCATAAAAAAATAGGAAAAAATTGCAGCCCCACCTGGTGAACAAATTAAGAACTAGGAGTCCCAGGGAGTGTTCCTATGTGATATCAAAGCAATCAGGTGAGCGGTTTTGGAGAAGAAGATTTTTTAAGATTTACCCAAAAAAGAACAAAAAAATTCATTAAAAATCCGAAAATCACTGGACTGTGACCATTTGAACAAACTTGGGTAGAGACCCACCCAAGGCACATCTCCACCCAGTTTAAAGTGGATCTGGCAGACGGTTTTTGAGAAGAAGTCGAAAATGTGAATTGTGGACGACGGACGGACGGACGGACGGAGGGACGGACGACAGACGGACGACGGACCCGCACAAAACCTCAGCTGACTGACAAGTCAGCTGAGGTAAAAACCAGACAGCAGATAGTCATAAGAACACTGCAAACAAGCTACATTTCATGGGTACTAACATGAGCAAATTTGCCATCACATGTACAAAATATTGACCGATTTACAATTATGCATTTCTTCCGCACACACAGACACAACACTGAATACTAAATGAAATTCCATTTGTTTTACACAGTACTTGATTCAATATCATCAGTCAATAAATGTGTCTCTTGAAAAATACTGATGCAAATCTGTTACCTACAGGGAAAAGAGTATTTTGTACATTCAAACGTAACTTACTGATTTTGATTTTCATAGACTGAAAAAGTATAATTTTACACACATTCACTCTTTAAATGCTAAATTTTGGACTGAGTCAACAGCTTTTCTCTGGAACTAGACGCATGTTGGTACTTGAATGAAAGGCCTTTTTATGAGGAGTACGAATCTGAGATCCTAATGATAATTCAGACTAGTTTTACTGTAGTAGATTGACTTTAGACCTGATTGGCACTGAAAGAGTTAAAATAGTTTAGAGCTCTACTGTTTGTTTGCTTGTTATTTTATGTTAATATGAAGTCTATGGAGCAACAGGCTGTACAGTCTGTACATCTTCAGCGCTGTCCAGCTGAAAATATCTATAGCAAAATGTTCTTTCCTTGGAGCATTTTTGCCACTTCTTTGCAGACGAAACACTTTTTTGGGGGGAAAATCTGTAGCAATTTTGAAGGGCTTTTGTAGCAAAATTTTGCTACAATGCTGCAGTTGGACAGCCCTGATCTTGAACCTTACTGTTTGTAGCTCCTCCAGTTTCTGTTGAAGTCCAGCTTCTTTGTCTTTTGACTCTTGTAGCTGCTCTTTTGTTTGCTTCAGGGTGTCCTGGCTCTCGGATAACTTTTTTGTCAGGTCACTCTGCTGTTGTGTGATCTCCTGTGCACAGGACAAATAGCAAACAATTAATCAAATTATATTTTAATCTGATAAACATGAAAAAACACACAATCATCTGCTATGTTATACATTAGTCCTTGAAAATATCATTTTACAGAAAACGGAAAGTTGAAAAAGTATGCATTGGAATATTTGACGAAATTATCCTGGATCTATGATGCGCGAGATAAACTAACCCACACAACCGCATACAAAATTATGTTCTCCACAACTAACTTCAAGGAATCTCAATGATCATACTCATAAGTTTTAGGATGTGACCGAAAAATGTACCTCTACATGGTAAATAAAATTTTGGCTGCCTGTTGACACCTCCAATATGGAAATAATAGTGGTAGCTCTCAACAAACTTATGATAATCATACATTTGGTTCTCAGTGATAAGTAAACAAAAGACCCATAAAATGACATTCACTGTTTGCATTCAAAACCAGCCGCTACTTGTGCATGTCAGTGAAACCTCATTATTACAACACTCAGGTATCTGACATATTTATTATAATGACACGAGTTTTGAATGGCAAAAGTTCATTTTCTTTGTTGTTTGAATCATTTACCTGATAGATTCAGTTATCTGACATATTTCTGAGGGAACAGATGGTGTCACTATAATGAGTTTTCATTGTATGTTCATTTCAATGGCTGGGGGTATCATGGGTGTGATCTTGCCTCACTACAGGTCTTCTGTCACTTTCATACACACCTCTATTTGTTTTTGTTTTGCTGCCAGGTTTTCTTCATTCTTTTTCAGTTTGGCTGACAGTTCACCAATGTGGGTTGTGCTTTCTCTCAACTGCAAAATAAACACCAATGTGCATACATTACTATATTACCTTCATGACAGTACTGAGAAGGGCAGGCCACATTCCGAACATTCTTGTTGCTATCTCTTGACAAGCCATTTTGTTCCGCAAAAATGGCTCGTAACAACAAAAAATTAAATCATTAAATAAAATAAATGAAAACAGAATAAAATAGATACAGACAGACTGAGAGACAACATTTTTCTCTTTGCCTAGTCACGGTCCTTTAAACATAATTTTCAAAAGGTTTTGTAATATCATACTGAAAACCATGATGCTGCTGGGATGAAATTAATGTCTGGTGGTTAACCTTAAAGCTACACTTCTGGTGATGCCATAAGCATATTTCTCCCTGCAGGACAGTCGCTGACTAGTGAATATCAGGCTGTGTCCATTTCACATCAGTATATCAAAGAATTGTTGCGACTGAATTGTCTTTTCCGAAGAGCCCGGTGGTCCTTGCCTTGTTTGCCAAGAGAGACGTTAGTCACGCTTGTTCACAACCCTGATTAGTTAATATTCAATCTCTAAATAGTTCCCCATATAATAACGTTACTTGGCCCTGTGGTTCCAGCCTGAAGCATCCAGTGTATTGTTAACTCTTTAAGTGCCACATTTTGGACTGAGTCAACAGCTTTTCTTGGCATGCATTGGGCGCAGAAAAGCTGTTGAACTGGGACATTCTCTCTGGAACTATAGGCATACGGTACTTGAATGAAAGGTCTTTATGAGGAATTCAAATCTGGGATCCTAATGATAATTCAGACTAGTTTGACTTAAAAGGATCTACTTCAGTCATGATTGGCACTGAAAGAGTTAAAACTACTGTATTTGAACAGCATACTGAGGTGAACATGTCTGTACACAATTCTAATTGATTTAAGCACACTTAGGAATGATTCAATATTTTGATCACTTTTGAATTAGTACTTTCGGGGGGGGGGGGGGGAATGGGCCTGTACACTTCTACAGATAATGGAAAGCGATGGTCATTTGTAACCAAAATTTTGTAGTATTTTGGTATTATTTCTTGGAAGATCATCATTTTTAAGTACTAAATTTGAGGGGAGGGAGGGGGGTCATGAAATTTAGTACCTTAAGTTCTAATTCAAAAATGATGATAATGTTGAACCATCCCTTATTCAAACTGGATTGCCTAGGTAGTACATAGACTAATCTGGAGGCTCTTCAGATGAGCAAAACGCACTTAGTATATATATATAAGACACACAGGACTAAACAGTACCATTGGTAAGAGACAGAACTCAGAAACAGTCTAAGATACATGCTTATGGCACCAGAAAATAAATACAGTTGTCCCTCTCTTGAAAGGCCACTCCGATGGCAGGCCCAAAAGTGGCCTCTCAAGACAGGTGGCCTCGCATTGGAGGTACAATAACATGGAAAAGATAGCACCAGAGACCTGTAAAAAATGGCTTTTCAAGCCAGGTGGCCTCTCATTGGAGTGACCTCTCAAGACAGGGACCACTATGCTCAGAATTTTAAATCTCTTCGATAATGTGATATAATTTTGCACAGCACCAAAATTTTCAATATGTGATAAGGAGATCGCTGCACAGATGTACAATAAGTTTTGGGTTACTCCTGGTGACAGAATATGAAATACTTATATGCCAGTCTGTTCTTCAAATACACAGAAATTCATGACTTTGGACAAATATCGAAGAACGTTGTGAGTGACTTTCCATTGTTTCTCCCACATGTTGAACCTCACAAATATAGGTCAAAGTAGCTCAACCTAACGTGTCACCACAAAAGGCACATCCTAATCTTTGAAATCAGTCATGCATGTGACTTTTATGCCGACAACAGACTGTAACAGACAGTCCATCTCAGCCATTCAAGTCATGCTAATGATATACTTTATTTCTTTATGAGGATCGGCAAAATAACCAGGGGCTAATACAAATCCCTCTCTTCAAGTGAATACAACATTTGTTTGGCATTCCATGAAAGCAGTTGCATTGTGTACTGGAAGGAAATCTTGATGAACTTTCAATGAACTTCATAGTTACCTCAAGAAGTAAACAGCTACACTCATATGACGCTATGTGAGTTCCAAACATATGAAGTAGTACATGCACTTTTCCACAATTCCGTAATTGATTAAAGTTAAGCTCTTTGTTTTCATTCATGATAATGTCTGAAATCTTTGTCAAAAGAAATTATCTTAGAATGTTACGAAGTGGACACTGCAGTAAATAATGGATCACAATTTCATAGGGACAACCATAGCAGCAGATGAGGCTTTCAATAAGGTGTCTAGTGAATAGATGGGCGTTCAGTGCACTGAGATAAACTCGAAGACAAGTGATCAAATTATTGAACTTTCTGGGTTCATGTCTTCACTGACCACATCTATCAGGACACAAATAACGTTGACGGATATACAGCAAGTTAGCAGTGACTTTCAAAAAGTACTGAATATAAATTTGGATTCAAATATAAGGTATGGTAAACTGTACATTTTCTGAAAGCTAACAAACTGGAGATGCTTTCCATTTCATGTTCATTATGTCGTGTTGGTTGCAATGTTTGTTTAACAATAACACAAGTGATCATAATTTATCACAAATTTTGCTTCAACTTATTCAAGTTTGAACATATTGACCTCAAATCAGCAGCAAACTAAAGTTTAAGTACTGAATAAAAAAGCGTGTTTAGGATTTTCCAATTTCTGTTCTGTTTTGTCACCCGAGGTAGCCAAAGATAACTTGCTTTGATGTGTCATCTTTTGAGGGTCCGTAAGGGGTTTCCCTTACTGGGGCTTTTTATTTACCGTACTGGCGTACTGGAAGCCCTCTTGTTTTACATACTTCATAATATCCAAAATTTTGAAAGATTTTTATTTTCCATACTGTGTACTCTAGAAAAATAATTACCTGTACCAGCGTACTGAACCCCCCCCCCCCCTTACCCCCTTCATCTTTTCAATTTCAAACATCTGGTATATAAGGAACAATACAAAAATTTCAAAATTTGAGAGACACTTTTTGGATTTATAGTGTCTTCTATAGTTTAGCACGCCAGTGCGTCTTGCCTGATACCAGCTTCAATCACCTGTGTCATTATGCCATAACACACACAAAAGCGACTATCATTGCTTACATTTACATTTCCTCCTGAGTCTTTTTGCTCGATTACACAAAATTTAGAAATTTAATACACAAAATTAAGAGAAATGACCAGAAACTGATTTGCCCAGCACATTCAAGTGTTAAGTTCCGGAAACCCAGGTGGGCGTGGCTTATTGGAATGTGGGTAGGCCACATGTGTTATGGTCCCATAACACACAAGGCTCATGTGTTATGGTCTAATAACACACCAGGCTCTCTCCTCTACTTGTAATGTTAAAAGTTAGATTGATTGTAAATACAGAGTGATAATTCCTTTTGTACACTTTTATAATTGCTGCGTAAACATTGTAACTACTGAACACTACTACAGTATTATTCCTTAGGTTGTATACTTACAAAAATGTATACTTTATTAGGCGTTTTGAGTGTATTTAGACAGTTATCTAAAGGAAAGTGTCCCTCATCACTAAACCCACTGCTGACTTGCCATATATCGTCAAGATGTACCTTTAATAAGTTGACAGAGGGGCAATTTCTGATGATTAGTGGAAGGGCGTTCCAAGTTTGGGTACACGCTGGACTGAATGTTTTAACAATGAAGTACGCATGTTAACCTGCGAGCCCCCCCCCCCGACCCGTGAATATTGTGTAACATGTAATTGACAATCAAGTCATAATGGTTGAATAAACATTATAGATAACAACACAAGGAAGTTCAAATGTACAACAGGATGATGATTTTTGTGGTTTTATAATTGTTAGAGTAAATTATTATTTTATTATGCCTCTGTGTGTGGAGAAAGTAAAATATGTATAAATAGTACATCAAAAACATAATAAAGAAAATGCAGAACTAAATTTTACGTACCAATAGTAAGTACAACCAAATCGTAAAAAAATAATGCTAAGGTAAGACACACTGTAAATTGCTTTTATTTCCATGTATTTCTATTTTCGCTTATTTTGCTGATGGCACAAAACGGTGAAAATAAAAAGTACAGTGAAATAGTATTTTAATATCCATTTGATAGGAATTACATGAGCAGGACAAGGCAAGTAGCCGTTGAATGGCAAACGCAGGTTTGATCGGTTTCGATACTGTGTGTATCTGGTCAGGAACCGTTAAAAAACTGTTGATACCCAAGTATCGTGCTGTTGTAGTAACATTACACATGGGTTTGTGTTTACGTTTCAGCAGCACTATGACGTAATACAATAGTATGTTTTTTTCATAATCTGAATCTGGTTTCCATTGGCTGTTATGGGTCCAGAATGGGAATCCCCTGGCTGGGGATCTCACTCTAATTTTGACCTAGTTTGGTGCAAAATATTTATGTTGGGTTGACCGGAAGGGACACCACAAGGTTAGGTGGCCCTTGCTCTGTGTTGGGGCACAGGAAAGTGTAGATGCACTGTCCCTGTAGAATTTTTATATCTGTGTGACCAACATCAAGGTTCTACCTCAAAACAGATCTCAAGTTACCAAGTGAACAGTAAATTTCATGTCAGTTGTCCTGTGAACTTGGGAATGAGGTCAAGGTCCTAAAATCACTGAAGTATGATCGCTTACACAAAAGCAGAAGGTACATTCCTACCAAGTTTGACACAAGTCTGGCAAAAATTATTTAAATTACAACCATTACAAGGAATTCCCATGTTAAACTTTCCTATTAAAACTTTCTTTTTAAAGAATCCCCCCCCCCAAAACAAAAATCATAAAAAATTGCTGACACACTTTTGTAGTGTTTAGTCTAACAATTACAATACCACAACAATCATCGTCCCAGAGATAGCCATAACTGTACATTTGCAGGTTCTTTTCATTGTCTCTAATGTTCATTCAACCATCACACACACAGCCTTAATTGAACCAAGGAGCATACAATGTACACTCCTCGATTTAACAAAGGGATCACTCCCACCACCTCACAGCACTTTCTCCTTAGTTTGTCTAAAGTGGAAAAAGACCTCATGGCATTTACCTGTTTCTCTAGCTGGCTCTTCTGTTCTTGCAGCTCAGTTTTCACTGCCTCTATTTCCTTTTGAAGACTGCCCAGTTGGCCTTCCAGCTCCTCTTTGGTCTTTTGCAGGACAGATATCTTGAAATTATGAAAGCATGCATTGAAATGACAATGACAATGACACATATATATATATATATATATATATATATATATATATATATATATATATATATATATATATATATATATATATATATATATATATATATATATATATATATATATATATATATATATATATATATATATATATACATACATATATACATATATATATATATACACACACATACATACATACATACATACATGCATACATATATATATATTAATATTATAAAATTTAAAAAATAACGCACACACAAAAATCACCTCGCACAAGAATGCTTAATGCAGACTTTTTCCCCCAACAGTCTTCCAAATTACAACACAGTTACACCACAAGTAAGCAAACTCTACTATTTCAACACATTAACCCTTTAAATCCAAACTCATGAGAAAAATATCTGAACACAAATTTAATCTTCAATTTTTCAAGTTAACTTCACCTTACAGTTACAGAATATATTTCTTGGGAAGCGTGATCCATAAGAATCATCACAGTATTAATATCCCAGGTCAACAGCTTTGATTAACATAGATTGGGAGCTTACCCCTCACCAATGGCAAGGAAAACTCTTGACTTTTGTCTCATTGCAGATAGCAAAGGGTTAAAGTTGATACCTTTTCATTCAGTTTCTTCTCAACTTCTTCCTTCGTTTTCAATTCCTCCTACAAAAGATGACAAGATTCAATATTTGCAATAATGAATCTATGAGTGTACAAATGCTGAATCACAAATACACATTTGGAAACTTGTTTCCTCTACAAATACTTCAAAACATGTTGACAAATTATCTTTAAAAAAAGAACAAAAAACAAAAAAAAAAAAGCTCATAAAATCTGAAAGCGTAAATATACTTTATCAAAGTGTCTAAAGAACTGGGTCCAGTTGCAGATCATTTTCTTGCTACAGAACCAGGAAGCCTTTGATTGGGTACCATCATAATGTCATTTATTGTCTCGTGATATTCTCCATCATTTCCCTTCAAGATGGCTGAGAGCGAAGAAGTGCGGTTTAACATGGGCAAGCGTATATTCTTTAGACACTACGTTCTTTGAATCACATAGAATAAAGATATGGAGTACAATTATGTGACTGTCAGTTTGCATTGGGAAGTCAAATTTTAATGAGACAAATATGGTACTTTCACGTCTCATTGCAGGCATTTTAGCATATGTTGTAATAGAAGCTACCGGGCCCAGCACTGTAGTGATTTCTCACCATATTGGATAGAGTACCGGATCCAGCTCGCCAGGCTTTTCTGTGTATATTGTCTGTGGTGCTGGTGGCTGTATTCATAAAACTAAACTAAGTTAAAAATTCAATCAAGTTAAAGAATTGGACTGTAACTAGGGTAACACTTGACATTATTTTCTGCTCTCTTTTCTTCAACATGTCTTTTTTGAATAAACTCATAATGAAAGTCTTGAACCCTTTTATCCTGAAATAATTAGCATCTTCGTTAGAAGAATGTAGATGATAAACAGTATTTTCTACACACCAAATGCAAAATGAGTGTTACCCTAGTTACAGTTCAATTTTTGAACTTAGTCTGAATTTTGAACTCTGTTTGTTTTTATGAATACGGCCACAGGTCTGGCTCTGTGGTTGCTTCAGCAACCGAAACCGGACCTGGTTCAGTGGCCACGTCCATACTTTATACATGCGGGCAAGTCATGTCACACCAATTTTTTAGGCAAACTGTATCTTCTGATGACAGGGTATTTTTTCTTGCTTAAAGGTCCTGTTGATTGATTGGGTACCACAAATTAGAAAGTTGATGTTTAGGGTTGTTAGAAATCATATCTGAAAACCAAAATGTTGAATTTAATTTCCGAATAGTGTTTTTTTAGCTCCAAAAGTGCTCCACATTTGCGACAGGAAAGCACATGCATTTTCTCAGATCATGGCCAGATGTAGGAAAGAGTGAGTGACATCACAAAAGCAACCCGCTGGCCAGGCTGAATGTGTTATAAGTCAGAGTGCCTTCAGTTTGCCAAGAATTATGGCAGATACAACAGAGCATAGTGATTCCGGAGAGTATGAATTGAGTTTTTTATGTACGTGATCTGATGACGATGAAGAAGAATAAATAAGAAAAGCTGAAGCAGCAGAGGGAAAGATCATTCAGCCTTACATACATGAGGGGACGCACAGAACCCTACTGTCACCAGTATTACAGCTGTGGTACAGACAGACGATCCCTACTTGCCATCTGGGCAATGATAATTCGTTGCAATAGAGATATTTCCTTCAAAAATTACTAGATTTCATTTAACAAGAACAAGCATGAATGCAATAAATAGGAATTTGTGTCAGTATGGGCCAGGTCTTGTGGTGTTTCAAATGCTAGCATTCACTGAAATAGCTACGGCCTACGCCTGTGGTATATAAAAGACTAAACAAACAGTTAACTTTCCTTTCCCATATGTGTGGTCTATTGATGATTAAATATAAGTTTGCATATAGCTTCCAATATCAGAAATCCTACCCGGCAGTAACTTTGTGACCCTTGGAGGGCAGTAATTTACATTTCCTTATACATTGTGATCAGTACACGTCTTTATAATATCCTTTATTTCAGATCGTATCCATTATGCAACAATGGTGAATATTTTCCTGTGACTGACTTATTTTCTGGTTCCATATTAATGATGAAGTTGCAATGAGCTGGAATTTTGTACACCTGATAATTGGGAGCTGGCCATGGACTGTTACAAATAGTGGCATATGACTGAAAATGATGAAAGGCCAGCTGCCCACTGGTCTTGGCAGGTGCGTAGATGAGGCCTGAATGTGGTAGCTATCCAAACAAGTGTTATCTGGTTATGGGAAAAAACACCTTGCAATACACAGTAGTAATTGGACATATAACAATAATAATATTTTATTGAACCCCTGTGAAAAAGAGGAAAATAAAAAGTATACATCGAAATAAAGATACAGAACTGAACATGAACAAAATAATACACAAATTATAGCAAAATGACTCACAATGACGTAAATAAAAGATCATAATCATAAGCACGTAAATCATACAAAAAAATCTTATCTTGGCACATAAAGACAAATTATAAACACATGAATCTGGCTTAAAAGAAAATATAGAAATAATAACTTAAAAGACAGATATGATTGATTGGGCCATTTTTCTTGAGATGCCATAAAGTTTGTTGTACTCTGGTCGTCCAAGAAGAAAGAGAAGAGAATCTACTATTACCGACCCTGATTGAGTGTGGGAAGGTTTAGGGATAGTGATATGCTTGACAGCGCTGAAACATATAAATTACAGTGGGCTGCTAACTCAACCAGTTACAGACTGTTCAACCCTAGACCTGGGTATGGAACAACATCGGTCCTTGTTTGTCCATGTTTTCCACAGTTTTTTTTTCCATCAATTGAATCAAAATGGTTAAGCACACTAAATTTTTGTTACAATGTAACTTTGTAACTATTAACATCCCAGACCTTGTCACAGTTGTCACATCAACTGTGACAATCAAATGTCACAGTTGTCACTGTGACATTCGATTGATAATTGTGTGATACATTGTAACAGTCGTAGAATTACCACAGCTATATTTTGCTGTTATGCAAGCTTTGAAATCAGAATCACACTGAAGATTAATTTGTAAATACTGTAAAAAAGAAAAAAAGAAAAAAATAATGAACCTATCCTAAACATCATCATATCAGACAAATCAAAGTTACTTTTCACAAATTGTTCATTGCATAGGTTAGATCGGTTCCCAAGGCCTTGCCACTTGTCCCTGTAAATCTTCACTGCATGGGTCCCGCTCTCTGTAATTTCAAGTCTTTGGGGGAATGTAAACAAGCTGCAGAACTTGTATTGCTACAAATAACAGCAACACACTGACCCATCCTGGGCGGAAACAGGGACAAAAATAAATATTTCTAAACACATTTTTAATCCTGTTGATAAAGGGTGGATAAAATATGTTTAAACCGAGTGACACTTGACAGCCATGACTCGCTAGCACAGTCAGAGTCTTCCCGGTCAGCCAGCGGGGTTGCGGTTGCAGTGACGATTGAAGGCGCAGTGAGTTTTTAAAATAAAAATGTGAATAAAAGTATTATTTTCACATCCAATTTTTTTAAAGTGCACCGTATGGCAGGAACAACCCACGAGTCACCCATGTATCAAATTTTAACATGGTCAGTCAAGAGGACCTTTGAAGAACCAAGTAAAGTTTGCCATGCATCTTCCTCCCAGTTATGCAAATAGGAAGTCTGCCATCTTTGTTCAGCTCATATTAAAATGTTTTTCCATTTTCCAGGATCATATAATAAGCACTGAAATTTATCTGCCCTGTACAACATAATCATTTTAATAATTTTGACAGGGAGCTTCTTTAGACTCTACCATCAATTTCCTGATGGAACAAGGCACTACTATTGAAAATTACTGAAGTGTCACCCAAGTGAACTATAGGGGTGGTGGATTCTGAAGAACAGCTGCAATACATAAATAGATCCAAAATATCAAAGTCAATCATTATGTTTGGCATTTCAGTCTTACCTTCTGTTTGTTCTGCAAGTTATGAAGTTCCTTGACCTTAGTATTGAGGTCCTCCACCTGTTTAGTGTATTCCAAGGTTGCCTGCTGTGATGCCTGGGTCAGTGAGTCCTGTGTGAAGACGAACCACAACTCACTGATACAATGTTGCAACAATTTTTCACTCCACACATGCCTTCCCACATGAACAACTCTCTTGAAAATGTTGACCGCCCAAAACATGGTTTTCCATTAAAATACACCTGAAAGCTGCTCAAGGTGTGTGCATGCAGGGCTGTAGCCTTGGGGTCTGATCGGTCCGATTGGTCAGACCAACATTTAGGTCACCAAAACTATGTGAATATACAGAAATTTGCTTAGAATTTCCTAATTTCTGAATTTGGCCAGACCAATTTTCAATTGAAGGCTACAGTACTGGCATGCCACCTCATGTACAAAGAGGCCTTCTGTGGCAACATATGTATTTTAGATCCAGGTAGGTGCAGCTTGCTGTCATCCCTACACCAGTGGCCTGTGCCAGGAAACACCTGCTTTCTCTCTACAGCTATTCTTCCACAGAACAATTTAATGAACTATTGTCAAACTGTGACCCATTTTTCAGGACTCAGGGAGTCCAACCTGAGCTGACCAATAGCTGGCAATAATTACTCCAGGGTTCACTGGACCAATACTAATGTCCTTTCAAGGTGTTTACCCTGCCCCCCCCCCCCCCCCCCCGCCCAATGTTCTACACCCCTGCACATGGCATCACTATTAAAGTGACTAATAGTGTATGTGCGTGAAATGCATGACTGAACATGAAAAACAATAGAAAGTCCTGCAAACTTTGATAAATTTGAATAAAATGAATATTCCACCATTGACTGAGCATTTCAGAATTTAAGTATGCAA
The DNA here is from genome assembly GCA_964020975.1 of Hermodice carunculata. Lineage (NCBI taxonomy): Eukaryota > Metazoa > Annelida > Polychaeta > Eunicida > Amphinomidae > Hermodice > Hermodice carunculata. Next base: position 70,588,624 of record OZ026622.1, on the reverse strand, counting down.
AGAACTATGTGTGAGCGAAAAACGTTCTTTTCAACATTTTTCATACAAAGTATATCCCTGGTTTCTGTGGGCAGTTTTTAGGGAAAATGTACATTTTCCCAGTGTATTTCTTTGTAAAATACCCCACCCTTGCAGGACATCAGGTAAGACCACTGGGATGTGACTTGTGTATTCAGTTATTAACAGGCCCATTAAGCCATTGTTCTTGCATCCTTGTACATGGGTTATTGACAGATGTTTTCAAATGCTAACAAAAACAAATAAATTATGTACATGTATATCTTTTAACTTTTATGGTGTTATATTAAACCCAATGTTCTATAACTCTGCTTATGGTATCATTGATACAGAGGCTATTAACTGACAGATGTTTTAATATTTTAACTTCATAATCAGAAATTTAGATGTTCTATTCATAAGGAACCATACTTTGAATGCCATATACTACAGTGCACAGTAAAACCTCATTACAACAGCACTCAGATATCCAACATATTCACATAACGTCACAAGTTCTGACATGTAAAAGTCAAATTCCAGTATAATTTGACTCATTTATCCAGCGAACAGACGGTGTCATTATAATAAGGTTCCACTCCCAGGGTTTCACTGTACACTTATGAGTCTGCCTATGTACAAATACATGTACAAAAATTATCTGAAGAGCAAAACATGAGGTTCTCGACTGTCATTTGGCTTTTAAAAATTTTGCAAGCTCCCCCCCCCCTCCAAAGGACAGTACATACATGTACCATACCACAAAAATAACAAGAGGTCTGTGTGAACAACACATTCTCAGGTGACCTAGTCATTCATCACACTTGTGGTTCTGTGAACTTGGGATAGGACAAAATAGGTAGACACTTATCAAAGGTACATCCCTACCAAGTTTGACATAAATCTGGCAAAAAATATTGAAGTTATAACCATTAAAAGAAATTCACATGTTAAACTTTCCAATTAAAACTTTTTTTAAAGATTTAAAAAAAAGAAAAAAATCATAACAAATCCAAAAATTAGTGAAGTGTGACCATTTGAACACACTTGGAGACCCACCAAGGTACATGGCCACCAAGTTTGAAGTCAATCTGGATGACTGTTTCAGAGAAGAAGTCAAAAATGTAAATTAGCATTAGAATGCCCATTGACTTACGCAGTAATCAACAGGAAAGGTGCATTTACTGATAAGTACCTGATTGACAAAATGGTTACAAATCAGAAATCCACAGCAGTGCTACTTAGTGAAACACTTGGTTTGACCCTTTCACAAGGAATATATCCATCAAGTTTCAGCTTAGAAACAAACTGAGAGACAGTCTGGAGAAGTCAAAAATAGCAAAAAACACGCAAAAAGTCATAAAAAATAGAAAACTAGATGGCTGCATGAACAGCCCCTGCTCAGCTGACTTAAGCTTGTCCCACAAAATCAAGGTTGCAAATGAATAGACCTGTGTTGGGCTTTATCTGAGTGCATATAGCATTTAGAAGTATTTCTAAAACAGACGACTGAGTCTCCTGAAAGCTCAGTCTGACCAGCAAGTCAGCTGAGGTAAACATTGCAGGGCCACCTGGTGAACAAATTAAGAACTAAAAGTCCATAGGAGTGTTGTTATGTGATATCAAAGCAATTGGGTGAGTGGTGTTATCTAAGATTTTTTTAAGATTTGTCCCAAAAAAGAACAAAAAATTCATAAAAGATCCAAAAATCATTGGAGCATGACCACTTGAACACACTTGGTAGAGATCCACCCAAGGCACATCCCCACCAAGTTTGAATAGGATGTATTCATAGTCCTACTCTAACACCCAATGAGCAAAAGAGGGAGCCACCTGCATCAGGGCAGATCCATGTATTTAGCATGGTCAAAAGTACTTTCTCAACAAAATGAACAACACGAACACACAATAATCTTAAGAAAATGTATTAACATATGTTTGAAACATGAAAGATGCCTAAATTGATTAGAAATGGGCTCTCTTTTGGTTGAAAAGGTGTTGTTTATGGATGTTTATGTAGTATATAATACAAATCTGCCCTGATCATGGTTGAAGCATCAGTCTGTTGGCCAGGCAACACAGGAAGTGAGCAGGATCGCAGTTAAATGTGAATGTCTCCTACTGGATCTGGCCAGCAGTTTTTGAGAAGAGGTCGAAAATCTGAACTGTGGACAGACAACAACAGATGCACAGATGATGGACCCTTAAAAAAAGCTCAGCGGGCTGACAAGTCAGCTGAGCTAAAAATGACAGCGTAGAGTAGAGTAGAATTGACCCTGCCAAGGACCATGTGAGACCCAAATTCATTGTCATGTCTGGTAATATTTACCTGTCATTATGGATGATATTTAGATGGCAGGGGGATAAGTCAACAATTTATTTGCAGAAGGACACTAAAGATATGATTATAGTTCTGATTATGTGGTGAGTCAAGGTGGCATATACTTCTACACTCACTGTTTCTGTTTACCCCCAAATGGGGGTACATGGTGCACAACAAAATGTTGAAAGACAAAAGGTCGAACTGACCATTGGATGACAAGACAAAATGTGTAAAGTTTGTGGTAGCCTGCGTGACCTCCAAGCTATTGCTCTACTGTGGCCTCAAAAGATTTTGTTCAGTCACTATCCTGCTTGCCTGCAAAGCAGACCAAGGTCCGTGCTACCACACTTGGTCTGCCCTTCTTCGACAGGATTTATTTATAGGAAGGGAAACAAAACTTTACTATGACCCTCCCCAATGACCGAGACACCAATCAGGAAGTTCATCATTATCGCCTTGACCAGTAGTAGCCTCTGGTCCCTAGTGTAGTGAAGCCTGTTACCAAAGTGACCATACTCAGCCAATTAGAAACTGAGTCACTTTTCCAAAGCTAAAACTATGACCTTGTCAAAGAAGGGCAGAACACCAGTGCAGTAGACAAAATACGCAGCTTGGGTCTGCTTTGAAGGTAAGTATCGTGCCTGCACTGAAAGTGAAAGAAGACGTGGTCTGCGATTAGTGAGCTTGTTCACTGACAGACAAAAGGTAGCACTGCTGCAGTTGTTAGACATTTAATGAAATATGTTAACATATTATTGACATGTTTTTACCTTTTAACTTTCGGACCATTTTTCATTTTGGCAGTTTGCCCATTCAATATTTTATCCTGTTGGCTTTTTGTCACGTTGACCAACTGTCGGTTGACATTTTGTTGTACACCTGGGAGTACATTACTCTTCCAAAACCTGAAATATCCTCTAAGAAAAATTCTAAGGGGTCGCTGGTCATTTATTTTAAAGTAAAACTGGTGAACATCTAGTCTTCTCCCTTCTTGTGACCCCATAATGCAAACACTGACATTGTCTATCTATTGTACCTTTTCAGTGTTATACTGCCTGTTCAGCTCTTCATACTGCTGACTTTTGGTGTTGAGCTCGGCCCTGGCCTCGGACAGCTGCCTATCTGTTTCAGCTTTCTCCTCAGACAGCTTCTTCTGGTTTGCCTCCATACTCTGGGTCTGTCATCAAAGGTACACTGATCATAACATACAGGAGCACAGCTTACCAAAACAACAGCCATGCAACATGAAAAGGCTATTTAGTATTAACCATTCCACCCCTGAAGTAACACTCGGTCAGCAGCTTTCCTTGGCAAGGGTTAAGTAAAGGAAAGCTGTTGATGTGAAGAATGTTATCTTCCAAGTAGGGTTGGGTATCGTTACTATTTTCCGTATTACGATACTTTTCGATACAGAGCCATGTATCAGGATACATATCACGATATATCATATGAGTGTATGAAGTGATCACACTCTTTGAATTTACATACAACAGTCAGTATCACAGCCTCTGTGCTGGTGTTTTGATAAATCATTCTGCTGCGTCTACATACACCAGCAATGAATTGATGATGTAGGCTGTGAAATGTGTTTTGTTGGCTGTTCATCTCCATACAGGGATGATTTTCTTTAATTTCTTCACATGAAATTCATAAGTTATGATAAAGTTGAAGTTTTTCAATTGTTTTCATGAAAATTTGATACACAAGGATCATATCACGATATGGTTCAGTGCAGGGTTAGTGTCGTGGTATTTCAATATATCATCCCAAACCTACTTCCTAAGCCTAATAGATTCATAGGTTTTGTTCACATTGTTTGCCATTACAGTTCAATTTGTCAAAAACACTGAAGAAGCCAATATGTGACCACCAGCTGGTTTTGGTTGGCTACAGAAGGAAGGTTTGCAAGAAAGCTGAACCAGGCTGTCAGTAAAAGATAAGAATAATTTAAAATAAAATTATGTTGACAGAAGGCTAAGAGCCAAACATGCTTCAAAAACTGAAACAGGGGAAACATTTTGTGTTCTCTTTTGCTGCCCAATTATTTCTGAACAACACAGAAACATTTCTTGTGACAGCAGGCTTGAGACTTATTCAAACTTGCCTTTAACATGTTGCTAAAATATAGACCAAAATGTGGCTACATGTCATTAATATATATAAATATATTCTTGAGAGAAAATGTGCTGACAATAGAGAAAGTCTGCTTAGGAAGCAATGCACCCAAATTCACTCACACAAAAATATGAAACACCTCTTGGTTGGCATTAAAGATGAGGATTTAACTCATTCCATACTGATCCCGTCTTTTCCCGCCAAAATGTTAATGTCATCTGCTTATCTGATTTTGACAAATCTTGCACAATTTGTAAAAATTTTGAATAAAGATTGAATGGGAGACCATTTAGGTTTGTATGGAGTAAGTCAACAGCTTTCCTGGGTGCACTCGGGGCAGAGTGCACCCAGGAAAGCTGTTGACTCTGTCTTGTTCTGGGGGTGGAATGAGTTAAAGTAAACTTCCACACAATACACCTGTAATAAATATATGCTGCTTCACCTTATCTCAGTCTGTGTGCATGTACCTGGATTTGGCAATACATCTCTGGTTATTTTTTCCTGCCATGCTTGTAGTCAATTTGAGACTACGGCCAGTTGATTTGGTGTCTTTGCCAGTCAAAGTGACCACCTATATGCACTTCTTCGAAGACAATTTCTTCCTCAAAATCACAGAATTGAAAGTTGTGATTGCAGTGACTTTCCACCCTTGCAAGTATTGTCTTAGGTTCAAGGCTGAGGAATATGGCTGCACTACACTGACTCAGTTACCTTGAGGGATATGGCTATACTACACTGAGGGATATGGCTACATCATACTGACTCAGTTACCTTGAAGGATATGGCTACACTACACTGAGGGATATGGCTACATTATGCTGATTCAGTTACCTTGAGGGATATGGCTACACTATGCTGAGGGATATGGCTACACTACCATGACTCGGTTACCATAAGGGATATGGCTATACTAAACTGACTCAGTTACCTTGACAGATATGGCTACACTACACTGAGGGATAAAGACTACATTATGCTGACTCAGTTACCTTGAGGGATATGGCTACACCAAGCTGACTCAGTTACCTTGATGGATATGACTATATTACCCGAACTCAGTTACCTTGAGGGATATGGCTACACTATGCTGACTCAGTTACCTTGAGGGACATAGCTACACTCAAGGACTCAGTTACCTTGAGGGATATGGCTACACTCAAGGACTCAGTTACCTTAAGGAATATGGCTACACTATACTGACTTAGTTACTTTGAGGGATATGGCTACATTACACTGATGGGATATGACTACACTGTGCTGACTCAGTTACCTTAAGGGATATGGTTACACTACACTGATGGGATATGACTACACTATACTGACTTAGTTACCTTGAGGGTTATGGATTACACTACACTGATGGGATATGACTACACTATGCTGACTCAGTTACCTTAAGGGATATGGTTACACTACACTGATGGGATATGGCTACACTGTGCTGACTCAGTTACCTTGGCCTGTAGCTGGTTGTACTGGTCTGCTGCCTGCTTTTTGCTCTTCTCATGCTCTGTTTTCAGGGCCTTCACCTCTTTAGTATTGTCAGCCTTCACCTGCAACAGGAAATACACCTCAGATGACAAGGTTTCCAACTTTAAAATTTGAGACAATTTGAACTCATCTCATTCAATGATTTCTGAGATGACAGTTATACAAGCCTCAAACTGTCAAGGACCTTGACCAGTTAGTTTTGGTCAAAAGGTATTATGTTGCTGTCCGCTTAACATCCCAGTCAAATTAATGACCCAAACATCTATAAATACTTAACCACATGAACAAAGCATGCAACAACAAAAAAAAAGACTACCTTGAAATATGTGTAGTGCCACTTTGTGCCATGTATTGATCTTTAGGCCTTGAAACCATCGCCTAGCAGGTTACAAATGAGAGGCAATTAAACCCTTTCCCCCTTGAATTAAGACTGAGTCAACAGCTTTCCTCGGCATGGGTTGGGCACTTGCCCAACCCATGCCGAGGAAAGCAGTTGACCTGGGTCATGTTGTCTTGACAAGTCTCATCTTCAATTCTCAGTCAAATTGTTTTTCATTGTTGTTGAAATCAGTTGAAAAAGCTGAAGCAGACAACATTTGACCACCAGCCGGTTTAAGGGGGAAAGGGTTAAAATAACTGTACATGTACATATAGACTGTGAAAATTATATAAACAGCTTTGTCCATTCATCATTAATAGCCAGGCCCTTATCAAGAAACAGAATTCAGTTACCTTGGCAACAAAAAGAGCTGTTTATCAAACTTAATCCTGCACAATTAAAAAAAAAAAAAAAAAAACTTGCACAAAACAGACTGCAGGCAACAAATGACTTTCCCATGTGTGTACTTTTGTATTTGTTCCATCTCATCTGAGATGGCCACAGGTGGTAAGTGAAACAATGCAACTCAGCCCCAAAATGCAGACATTTGAAGCCTTGTAATGGTGCACATCTCACAGGCATTTCCTTAATGTGTCTATTTTCTCACCTTGTCTAGCTCTGCTGTTTTCTCCAGCAGTGAATCCTGGGTCTGTTTGAGCTGACTGTCCATGTCCACCTTCATGGCCTTCAAAGCCTCTGTCTGCACAGTCAATTTACACATTATCAATGGTAAGTACAAACAACAACAGGGTGTGATTTCACAAAAAATATTCTACAGACAAAATCAGTTTCCACACATTTGCAGTTTTTCTTAATCATAACTGTCACTGGTAATCAAAATCAGAAATAGCGAACTTCCCAAAGCTGTGAACTCTCCCATTTTCACCGGGAGTCTCCAGTTTTGGAGACTCAAAAAGTTCTTAAAATGACAAGGATTTTGAGGCAAAATTGACTATTTTCTTTGATTTCAAGCACGTTTTACAAGAACCTCTCAGTCGTGCCTCTTTTGGGGGTTGACACCTATGACTTTCTCTGAAACAAGTTCAATACAGTACATGTATCAGTTAAACTCTTAATACCCCCACAAACAACACATAGAGTATTCATAATTAAGACCTGTCATGACGTAATCATCTCTACAACAAAGGAGTGGCAATGTTAACCCTTAACTCATTCCACACAAGTCCCTGATTTTTCCGTATGTTTACCTAGATTTAAGACGACAATTTCACATTTGAATTCTTCATGAAAAGAGCATACATTCAAGTACCAACATGCCTATAGTCCTAAGTCAGTGGTTCTGGCACTGCCTGGCAAGTCATGCTGCAGCTGCTTGTGGCAGCTGCAGCATGACTTGCCAGGCAGTGATTGATTTAAGATTGAGTCAATAGCTTTCCTCTGGACACTGTGTGCAATGCGTGCAAAGTGTTCCGAGGAAAGGTGTTGACTAAGACTATTTTTTGCTTTAGACTACGCTTGCTGGTGCTTGAATGAAAGATATCCTCATGAGGAATTTGAATCTTTTAACCATTATGTGTTTAACGGTAATGACAAAACCACTATAGCCGTGATTAGTACTTTAAGGGTTAACATCAGTAGTGTTAACACCAGTACACAAAGATCTTTGCTTCATAAACTATAAACTTTTAATCTGACCATGCCGAAATTAAAAGAGCATCTAAAATGGTCAGCTTACACAACGCAACACATATGTATTTCTATAGAAGAACTGCACTGATTTATGTTTTTGCTGGAAATAGAGAACCTTAGGTGGCTGAGAGTGAGTTACTATTTTCCACACCAACAATGATCCTGAGTGAGAGAAAATAGTAACTCACTCTCCAGCCATGTAAGATTTTGTTTATTCTATGTTTAATTGGGTATTCATTGCCCAAAAGTTTGCCTTAGGCCTACTTTCAACACCGACCTGGTGTGCTGTATTTGTTTAAGTTTGTCACAGTTATTCTAGATCACATGTGAAGTATAATCAAACATCCCTCGCGTATTTTTGATTTTGTCTCCATGTTAATGGAGTACGTGACTCGTTCAGGCATGTCACAATTAACTTGTAACAATGTTTAGGTCATGTGATCTACAGTGAGTTACTACTTTTGAATTTCACTCTAGAAAATGATAATTCATCGTGAAACATACAATAAATAAACCTTCAATCACTTTACTCAAAAACAGTGTGTATTGTGCATTTCATCATGTTCATTATAGGTAATACACATCCATGAAAGCCAAAAATAATTTGACAACTTCAATATCCAAAAAGGTCACAAGAAGTGGTACTTTATTTTTTTAAGTAAAGTTTACCTTGGATTTGAGGTCAGCCTCAGTTTGGTTCTGTTTCTCTGTGACTTTGGTCATCTGACTAGTGAAGTCTGTGATGGATGCCTCCAGTTGACTGCACTTCTCCCTACTAGCATTCAGCTTGGATTTCACCTGGCATCATCAACAACATCAACATCATCAACATTAACATGTTACACTCGCACATGTGCTGTCAGCAATATATTAATGATCCAATTCTATACAGACTACAACCTGGGGACTGTGAAAATGAAGGCTTTGAACCACATATTCACATGTTTATCATAAAATCTGTCTTCAAAACAATTTAAATGAATCAATACATTAATTGTGATCTCTTCAGACTAGTTACCTTTCATAGGGGCTGCAAATAACCTAAAATACAAAGCAAAGTTTCAACAACCATGTTCATTCTAGACCTGGACATCTCTCTTTGAGAAAGCTTTGTTATTATTTTCCTGCCCCTAGCGTTACACACTCCCTAAAATATACTCAGCGTATGCATGTTCTACACCTCTCAAAGTAAACATTTTAACCCAGATATGACAGATACATTCCAAGTCTGCATAACAGATGTAAAGATTATTTGACACAACAGTCTGCATAGACAGTTTTAGATAATTATAAAGATAATTAAAACCATTTGTAAATAAAAAGCCCTGAAGCCTCTGAATGTCAATCATCAGAAACTTCAATAATTTTGCAAAACTTTCTGGTTAATAGAAACAAGAGGGTTGTATGAGCAGCCCATGCCCAGCTGACCTGGAAGTTCATAATACTGGTGGCACTGAGACCTTGGCATAGGGTACAGTTCACCCATGTACCGTGCAAGTCTGACCTTCATAGAGGAACACTGACATGGTCCTGGATCAAATAGTTCTCAAGCTATCAACATTTCATGTTAATGGCCCTGTAACCTCAGGAACCTTGTCAAGGTAACACAAATACAATGTAAGTGTGTCCCTAACAGAGGACCAATAAGTCTCGCCTGCCTGACCAAAAGTGATCCTATGCAATGTCAAAGTATTGGCTGAGCAGTTTTGTCAGTGATGACTTTTTCCGATTTTGGCAAAAAATGGACAAATTCATAAAAATTCCAAAAATCACTGGAGCGAGACCATTTGAACAAATTTAGTAGACACACACCCAAGGTACATCCCCACAAAGTTTGAAGTTAATCCAACCAGTTATTTTTGAGAAGTTGAAAATCCAACTTACCATTGCAACATCCATTGACTTGGATACCAATCAATGCAATTTCAAAGCAATTGACCCAGTGGTTTTGGAGTTTTTGCCACAAAGTTGGACACAAAAAATTAATTACAAATTTTAAAAATTTATTGAGCCTGACCATTTGAATATCCTTGGTAGAGACCCCCCAAGGTACATCCATACCAAATTTCAAGTGAATCTGCCCAGTTGTTTTGGAGAAGTTGAAAACGTGTATGTGGAGGATGATGAGATGGACATATGATGATGGATGCCTAACCATCACATAAGCTCAGCTGACTGACAAGTCAGCTGAGCTAAAAATTTGGCATGAGAATTGTAGATGAGGTCAAACAGGGCAGCATGATCAAGGTCACACACTCTCCTTTCTGCAGATCGCATGCTGACCATACCATGGAAAGCTGTTGACTCAGTCTTATTCTAACGAGGAAAGGATCAACTGACCTTCTCTATGGCACCATCTTTTTCCTTCAGCTGTTGTACTTTTTCCTCCACCTCTTTCTGCAATGCTGCACGGCTTGCCTCCAGCTTCTCCAGGCTTGACCCCTAGAATAAGGTCAAGGTCACAAAGTCATATAACCTTCCTTCTCATCCTAATGTATAATGACTCCACAATTATAATTATCTGCATGTAATTCTTTTATTTCCATTAATTTCTTTTCAAAGATAAATATATGCACAGTTTTAAATGTTTAAATTTTTCAATAGATAGAAGGCGCACTCAAGTCACCGAATAATCTAATATGACTCAATTTACCTTCATTTTCAAGTCCTGATATGCAGTAGATAGCCCTAATGGCAGGTAGAAATAAAAACTATTTCCTGTGTCCAGGTGTGTCAGGACACACAACAGTTGACATCTCATGTTTGTGGCCACATACAGCAGCTACCTGGTCTGTTATACACGTGTTTAGCAGAAAATTGCATCCCATTTTCTGACTCTCACTTTTAAATTTAGAACATGTTGTCCTTTACCATAAATAAGCCACAGGTCACACTAACACAGGGAACCAAGAAGGCAGGTAAACAAGTTATTTGAGACAAAGTAACCAAAAGTGTGACAAGTGAGACATCATCCCTTCTATCTCAGCTGGGTCTCCAGGCTGATGCCCTGTTGCTGTAGTTGGCTGTACTTACCTTCTGTTTAAGCTGGGTCTCCAGGCTGGTGCCGTGTTGCTGTAGTTGGCTGTACTTACCTTCTGTTTAAGCTGGGCCTCCAGGTTGGTGCCCTGTTGCTGTAGTTGGCTGGACTTACCTTCTGTTTAAGCTGGGCCTCCAGGCTGGTGCCCTGTTGCTGTAGTTGGCTGTACTTACCTTCTGTTTAAGCTGGGCCTCCAGGCTGGTGCCGTGTTGCTGTAGTTGGCTGTACTTACCTTCTGTTTAAGCTGGGCCTCCAAGCTGACGCTGTGTTGCTGTAGTTGGTTATACTTGTCTGTCTGCTCCTTCAGACTGCCCTCTGTCTTTTCCTGCCTCATCTTGGCCTCAGATAGATCCTTGTTGCACTGTATCCATTTAAACAAACTTGTTTGCAAACACAACTCAAAAGAAACTTTGAATTTCAAAGAACATACACACAGAAAAATCTGTCATCACATTCTGTTGTTGTCTTAAAAATACTGATGCATTTTATTTACATTACCACATGCACAATACCTATGTAAAATCCTTCGTAACATCAGCTCACTACCAAACATACATAGTTCTTCTACTGCAGATAGGGTCTACATATTACAGAATTTTACTTTGGATCCTAAAATGACCTCATTCTTGTTTTTGTCAGCATACAACACTGTCACGTTATTGGCATTTTCCAATATTAACTGTTACATAAACTTAACAGTCACCCATCTACAGCAGAGATGCCAACTGTCTCTTGTCATCAGAAATAATCCCTAAGATCAGCTTAAATGTCCACATATAATGGCATGTGTCTCATCAAAATGATTTTTTTTTTCTTCTATATTTTTAAAAATTATTTTGTGTCCCTGATAGTCTTCATTACAGTGTCCCTGAAATGGCTTTCTCAATGTTGGCATCCCTGCAACAGCGACGTCTCATTTTTCACAAATTTTTACTCTGGATAACAAAATTAAAATGTTTTCAAAGATTAGTGGATGTATTCTCGCCTATGCTTTCAGATGGTGTGACCCTGATAGTTGACTCAAAGACCTATTGTTGTTACATGTTACACGCTTGGGTCCTGACGCATGAGGGTGTGAAGTTTCAGGACAGTACGTCAATGGCCGAAAGTTACAACCTGGACACAAACTTGAGACAGACACACATACTGACACATATAAAAAGTTCTGACCACATGTAAGCACCAATCTAGGCTGCAAGATCTTAAGCCACATTAAAAATACCCAACAAAATTTAGAAAACTTCAATAATTTAACTGAATAAACCACCCACATTTAACTTAATCATGGGACCATGTAAAAAAAAATAAATAAATAAATAAAATCAACAAGTTTCCCAAAAGGGGAATGGGTCAGGCACATAATTTATTTTCACCAATTACACATTTTCTGGAAAACCAAAATATTGTCAACTTGACTGAATATGGGCTAAGATATAAACTTGGGAGCTGTTTTTCATCCCTAATCGTAGGAAGTAGGGCCCTGGTGGTTGAGCCCAAATTCCACAATAATGGTGATACAAGTATTGGTGGAGATGGGGAGACATAATTATCAATTATTTTTGAGAGGGATTTTTTGTACACGGTCCCTCAAAAATGGGAGAAATTTTACATTTGGCTAATTGGTGAATGATTTGGGTCATTCCTGTCACATGCACCAGCTTTAATAGGAAGGAAGCATAATTAACTATATTTGGCAACATGGAAGAGCCATATTGTACTTTCAAAGATACTTGATGACCAGATAATATTTAGGGCCAAACCTAGCCACAGATATGTGGCCTTCGAGGGGGCAGCAGGGTATGGGCGCAGTGAGTTGGAGGGCGAAGCGACTGAAGGGCCTCGGACTGTTGGAGGGGGCCTGTTGGAGGGGGCCTGTTGGAGGGGGCCAACACTCCGAGGCCCTCCAGTCGCTTCGCCCTCCAACTCACTGCGCCCATACCCTGCTGCCCCCTCGAAGGCCACATATCTGTGGCTAGGGCCAAATCAGGCAGCTGAATGGAGTGGTAGAACAGACTGGACATGGCATCTATACCCTGACACAGACCCTTATCTACTCAACTGTTGGACATACAACAGCTATAAAAAATTGACTTATCAGAACAAGACAAGCCCAGAACATTTGAACTACAGTGGCACCTGCTGTTTATGACCAGTGCTGTGAGAAACCAGGATGTCCCACGCGCATGCGTACGAGTCAACATGGTTTTGCTACGAGGTCTGTGCTTTTTCGTTATTCTCTTAAGATTGCAGTCTGGTTCATCTCCAAAATATGCGACAAAGGACTTCCAAAGTTGCCTAGATCCCACCGGAGAAGCATTAACTACTAGTCATGACATCACACATGGTCTGTATGGACTTGACATTCTTGGACAATTTTACCGTGGCGGGAATTCTCAGTACCCGGATGTAAAAAGTAAACAAACATGGCGACGCCCAGGCATGAACTCGTATACGATCCCAGCTAGAACATTTCACATGATCATATTACTCTGTATTAGCGGAGACGTTCAACTAAACCCAGGGCCATATTACCGATGCCCATGTGGATCATGTCAAAAGCCTGTGAAGTGCAATCAAAGAGGCATCTTGTGTGACGGGTGTGAGCAGTGGTGGCACGCCAAATGTGCATCTCTTAGCGTGGATAAATACAACAGTCTGGCTAACTCTGATGATCCATTCTTGTGTAATATCTGTACATTAAGGAGCCTTCCATTCAGTGGTCCCTTGGAAGATGAGTTAAATGACAGCTCGGACAGTCTAAATGACTCATATGTAAGTACGGAACCACATTCCACAACCGATAATGAAAGTCTTGGTGCCACTAGACCCTCGGAAAAACCAGACGAGCATTTTGAATGTTTTAACACTAAAGGGCTTCACTTTATACATCTCAATGCGAGATCTCTTCTGCCCAAACTGTCGGAACTAAAGATTATAGCAGTTAAAACTAAAGCAGCAGTCATCAGCATAACCGAATCATGGTTGGACAGTTCAGTAAGTGACTCTGAGATTTATATTGACGGATACTGTGTGCTGCGTAAAGACCGTAACAGATATGGAGGTGGAGTGTGCTCATACATCAGAAATGACCTAGCCTTCAATCACCGGGAGGAACTTGATCATCCGGACTTGGAGGCACTTTGGTTTGAGCTATTATTACCAAAGTCTAAACCAATCATAATGGGCACCTGCTACCGCCCTCCTAAGGACAAAGGTTTTCTTGATAATCTCGAATTGACAGTTGCCACTATACGCTCCGATTGCGAACTATATATACTTGGTGACATTAATATTTGTTATACGCATAAGGACAGCGGACTGTATAAAGCGTATCAAGGTTTCCTTAATTTATTTAATTGTACCCAGTGCATAACCAGCCCTACTAGGGTTACATCATCTTCGGAAACCACTTTGGACCATATCATCACTAACTGTAGTGAATCGCTATATCAGTTTGGCTCTATTTGTACAGGTCTAAGTGATCATTTTCTTATTTACTGTACTCGTACGACTACAAGAGGACAGATAAACCATCATAATACAGTCAAACTAAGATCAATGAAACATTACAGTAAAGAAATCCTTGCATCCAAATTGAGTGAAATGGACTGGTCTATAGTGATGAACTCCATAAATGTGGATACTGCTTGGTCACTTTTTAAAACTGCTTTATGTAAATTAATAGATGAGATTGCGCCCATTAAGGACGTGCGTCTCAAGGTTAGAACTGAACCATGGATGAGTGGAGAAATCCTAGACCTTATGCAGGAGCGTGATAAATCTCTATACATGTCCAAGAGTAACTCAATTGCTGAGAATCCTGTAAGCAAGGAAGAACACTATAAGAAATATTGCAAAATCAGAAACCAGGTTCAGCGAGAAATAAAGAAAGCTAAATCTGAATATTTCTTGAATAAAATTGAAGAGAATAAAAACAATCCTAAAAAGTTATGGCAGCACTTGAAATCAATGGGTTATAGTCAAAAGGTAAAATCCCAATCCCACATTGTCTTAGATATAGACGGCCAGTTATGTTTCGACTCTGACAAAGTAGCTTCCCAATTCAATGAATTCTTCACCACAATAGCTGAGAAATTAGTCTCTAAACTCCCCTTAGCAGCCCAGAAATTTGGTACAGATTCCACATTTTTCAAAGAATATTATCAGGACATTGCCCCACAAAAATTCAACCTAAAGAAAGTAAATGAGTCCTTCGTACTAAAGGAATTAAGTAGTCTAAACCCTTATAAAAGCGTTGGACTAGATAACATCCCTCCTAAATTCCTTAAAGACGAGGCAGATTATTTGAAAACCCCCATCACCCATATTGTCAATCTGTCAATTTCCACTAACATAATACCGGAAGATTTCAAGGCTGCAAGAGTTATACCCCTTTATAAGAAAAACAGTAAACAGGAAGTTGGGAATTACAGACCAGTAAGTATTCTTACCACCATCTCCAAAATTCTGGAGAGGGCTGTATTCACCCAACTGGAGTCCCACCTTGTAAGAAATAACCTACTGTATGATTTCCAGTCCGGTTTCAGGGGCTCTTATTCAACAGACACCTGCCTGATACACCTTACAGATTTTATACGTAAAGAAATATCAAAAGGAAACTATGTCGGCATGGTCCTTTTGGATTTACAAAAGGCGTTTGACACTGTGGATCATGCCATTCTTTATAAGAAATTAGAAGCAATGGGTGTCGAATCAGTTGACTGGTTTAAAGCTTACTTAGGCAATAGAATGCAATCAGTGTCAATAAATGGAGTTGAATCAGAGCCTCTGCTGGTCCAGTGCGGAGTTCCCCAGGGGAGTATTTTAGGGCCGCTGTTGTTCTTGTGTTATATCAACGACATGCCCATAAGCGTACAGTGCAAAATCTCGTTATATGCCGATGACAGTGCACTGTTAATGCCAGGTAAATACCCTTATGCCATTGCCCAAAATCTTAGTCAGGAACTTGAATCATGTAAAGAATGGTTGACGGACAACAAGCTTTCACTTCATCTAGGTAAAACAGAGTCGATCATCTTTGGCTCAAAGAGAAAGCTGAAACAGGTAAAAGAATTCGCAGTCTCCTGCAATGGTACTAAGATTAACCAGACAAAGGCTGTTACATATTTAGGTGCCACATTAGACGAAGAACTGTCAGGAGAACCCATGGTTAATAACATCATAAAAAAAGCAAATTCACGTTTGAAATTCCTTTATAGACATGCGGCATCTCTCAATCAGAAAACTAGGAAAATTCTTTCATCAGCATTAATACAATGTCATTTCGATTATTCTTGTTCCTCTTGGTTTTCAGGTCTCAATAAAACACTTCAGAAAAAACTTCAAATATCCCAGAACAAAGTAATCCGGTTTATCTTGAATTTAAATCAACGTGACCACATTGGTCAAAAAGAACTTAATACCATTCACTCGCTGAATGTTGAAGACCGTGTACGTCAACTAAGACTCAACCATGTTTTTAAAATTTATCACGGAAATGCCCCAGCATACATGCAACACGATTTCACAAAAATCAGTGAACGACATGGTTACAACACAAGAGGCCAAAACAAAAACTTTTTTGTACCTATGGCAAAAGGGGCAACCCAAAATTCATTCTTTGTTACAGCAATCAATGACTGGAACGGACTCCCTGCAGAAATAAAATCTATCGATAATATAAAAAATTATAAAAGGCGAGTAAAATCATTCCTCTCAGAGAAGGCTACATCATCTGAAAATGATCTTTACATATATTTTTAAGGCTTCTATCTGAGTATTGTAACTTGAACAAAGGTGCTAATCTGCTGTAACATAGAATGAAGGTGCTGTCATTTAGTTTTTAAATTTATTTACAACATACCTGCAATTTATATACACATATAAACTCTATTAATTATTAATTATTTATTTATTTACTTTATTTATTTTTTTAAACAAGGACCCCAATGGAAATAAGCCAGGTCAAACTGGCTTTCTTGGGTTATCCTGGTGCTGGTCAAAATTTTTGTTATATAATGTGATTTTAGCCTGAATATGAACCTATCGTCTGCTATGGTTTTTACCATCTGTCTGTTTACTGTGTCACATGTATGTCTTGAGTTCTGTGATTGTATTTACTTTAATTTCATCATTATGTTATTTTGTAACACGTGATTTGAGTTCTGTGATATTGTATGTATTATGTTTTTACTTAAGTCGTATATTTGTCAATGTCTTAATTTCTGTTTATTGTATTGATTTTATGTATTGTCTACTGTATTTTATGACTAGCACCAAATAAAGTCAAATCAAATCAAACCAGTTGCTGTTTGCGGCCACAATTGTGGGCCATAACAGTTTATTTCTCCCTAAATTTACCTACCATGAAAGACCACTCATTATACATGATCAATTTTAATTGGCAGAAAGGGGGGGGGGTCACATACAGCAGGTAATACTGTACTACAACACACAGCTTAGCGATCGTCTTGAGTAAAGGTTGCCGCAAGTCACATGACCTATGTTAATCCCCGAGCTAGACTGTTGAACTCACCCGGTCGAGCTGTGCCGTCACCTTGCCCAGCTCACTGCTCTTCTCATCCAGGTTGTTCTGTACAGTCTTGATGTGGTTCTCTAAGTCTACACGCTGGGTGTTCTTAGCTGCCTCTGTTGCTAGCAGCAACTCATTCTGGTTCACAACAAGCAAATTTTCACACAAAATAACACTAAATTGTGACAATTTGTGTTTAAAAACAGTGGATGTACTTTGAGGCAACAATTGCTACTTCCATCCAGGGTGGAAATGGTTTTCATCAAACAAAGTCTCTTTTTAGGTACATAAAGTACTTTTATAAAACAATATCCTGCAGACTTGGATGCAGAATTGTTCTTACTCCCGTTTGCAGCGGGTGGATGGGGGAGTACCAACTCTTTATATGAGATTATATTTTATTATAGATTGAAGAAAGTATTTGAATAACACATCACCACATCCTCGGAAGATTTGATTTTTTTTCTTTTAAATTTTTAAAGCATACAGTTAGGTCACAATCCATTTAAATGTAGTGATCTAGTCACCTTTGTTTTTAACTCGGCCTCTAATTCAGATGCCTTTTTGGACATCTCCCCAAGTTTGTCAGTCTTCTCCTTTAAGCTGTCTTCCAACTTCTTGAGTTGGTCCCCAGCCTCTTGCAGCTGACCTTTGACCTCCTGCAGCTGTTTATGCAGCTGCTCCTGTTTCTGACTGCTGTCCTGAGCCTGCACCTGCAGGTTTTTCTCTGCAGCAGTCAGCTTCTCCTGCAGTCCACTCTGTAACACACACAAACAGGACACACTTTGTACCGATTCCCCTTGGACACCCTAAAGTGCCTGGATGCACAAAGTCATCTGCTTCAATGCCTCCACTTTGATTTAACTCTGTAAGTGAAAATTTTGGACTGAGTCAACAACTTTTCTCGGCATGCATTGGGTGCAATGCGCCCAATGCGCACCAGGAAAAGCTGTTGACCTGGCATATTTTCTCTGGAACAAGAGGCATGCTGGCATTTGAATGAAAGGTCTTTTTACGAGGAATGCGAATCTGGGATCCTAATGATAATTCAGACTTGTCTGACTTAAGGAGATTGACTTTAGACATGATTGGCACTGAAAGAGTTAACAGTAACATTTTGACTGAGAATTATAGAGGAGGCATACAAGGATAGCATGCTACAGATTAACAGCTTTCCTTGATCTCACTTGGACATCAATCCACAATATTTACATTCAATCTAACTTTTAACATTGCAAGTATAGGAAAGAGCCTGGTATGTTATGAGACCATAACACATTAGCCTTGTGTGTTATGGAACCACAACACAGGTGTCCTGCCCACATTCCAATAAGCCACGCCTACCTGGGTTTCCGTAACTTAACATTTGAACATGCTCGGTAAATCAGTTTTTGATCGTTTCTCTTAATTCTATGTATTAAATTTCTAAATTTCGTGTAATTGAGCAGAAAAATCAAGAGGGAAATGTAAATATAAGCAATAAGGGTCGCTTTTGTGTGTGTTATGGCATAATGACGCGGGTGATTGAAGCTGGCATGCGCCACATCCATGATGTCAGCTTCAATCACGCGCCTCATTATGCCATAACACACACAAAATGGACCCTCATTTCTTAAATAAAGAAAGCTGATGACTTGTTGCAAGGTTTCATAAAATGCACTGAACATTAATCTTATCATAAGAAATACTTACTGGTCCACAAACAGGGTATATATTTAGAAGCAGAGGGTTTCTAGTCATAAAGAATGTGGTAAGTTTCAGTGATGGAACAGTAAATATAAAATTGCAAACCACTCCAACTGAACACAGTGTGATCAAATATGGTATTAACATATTTGGACTTTAATGTGTACTCACATTTTCCTGTTTGAGCTGGTTAATGGCTGCCTCCACACCCTCTCCTGCTTCTATCTGAAGGATATAACACACAGCACTTGTCAATCAAGGATTACAGTAACTCCTCCCACTTATTCTTATCCACACAAAACAAAAGGGCACAACAACCCAGGTCACCTGCCAATCCAGGATTATGGGAGCTCCTCCCAATACAAAACAAAACGACAGCTGTAAATCAACAATCACAGTAACTTCTTATCCAAACAAAACAAATAGCCATAACCTAGGGCACCTGTCAATCAAGTATTACGGTAGTTCCTCCCCATACAAAACAAAAGACCACAACTATATAGGGCAGCATAGGTATACATTATTTCTAGTGAATTAATAAACAATTATTAATCAAGAGTTTTAATATTGGCCCAGTTACAGGTCCTCAGTCAGCCATTCTGGTCTGAGGCTATAGACCTCAGGGCCAGTACAGCTAGCCTCAAATCCACATATACTTTGTCATAAGATGAACTGGAGAAAGCTAGACAAGTACAACTCATACCTTGGCAATAAGATTGGTCCTTTCCTCTTCCAGTCTGCTTACAGATTCCTTCCTTTCCATTAACTGGGTCTCCAGTTCCTTCACCTTACTGTCTCTGAATAGTTCAAATGTCCACATATTAGACTGGAACTAAAACCGGTCTACTTGGATTCATTGTCTAGTACATATACACATTGCATACATGTAGTTTGTTTATATACCTTCTTTTTCCTTCATTTTGATACCCAGAATTTCTTATTTTTAAACTGCTGAATCGAATAACTTATCATCTTAACCCTGTGGAACTAAACACTGATGCATTGGCATGCTATATTTTTCCTCGTTAAAAATTCCCAGAATATGTAGAGTGTCATGACTTTTGCCTGTTTTTTTTCTTCGTCAAGGAAGTATCCTATAAGATTTTTTTTATATCTAACTCAAATTATTAGGAGAAATAATCCCAAACCATCCTTATTTTTTAGCATGACATGAAATCAATTGACACACAGATAATCAAATTTAATTAATTCTGTTCTTTTTAACAACAAATTCACATACTAGAACAGTATCGAGCCAATCTACTATAAATCTGGTTCCTCACTCTGTGTTATATGTATACACCAACTGGTGAGTAAAGACTACATCTAAGATTATATGGCACAGCACGATCTGAGGAGTCTAAGGTTTTCCTTGACAATGCTATGATTTACTCCAGCATGTCATTTTCTGGGTAGCTGTTCTTTACCATTATCATTCTAGAATCGCTCCCATCAAGACAACCAATTGAAGATGTAATACATTGTATTTGGCTTACTTGGATTCATGTTTCCTTATTTCTTCTTCCAGTACATTTTCCTTCTCTCGGAGTTGGGTTTTCAATGTTTCACATGTCCCAGTCTATAAATGAATTACATTTCAAAAGTCAAGGACTTAATAAAAACAATCTATCATTTTTTGTTATCATTTTCAAACAACTTTTTGGACCACTTGTCGTCGTCCAATTCTCATGCTAAATGTTACAGTTCCTACAAGTGGTTGGTACCAATCCAAACATTACACCAGATGGCTGTACATCTTCCATAACCTATCCATGGTACATAATCCCATCACGTATCCATGGTACATAATCCCATGACCTACCCATGGTATATAATCCCATGACCTACCCATGGTACATATTCCCATGACCTACCCATAGTGCATACTCCCACAACCTAACCACGGCACACCTCCATGATGTACAACTGCTATACTCCCATGACCTGCCTGTGATACATCCCCAATGCCTTGCCACAGTACACCCCATGACCTACCCAAGGTACATCCCATAACCTGGCCATGATCATCCGCCATGACTTGCCAATGGTACATTCTATGACATGGCCATGATACATCCCCTACGACTTACCCAAGGTACATCCCCCATGACCTACCCATGGTATACCTCTCATGACATATCAATGGTATATTCCATGATCTGCCCATAGTACATTCCCCATGACCTACCCCAGGTACATACCCCATAGCCTACCCATGATATACTATTATATAAATGTTGACATTGATGTCATCACTGATGGAACAATGTTTTAGAGGGGGTAATATTTGGTCTGTCACCCCCCCCCCCCCCGACATCAACATTTATTTTCTTACACTGAAAGTCACAGACAAAATTCAGAGGGTTCCACACAGACCACTTCAGCTTAATTGTCCTGTTTTAATATCTTCCTTCCATCTCCATATGGTGAAAGTAGGCCTAACTCAGCGTATTCGCTGAGCCTTCTACAAGTACGTAGGACTATGCACTCAAAATAATGCATGTGTCCTTGCATTGTATGTTGCCAAACAGTCGCACGTAGCTAATTAAGTACACGTATGTCAAAATGTGACGTCAAGTCAGCCTCAGTCTCAGCGGGCCACAATCAGACAAAATGTTGACTGTTACTAAGGGTGCTCGCGGAGACACATTAAATGTCGCATGGCTATTAACCGATAAGATTCCTTCTTTCTTACTTGCAGTGTAAGAATCTTGCATGACATACACATGATCACTTCCCCATGACATACCCATGGGACACCCCCATGGCCCACTCATGGTAGACTTCCCCATGACCTACCCATGGTACATGTACATCCCCATGATCTATACATGGTAAATCCTCCCATGGTACATCCCCATGATCTATACATGGTAAATCCTTCCATGGCCTATCCATGGTACATCCCCATGATCTATACATGGTAAATCCTTCCATGGCCTACCCATGGTACATCCCCATGATCTATACATGGTAAATCCTTCCATGACCTACTCATGGAACATCCCTTCAGGTTTGCTGAGGATGCAGTGATAATGTTTTTGGGGAGTTGAAGAAAATGTCAGGTCTTGATGGATGATGTAAGAAAACTAGGGTGACTGGCAAGTCAAATTAACTAGTGGTGTCATGTTTCATCAAATAAATTTGTCTTCATCATATTGCAGAGTTTTCGCAAAAAAAATCCTTTCATGCGGGAATAAAAGGTTCATTTCATTATGAAAACATAATAAAGCCATCCAGTTACACATATAACTTCATCTTTGTTGCAATGAGTGAGAAGTGGTTGTATAGCTGACTGGCAGTTCTCATATCATGACAAGATCTTTCTATTTAACCCTGCCTCATTCATTTCTGCCAAAAAAGCCCAGACATAAACTGTTGTCTGCCTTAACATTTTTCTTCAAATTTCATTGTTAGTAGAAATTTTTTTCCTGAGACTTGTATCTAAGACAATTCACAGTGGCTCCACCTAGGTCACTAGTTTTCCTTGGCGCAGGTTGGGCCCAAAGTACCCAACACGCCAAGGAAAGCTTCAGATTCAGTCATACTCTGACCAGGAATGGGTTAACCCTTTCCCCCTTGAAACAACCCTCCGTCAACAGCTTTCCTTGGCATGGGCTGGGCAACCTATGCCAAGACAAGCTGTTGACCTGGGCCATGAGATGTTGATAGGTCTCATGTACAATTCTCAGTCAAACTGTTTTTTAATTGCTGAAGAAATTATCTGAAAATACTGAAGCAGACGACATTTGACCAGAAGCCAGTTTTGGCTGGTTTAAGGGGGAAAGGGTTAAACAAATGATGCATGGTAAAGATGTATACCACTTCTTCCTATAGTCTGACTGATCAGTTCATACCTCTGACTGGTAGTGCTCTTGTAGACTCTCCACCTGTTTCTGTAGATCCTCAACTCGAGACTCTTTCTCTTTGTGTGCTCCATTGGCCTGTCACATACAATCACAGCACAGTTAAAGCTAGGAATATAGACACGGGCATGGAAGACAGCTGTGTCTTTGGCAGGAAATTACTGAAGAATCTAATGCTCAAAATGTGGAGAACACTGTCACAGTAGTGAACGACTCAGCTATTCTGTGCATAGGACAGGAAATGCTTCATGGTAGAACCTCTCATTGCTAATTTCAATACAAATTGTGCTCATCTGAAGCACTGTAAATTGCTTTATTTTCACGTCTTTAAATTTTCACAATTTTTTGTATTTTTGACATGTCACTGTTGTTTCAATTTCACTATTTTGGATATAACTCCTCTTCAAACAATGTTAAAATAGACTATTCTATTGTTTTTTGTGTTCACGGTTTTGTGCCATCAGCTAAATAAGCGAAAATAAATAATGCAGTGAAATTAAAGCGATTTACAGTACCATAATGATTTAAAGCTCAGTGACTTGCTTTGAAGCAATTTGGGTGCACCAAATTTTCTGTGTTCAAAATTTACATTTACATCATTAAACATCACAAAGGTGTCGTAATTTCCCCAACAGGGATATGATCCAAGTTTCATTTTTGTTTTTGGTTGAGTGGTGGTGGTGGTGGGGGGGGGGGGGGGGGGTGGAGGGGGGGGGGAAAGGGTGTACTTTGTACAATAAAAAGACACATCTCCTGTCCAGACAGATGTTCAAGTCAAGTACAGAAAAGCCAGATGCTCCTGTGATGACATGATGACCTATAGCATTTGCTGGTGCTTCGCTTCTTTGTGAACAATCAACATTTCATGTTTGTAATAATAAAAATTGTACTGAATATAAATACAGTGGTCCCCCTCTAATAAGGCCGCCTGAATAGATTGGTTGAAACCCTTAAAGGAACGAGTATGCATTTTTGACATGACAATCTCAGGTAAGTAATTTTCATTAATTAGGTCTGGTATTTTGTATCTAATGAACAAATGACTAACTCTGTGTCCTTCCTCACAAAAATCTATTAATATTTTTTCTCTAATATTTCATATTGGGAAAATTAGTAAAAAAATCTGCCTTCTGACTGCAGAATTTTTATCTGGATAGGCTGGCAACACTGTATGACAATACATGAAATGTTGTTTCACAACTAGTGAACTTAGATGTCTTACGCTGTCACCAGAATGATAAATAATCATGCCAAGTTGAGCTTGTCATGCTCTGAAACTATGAACAAGGCCTGACAGGGATTATGATAAACACTGATAAACACAAAATATGTCACCATGTACTTAAAAAATGAGTTATCATGCATGGGTTTAATCTATTTAACAGCCTACCTTGTCCAGTTCCAGCTTCAGTGCTGTTATTTGTTGCTCTTTCTCATATAGCGCCCCCTGGGAGGAGGTCTTGACATCACCTAGTTGTTTCTCGACATTTTGCTGCAAGGTCTCCTTTTCCTGAAGTAAACTGTTTTTCTGCAAATCATAGTAGCATTGTATTTTTTAATAACTTGTCATTATAATTGGAATATGCACATATTTTTAACATTATTGACAAGTTCAGATAAATTTTCAATTTTTAACAAGTGATTTTGGGAACAGTATATTACTGTATTCTTGTATTATGATGGTAAATAAAGTGAATGGGAGAGAATTGTGCACCTTACATCAAACAAAGCAAGTTTCCTTTTAAAAAGGAACCAGACTTGACTGGTATAAAAGGGGAGAAACCAGTTTGGACAAGTTTGTATACAATTGGTACCATACAAATACCTGAAATCTTAGATGAGGCATAGTGATACAGACGTGTGCGGGATTACATGTGTATGTTTTGCTCATGGTCAAACAAACATGCATGCCACACATAGCTTTTCATGTAGTGATTGGCTGAAATTACCATAAATCTAAGAAAGATGTGTGTAAAAAACGATGTATTTTAATTGAGAATATATGGAAAATATATAATCGAAGGAGTAATAAATTTTGTGAATGGGCCCAAATGGAATTTTTGGAACTGTATCTTTGACAAAGAAATATGGAACTGTAAGTACATGTATTATCATTGAGTACGGAGGTGGTAATCCCTCAAACTAAAACAATGCCAGACTGCGTACAGTCAAGATTTGGTGAAAACAAATTTTAAAAACCCCAAAACATAAAAAATATAAAAATCACTGGAGTGAGATCATCTGAACAAACTTATTAGAGACCCACCTAAAGTACACACACACTAAGTTTGCAGTGAATCTGGCCAGTGATTCTGGAGAAGTTAAAAATGTGAATTGTGGACAATGGATGACGGACGGACTGGTGGATACCTAGTCATAACATAAGCTCGGCTGATTGATTGAGACCATGACTGTAGAGGGACTTATCTTGGCTCCCTTACTTCCCTAATAATTCAAACCATGACTGTCACAGGGCCTTATCTTGGCTCCCTTACTTTCCTTAACAAATAAGACCATGACCATAAGAGGGCCTTATCTTGGCTCCTTTACCTTCCCTAATAATTGAGACCATGACTGTCACAGGGCCTTATTTTGGCTCTCTTACTTTCCTTAACAAATGAGACCATGACTGTAAAAAGGCCTTATCTTAGCTCCCTTACTTTCCTTAATATATTTGACCATGACTGCTCCCTTACCTTCCCTAATAATTGAGACCATGACTGTCACATGGCCTTATCTTGGCTCCTTTACTTTCCTTAACAAATGAGACCACGACTGTCAGAGGGCCTTATCTTGGCTCCCTTACCTTCCCTAATAATTGAGACCATGACTGTCACAGGGCCTTATCTTGGCTCCTTTACTTTCCTTAACAAATGAGACCATGACTGTCACAGGGCCTTATCTTGGCTCCCTTACCTTCCCTAATGGTTGAGACCATGGCTGTCAGAGGGCCTTATCTTGGCTCCCTTACCTTCCCTAATAATTGAGACCATGACTGTCACAGGGCCTTTTCTTGGCTCTTTTACTTTCCTTAACAAATGAGACCATGACTGTCACAGCCTTATCTTGGCTCCCTTACCTTCCCTAATGGTCGAGACCATGGCTGTCAGAGGGCCTTATCTTGGCTTCCTTACATTCCCTAATGATTGAGACCATGGCTGTCAGAGGGCCTTATCTTGGCTCCCTTACATTCCTTAATAATTGAGACCATGACTGTCTGAGACCCTTATATTAGTTTCCTTACTTAATGACTCCACAGTAGTCAGAGGGCCTTTCTTTGGTCCCTTACCTCCTAGACCTACTGAATCAGACCATGGCTGTTAGAGGGCTTTATTTGGGTTCCCTGACCTTCCTTAATGACACCATGAGTGTCACAGGATTTATTTAGGGTCCCTCACCTTGTTCAGTTCCTCTTCCAGCTGTTTGTGTTTTTCTGCCTTCTCTGTAATCACTTGTTCCTTCTGACTGAGCTCCAGTTTCTTGTTGTCTAACTCCTTCTGAAGCTTGTCTCGTTCTGTCTCCAGTTCCTTATTTTCCTTCTCTAGCTGCGCTCTGTCATTCTCCAGCTTTACCAGGTCTGCACTCCTGGTCTGGAACTCTTCACTTAGACCTGAAGTTTTGTCATTTAGCTGTAATAGAAAATGGTAGCAAAAATAAGATAATGTGTCACCGACTTGCAATAAACAATGTTACACACTGTGTCTGACTTACAATGAACAATGTTACAGAATGTCTTACTTACAATGAACAATGTTACAGAATGTTACATTAAGCCTCAATCAAATAATGCATACTGTGTTCCAATGTGACACAATGTGTCCGACTTGCAATGAACAATGTTACTGAATGTGACATTAGGCCATAATCAGATAATGGATACTGTGGTCTAATGCAGCACAATGTGATATTAATATTTAATGGACAATGTGGTACTATGCATTATAATTTGTCATTAAATTGACTCTAATAGACAAAAACAAAATATTAAACTTAGCTGTAGTGAACAATGTGTTTAGATTTATGTAAATTAATGGATTATTCAGCCACAATTGACAGGATCTCCAATGCAATATAATATGTTACAGATGTAACCAAATGTAGCAAAGATCATGATCTCAATCATGGCCAGCAAGAGATCATGTAAATAATGATCATGGCCAGTATGAGATTATAACAATCTCAGTCATGGCCAGCATGAGATCATGTAAATAATGATCTCAATCATGGCCAGCAAGCAATCATATACATTTCAACCTCAATTAAAGCCAGCAAGAAACCATATAAACAAGTAGCCGCTGACGCTAGCCATATCCCCCGCCCACAGTAATCATGGACAGATGGACGGACGGACGGACACAGGACAGTGCCCATTACCATATCCCCTCGAAGGTCTACCCACCATAAAAAAAATCAAAGGGCTGGCATCAATAATTTAGAAGATATGGCCCTGACAAAATTTGTATTGTATCTTGAGCTTGCTTAATGAACTTTGTTAATTAATTAATTAATGGAAGTAATTAGCCACAGAAAACAATGCGTATGCACACCTACTACCTAAGGTCTACACACCATAAAAAATTCAAAGGGCTAGCATTAATAGTTTAGAAGATATGGCCCGGACAAAATTTGTCTTGCTTAATGAACTTTGTCAAATAATTAATTAATGCAAGTAATTAACCACACAAAACAATGCCTATGCACAGCTACTACCTAAGGTCTACCCACATTAAAAAAAATGAAGAGGTAGCATTAATATAGGGAAGATATGTGCCGGACAAAATTTGTTTCTGTATATTTACATATCGTGGTGACCCAAATATTTGACCTAGTGACCTAGTTTTGCTTTATGACACTTTCTTAGACTAAGCTTCACATTTGTGTAACATTTCATGACTCTAAGTAAAAGGACAAAAAAGTTATGGCCCGGACAAGATTTTTCATACATATGTATTCTGTGACCCAGATATTTGACCTAGTGACCTACTTTTGGCACACCATACACCTCTATCCTAGGAAGTACAAACACATTAAATTTGGTAGCTGTGGGTGTTATAGTGTTGGAAATATGGCCCGGAGAAGCTTCGGACGGACGGACGGAAGGACGGACGGATGGACGAGGTGCAAACCTATAGTCCCCCATCAAGTGGGTGGCGGACTAATAACTATCTCTATTATTATGACCAACAAAATATCATTTATATTACAAACTCAATTATGGCCAGCAAGAAATTAAATAAGTAATTATCTCAATCATTGCCAGCCAGCAAGTGATCATAACAACTGGGTTCCCACCTGTCTGATCTGTTCCTGTAGGGTGCGGATCTCCTTGGTCTTACTGTGTATCGTCTCCTCCTGCTGTCCCTGGACCCCCTCCTTCTCCCGTATAACATCCTCCTTCTGTGTCATCTCCTGCTTCTGCTCCCCTATCACCTTCTCCTTCTCCTTGATGACTACCTCACACTCCCTCACCTTGGCCTGTAGTTCCAGGAGCCTAGCTCCTTGGTCTTCTATGGACTTTTCCTTCTCTTGTATTACTTTTTCTTTTTCTTGAATCACTGTGTCTTTTTCCTCAGCAATGGCATTTTTTTCTTTCAACAGCTTGTCTTTTTCCTGCAAGGCTTTGTCTTTCTCAATCAGTATTTTCTGCATCTCCCCAGACCCCATGTCCTTCTGTGCCAGGGCTGAACGCAGACTGTTAACATACACAAATGTTAGTTAACTCTTTCTCACCCAGAATGCTCCAAAAACACCCCAATGTCAAATGTGATCCTAATGTCATCTGCTTCACATATCTGTTAACATTCTTTGACAAGATTTAGGGATGATTCTATAATAAGCAAAGAATCTTGAAGAATAGATCATTATCTGTGAGGTTGTCAAAAATAGGCAAACTTTTAAATGAAAAGCCTGAAATGGTAAGTAAGGCTCAAAACTGGGAGACTCAGGAATTATGGGGCAGACTTGACAGGGATGGTTTCAATTTTTTGTTCTCAAATGTCTTGTATACAGAAAACATTTTTCCGATTGTTGATGAAACCTATCATAAAAATATGTTTGAACTCTTTCACAGCTGCATTTTGGACTCAGTCAACAGCTTTCCTTGGCATGCTTTGGGTGCAATGTGCCCAAAGCATGCCACAAAAAGCTGTTGACCTGGACTATACATTCTACATAACTACAGCCATGCTCGTACTTGAATGAACTGTCTTTTTATAAGGAAAACGAATCTACCATCCTTATAATTCAGAGCAGTTTGTTTCAAGTAGGTTGACTTAAGGTGGAAGATCTGTAGCCACTGCACAGCGAGGCGGGCAACTTTGGATCAACATTACCCATTTAATTTTTTTCCACAAATATAATAAACCTGTATATTTTCTGATTACTACACGTCCATAGATTTGTATCCATAGTTTTTTCTTTTCTTTTTTTTTCTTTTTTTTTGGGGGGGGGGGGGATTGGACGTATTTTGAGATTTCATAGCATTCTTTCTGACTTGGTAGGAATTTCACATTTTTCGTGCAGAAGTCACACAATTTTCTTTTTGTTTTTTTTTCAAATTGAAATAAGAGAAATTAAATATATATATATATATATATATATATATATATATATATATATATATATATATATAGATAGATAGATAGATAGATAGATAGATAGATAGATAGATAGATAGATAGATAGATAGATAGATAGATAGATAGATAGATAGATAGATAGATAGATAGATAGATAGATAGATAGATAGATAGATAGATAGATAGATAGATAGATAGATAGATAGATAGATAGATAGATAGATAGATAGATAGATAGATAGATAGATAGATAGATAGATAGATATATGTATGTATGTCTGGGATCAAATCCATAGGTTAGTCCTGAAATAGCATAAATAAAAAGTTATACAATTTTGAAGTTTGTCCAAACAGGTTGTTCATTTTCTTCCTAGAAATTGCTCCAAAAGTCATGGAAGGGGTTGTCAGAAAAAAAATTAATTGGAACCATTCCTGGATATGATATTTTTCTTTTGATACCCATTGATTTTAATTTGACTTAGCAATTCATTTGTTTGTGAGGGAAGATACAAATTGCCTAGGTTGAGCAAAAAACAGTTCCAAGAAAATCATGTGGAAAGAAAATATTGCCAATTCTTACATTTTCGGCTGTAATATATCTGTTTTGTGAAGGAACAGATGGGTCTTGAACCAGCAACCTTTGCCACCAATCACTTAGTCAAAAATGGGAAACGCACATACCAACTGCACCAAATCCCCATTCCTAAACAGAATGGTTCAATGGAGACCGGTATGCTTGAATGCCATAATTGACACGGCCCAGTTCACTGTATTTTATCCTGTACGGGTACTGCATTTGGAGTTGTCCCAGATCGGGGACTGTACATATACAAGTCCACCAGCATCAATGGAGCACCAAAAATATATTACGAAACATACTTCTTCTGTCCTGTGTTCTTATGTGTGAAACGAACTTGTAGCTTTACCTCTGTGATGTGGTTGGTCATTCAACCCAAAAAAAAAAGGATATTTTGTGGCTTAAAACTTGAGTTTTTTAACTTGGGAACATCAAACATAACTACACCTGGCTTGTTTGGGTGTGGATTCAAATGACATTTTCCATATTTGGGGCCCATTAAGTGGATTGTGCTATCTTTTTTTTTTTTTTTTTTTTTTTACCTAAACAGAGAATTTCAAAGTATTCAGAACAATGGTATTGATTAGTCTGAACTGGCCCATTCTTCTCTGTATGGCTAATGGTTTCCTGTTCCCCATAAAGGACCCCTGTCAGTGGCTCACCTGGTTTCCAGGGGTCATGGATTAATGACTGTACAAAGAATGACATGGTTCATTATTGGCCATGCAAACAAGCCCCGTATGGTCAGCACTGCTGAAACTCTTCAGTGTAACCGAAGCTTTGAGCTTAATTTTCTCATATAAAATTTCTGTTCACACTTCTGAGTTTTTGGCAGCATGTCATTTAAGTATTAAACAATCCCAAAACATTAAAAAGTGATTTGAGGTTATCCAAAGGTGCTGGCTACAGATCTGCCACCTTAAGTTGCCAATGGCACTGAAAGAGTAATGTCTGCAGTCTTTCCTGGCATGGCATGTGTGCCCAGGCAACTCCCAGGAAAGCTGTTGGCTCCAGTCTTACTGTGACCAGGAGATGGTTAATCAACCCATTAATAAATTAAAGACTGGGTCAAACCCAGGGTAGCACAAGGAAAGACAACAAAAAACAACTCCATTTACACAATAATACTCTGTTCAGTTTTCTCTGAAAATATTGCACTATAACAATACACAGATGCATGTGTTTTTTGGTTCCACTTACTTAGATACAGTAACCAATTAACAGCTGAAAATTATATACATTTCAAATGTTAACAAAAAAAAAAAAAAATTCTTTCACCCAATAATTCATTATGGAATGCTGTATACACCTGAAGTGATGTTATTTTAATAAAATCTCACCTTTCCACTTCAGCCAATTTGGGGGCCTTGGCCAGTTCTGCTTCCAGTTCTTTCACCTTCCCGTCACTTCTGAAAAAATGTCACACAAATCCTTTGTATTACATCATGCATTTTGACCCATGTAGGTTATAAGTGTGTCATATTTAACTTATTTCCTTGTTTGAACAGATTGAACCTGCCACAAATAAGAAAACAATGTATGGCCCCAACCACAATGGTAGAGGATAGCTGAAAGCTTGTTCTACATACATGTAGCCACATCAATGTTAGTCAACAGCTTATAAATGATACAACTCTTGTCATGTCATGGTTGCTATTTGAAATGGAAGTTAAAGTGTGATGATAAACTTCTTTCTCTTGGAGATGTAAACTTGTAGGAGCTTTTGAATGGGTCAGAATTTGGTTAATTTTCTTATCACATGAGAAAACAATCAGTCAGTTAGGCACAGGTTACCAGCTACTGTGTTAATGGGTTGGACACTTGGCTAGGAGAATAGTACACTGTGCACATCTATTGTCTTGTCTGTCCACTGTTAGCATGTGATACTTTGTGACAGAAATCAAAATGATGTCATTGAAAATAATAATCATAGAAAAGGCATACACTGAGAATCACAGTATATCAAACGAAAATAAAATAATAATATTGAAGAATTACAAAGTCACACACAACTATGGAATGTCAATAATCACATGACTCAATAATTTGTGTCACATATATCAGGTCTACATTGGAGTTGAACAGTCCCAGTTTGGTGCACAAGGAAAAGTCGACAGACAAAAAGTCGAGCGGACAAAACTTTGTCTGGACAATAGAGGTTGAAACAACAAAAGGTTGACTCTGTAGTTTTTCGCACTATCAATAAAGCCCAATAAAGTGTATCTTTACTCCCAATGACTTCCCGTATTTTATGTTCCTGTATACAATATGGGCGAATCAGGGAATTGCTTCTGCAACTTTTCTCCTGTTGCAGAAAGAAAAAAATGTCCATGGATGGCTATTCTTACAGGATGGAGTGAACCAGGGGTTCAAGAAGCTATTGGCGATCCGACAACCGCAGCTGCAAAGGCCGTGCCACCATCGAGCAAGACATAGTCATACAATGCCACTATGAAGCATGCCAATCACACTTCTGATCCTGTCGATGTCCAGGTGCTTCATCATTTTGTGTTATCTAAGTATTTATATAGATAAATACATATATATACATATATATATGTTGTGGCATATATCACACATATTTGTCCATTTACAGTTATTGACATTTTGTCGACAATTGGTTGACTTTTTGTCATTTCGACTTGTCATTGCAACCTTGTGCGATTTCAACATTTAGCTACGTCCACTTTTGATCGTTTCAAATTCCTGTATGTCGACCTGTTGCAAACCCATCCCAGTTACATCATGGTATGACTTGATTGGTTTTGTGGCATAATGTCTGGCACTGGAAGCCATTTGAATGAGTTACTGCCACTTCTGGTCACACCAAGTACCTGCAATTGGTTATGGAACAACTGGTTGAGACCCTAAGGTGATACTATCTGAGGCTGGTATATGTACTGTGCTACACTGTTCATAGATCTGCTTTCTGCATTGAATTGTGTTATGGATGGCAATTGCTGAAGTGGTGGTGGCTACTAAACTGTAAGCTGCTGCCATCTGGTGATCACCAGTCAGGATATCACATTTTTATTAATCATGATAGATCATCACAATGATACCCATGATGCATCACATGACAATAATGATCAGATACGCTAATTGTAATACAGCATAATTACAATTGTGTCATCTAAAAATCTGGAATATATCAAAATATAGATAAAGAATATGATATAGGCATGAAATGCAACAAACCACACAACAGTTACCATGCTACTGTATTGATCTTTTTTCAACAGGACACACAAAACATGCAACTCTTCAAATATTTTCCACATTAATTTTGTTTTAGCTCCAGAAATCTGCATAGGTTAATTTTCAAGTGTGATATGGAACAATTTATAACAGTTTATGACCAAAATGTATATTCACATATGTCTGGTCTACTCTGACAGATATGTATACAAAGTGCCTGGCGGCACAGGAGCTGAAAAAATACCGAACTTGAAGGCTTTAGGTGATGTATAGAGACCTACAGTACGATACACTTGTTATACTTTGCTCCTCAGGTAGTGAATATGGTAACACTACAAATACTGACCCCCCCCCCCCCCCAGCTTTCTGTTGTGTTAGAGACATTTGTAAAGTTTACTTTATGTGTATCACAGCTGATATCAAGGAGAAAGATCAGTTTCTCATTCTGAGGTTTCCTGAATGGGATTAAATTTAAGCCCACCATTGTGAGCAACTATCCAGGTGGTGGCTCAACAGTTCTCAAGTCACAACTCAAAACACCATACTCAAAAGTAGAGTGAAGTGTCTGATTGATTGATTTTATTCAGGTTCATATAGTTAAATTTGACTGTAATACATACAATTAGTGTTACAAAAAACCTAGGATGGCACCAGAAAGTTTTAACAACTTATTTCCATGGTGGTCCTATATGTCATATCAGGGTAACATTTGCACAAAAATTACAATAGATCTCTCTCTCTAGCGATGACACGATAATGTACTCCCGCGCCCGAGATCACTTATATATGAGCCTCCCTGAAGAGTGTATCCCCAAGGCATTTGGCATGGTTTGAAAATGGGGAGCACATATAAACCCTGAGTTTAGCTCTGCACATAATCCTAATTTTTAAAGTTATTTATTAGCTTCTAAAAATGCATTAAAAATTAGAAAATGATAGTAGCACCATGGCAATGTAATATGCTCTAACACACATCGTGCCAGTAGTGTCGTACCAAATTTCAAAGACTTCTCCTGTAAAACCTGAGACTAGTTGAGCATACAAGTTCAGCCCCCTCCATAAATATCAACATGTATGTTTACCTATCATTTAAAAAAAAAAAAATCAGAAAATGACAGCAGTATCATGCCAATGTCATATCCACTAGCCTAGACCATGCCAATGAAGTGTGCCAAATTTGAAAGGGATCCAATGAAAAACGAGGGACTAGTTGCGGATACAAGTTCAGCCCCATCCATAAATATAAACATGTATATTTACCTGGGATCTGTACAATTTAAATGAATCATGAAAAATCAGAAAATGAAAGCAGCAACATGGCAATGTAATATGCACTGGCCCACATCATGCCATATAAGTGTGCAAAGTTTGAAAGGGATCCAATGAAAATCATGGGACTAGTTGCAGATACAAGTTAAGTGTTACGTATGGACGGACAAAATGATGGACATATGGTTTCCAATATACTCCCTGTGGGAGTATAACATGAGGCCCATATAGGTCTAACGCTCTACTGACAGACATATAATGTCATGACCATCGCCAAAAATTAATTTCCTGAAATGCATTCCCTCCATGACGACAAATTAGTCAAGGTCATCCATATGATGCAACATCAAACTTCCACATGATTACATACTTGTACATTTGGTATCTGATACACATTTGTGATACATTTTGGTATCATTAACCTTATTTTTGTTCAACATACTTAATTTGATGTATATTTAACACCTTTTGGCCCATATCTTTGATAGTATTGTAGATGGCACCATCAAATTTTACCACGTTTTTGTCTTTTAGCCTGATCATCATTTCCACCAAGTTTTGAGATGATTCATGAAAAACTTTTTTTTTTAAAAAAAAAACAGCATTCTCAAAATTTTCCGATCTTGGCCCAACTATTACATAATACTAAAGATATCAATATCAAACTCATCCTACATTTTCATACACTTGATAAGTCCTGGAAGTAATATGGGGCTAACATGAAAACTGCTGACTGTATTACATTCAAAATACCAGCAAAAGTTTGCAGACAAATGGATGGACGGATGGACTGACAGACATGTGATCACATAAGCTTTGCACCATTTGGTCAACAGAGCTAAAACGTAATCAGGTGATCCTAGGAATTGTCATCGTCAACCACATGCAACCCATTTAAGCCCTTAGACTGGACTATTATCACATGCAACATTTAAGTTTTATCTGTAATATTTTGCTTCATATGAAAGGAACAATGTTAGTAATGCTCTGGCACTCAAATGATGAAAGTAGAAATATGTATGGAAGGAATGGTTTTTCCTTTTAGCAAGCACTTTGGGAGCATATTATCCAGAGATAAGAGCTAACGTGGGATACATGAACGACGATGGAGATATTCTCTTACAGATTGTAGTAGAGAGTTCATGAAATTATGATGATGATAAAATATTTGCAACTGATATTGATAGAATGTGTCTACTTCTCTCCTGTATATTCTATATGTTTCTTGTCATGAGAAAGTAGGTAAGAGAAATTGTTGAATTTTCTTGGCAACATTTCAGATGAAACGTGGTCTAGTTTTCCATATATTTACAGGATTCTTGTACCTTTTATGCACCTTCTGAAACATAATCTAATTAAGTAAGAGTTTTCATTTTTTAGACTGATGTCAGATTACCCAGAGGCAGATGTCCATGCATGTAAGACACCTCACTTCCTATTTAAAACAGATACACTATTTGCTGTCCCCTTGGACCTTTGAGTCTCTATACTTTTTGCTTCACAAAACTGATGGTACTTTTCATCACATTATTTGTGTCAGGTAGAGTGTAAGTTGGCCTGCTGTTTCTATCCAAGTATCAACTGAAGCAGTCCTAAGGAACAATGTAGGGGTTCTCTTGCTATGTTGTACTTGTAACACAAATTATAGAGCCAAAAACATATCAATCTCAACTCTGAAAAAAAAGTCTATATTTCAGAGTTTTTTTCCCAGCATTTTGTCCACGTTTTCAACATACACCAACATATATATTAAATAGTTTTCTTTTTAATACCACAAAATTTGCAGACTGGACTTAACACACATAAGCATGCACTACTAAACATGATCAAAAGAGAATGCTGGGAAAACTGAAGAATTTTTCAACACCACGGAACAGTTATCTACTTGCTAGTGCTGTTCAACACTGACATACCAGTACAACATATGAACTGTGAGAAGTTTAGAATGAGATCAGGCTAAACATTCTGGGCACCATATTGACATTTTTAGCAGGTCAGGTTCAGAAACAGTTCAGAGACAGAGTGTAATGTGTTAAAACTAAACTTGTCTGGCATCTTACTCTGCAAATTTCTGGTGGAGCTCCTTGTATTTCACCTCTAAAGCCTCTTTCTGAGCCTCCAGGTCCTGTGTACATTGGTCCATCAGAGTTTGTGCGTTGACCAGTTCTTGCCGCAACACGATGACATCATCAGCCCCGGGCCTATCCACGACAACCACAGCACGAAACGTCAAACACATGCATCAAACCAAGCAACTGCATGGCAAACCTGGGAGTTACATGCACACAATGCCATGCAGGTCTACTTTCAAGGTATAGAGAGCCTCGAACTTGAAAGATCAACTGCCAAGATTCCATAAAAGTAATCTACACACAGAAGAAAGCTTTTTGATGCTACATGTATACTTTGGTAGCAGCAAGACATGGTCGTGTGGCTCTATTCTGTGATTTCAATATACAGTATATAAAAATTTAACTTTTTTTAGAAATGGAAATATCTAAATCCAGAAGTAGGGTTGTAATGATTCGTTTGAATAGTCAGTGTGCCAAATTTTGTTGTGCCACCTCCAATGTGCACCAATAAGCTCCAACAGCAAGCTAATTTTACTATAGGAAGTCATACGGTATAAGAAATTTACATGGTGCCAAAGGTTCCAGGTTCGAGTCCCGCTCGTTCCGAACATAAAATATGTACATGTAGTATGTATTTGAATGCACATGGCGATATATAATCTAAGCACACAGACAGTATCTTGGCCATTGATCTTTAAACTTCACATTGAAGCCTTACCAGGTGATAAGTCACTTTGGGTTTACATAATATACATGGACATATCTAATACAGAGACTTAGACCTGTCCTGAAGGATGACCACCATGAATTATCCATTTCTGGTGTTTATTGGGTGTTATAAAGAATGAAAATCAATTTGTATTGAGTAAACTATCCATAAATTATCATCTTTCAAGACAGGTCATCTCTGAAGACAGGCACTAAATGTACTTCTGACAAAAGAGGAAAAACAACATACATGCAGGTAACATGGATCATAACTCAGGTTACCATTTACACATTTTGTTACCATTTATATTCCAACATTTCTCCAGCATTAAGAGGCTCTGATATCCATGTGAAGATCTTAAAATGGGCACCAGGTAACTTTTACTCCATGTAAAACATATTGCCTGCATATCCTGACATTCATTTTGTTTTGATGTATCTTGTAGTTTAAAACAATCTTGATTGTAACTCCAAATACTGCTTCACTATCATTGTGTCATCTAATATCTACAATGAACTGAAACTGTTGCATGGGGCTTCCACAACAGATTCTAATCATGTCAAGGAGTGTTCTACAGGCAAGTTAAGTGGCAATGTGCAATGATTCAGCAATGAAATCCTGATGTGATGAAGAGTGGGTACAAAGTCAAGTGGATTTGGTGATTACCAGGCTTCTATCATCATGGGCGAAACCCAACAATTTTTGCAAAAAAGAAAACATCCCTTAAAAATTTACAGCCCTTCAATTCTTGCCAAATTTGCATGTTTTAGAACATATTCTGATCAAAATATTTTTGCAAAACTTTTTGCTCAAAACATAATTCAGTTTCCAGTCTGAAAAGTTCCACCCATGTATCATTCAACTATTAACCCTCAAAGTGTTAAGGACTTGAATAAGTCAACATTTTTCCTCCGTGCATTTTGTTCAGGATTGCTGTTAACCTGGACCATTATTTTCTCTGGAACTACCACATTTAGGCAAAGCATGCTGGTACTTAAATGGCAGGCCTTTGTATGAGAAAATCTGAAGGTTAAATCATTATTAAAATTCAGGTAAATGTGACTATTGTCATGACTAGCACTCAAAGGGTTAAAGTTCTTCCTTCTTACTCACCAATGTAACTGCATATGTATGTACTACACTGGAATTACTGTAACATTATATGTTCAGATACTTAGCGCTCCACATTAAGACATGCCCTATTGTCTATGGCCATGTGTGTGAGAGAGAGAGAGAGAGAGAGAGAGAGAGAGAGAGAGAGAGAGAGAGAGAGAGAGAGAGAGAGAGAGAGAGAGAGAGAGAGAGAGAGAGAGAGAGAGAGAGAGAGAGAGAGAGAGAGAGAGAGAGAGAGAGAGAGAGAGAGAGAGAGAGAGAGAGAGAGAGAGAGAGAGAGAGAGAGAGAGAGAGGTGTTCACGTCCTGCCCTGTTGCCTGTGACAAGTAGAATTTCATTCCGGGTAACCCAAAAATTCACTGATTGCCCCAGAGTTCGGAAAAAAAAAATACATAAATAAATAAACAATTGTGGGAACTAGCCAAAAATCTTGGTGACAACCCCTGCATATTAAAAAAAAATCATTACAAAACAATTTTATTCAAATACCAACATGTCTGGTTTAACATCTGTGGATTCTATATCACCTAACAAGTCGTGTTCCCACTACTGCAAGGACAGCATGGGCCTGGAATCAGTACGTGGCACTGCCTGGCCACAGTTCTCATTGACCACTGATTGTTCAGCTTTCAGTTTACACAGCTAAATGTACTCTTTAACAGTAAGCTGGTAACATTAGAGGAACATTTGTCAAATTCCATTTTCTTGACTTTTTTAACAGAGTATTAGTTCTGCTGTACATATGCCAAAATATTATGTTTTTCCTTCTGTTTTTTTTATTTTTTTTTATTTTGGTTTTGAAAATAAGATTTGTCTGTCATTCCATAATCCATTCCTTAATCATCTTGGACAAGTGAAAATCAAAGACAACATATTTTGACAAACTTAAAATGGCACAACAGTTCAGTGCAATGGCAACAACATAAAAAGGTGGTATGTGCATTTGAAATACATGCATCAATAAGTAAGTTTGCAATCCTGAAAACTTGTGTCTCTAATTTGTTTAAATATCATTTTTGGTAAACAGACAATTTCAAATTTCTGTTTGGAAAGTGAGTTACGTAGTTACCAGACTGGAATTTGGCTTCCAATCTTCATTATGCATGAGCAGACCTCTGCCTAACGTAAACGTAACGTAACAACGTAATTGTTACGCCTCACTATAAAAGTGACGGTCTTAACATAATAACAAGATCCTTCAGTGCCTGATGAGAATCATAGGATTCGAAATGCGTCGCACACATTTCGCCTCATTCTTTGGCTACTTGTCTTGTCATTAGCTCATCTAAGTATGGAAATACAAACTTTAGAAACAAAGGAAATCATGTGCCCCAACAAGTGTTACAATCAAGTGTTTTGATATGTTTGGTGCATTTGTCACATTTTACCTTCAAGCAAGGGAAACTGTTGCAACATCACAAACAATTGCTAAATATTAAGACAGAAATAATTGCAACTGTAGCATAACACATCGCAACAAACTTGCAATTGTTTGGTGGGTACACTGATGCTTTAAATGCTTCAGTCTTTTCTGCCTGCCCCTCTGTATCATTATCCAGTCTACCTCCCCTGCTTCATTAAGACAGTCTATAGGCCTCTAAATCATACCTTTCATGGGGACAATCAAAAGTTATTATACTATACAACACAAAATGCACACACTTTACCTGTTCCTTCCTTGTAAAAGCACATTAAAAAAAAAAGAAAGAAAATGAAAATAAATATGTGCTACCATTATAGGCTAACACTCACCTCTGTGCCAGCTGAAACTCCAGGCCCTGGGCATATCTGTTCTTTTCATCCAATTGTTGCTGCAGACAGATAAGATGGTCAATCAGGAAGTGGTTCTATTAACTCTTTTACCTTTCAACTACTTGGATGTCAAAAATCTCCTGATTTATCATTCCACTCAAATTCAATTATTATAATAATCTGACTGAAAATTCCAAACAAAGCCTACAGCAGAGTCATGTTTGGACTGGCTGCTTGGCAACTGACCCGCACTTAAGAAAGATGTGGACTAAATCATGACTCAGCAAAGAAAGGGTTAAATGGTACTCATCTTCAATATTTGTCAACTGGATGTCAGTTTCCATCACTGATATATCTGACACTTTTATCAGTCAGTTCTCTTACAATATGTACACTGTAGTATGACCCATCCTATGTGTACTGGTCTTTTAACAGTTCCCATGATATAATTGAATGTCAATGTCTGCTCAGCTGGTCTGATACTCTGTTTATCATATTTCAGAAAAGATAATAATATGGGGAAAAATATACAATAATGTTTATTTTATGTTCGGAATGAGCGGGGCTCAAACCTCGAATGTGACATGACAAGCCCATCCTTAAGAATTGTCTCCTGTGACCATCTTCATTGTCACAATCAATTCGCCAGCATTAACTTTTTTTTGGAGTTACAAAAAATAATTATAAATATAAATTAAACAAAAACAAAACGCTCCCACTCAAGTTTTTATCACGAAAATGCAGACACACAGAGACTCTTCAATTTTACATGGCAGTGGTAGATAAACCAAATCTATACTTAACTCACTCCACATTATGGTCACAGGTCTTGGTCGGTGGTTCTGGCACTGCCTGGTAAGTCATGCTGTAGCTGCCCTTGCGGCAGCTACAGCATGACTTGCCACGCAGTGCCAGAACAACTGACTTAAGACTACAGGCATGTTAGTACTTGAATGAAAGCTCTTCTCATGAAGAATTTAAATATGGAATTATTGTCTTAAATCCAGGTAAATATACGGAAAAATCAGGGACTGGTATAGAATGAGTTAAAGTAGTCTGCCTTTAGATAACTTTCTCTGCTAAAATATAGACAAATTGTGTCCTTCACCTTCCTTTCAGAAAACTGTTACATGTACAGCAAACAATCTTTATTTGAAGGCTGGCTTCACACGTAATCTGTATTTACACAAGAAGTAAATAAACAACTACAAATTTGTAAGCACTCAGTATATCGCCTGGTAACACCATAGTAGCACAGGCTCAAAAACACGGATATGACAGCTTTTGGACATGAAATATGTCCCACCATCCACCTATGCCGAGTGACATGGAGACAGCAAGACTGACATATTAAGTGTTCATGTTGAAGTATACATACTTATTTCCTTTACTGAAAGTTAGAAAAAAAAACACAGACACGCACGCACGCACACACACACACACACACACACACACACTCTCCTTGTCTGTAGAATGATAGGGAAGTGTTGCCTTACCTTGAGTGTTTTGATGTGATCATCAAGTGCTGCCCTCTGGCCTTCTGCCTCGTCAGCACGTGCCTTCGAGGAAACAATCTCACCAGACTACACACAGAGAGGAAAGTCTTTAAGACTTTAAACAATGAAACTTCATGAGCTCTTACTTCGGTCATGTGACTAAACAAAATAGTTTTAACACACAATAAAAAGCACCAATATGACTGGTGAACTAAGGTAACATTTAGTTTTCACATTTTTTTGTTTCCGAGCAGTAATCACTTTTTTCTGCTCAGTTGCTTCATTTCTTTTGCTGAACTATTTCTACTTCATAATTGGAATTTATTTTTAACTTTGATGTTATCTATCCTTCTGTTCATACAGTGAACATGATTTTTGAACACTTGTAAGGCCTAAAAAGTGTTTGGTAATAGCCAGAGTTTAGCTATTGAAGGGTCCTTCAAGTTCAATGGTCAAGATACCCTTTGTGTACTAAATTTGTAATTCCATCACTTATCACCATTAAGTAATGTTATGTCAACAAATGATCTGGTACCAGGTGTTTTTGTACATATCAAATCTGTCATAAGTAGGACTTCCTATACAAACATGAGCTGCATCAGGAAGCACAGTTTTCATACCGTAACCTCAAACAAAAAATACCATCAAGTGACACGACATGGCCCCAGCATGGAGAGATAAAAGTCATTACAATGCCCTATACCCGAGCACTCAATAAGAAAGTTTAGGCACCTGGTATTTTCAATTTTTTACTTTTAGGTTTTGAGGCTATCGAAAA
The DNA here is from genome assembly GCA_964020975.1 of Hermodice carunculata. NCBI lineage: Eukaryota > Metazoa > Annelida > Polychaeta > Eunicida > Amphinomidae > Hermodice > Hermodice carunculata. The sequence goes on along the minus strand of OZ026622.1, from coordinate 70,546,006 downwards.
ACGTTCCTACCTCCAGATTTTTTTTTCAGTAATTTTCATACCAGTTTTTACCAAAGATAAAGATACATGACAGTATTTTGCTGTCCTCAAAGTACAGCTGTGCCTTCAATAAGCTTTCCTCCATAAATAGCAAAGTTTCTTGGTATATTGGCAGTTGATCTTTACAATGCATTTAAGATGCAATCAGGGGGCAATACAGCCCATCTGTAATACTGATAAGTTTCCCCTGCCCCCTTAATCCTTTCCCCCTTAAACCGGCCAAAACCGGCTGGTGGTCAAATGTCGTCTGCTTCAGCGTTTTCAACTAATTTCAACAGTGATGAAAAACAATTTTGACTGAGAATTGGAGATGAGCCCTATGAGGATCACATGGCCCAGGTCAACCGCTTTCCTTGGCATGGGTTGGGCACTTAGCGCCCAACCCATGCCAAGGAAAGCTGTTGACTCAGTTTTAATTTAAGGGGAAAAGGGTTAAGAGTGGTCAAATGTCCTCAGCTTCAACGATCCTGGCTTAACTCAACAGTGTTGACACAATTGGAATGAGAACTGTAGATGAGACTCATCCAGGTAATATGCTCCCGGTCAAACAGCTTTCCTGGGCATCCAATACATGCCAAGGAATGCTGTTGACTCAGTCTTCATTCAAGGGGGAAAGGGTTAACCCTTAAAGCGCTGATTTAAGGCTGAGTCAACAGCTTTCCTCGGGACACTTTGCACAAGAAAGACTGCTATTTGCTTTAGACTAGGCTTGCTGGTACTTGAATGAAAAGTATCTTTATGAAGAATTTGAATCTTTTAACCATTATATGTTTAACAGTAATGAGAAAACGACTAAAGCCATGATTAGCACTTTAAGGGAGAGACAGATTATTGAACCACGGCACTTGAACCTTGCCATATGGTGATCGTTGTTGGTATTTACAGACCAAAAAGCAAAAATAAACATATGCACATCTCTTTCATAATATTACTGAATATGTCATGGTTGTGTCTACTCAGTATATTGCTCTTTTACTTGTGCACTTTGTTGGGTTGTCTGCTCGCAATCCCAAAGACTGGGCTGGTACTAAGAATTATTCAAGTGTGGCCAGTCTGGCTAACATCACTCAACTATATTAGCCAAACTCACATTTCTTCAGTAAGACTGATTCTCTCTTCAATCAGTAGCCTGGGGTTACATATTGAATTTTAAATCTTTAAACAAACTATAAACAGAAAGATAAACAACATTTCTTCAGGCAATTTGATTAAGTCATGGCCAATACCTTTAGTCACATCCCACTTCTCTTTGTCTTTGACTAATGACTAGCACCAACCCAGCAGGGAAAGGTCTTGCAATAGTGTTTTTAACCTAGACAAGAGTAAAAGAGTAGTAGCATTGCCACAAGCATACTCACTATCTGTGCTGCCTTTTGCTGCAGTCTCTCCTGCTGTTGTTGCAGGCTGGAGTTGGTGTCCAAGGCCTCTTTGTATTGCTGTCTTAACAGCACCACCTCCGACGACACTAAAACAAGTATAGCACTCATTCTTAACCCAGTCACTGCTCATCATAATCAAAACTCAGTGTACTATCATGATTCCAGATTCCGATTTTCTCATGAAAACACCTTCACTTCAGTGTTGGCATTCATACATTTTCTGCAAAAATAAACCAGAGTCATGCCCGGGGGCATGAATGTCTCACCAGCATAATTCAAGCCACTCCCAAGTTTTTTGACGGACAGACAGACATCTGGATGTCCGGAAAGTGACTGCTTAGTCTCGCCAACAGCTTATGCTGGCGAAACAAAAATGGCCCAGGTTTACAACTGTTATCACTGTTATGTGCATTGTAAGGCCTGCTGACAACAGGGTTTTGTCAGACCAAAATCTAGCATTGAAGGACTTTAATAAATAAATAACACAGAAAAAAAATTTAAAAAAACAAAAAAACAAACAAAATACTAATCCACCTGAGTGCACCACTTGTAAAGGGCTATGACCTGAAATCTCCCAGCCAATCAGATATGGCCAGAGGTATCAGATGATCCTCTTGCCTGGTGGTGCTCTCTAGTATATCACATGATCCAGGATACAGTGAAGCCTACATCAATAGGCATTTTCTCCCAACCTGTTGATTTTCAAATTTGTCATTCACATGTTCTTACATCAATATACAGTAGGTGAACACCTATCTACTGTGACAACATGCCCCCTTGAATGGGCCGGTATCTGAATTTCAAAACTGGTGACAGCAAGCATCTAAACTTTGTCATTCTGCAAAACTCCAAGCACGTAATTTCTTTGTTTTAAAATCTTTAACAGGCAAAATGCTAAGTGACAATTCATCTTTTTGCATCTTAATCTCAATCAGGTGCAATTCCTTCAAGGCAATATGTAAGTGTAAAAAAAAAAATTACAAAAATATGTAAGTGTATTGAAAACAATAGCATAATCACTTAACCTCATCTTCATTAATAACACCAATGCACAGTGACCCTGTGCAGTTGCCGCCTGTCAATGGTGACCACTTGTTCCCAGTCTGAAGGGTGCTGACTTCATCACAGTTGGTTGACATTCTTAAGGTCATTTGTTAGCCCTACATGCTGGCATTATGCCATATCTAGGATTGGGATTTTAGATTCTAGGCTATGAAGTGAAAAACAGCCTGAGGAAGCTTGCTTTTGCTGTAAGAATTCATTCTTTGGAACAGATTTAATGCGTACACACCCCCTCCCCCCCCCCAAAAAAACCCCACACACCAAAAAAACCCACATGGTAATCAATAATTACTTTGTGGAAACATGATCATTTAATGATCAGGTTATCAAATTTGTAAAAGGAGGTACATGCACAGTGCATTGGTCATTTATCTTAATTTTATGATTTTGATTCTCCACAATTCCATTTTCAGAAACAACCATGTAAGCCAGCCACATTCTCAACCATTCATAGCAACATAGTAGAAGTATTAGGTCAGAGAAAAGTGGTCACTTTACAGTGAATGCATAGTTTATGTATACATGACAAGTGAACAGCAAGAACTGGCTCGCTGGCTGTCTTGAGTGTTCCTGATACATGTATCAGACAACATCACATTATACCACTGCAGCACATTGGTCACACACTGGTCACTTAAGGGTTCTGTACACCAGTGGACAGCTACACAGCAGACAAAAGCAGACATAGCTTACAACTCATGACATTTACAGGTGTTACTGTACACAACAATCATAGCACTTCAGATCAGAGAATATACTTGAAACCTTAAAAGGATGTTGGACTAGGGGGTCTTAACCTTTTGACCCAACACAAATCATAGGACAAGAATGTTGGACTGGGGGTCTTAACCTTTTGACCCTACACAACAATCATAGTACTTCAGATTAAATACCATGGTTGAAACCCTCAAGGACGAGGATGTAGGACTGGGGGGGGGGGGGGTCTGAACCTTTTGACAATACGTGTACACAAGGATCATAACAGATTGAAGACCACAGTTGAAGGATGTGAATGGGGGTTCTCAACCTGTTTACCCTAAATAACAATCATAGCACCTTAGATTAAAGACTATAGTTGAAACCCTCAAAGACAAGGATGGTACATAGGGGAGTGTGGATCTTTGCACCCAGCGCACACCACAGTATGATGTCAACAGTAAGCAAGCAGCCAATCAGCATGCAGGGCCAGAATTTTGCACAATTTTGCGAGAATGTATTTGGATTTTTGACAATTAGATTTCTTTTTAAAGAAATTCAAGTTTAGGAGAATCTTTACGAGAATGGATTCTCAGATTCTCGCTGAAATTCTGGCCCTGGCATGGAGTTGCCCGAAGTGTATGTCAATAATCTGAGGGTCCCTGTGTGTGTGTAAATTTACAGTAAACTGCAATACATGTACTACTTCACCCATGAAGTAAATACCATCTGGTGCTCCCACCTTCTGTTTAATAATCCAACTAAAATCTTAGGGCAAGTTTGGTGACATTGAATTGTAGTAAACCCATCTGAGCCCACAGCTGGACACTACAAAAATGTAGATCCCAACACAGATTAAGTTTTCAGAAGAGTGAACAGATTATCATGAAGACACAGTCTTTCAAGATTGCTGATATACTGAGACAGGAAGGACTGTATGACGATTTGGTCCTATCTAAAACCACACAAGATTTCACAAATCTTGCTGCATGGACACGATGTAAGAGCAAAATACTTAAGTACAGGAATACTTAGGGGTTATCTTATACCCAATAGACCAGTTCATGGGACTCGGGTTTATTCGGCTCACTTCGGCCCCAGTTCGCGAAGCACCGCCTGCTTTATTTACATTTTGTGTGCGACTACGCTGGCTGGATTTGACGTGGAAGGATCAGAAAGTAAAACACAGGATATGCTTGGGTTTAATGAAAAATCAAACCGTCAGCAAATTAAACATGCACATTTCATCACTGATGTGACATTTTAGGTAAAAGATTTGCCCTGTTCAGCACAATCCATGCTGTAATCACTAGCGTTAGCCGTGGCATCTGTTATAAACATATGAAGCGTGGGCCCGACTCGGCCACTTGCTGATAGAACAATCAGGCCAACAATGGAATGCATACTTAATTAGGGCCCGGAAAAGTTTGGTACAAGTCGGTATGAACAGGTCTATTCAGCATCCTTGCCTGTATAGATCCCTCGGAGCCTTTATCCTCCTGAGACCTGAAGGGTCAAGGAAGGATACAGGCTCAAGGGGGATGCATGCAGGCAAGGATGCTGAATTGGGCATAGGATGATCTATGTATCCTAAATACCAATATCCATAATGTCTCATTTTCAGTAACAGGGACAAATATCCTGGCAGTAAGTGCCTCCTAATGTACAATTTTGCCAGCCTGAATGTCCAGCTGCCTTTCCACTCCAGTAGCCATTGCTGACCTGTGAAGGCTAGTGGGGCTGGGTTGCTGGGGTAACAAAAAAAGGAACATTCTCATTGGTTAATGAAAAGATGCAGGAGATGCTGACTTTCAATCTTATTTCAATTAGAATGCTGTATCTTCCCTTGGGAAATACTTAATGTTGCCAGAGTAACATTTCTCCAGCATTCTAACTGGACAGTTTCAGTACATTCCCTCATTTGGATCTGGTTAATTCCACCTGAACACAGTGTATTCCAGAGCAGTAAAATTGCTGTATGAAGGGAATTTAAATACTCTATTTAGGGTACAGGTTAGTACTCATTGGTGAAAGGGTTATCAAATAATGATACCAACACAACACTTACAATCATCATCACATACCACTTCTGTGCTTCATGGCATTTATACATATTTGCACACCTGTGGTCTAAATCAAACTAATATCAATGATCTTTTCTTGATAGGCAGCCATTGAACATGTGGTGTTAAAGGTGCCTGTTGAAAATACAGTCGCGTACTTGCCACTGTGGCTGACTGTGTATTCAACTTGACAGATGAACACTGCAAAAAGCCAGATGGAGTGTAATTATTCCACTATGCTGCACGTTAATAAAACATTGAATAAACTAGTTATTAGCTTATGTTCAACTTTTATAATTCTTAACTTGATGTAGATATTTCAACTATTCACCTTTATTGGCCTTGAAAAATTAAGTAACCTGCACTGTGTGAAACCAAAAACCAAGTCATTTCGCCCTTCCTTTTGGCTGACAACACCAGTGTCCTCTTTGCTGGAGAAAGCCTGTGTCACAGAGAAATGTACCACACCACTGTGCTAAGCACTTTACACCTACACAAAGCTGCATATCTGTGTGGGTTGGCAGGTGCTTTTTCATAACAAAGGTGTCTAAGAAAATTTGCAAGTGACCAACTATTTAAACTCTGGCTGGAAAGATCTTGGTAGCTTCTCGCATGTATTTTGCTATCTTGCATAATTAATTTCCTCTTTTCAAATCAGAATATACAAACTTACAGTCACTGGGAAAACAATTTGCATATGAAAATTTTTGAATGTATAGGAAAATTGCTTTTTTTTGTCTCCAAGGAGGAATGAAAGTAACTTTGTTGAATAAGACCCTTTCAGCACAAGCTATCTTTCCTGAGCCTGAAAAAGTCTAAGGACAAGCAGCATCTGTACCTTCATCAGCCTCCACATCTAGTCCTGATACTGCAAGAACATGGTACACAGTAGGTTACCTACCTTGTTTACAGTCACTGATTGGAACTGACTTTATAATGTTATTTTCTTTCAACTCTTTCAGTGCCAATCATGTCTTAAGTCCATCTACTAAAGCCAAACAAGTCTGAATTATCGTTAGGATCCCACATTCATATTCCTCGTAAAAAGACCTTTCATTCAAGTACCAGCATGCCTCTAGTTCCAGAGAAAATATCTCAGGTCAACAGATTTTCTCGGCGCACATTGAGCACATTGCACCCAATGCGCGCCAAGAAGAACTGTTGTCTCAGTCCAAAATTTGGCACTTATGGAGTTAATGAATGTAGATCAGAGAAATTACACCAGTAAGTGCTAGCTGTTTCAGTATTATTCCTTTCAATAATACCCCCTAGTTTTAGTTTTGTAGATCTTGTAACTTGGGTGTCTGCAACAGTCAGCATTTGCCATACAAATCAAAGCGAGTCCCTCTGGACAGTGCTGCTGTTTACTGTCAAAAGTCAACATTACTGTTCCAGCAATAAAAGAAAAATAATCCAGCTTTATATTATATGATTTCCACTGAATCAATTTTTATGTGACAAACTATGAAACTTATACTTACAAAGTGTCCTGCTCTCTTCCGAGGCCCTCAGCTGTTGCCTGAACATGTCCAGTTCTGCCTGCTCCTGTAACAACATCACCATGAGATTGTGTTTATTATGCTACCCTACATGGTCAATAAGGATCCTTGTCAGGCATATCTGTACCTATATCATTACCTACATGTATCTGCTTCCATGAATTTTCCATCATATTTATTTGTTACTTGCCACATAATACACTGATGAGTATATTGACAGACAGTGTCATATACCCAAGCTGAGCAATCAATTATGCTGTTATCTACTTCATTCAGGAGATGCTTCCCTTCCTGATGTGACACCAGTCAACAGCAACCTCAATCCTTCTCTGCAATGGTCCTCTCTTCTCCTTCCCTACTACTGAGTCACCCCTAACCCCTTACTTGCAACTGACTATGTACTTACATGTACATACATTTACAGGATTGATGTGCAGCTACATCTTACATCACAGACAAATTTACATTGCACGTGACAAGTCAGAGTACCCTGCCTGACATCTGATGGGCAGTTATATCTAACCTCACAGACAAATTTACATTGCGATTGGTACTCTCAAGTGCTACCATCCATTAAATACCTGTGGTCTGGGTACTCTCAGAGCTTGGAGATATCACATCTCAAAGGTCAGAGTACTTTCAGTGCTTCCAGGCATCACAGGTCAAAGGTCAGTGTACTTTCATTGCTTCTAGACTTCAAATGGCAACCATCAGAGTACTCTCAGTGCTCCCAGGCACCACTTCAAAGATTAGAGCACTTTCATTGCTCTCAGGCATCATACATCAAATGTCAGTGTACTCTCAATGTTCCCAGGCATCACATGTCAAAGGTAAGTATACTCTCAGTGCTCCCAGGCATCACTTGTCAAAGGTCTGGGTACTCTCAGTGGTCTCAGACATCAAAAGGCAACCATCAGAGTACACTTAATGCTCTCCAACATGACATAACAAAGATCTGAGTACTCTCAGTGCTCCCAGGCATCACAGGTCAAAGGTCAGCATACTTTCAATGCTCCTAGACTTCAAATGGCAACCATCAGAGTACTCTCAGTGTTCCCATGCATCACATCAATGTTCAGAGCACTTTCATCTCTCAGTGATCACATCAAAGGTCAGAGTACTCTCAGTGCTCCCAGGCATCACATGTCAAAGGTCACTGTACTCTCATGCTCTCATGCATCACATGTCAAAGGTCAGAGTACTCTCAGTACTCGCAGGCATCACATGTCAAAGGCCACTGTACTCTCAGTGCTCCCAGGCATCACATGTCAAAGGTCAGTGTACTTTCAGTGCACCCAGACATCACATGTCAAAGGTCAGTGTACTCTCACTGTTCCCAGGCATCATATGTCAAAGGTATGCTCCCAGCATGATGTCAAAGGTCTGGGTACTCTCAGTGCTCCAAGACATCACATGGAAACCATCAGAGTACACTTAATGCTCTCCAACCTGACACAACAAAGATCAGAGTACTCTCATTCCTCCCAAACATCAAATGTCAAAGGTCAGAGTACTCTTTGAGCTCCCCGATTTCACACATCAAAGGTCTGCATACTCTCAGTGCTCCCAGACTACCAAGTTACTTGTGACATGCGCCTTAACCATTTTCTATTTATCAGTATTTCATGTGGTTACAACTGCTGTAGATGTATCATTTTCATATAAATGGACATATAAATATAAATCTCATGCAAAATGCTTGCATGCACGGATGCTACAAAGACATCGCAATCATACTTGTTAAAATAAGGACAAGGATGAACAAGGAAGCGCATGCTTTCACATTTCTCATTGTGAAAAATGTCAGGAGTGTCAAACTGCTTTATTTGTTTAATTACTATTCTGATTTTGTGCATTTACATATCTTTTTTTCACCAAAGATCATATACATCCTACTTAAAAAATGCCTTCTTCTTGTTTAATTTTTATATATAATTTGTATATTAAGCTTTCAGGAAGGGAAAACACCACCATCCCAATACCGTGCAATGAATTTACTGTTGCACCTGGGTCTCCAAAGTAAAGATGCTGTAGCGGTGTGCAAGGAACTGTCCCGAACACAAACCCTCTACAGCCTGTTCTGAAGCAGAATAACATGGGTGAGGACCATAGCCGTCCATAACATACTACACCTCCCCAGCAACACATTTGTGCAGAAAGAACAACTAGAAGCCAATCAGTGATCGTAATCCACCCCGGCCAGGACAGAAGGACATCTCCTTTGAAACTTAGAAGCTTCATACACTATTCCACCATACCGACACTGGTCCAAACAGGTAAATAGTAATACAATTTTTAGCACCATATAGTTGACTAGAGGTGTTACGATGTAAAGTGTACTAAGGTATCAGCTGAAAGACACCTCTTCCAGTGTACTGGATGAAAACTGAAAAGAAAGAGAAGAAAGACAGATGCCCAGGTGATGTCAATACCCTTGGGGAGGTCAAGGTTACTTCTGTTTGACCTAATGACAAAGCTTTGGTGCAAATGCAATGATCAGAGATATCATGGCAAGGCCATTTTTCTTCAATGCAGCACTGTGACCTAAATATGTGACCCAGTTTTCACTAGGTGTCTCAGGCATCCTTAGGACCAACTGTCATAAATAATTGGTGCAGCTACAATGAGAAAATTAAGATTTGAAGATATCATGGTACCGCCACTTTTCTTCAATGCAGCACTGTGACCTAAATATGTGACCTAGTTTTCAATTTTTCAATAGGCTTCTGAGGCATCCTTTGGACCAACTCTCATAAATAATTGATAAAGCTACATTCATTTTTTTTGTTTATATTGCACAAGGAAAATACAATTCAGCAACACTCTCATGTAAAGTCATTAGGGGATGATAGTCCTGGATCTAAAGATGCAGGGGTATTATTAAAGAAGTCCGAAGGTAAAAAACAAAATGAATAATACCAACAGGATACCATCTAGTCTATAAATAAAAACAGAGACTGCACATATTAAAAAATGAAGGACTCCCTCCCTACCGGTTTCGACGCTGTCCGCGTCTTCCTCAGGGGAGGATCGGAGTCAAAATTTTATTATCAATATACACTATGAAGTACTGTTTAGGAGGAGTTATTATGCTTCCGTCTTAACCGGAAGTGACGTCACGGTCTGTGTTTTTTATGAATAAAAATTATACGTCTATATACCGAATGTTCATGACTTGGTGTTTTTTTGTTATATGAAAGATTCACATTTCTGTTTTTTAGAGAAGTATTGAAGTGTTCATAAATATAGATGAGATCTGCTTTTAAATATAAAGAGTCCGATGTATGGAAAGTATGTAAGAAAATATATTGTGAAAAATTCTTGAAGACGTCCACCTCTCGGAGTTTAGTAAATGGAGGATTCTGTCAGGTATGCTGGTAGGGGGTTGTAACTCAGACCTGGATTTTTATATCATGCCAAACAAACAATATAATTTATTTAATAGAGTGTAAGAAATGTCACATACATTACGTCGGCCAAACCTCAAAGACACTAAATATTCGCTTTCACGGACATCGTTTTGACATAAGAAATAAATTAGCCAAAAGTGTATCTACTCATTTCAATGACACGTGCAGCATTACAGACCTTTCCATATTTGGAATAGATCGCATCAGACGTAATGACAATGCATTACGTCACAATGTAGAAGCGGCATGGATCAATGAACTCAACACAATACAACCATTAGGCCTAAACAAACGGGAAGAAACGTACTAAAAAAGATGTGGACCTGCAACCTGTGTAACAACAACAAAAAATACAAGAATTGGAAGAATCTTAAGCAGCACATTATACGTCAGCACAAGAACCCAGCCAGACGATATAAGTGCCCAATGTGTGAAACCACGTTCACCAGAACAGACAATTTCAACAAACATGTCAAAAGAAAACACGAAGGCCTGATAATGAAGCCAATCATCACCGACGCTTTCAAATTGGACAAAATCAACACTGTACCAAAACGAAAGGTCATTAGCATAAAAAGAACGCCTATTGCCATATTCTGGACTCTACAGAATTGTGATACTACAAAATCCGGTATACCTATCAGAACTCTACCACTGAACGAGAGGGGACAACTTAAACTCCCCGTAATACGGATCCCACCCAAAGAAGAGGTAGAAGCGTATATCAACAAGCAAAAATGGATTACCGATATGGGACTAGAACTCAGTGACTCCGACACTGAAAGCAACGCGTCCACACCATGTACGAGTGAATACAATATCACACCTGAACAATTTCTGAAGGATCATAAAAACTTTATAATGAGCAACCGTAGTAAAAAACCCACAATCTATACCAATGATAACGTGCCTCCTGAACAATTTGTCCGTATCCATAACCGAGGTAAATCATCTTTTCTTCACCCACAGACGGAGAAGAAGCCAATGGAGACGAGCCAGGGCGATAAAAATCCAGGTCTGAGCTACAACCCCCTACCAGCATACCTGACAGAATCCTCCATTTACTAAACTCCGAGAGGTGGACGTCTTCAAGAATTTTTCACAATATATTTTCTTACATACTTTCCATACATCGGACTCTTTATATTTAAAAGCAGATCTCATCTATATTTATGAACACTTCAATACTTCTCTAAAAAACAGAAATGTGAATCTTTCATATAACAAAAAAACACCAAGTCATGAACATTCGGTATATAGACGTATAATTTTTATTCATAAAAAACACAGACCGTGACGTCACTTCCGGTTAAGACGGAAGCATAATAACTCCTCCTAAACAGTACTTCATAGTGTATATTGATAATAAAATTTTGACTCCGATCCTCCCCTGAGGAAGACGCGGACAGCGTCGAAACCGGTAGGGAGGGAGTCCTTCATTTTTTAATATGTGCAGTCTCTGTTTTTATTTATAGACTAGATGGTATCCTGTTGGTATTATTCATTTTGTTTTTTACCTTTGTTTATATTGCATTAATGCCATTTTTTTCTTTAATATAGTACTGTGACCTAAATATGTGACCTACTTTTTGATAGGCAACTGAATCACCTTAATGACCCCCTGTGATAAAAATTTGGTCTCTGTAAAGTGAGTATTATTTTAGATATGGCATTAACAAGGCATGGATGGACGGACAGATACGTAGATGATGACAATACCCCTTCTGCCTAAAAGGCAAAGGGGTAAAAATCATCACTGCCTGAGCATCCATATGTTTATCTTGGAGAGACCACTCTGATCAAAATACACCTATGTTGAACTCTTCAGGGACTGCGATTTTTTTTCAGCCTGAATTTTCCTAATGAAAAAGTAAATGAAATTAGATAAGGACTTTATTTCTGAATTTTGTTTGTATTTTTGTAATATACTGCCTAATATGAATATATCTTCAATGCTATTTGTTCTTTACAACCTGATGAATACACAATGAAACTATTGTGTTGTTGCTTCTTCTAATTTGACATATTAACCCCCCAAAAATCCAGAACAACACAATTGTGAGTCCATTGTAAAGTGTACAGTAGCACTTTAAGCCATACAGTTACTCTAAACCACATTTCAGATCGGTTAAATTACTTAAGTGTGCATCCCAATGGCTAGAGTCTCCATGCAAAGCCAGTCAGGTCAACCCTACTTTTATCTCAATATCCCAAAAGCTGTGAATTAGATCCTTGAATTTCCATCATTATTCTTTCTGTTAACCATTTGATATTCAATGATCTACAAAACAGCAATTCCAATGGCAGTGGTGTTTAATATTATTATTATTATTATTCAAATTAAAACAAAAATCTATCACATGCAATACATCAACTTATCTTGGAACTTCAAGACTTGATTCATAGAGGCAAGTTTAACTTCCATTGTTTTCTACACGGTTTTCATGTTTTTTACCTAAGGTCTGAAAATAAAGCCTTTACATGAGAGCCAACTGAAGTCCCAGTATCCCCCGTACATACAAGCAGTTTGCAGATAAAGACTGACCATCCTGTAGCCTGGTAGCATAACAACAAGAGAGATTTTGATTGTGTAAGAATTTTTTGTTTATGAATGACCATTTGTCTATGCATTTTCTCAGTCAACAGAAGAATGAAAACCTAAAAATCTGATATGGTTAAACCTTTATGTCAGGCCTGGCCTGTGGAGGAGTATAGAGTTAAAACTTGCTAGCATACAGACAAATGTGGTTGATCTTTTGCAGTTTATATTGGACTTTTGATACTCAACACGAGGTTGTACCATAGTACATAATTCCCAGAATTGCTACTTTCACATCAGGGTAGCCTATGTTCATTATTGCTGAAACAACACAGTATAAACCTGACAGTGAGGCCCATGACCAGTAGTGAGATTCAGCAAGAACAAATACTAGTCCAACATGCAAATAGCCACTCAGATTGTACTAGTCAAGACAGTTTTTCTGCAAGTCCTGGGCTGGCGTTAGTTTTGACCCCTGCACGGACTGCACTTTCGGCAATTTTATCCCAAGGCACCCACATGTCAAAACTACCCTGAAATGGTGGTATCCCGTTTGTTTTGATAAAGAATATAAATCCTAGTAAAAACATTTGTGCATCCAATCTACAACCAAAGACTCCACAATCCACGATAATTTTGGTGAGTCACTGATTTGAACATGTTAGGTGATTCCAAAAATGTTCAACATCTACACACGTAGTGGCTTTTTTCGACAAGGAACATTTTTACAATTCTCTACAGACCAAAAATTCTGTTTTTAATGCACTTAAATGTCTCTTCAATTATTCATTAATTTCTCTCTCTCCCTCCCTCACTCTCTCTATGTCTGTCTATGTCTATCTATCTATCTATCTATCTATCTATCTATCTATCTATCTATCTATCTATCTATCTATCTATCTATCTATCTATCTATCTATCTATCTATCTATCTATCTATCTATCTATCTATCTATCTATCTATCTATCTATCTATCTATCTATCTATCTATCTATCTATCTATCTATCTATCTATTTCTTTTATTATTATTATTATTATTATTATTATTATTATTATGGCTTTGACCAACTATGAGGGTTTATCAAATAACTGTCTCACTGTAAAGGATCCTACTTTTGATTACTGTAAATTGCTCTATTTCGCTGTATTTCTATTTTAGCTTAGTTTGCTGATGGCACAAAATCGTGAAAATTAAAGTATGATGACATAGTGTTTTAACATTGATTTGAAAGGAATTGTGTTCAAAATAGTGAAATGAAAAATTCAGTGAAAGGCCTGGAATGCACAAACCGTGAAAATTTATACACAGGAAAATAAGTTTATTTACAGTACTTAAAAACACATGATAGAAAATTTTAAATATTTAGAAAGCAAGTAATCAAATTCTGGAATTTTTGAGGGACATGTACATGTGTATCATCATGTTAAACATGCTGCCACAAAACTGAAAAACCTTAGACAATTGATTAATGTGCACATATATCCCAGCAAAAGAAAATCCCAGCTGAGCCATGTGTAGTACAATGACAGTATGGATATCAATGCCCACTTTACCTGATGCCAGGGACTCCACTGAAAACAAACCACTCTCACCCATTATACAACTTGACAGGGTTACATCTATTACAAGTGAAATAGAGTCTTAATGTGTATGCTAAATGAGTATACAGTTGCCCTCTTCTTATAAGGCCACCCCAAATGCAGCTAAATAGTGGCCTTATATAAAGAGGTGGCCTCTCTAGAGGGGGACCATATAATCGTCACCCTTTCTGCATAGAAATGAGAGACTTTTAAAGGGAAGGCCTCTGGTGAAAGGGGCCTAATAAGAGGGGTTCCACTGTATATTTAAAGCTGATTCTTCACCAGTCATGTGACACAGGCCTTAAATGCGATCACGGCATCACAAAACCCAAAGTTTCAGACATACATTTATTCAAGTTATATGCATCAAATTGGTGGCAATATGGAAAAGTTGGTAAGCAACATTTCTGCACTTGTTCCAAAAAAATGTAAGCTTTATTTTTACATTGCAACTGTGTATTAAAATGATTTTCTCCACTGCAAAAGTTTGAGCACACCAACACCATCCTCATGTCCATAAATGTATAAACTTGAACAGCTAATTTGCATAAATATGCCAATTTTATCAAGTATGAAGATGTTTGTTTAATCATTCACGGATGGGTCATTCTGAGAACCGTTCATCACCCTGGCAATCCTTAATCTGCTGCAATTTCATTTTATCTTGCAGATCAGTCCACCCCTTTACATTTTTATACTCCTTTGAGAAACCTGTTTGGACCATTAAAGCTGGTTCTTGAGTGTGAAACTTGTAACATTCATGCAAAGTACATACATGTATTGCCAAACAAAAGCCCTCCACGTAACTTTCATATGCATTTTGGGTAATTAGTGGTTCAGAATACATGTACATGTATTTATTTTTCCCCCCACATACCAATGTAAGTCTGCAAATGCATATCAACACAGATGTTGATTAATCATGCATTTACTATAAAATCTAGCTTGTAGACCCAGCAGATCTCACCTTTTCACCACCAGGTGGGACAGTACCAGACACGGGGGCAGCCTGACCTCCATGCTGGAACTTCTCTACCTCCTTCTTCAGTTCTGTAGCATACCAGCGTTCCTCCTGTTGCAAACATATTCCTTGTATTTACATATCCTGATCCTTTCATATAAGAGGGCTGTGGGAGCAGACCGTCCTCAGCTGACATTGACATTCAACCCACAATAGATCCCATTCTAGTCTAGAGTGAACAAATTAAGAACGAGGAGTGTTCCTGTGTGATATTAAAGCAACTGGATGAGCAGTTTCAGAGAAGAAGATTTGTTATTATTTGCTCCCCCCCCCCCCAAAAAAAAAAAAAAAAAAAAAATTATTGGACCGTGACCATTTGAACAAACTTGGTAGAGACCCCCCAAAGGTACATCCCCACCAAATGAATATGGCCGAAGATTTTGGAGAAATAAAAAATGTGAATTGTGAACAGATGGATGATGGACAGATGGACGACTCAGCCTCCCAAAAGCTCAGCCTGACAGGCAAGTCAGCTGAGCTGGAGATAGAAAAACAATTGCAGGGTCACCTGTTGAAGGAGTGAAGGTCTAGGGGTACCCAGAAGTGTCCCCATGCAATTTCAAAGACATTGGCCAAGTGGTTTCGGAGAAGATGATTTTTTAAAAGTTTTTCCCAAAAAAGGAGGCTTTGGAGAAATTGAATATGTGAACAGTGGATGGACAACGGACGAAAGACAGACCATCCTATAATCTCAGCTGACTGACAAGTCTGCTGAGCTAAAAATGACTTCCTGAAATGTATTTCCTCTGTGAAAAAGCAGACCAAGGTCATCCATATTATGCAACATCTAACTTTTACATATGATACACATCTGTGTTACATTTGGTATCGTCAGCCATAAAATCACCGCATGTTTTCATCTTTTTGCTTATTGACAATCTTTCTTTTGACCTTTGCATCCTACGTGCATCCATATCTCAGTCTTTCTGGTCACTGTTGGGTTTGAGCAAGATACATATGCTGTGTATTTTGCACTTTGGCCATATGAACAATATATGGAGATCACAACCAATTTTGCAGAGTTTACTATCTTATTCAATGACTTTACACAATAAGAGTAATTGTAAGGCTTGTTACCCTGACCAGGACACAACCTAAATATGTGATTACTCAGATAAAATTAACACAGAACCAATTAAAACTTAAAGTTTAAAATGAACTTGCCAAAATGGCCCATTGTAACATTCATTTTAGGCCAAATAACAATACTATAGGTAGTGCCACAAATATCAAACTCAGCCTACATTTTCATACATTTTTTCATTTTTTCTCTTTTTTTTTCAAATGTTCAGATCAATCAAAAAAAAAATACCATGGATATGTATGAAATGGTGCAGTTGCAATAAAGGTCATTCATTCGCATACTCTTGGTAAGTCCAGGAAGTTATATGGGACTAACATGATAAATGCTGCCTGTATTGCATTCACAAGCAAAAGTTTACAGACAGATGGAAGGACAGAGTGACAGTCAATGACAGATGGACAGACATGAGTAACCAAATAAGCTTTGCAACCTATAGTCAGCAGAGCTAAAAACCAGCCCCTCAAGCAGGAAGTTTGAAAGAATATCTTTGTGTTGGCTTCCCCATGCCTTTATAGTAATAGTCAATCACAGTGACTATGAACTGTGGTATGGCTCATTTACAAAGTCAGTCCTACAAGGGTGGATATCTTTAGCCAGGTGACAAGTAAGGTACATGTAGTTCACTTTCACAAGAACAGAGCATACCCTAAATGCCTTACAAATCCATGAATGACACTAATCACATGACCTCTCAGTTAGCATCCCCTACCAATGGGAGCCTCAAATTTCAGAGGCCTCAAAATTGGTTAAAATGACAGCATTTTGTGACAAAATTGTCTGTTTTCTTTGTTTTCATCCTCTTTTTATAAGGTCTGCAGTCACAAAGTTTTGGGGGTTGACACCTATGAGTTACCTCCCAGCAACCCACACAATATCCCTGAACTCTTTCAGAGCCACATCTTGGACCGAGTCAACAGCTTTCCTCAGCCCACTTTGGATGCAATGTGTCCAAAGAAGACTGACGAAAGCTGTTGACCTGGACCATTATGTTCTATGTAACTACGGAAATGCTGATATTTCAACGAAAGGCCTTTTGACATGAATCTTGGGGCCTTATTATAATTCACAGCAGCTGCCTGAAAACTTGTGTCATTAAGTAAACATATTAGATGGTTATCATTATAATGGAATTTTACTGTATTGCCAATAAAAATAAAACTTCATTTTTTTTTAAAATGTGTTACCAATTTTGTTTTTATCACATATTTTTTCCATCACTCAAAAGTGAAATGCTGAAGGAAACTTCACCTGGCTTGCCTGGATGACTTACCTTCAAAGAAGTCTTCAAGTCATCAATCTCCTGACGCATGGCCAGCACATCTCCATCCCTGCTTGGAAATACAACAACAAATTTAATAAGCATCACTTTAAACTATGACATGTCTCTTGATTACAAAGTTACATGCAATATAAACATGTATTACAGATCAAATAAAAATATATTGAGCTCATCCCCACATGAAACTTAGTATGTGCATTTATTGCCACAGTAGTGTACAATAAAAAAAAAAGAAAATCGGGATTAAACTACGTTTACCACAGCAGTACAAATACACACTTTTCTGCCAGCCCCAGCAATAGGGCATCAGATGCATGCAATTAACCTGGTATAACAGTTCCATTCTGTAGTACTGGCTGACCCAGGACCAGTATGTTCACTTTCCAAATATGCAAAGTAAATATTTCAAACATAAGTTTGAGATTTTGAGTTATGCGGAAAAGAAAGAGAAATTCGGCATTAACTGCAATTGCACATGTGCACACATGTGCCAGCACGGTCAATGTAATCGTTACCCTCAATATACAAATGGAAGATTTTTTAAATCCCTGCAAGTGCATGATGACACCCAGTTGGGTTTGAAATGCACTGAACAGTTCTCTGATGCCTCTTGTAGATACTTGCACTGTATCTAGTTTGTACGACAAACCAGCTATAGTAGTTTTGCTTCTTTTGTCTTCAGATACATTTGTTAATATTTTGCCTGAAGGTGTAAAATAGGAGGATTTATTCACTATTGGAGAGGTAAAAACCAAAAATTTTATTCCATCCTAGTCACGCAACTGAAACATTGTTACAACTTAGTTGTGACATGCCAGCAACAATGACATACAGTGCATTAACATGTACACAAAATTAAATGTGCGTAGCGGTGTTCCATTATACATCAGATGTCACCTGATATGACTATGGAAAGCGTAACCAGAGATAGCACATTCCACCAGTGTTAAAAGTTGGCTGACAGGGCATAATTTTTGCAGTAAAAACCCAGTTAAACATAAGAATAAATAGAATCTCACATGATAGGCGACAAATATGGTGTTTCCTTTCATGAGACAGCACATTTGTCTGGGACCTTCACAAGTGACCAGTTATTGTTATGGACAAACGTGCTCTTCGTGAAAGGAAAACACTATTTCACTACATCCATGCGGGATCCTGTATGTACGCCGCAATGAAAAAGTGACAAATACACATAGAGTGAAACCTGGCTTTGAGGACCACCCTTGTGGATGACAAAACTGTGGTCTCTGAAGACAGGCGGTCTCTAATAAGCATAAATATCATGAAAAGTACCAAGTGAAAATCTTGATAAGGTGGTCCTAAAAGCAGTCTCTCATTGAAGTGGTCCCCTAATACAGGAACCACTGTATATATCAAAATAAAAGTTCCTTTCAACAGATGTAAAGCATGAAATGCCATAGTACCATATCACTGAGCAACAAAGAAGACATTGGTAACACGCCTGTTAGTAATACAAGTATGGCTTACCTGTTTGCCGATGTGCTCTCCCCAGACTCATGGACACTTTGGTAATGGGCCTGCAGCTCCTCGGGGCCTGGCAGTGCTGCCTTACACATTGGACACAGAAAACCCTGTAAACATCCACATGACCTGTCATCTCTGTCTCCACGCTCAACATGATGCTTCTCAACTTAAGCTGCAATCTTAAACTGACACTATTTTTACATACATAAATTTGACTTTCATTACTTTGTCCCTCCAAAGACAGACCCCCCCCCAAAAAAAAACAAACAAAAAAACAAAACCAAAAACAAAAACAACTGAGTAACATTTCAAACAAAATTAGCTGGTGATGGTAATGATCTAGGTGGTAGTAACTACGGAAAAGACTCGTAAGAGAATGATATTGCACCCCATAACTCAGGCCCACAATGTTCCTGTCATCTCATACACACGCCCCAACTGTCGGACAGTCCATTTAAAACTTGTAAACTCTTAAATAACACTTCAGATTACAATAAAACACACATTAACAGTATTTATCAAATGAACATCACAGGGTTCGAGCGAGTCACTTTTTTACACGATGAAAAATGTTGCCTAACGGCTTAAGGATATGGTGCATGTCAGAAAAATCACCCAAAATCATAATAATCAGTGCTGTTTACGACCTTGAAGTTAGTATGTACAGTGACATTGGGTCAAGGTGCATGTTGTCAGTCTCATGCTGCAATGCAAATTTGGTTCTAAGATGTGTTTTAGTTTCTTTGTCAAAGCTATAGGCTGCCTGCATATTATGCTTACACTTTTACACATACAATCACAAAACAGAATCTGGTTCCTTGCTGACTTCCTACATACTTGGTTTGGCTTAACCCTTTCCCCCTTAAACCGGCCAAAACGGGTTGGTGATCAAATGTCATCTGCTTCAGTGTTTTCAACTGATTTCAAGAGCAATGAAAAACAATTTGACTGAGAATTGAAGATGAGACTTGTCAAGACAACATGACCCAGGTCAACAGCTTTCCTTGGCATGGGTTGGGCACTTAGTGCCCAACCCATGCCAAGGAAAGCTGTTGACTCAGTCTTAATTCAAGGGGGAAAGGGTTAAACCAAGGAGCCTGGAGAGGAGGAAGGAAACTTCATTCACCACAATATTATTGTTGGGCCCCTATTCATTCCCTTTGTGTTGGTCCATTCACTTGAATAATATATACAATTTTGTGGCCAGACATGGTGGCCTATCAGTTTTGCACAGTGCTGATTCTTTTTCCCTGATCCATAGTATATATAGGTATACAGTGGTACCTGCTCTAAAGACCACCTCTTGTGAATTCTGAAAGACCACATTGGTTTTTAAGACTGCCATTTCAAGACACTGGCCTTTAATTTCTTTGCTAGCATACCAGCAGTGAAAGACCACCTGTCATATGTGACCAGTTTTGTCTGGCATTAAGGGTGGTCTTAAATAGCAGGTGCCACTGTATATGTATTAAATTCCATCCCGCTAGTGATGTTTTTAAGTAATATTCCCATGGTCTTGTAAATTTGTCCTACTTTTATTGTGCAAGATGCATGTAATTATTTTGTTACTTTTTCAGCCAACAGACCCCTTAATATTACATGCCAGGAGGAAGGATATGCTCATACCAAACTATAATTATAACCAATTTGAGGTCCATTGAGTGAAAAGTGAACCTGTTGCAACTTTATTTCACATCCCTATACTTTAGTGTACAGACATTCTTCCCGTCAAAGTCACTCCTGTGTGATGATCAGAATGCTCCAAGGCAATGTTTGTAAACATTGTAGCTTGGGGAATTGTTGACATGTTTAATATAAACATCAAGTGTACAAAAGACAAAATTACTTTTTTTACAAACAGTCATGACGAATTTGATATGCTTGAAACATTGACTGGGCTCAAACTTGGGATTTGCGGGAAAATCCAGGGTTGGGTATAATCTTAGATGTACCCCTAAGTGTTTGTTTGTGCTAATTTATCTGATATGGCGAATAATAAGCCCTGGGTGTACTTTCTGGTACTCTGATTTTATCTTGAAGAAAAACTAGTTTCCTTTGTTGTCACTATGGGAAGGACTTTTTTAATCAATCAGTGTTTACAATTACTATTAATATGAGATAACAGATTTACAAAAGGAATCTTTGCTTGCAGTTAGCTGTTTTCAGCATGATAGAAAGCACAAAATAGATAATCCCTGCACAAAACAAAAGTTTTTCCTCCTTGTCTACCAGCTCCTCGTTTACACTTAAACACAAAAGGTTTTATGACAGGTTGGCTTGACCCTACAGAAACTTAGCTGCCCTAATTGTTTGAATTTGAGAATAAAATTTTCAATCAGTAATCTTTTCAGTTTTGACTTTGACAAAAGAACACTAGATTTGAGCTGATCTGCTAAAAACTGAGCACTTAATATACTTTAGAAAAAATACGAATCTTCACCAAGTAAACATATATTTTAAGCCAATGTATAAGGAAAACTACCAATTAGGGAAATAACTTTGAAACACTGTCATGAATTTAGTTTACAGGTTGACCAAGCCTATCAGTGACCATCCCCTTTTCCCAAATCTTGACAAATCATTTTAAATAAACCTGCCCTAGTACTGTCACACAATAAATTTCATCATCGTCATAAAAAAAAAAAAATGATGACAGTAAAGATTATGGGTATTCCCATCCACAATTCTGATTCTCATCTTTCACCCATTTTTACTGCATGTGTGTTCCTCCATATATATACAAGTGTGCATGTCGTCTTTTTGTAACAACTAATTGCGCTGCTGATAAGGGGATGAAAGATAGATGTTTTTCTTGTCCCTGTATGTACCCATGTGAAATTTGTCAATACATAAGTTAAATCATACACATTGTGCAATTTAATTTTTTTTCGCCAAATTTCATGAAAGGCCCAACCACCTGGGGACATTATCTTTGCCTCTTTTGATTTTGCTTATGCAAAACTGTGATGATCTGCTGATTTTTACATACATATATTTTCACTCTGAAGAATATGTGTTTGAATCGTGATGGACATGAAGGAGGACCTTGCACAAAACATAATGGGGATACACCAGTAATGACCATACATAGTATAAACAAAGCTTAACCCTTTCTCTGCTGCGGGTGAGAAAGCTTGCTCAAAGATATTTCCTTTTCCTATGCTGCAGGCGAGTTTATCCGCCCAATGTCGCAGAGCTGAAGAGAAACTTTCAATAGGTGTAATTACCGAGATATGGCAACATGGCACATTCTCCTGCAGATGTACAACATATTAAATGATCTCCACAATATAGCACCAAAAATATGTAAATATTGCGAAATCTTGACAAAAAAACCCAAACAACACACACAGATTTTATTCAGTACAGACCATCAAAAGACTGAATGACAATGCATACCGGTGCATGATTTTCCCATTTTAACATCGATTGCATGCAGTTTGCTCCTTGTATTTCTTTCAGTGATTAGCCACCAAAATTCTGAATGTTTTCAAATATCTGCCTTCGATGTGTCACTAAATTTCGATATTTATGTGACATGAAAACATAAAAGTACAGTTGGTTTGAATGATCAATTTCACCACGCTTGTTTGTTGAACATGTGCACTGCACATGCTTGACCAAGTGCCCAGACTTGGCAAACTTATTTGCATGACCTGTGAGCCAATCAGTCCCCTGAAGCAGGGTGAGAATCTTGCTGCCTTCTATTCTTAGATTTGTACTTGGGAGATACTGCTGTTTTGTGGATTTTTATTAACAAATGTACCGAAAACAATTGATTAAATGTTTATTTTGAAGTGTATATGAATAAAATCATCATATTTACGCAACAAAATTGTTTCCGCAGCAAAAACTATGCCGTTTGATTGACCGGAAATGAGCATATGATATCTTTGTTTACAGAAATAAATGTCCATGTGGATGCCCTGAAGATCGTGTTTACGCAGCAATCCCAAGATTAAATTCAGCATGATAGACAATTAACAAAAAAATAGATAAATAGCAGAGGAAGGGTTAAGCATGCTTTTAAATTAAATGACTTATTCTGCATGCCCTTACATAGATATGGCTAAGCAAGCTAATTGAAGGAGAGATAGATATGCAATTGTAAAATAAATAAAACAGACATCATACTGCGACATTGCACATAACATACTTTCAGGCTTTGCATCTTTAGTCTCAACTGAATATTCTGTTCAGCCCTCCCAATTATTCAAATGTCCTAAGATAGAGGAGGGCCAACCGTTACGTTGTCGCTCCTTGACCTCCACCCACCGTGGCTTCCTCGTGTGCAGGCTGCTGCTGCCCCCTAGTGGGCTCGCCATGTGCAGTGTCAAAGTGGGCTTGGAGAGATTCAGCACTGGGTAGTGCCTTCATGCAGAGTGGACACAGGAAACCCTAGCAAACCAGACAGCACATGGCTCTCAACACACTGTGCCATTCAGCAATGCACCAAGCAGAGTAGGGATGGTCTGATATTGTTTTTTAGTTCAATTTCATGCTTATCTTGATAGCACCCATTTTCAGCTTCATTTGTTATCTTTGGGAGATGGAAGGAAGCTACCATGCAGCACATGTTAGCTTATGTCTCAATCAGGCTTTTAAAAGTAACTTACTAATTTAAATTGAATACTGTACATCAATTTGAAAACTTGGTGTTTGTCAAAGAAAATGGGACGAGACGGAATTGTTCAGTTCTAAAAGACAATTCTGCTCAAGAAACTTATTTTCAACTCAAAATCAGACCATCCACAGCAATATCACAGCACTGGGAACAATTGGATAAAATAAAGCACAACATTGGAGTAAGCAGGTCTGTGTTGCCACTCTGGGTCACCTCCTTAACACTACCCCCCCCCCCCCTCCCCCCGACCTGGACCAGATCTGGTGGTCAAATGTTGTCTGCTTCAGCATTTTTGACTAATTTCAAAAGTAACAGAAAACAATACAAATTAGAATTGTATGCAAGACGCATCAAGACAACATGCCCCAGGTCAACAGCTTTCCATGTTGTGGATTGAGTAGTCACTGCCTGACCCACGTTAAGGAAAGTCGTTGACTCATTAATTCAGGAGGGAAAGGGTTTTAGCCAAACCTTGACACGCCTGTTACATTGTGGACTCATGTTGTCCACTGTGTCTAGTATGATGCCATATAATCACTAAGCAAAGCAAAAACAAAAACAAAAACAAAAACAAAAACAAAACAAGATATGTTTGTAAAACAAAGATGCCCCCCGCCCTCATTACCCTTGCCCTCGCTACCCTATTGATAGTGGTAGATGGGGCACTTGTGACCTTACAAAATTAGTGAAGGTTGATCATACATCAATGCAACATATCTTTAAACTTTAACCTAGCCCTTAAAAAACGACTAAAAACCTGGACAGTATAAAAGTTATAGCCGAAAATTAGTCATCATTTAGAAACCATATTCAGCAAAGTGGCTTTATGACCTTGGAAATTAGGGCAAGGTCACTGATTTTCACTTGACCTTCTTCAGTTGTTGTGCAAAAACCACAGGAAGTCTACTGTCTGTATGTGACCCTCAAAACTGGGTCAAGGTCACCCATCTACAAACTCAAACTAGCCCTTATAGGCAACCATAAAGCTGTGCAATATAAAAGTGGTACCTCTAAAATGCAAATTATCATGCAGAATTCAACCAAATGGCTCTGTAACCTTTGAAATTAGGTCAAGGTCACCCATCTTCAAACTTGACCTAGCCCCGAATACGGACAATTATCCAGTGCAATATAAAAGTCCTAGTTAAAAAAACCTCTTCAGTTATCATGTGGAAACCAAAGTTAACTCAGGTACCAACGTGACCATGGAAATTAAATCAAGGTCACCAAACTTTAAACTTCTTCTAGCCCTTAGCAAGAACTATTGACCTGTATAGTATCCCAGTCCTAACTTAAAAACTTCTTGAGTTATTGTGCAGAAACCACAGAAATTCTACCACCTCTTTGTGACCCTGAAAACTGGGTCAAGGTCACCCATCTTCAAACTCAACCTAACCCTTACAGAGAACCATAAAGCTGTGCAATATAAAAGTTCTAGCTCAAAGGTATAAGTTATCATGCAGAAAGCATGAAACCATATTCAGTAAAGTGGCTCTGTGACCTTTAAAATGAGGTCAAGGTCACCGATCTTCAAACTTCGCCTAGCCCCAAATGTGGACTATAATCCTGTGCAATATAAATGTCTTAGCTTAAAAACCTCTTCAGTTATTGTGCGGAAACCAAAGTTGACTCAGGTACCACTGTGACCTTGGAAATTAGGTCAAGGTCACCCATCTTCAAAGTTTGCCTAGCTTTTGACTAGAATAATACACCTGTATAGTATCAAAGTCCTAGCTAAAAAACTTTTTGAGTTATTGTGCGGAAACCATCAGTCTACCGACCGACCAACCGACATGTGCAACGCTATATGCCCCACCTTCTTCGAAGGGGGGCATGAAAATAGCACTGGAAGCCTTCCTTCAGGTCACCATTAAGTGTGCTGCATAAAGTATTCAGAAGACAACTTTGGAATGGTTTCAGTCAAATTTCAGCCTCTATCAGAGCTCTTGTGGACTCACTTTCTGATGAGGATATGGTTCTCAGTATTTAAACAGAAGCCAAGTCATGCCTCCTATTACCTGAAGAGGAAGCTCCAACTATCCTCCACTCCATTCAAGCAGGGAAAGCAAGAGGCCCATGGGCCTAATGCCCTGCTGACAAATAATTTGATGACCATCACCAAAAATCATTTCTCGAAATGCATACACCAGACAGGCATGAGTGATGACATAAGCTTTGTTACTTGTGGTCAGCAGAGCTTATAACATGGAGCTGAAACTACTTAGGAGGCTAGCGAAACTTTGAACTTAACTCTTTCAGTGCCAATCACGTCTAAAGTTGATCTACTAAAGTGAAGCTAGTCTGAATTATCATTCTGATCTCAGATTCGCATTCCTCCTAAAAAAGACCCTTCATTCTAAGTACCAGCCTCCCTCTGGGTCCAGAGAAAATATCCCAGGTCAACAGCTTTTGTCCACGCGCATTGGGCTCAATGTGCCCAATGCAGGCTGACAAAAGCTGTTGATTCAGTCCAAAATTTGGTACTTAAAGAGTTAAGATCATGCATACATGTATAATATTCCCTCCTCATAGGTTATTCAGAGTGACCGCATCAGGACACTGGACCTATAGGACTACATGTATCATTATCATCATGTAACATATACATATACTCATATGCTGGGGCAAGATCCACTAGTCTACATAATCAATAGATGTACATCTCAATCTCCTTCCTGTCCAGTCACCCACACACTCAAAACACACACATACACTTACCCTCCCCCCCCCCGAGAAAAAAGCAACAACAACAACAAAACATGGTACAAGGTGTCAAAATGCATCAGTTTATGCAAATAATTACTCTACTTTGCTGATGAAATAATGCAACTTTTTATACATGTTAAAGTCAAGGTAAAACAAAATGAAATGAAATATTGATAGTAGTCGGTGGAGCATGCTGAAATGTACATAATCAGAATCGAGGCCTGTTAGAAAATCAGAGCACAGCTGTAGTACACTTATACTGGGAACAATATAGCTCACACAATCAAAATTACGGTAAAATGTAGAATACATGCACAAAGATTGTCTCACTTTGTTTTGGACAAAAAATTATAGGGGAACAGGGCAGTGCAGTAATAAGGGAACGTATATGTCAGACTTCATTATTTGGGTTTTATACTACATATGTTGTACATTTACTTCTATGTTTATATTTACTTTTCACGGTCCAGTTTTTGGGTCGAGTTCTTTTCTCAGGCACCATACAGTTGATGAGACCTGTTTTATTCACATGGTGCTTTTACAACTGTGTATTTATATTTTCACTACATCATGTGAACTTATTGGTGTGTTATAGTACAGAAACAGCACAAAGAGGTATTCTATTTTCATGATCTGAAAATACATCTCTGTGCTAAACTCATGGCACAGTCATAGACCTTAACAGAGAGGGTAAGTTTTTTTTTCTGTACATTGGAATGGCATACTGGGCATCGTACTTGCTTATTGGAAGCTTCCTTATTTTCTGTACTTCTTATCAGCACCTATTTCTAGATTTTCCTAATTTTCATACCTTGTACTGGGGTAAAATTATTACCTATACCAGAATACTGTGACCATTCTGACCCCTTCTTAATAGAAAACTAAGCAAGACCAGTGGTGGGGAAAGTCCACAGGAGAGAGCTCCCGACCGGTTTTGTTCTGATGTGAACTCATCAAGGGACATTTAAAAACTCTGTTATGTCTCTTGCTTATATAGCAAGCTGTAATATTGCTCCAGGACATAAGACAATGTCATAACAATTGTGTCTAGGTGTCAAAATGATCCACTGGTCTAACTGCCATGCTGGCAAATTAGTATGACGTACAGCAGTTTGACACATCAAGAAAGATCTCACGTACCCACTCAGGGTGACTTTCATGTAATAATGATTGTTCTCTCTGGATCAATCTATAAACATTGATGTCTGCTATTCTGGCAAATACAGAGGTTTTGTATCATATATAGCTGTAGTATCACATTCTTAAAGGGGCTCAGCAAAGTTGTACCTACGGCCTCCACCAGAAGGTGTCACCTGAAGCATGACACCAGTCCAGGGCAACACAATGGAACAGGGGCACTACACACACCGGTCATGTCTCCTCCATATGGCAGGAGTTTCCCACTTTTCTGCTTTACTTTCTGCACTTTTCATGTAAAATCTGGTCTGTTTTGGACAAATATTGCCATTTAAATCTATTCCTTTCTTTAGTCATTCCTAATTATAAATATAAAACCTCCCTGATTGAAACAAAGATCTCGCTTTCCTTGTCACAAGATCTTGACATGTAAGCTTGCACACTGGGTAGGAAATCATGAAACGTTTTATGATGTCCATAAGTACTTCTTGCCCTGTCTGATCATATCCAGTATAGTTAAATAATATTTCTTTGGTATGATTACAGGATGCTTGGTTTCCACTGGCAAGAAGGATCTACTAAGATGCACTCCCACATGTAATAGTCCATTGCTTAAGAAAGGGTCCACCTTGCAGATTGGACTAGCAAGTCTCACTGTGTGTCTACCTGTTGAATCACTGTTTTCTTGTAGGATCCTTGATTTCCTCAGGAAACCTCTGTTGTTGAGATATATCTTACAAGAAATAATTCAGCTTCATCAAGATCCTTGACAATAAGATATGATTATCTTTTCTTCTGTGTTTCTTTCTTTGTTGGTTCTTTGCCACATTTGTTTTTGATTGCATTTTGACTGACTTTTCCTGTGTTTGAAGTCAACTCTTTGCGTTTCTTACTCTTGTCATGTAGCAGCTTTTGAAGTTTCAGGTACCATGTTGTTAACCTTTTCAGTTTTTCCCAACTTGAAAGTAGTTCAACAGTTTGTCCATTGTGTTCTGGGAGTCATCTATCTTAACTGCCACTTGTTTTACTTCTGGATCATCCATAGGAATATTCTCATGCTTTGAGGAGTCAGTTGGCCATGTGGACTGATGCTGCCATAAAAAATCAGGTCCATTGATCCATGTTTTAGCCTTGAGAAAGCTGTCAACATTCAAAATTCTTGAACTGTCATCAGCTGGCTCCAATGCAGAGGTTACATAATCCAAGGATGACACATCTGATCCATCACGGATCACTGCCAAGTGATTGACCAATAAGTGTGGAACCTTGCTGTGTCATTTCATATGTAATTCAATACTGAAGTATATCAGTTTAGTGCTGCACACTATTTTAATTTCCAGTTTATTTTCAATTGTTCTATTTACATGCACTGCTACAGTGGCTGCCATCAGCTCCACACCCGGGACATTTATTTGTTTCAATGGAGCAACTCGTGCCTTTAAGAGAAAAGCAAATGCACATCAGCTGCTTTATTGGTCAGAAACAAGTAATGCGCTGTGTGATATCCCGATTCTCTTGCATCAGAAAATGGTGTATTTGGGCACTGACTATCTCTCTGGAGTCTGATGGCTTCAGGCATCTTTTCACTTTGAAGCTTGCTATCTTTGGAAGATCTGCTAGCCAGGTCTCCCACTGTGCCTTGTGGCTTTCTGGAATATCTTTATCCCGCAGCGGTAAATTTAGCCTACATTGATCCTGTAGTAACTGTATGGGTTTCAGAAGGAATGGTCCTAAAAATCCCATGGGGGCATAAATCGAGCAGATTGTTGACATTGTCCCTCTTCTGGTGTCTGATTTCTCTTTGACACAGATTCTTAACTGGAACTTGTCAAATTCCAAATTCCATTCCACACCAAGGGCCCTTTCAACATGTGCACTGTCACAACTTTGCTGATTCAGCGTTTAAATCTTTTGACTCTGTGGCAAGCTCTTCCTCAGGGGCACATTGTAGGACAACAGAGTTAATACAGGCCTATTTATCAAGATAGAATCTGCCCTTTGCTATAGCTTTCTTCAGACTTTAGTTCAGTGGCCTCTTGTGTCAATAGATTTTAGGCAGTGATCCACACAGAAATTATTTCTAATGGTATTTGCTACTTCTTTGCCAAATCCTTCTTCAGTGTCATCTGCCATCTTGTTCAGAGCAAACTTTGCACAGCAGGGCGATTAAAGTAGCTCCAAATAAGTGGACAGTCATTCTGTGCTCCTGTAATGGCCTGGATAAATCCACATCAAGCTACCAGAGAAATCTCAACATGTGGCGCCGGTGTTTTTGAACTTTGACCTGGTAAAACATACTTGGAAGTCGGTCATAAAGGCAACAGGTTCTTAACTAGATCTCAACATGACACCTAGAAAACTGCTGGTCAAATCTGGTCCTTGTAAAAGGGTGTCACTGACACAGATCAAGTCCTTGATACTTTGCGCACAGTTGAAGACGACAGGTATCTTTTGCTTCTTTGGATGGTATACGCCCTGAACAGGTACATACTAAATCTTCCCATTTTTACAGTCTTCTGACACTTCTTCAGCATACCCTTGAAAACGAAAACTTTTCATAAAAGACTTTTCATCTTCATGGAACTTTACATCCTTCTCGAATCTTTTCTTAAGACCAGCTATATACTGCAATGCCTTTTCATCTCTAAATGGCAAATTCACTTGGTAATGACTATCAATCATTTCTATTGAGTCTGTAACTTTCTGCATGCATGCAATGTCTTATCTTGATTTCTGTGGCTCATCCTCAATGACTCTTTCACTAAAGTCCATGTCGTAATATTAGCCACTTGTGCCAAGTCTGTGTCCACACTAAAATAATTCAAGCTCATTTTGCTAGGAGATCTTTATATAGGACCATTCACCATGTAGCCTAGTCTGGTTTTCACTGTGTAAGGTCCTCCATTTTCACTGTTGACAACTTGCCAAGGCTCCAAGGCTTTGGGCACATCTTTCCAGCAAGCATTTAAATTAAATCAAATCTCAGCATTGATTTGTAGCAGTGGTATTTGTCTCAAGTGGGGCCATTTATCTACTTTTTTCTTGTTTTGGAATGTCCTCTTTACTCAGAGGCAACTTGCTCTGAGTGTACATCATCCTTACTTCTATTATATTTTTGTCTTCTAAGTCGCCTACTTCCCGTTCATGTACAGTGGTAGTGGTTACAGATCCACTTTGAGTCATGGTGTTCAGCATTATCCGTGTCGTTTTCCCATGTAGGTCCAGTCTCTTGACAAGACTATCTGTGCATGTTTCCCGGGACCGATGGTGCCATTAGCCAAATACTAACATTTCAGTCATTTGGCTAAAGTAATTTGCAAATGGCTAATTTATTTCAACATGAATTATACAAGAGTTAGGTTGAATTCTTCAGTGATTACTATTTGATTTCCCGATTTGGCTATAAATTCTGAAGGCCTTGATCTGTCCCTGTGCTTTCATTATCTAGACAGTGTATGTATACTGATTGTTGCATTTTGTCTTAACCCTGACTGGCACGATAGGTAGGGCATTCCTTATATTAGTTACATAAAGTCACCTCTCAACCACCATTTGCCAAGACCTCTGTGTTTGGGTCAATCACCCAAGAAATCAAGTTGAGCTCACTCACTTGATTCCAGAAAACTTGACCGTCCTATGGCGCCATCTGTTGGTTCCTTTGCCAAAGGGACCATCAGGTTTTCAAGAATGGTGCTCATATTTTCCACATGCCTTCCATCTGCCTTATTTCCATTCTCCATGTTACTTGGCTTGTCAATGTGTAAGACTGTTGGGTGCTGCTATTGACATACTTGGCATACCAGCATTGGTCTATTTTAATTCTTGCTCTGATGTTTTCTGTATATAGGCATTTGAAACACAGTCCTTTGTCCCTCAAAAATGTTACCTCACAGCATGTGGTTTTGCTCTTAGTTTTTCACAGAGCTCCCTTGTGTGCTTTTCGTCACAAAACAAACATGGTGATTTAAAGCATCTGTAATCTTTGCTGCTTTTTGCTCAGTTGTGTTACCATGTGAACCCTCCTCTTTTCCTGCTTCTTTCTCTACAACAGTGCTAAAGTGTGTTCTCAGTCTTGGCTTTCTTCCGTGCTTTTGTTTGCCCCATTTTCAATATTGTTTGCATTGCCATACACTGAGTCAGTTATCATTTTGACCTGTCCCCTCATAAATTTGACAATGTCTTCAAATTGTGCCAATCTTTTGTCTTGATCTCATAAGTGAAAGGCATGGCTCTGCCATCTATCCTTCAACTAGCAGGGCAACTTTCCTACTGGCCTCTGAATGTGTGGCAGTTTGATCCATGCTACAAAGTACGTCATTTTCTATACTTGCATTGTTATACAGTGAGACCTCTTTACTCCCGACCTCAACTGTCCGGATTTCTCAGCTTCCGAACATTTTTTCTAGGGAACGAATTTCTCCCATTGTAAGATTGATTGTTAGTCCGGAATTTCAATATCCGTATCCGGACATGCTTTCTTGTCAACATAATGGTTAATTAGTATGTTAAATTTGATCAATAGTCCGGATTAAAACAAACTTTAGCTGCCTTTGATGTTTGTATTCACAAGCCGCGAGTTGATCTGACACCTGCCAGCGTCGCTCTCTGATGCAATGTAACTTGCACTGCATCTTGTATACACAGTATGTGATGCCAGCGTAAATTCTTATACGTTTGCACTGAGACCTCCTTTGTTTTCCTTGTTTGAAAAAACAGTCAAAACGTAATCTCTTACTATGTTTCACAATTAAATAAAGGCACCGGTAACTTTGACTCAAGCTAAAGACTCTGTCCAAATGTTGATTACATATTTTGAGCAAAATCCCGTTGGTGAAAATGACAATGGAAATGGAACCTTGAAAAACCTGTGGTCAGTTTCACGTGTAATTAATGATCGTATGTCCATCAGTCTGAAACAGCGATCCATAACACACTTTTTGTCTCCCGCAAAGTAGCCTGGGCCCACATCAAAGGTGTGCCGCTTGTGATAACTTTGACTGGCACGTGCTGCCGATTTCTGCATGCAGCTTAATCCATTAATTCCATATAATGACTTGCACATGTAGTTCAATTGAGCTGTGAACATTACTCAACTCATTAATAAAGACCATTGCATTACCATGTTGAAATAATAAATAGTTGTCATTGTGTGTAGGTAATTTCCTTCGTGATTGACAGTTTCAACAGTCCGAATACCGCGACAATCCGGACAAATTTTTGAGAACAAAAGTGTCCGGATTAATGAGGTCTCACTGTATAAGGGAAGTGATGAAGCTCTTTAGAGCTTTGCCATCTTCAATCTTTATTGGTTCTATCTGCCCAATGTCTCTTTTATAAGCATTAGCTATCATGTGAGTCATCTCCATATTCCTCTTCTAATTCCTTGCATGCCTGTTGGTAACCCCCCTTTGGGTTTTCATTCATACAACTCACAATGTCTTAAGGCCTTCCTGTTGTATATTTCTAGAGATAATATAATTTATCTCTACCACTACTTGTCAGGCACTCAATGTTATGCTCAAATGATGTGGTAAATGTTATACAATCTTGAAAATGTCCACTGAATGTTGGTATTCCATTTTTGGGCAAAGGTGATTTTTTTTTTTTTTTTTTTGCTCTACAAGTATTTCAATAATAACTCCTTGCTGTTTTAAGAGTTCATGCAAGGCTCCTTCTCCATTTACAGCATCATTACCACTTTCACTGTTACTGTATTCATCAGTGTCCTTTAAAATAGGCTGGAAGGAATTTCCTTCAAAATGGAAAAATGCTAATGTGTCACTGCTGTATAAAAAAGGCACTGAATCTTTATGCAACAATTATAGACCAATATCTCCCCTTAGTTGTACTGGCAAAGTTTTTGAAAAATTGTGTTTAAACATGTTTTTAATTTTTTTTCGTGAAAACTTGATAATTTCTGCCCACCAGTCAGGCTTTATACCAGGTGTCAGTCAATCAGGTGTTTGCTCTTTACCATCAACTATGTCTTGCTGTTGATCAACAAAAGGAAGTTAGAATTATTTTTTTAGATATTAGTAAAGCTTTTGACAAAGTGTGGCACCCCGCTTTATTGTTCAAGCTCAGTAAAGCCGGAGTTTCTGGAAATATCTTGCATTGGTTTATATCCAAGCAGGCGTGCCTCAGGGCTCTGTCCTCGGGTCTTTACTTTTTCTTATATACATCAATGATATTGTAGATATTATTCCATCTGATATAAAAATGTTCGCTGACGATACGTCTCTTTACCTTAGAGTTGAAAACCCTATTACTGCAGCAGATGCACTCAATGTCGATCTGTCTGACATTGAACAGTGGTCTAAAGACTGGCTTGTAACTTTTAATGCTAAAAAAACTCAATCCTCGCTGGTTTCTCGGAAAAGTGTTTCTCCCTCTCACCCGCCAATTATTTTTCAAGGTCATGTTCTGGATGATACATTCAAACACAAACATCTTGGAGTTTCCTTACGTTCAGATCTTCGATGGAATGGCCATACAAATGAAATTATAATAAAAGCGAATAAATTGATTAACATTATCAAAGGTTTGAAATATATTTTGGATCGAAGAACATTAGAGACAATATATATTTCTTTCATTCGGCCTATTTTGGAGTATGCTAGTCCAGTGTGGAGTGGC
This sequence comes from Hermodice carunculata, assembly GCA_964020975.1. Taxonomy (NCBI): domain Eukaryota; kingdom Metazoa; phylum Annelida; class Polychaeta; order Eunicida; family Amphinomidae; genus Hermodice; species Hermodice carunculata. The sequence goes on along the minus strand of OZ026622.1, from coordinate 70,511,761 downwards.
TGCACTAATTCAGATACTGAAAGACTTGAAGATGTTCAACTTTCGGATGCTCGCATTGTGACTGGTGCTATGCACGGAACAAGCATTGAAAGGTTATATGAAGAAGTTGGCTGGCACACTTTGGCTCAGTGTACAGACCCAGCCAAACTAATCCTTATGCACAAAATTGTTAAAAAAGCTTGTACCAGATATGTTATGCTCTCTTATACCTTCCAGGGTGCCATCTTTCAATACCCGTCACCCATTCGACCTTGCCCATTTCCAAACTCGAACATATTTATTCCGTAAGTCATTCTTTCCTTCTACTGTTAGACTCTGGAATCAGCTACCACTTGCAACCCGTAACTCAAACTCTGTATCTGTATTTAAATCCAAGATTTATAAAGCGGTGTCCCGATCCTCTAAATATCCAGAATTGTTTACTGTCAGCAATAGATTTAAGGCTATTCAACACACTCATCTTCGTTTAGGAGCCAGCCCTCTTAACTCCTTTCTATTCAAAATTGGGGTAAAAGATTCACCTGACTGCATTTGCAGTTCATCTAATGAAGATACCATCATTATTTTTTCATTTGTCCAAAATTTGACCAACTTCGGCGAAGTTTGCACTCTAAAATTGTCCATATTGCTCCATTTACCCTTTAGACTCTGCTTCATGGCTCACCCCTTGCTCTTTTGAAGAAAATAGAGACGTTTTTTTAGCTGTCCACGAATATATATCTGCCACTGAGCAATTTAAAACTGTAGGCATTGGTTAAATTTACACCGTATCTTTTATGGGATTCCCATGGGTATGATTGCTCTGCTTGGGTTTGTTGTTCTTCTTCTTCCTATCACTATTATCATTGATTTTCTTAGTTAGTAAATTTATGAACTTCTTTTTTTTTTCTAGCTGACGCCCCACTTTCTGTCTTGTCCACGTCTGTCCTTCCTTCTCTTTGTTCTGGTTTGTTTAGTCTGTCCTATATATTTTGTCTCACTTTCTGCAAGAGGGATTTGCATAGGGCCATGCCATTTTTCCCAATTGCTCTGTTGATTGAGAAAGTATGTAATTTTTTGGGAATAATAAAAAATATGTTTAAACCAAAATAGGCTCTGCTTGTCTGGGTGGTTGAAAATGTGGTGCCATGTTAGTTCTAGGAATGTATTCTTCAAACTGTGACTGTGTGTGTATAACTTGTGACTCCCTAGACTGGGGACTTTCATATTCGTCAAAAATTTGCAACTTTGCTGTGGCCACATCAGTTTGTGGCTGCATTTCAAATTCTTATATTTCATTATGGAGTTGCTGTTCTCTTTCTTTCAGAACTTGTTGGTGCTAACATTTTCCTTTTTGTGTGCGCAACTCTGCTAGTTTTGTTTCTTCTTTCATTTTCACACTGGAGGTTGTGCTTCTTATTGATCCTTTGCTTGTTTCTGTACCCGCTATTGGGCTTTCTTCTACGACCATTGTCCGGCAGGCCTACTTGGGATACACTGTTGCCTGGTCCAACATTCACTTTGTTGGTATCACATCAGTTCTAACCAGGCTTCAGTTTGCCATGTGGCTTGGTTTTTTGTGGTTTCATCCTGTGCTGGGAATGTTACATACGTTTTATGTGCCTTTTTAACGTTACCACGCACCTGTTGCCACTGTAATTATTGGGAGTTTTCGGATCTGTAATAAAGGCATTTATTGGGTTTTAAAGCCTTATTAGTGACTGGGCATGCCGCGACATTCCAGTTACCATTTGCCTTGCCTTGAATTTGACAGTCCTTGTTATGATCTTGTGGGTTCTGAGACTCTGTACCGTGAAGATTTTTTAATTTGTCTTAGATGCTTTCATTTCAGTGGTTTCGACATTTGCCACACTTTCAGGAGGTGTGACATGTTCATTTGATCTGCAACTGCAATGCAATGATATTGAAGTTAATTGAGCTTAAACTTGTTTCCTGTGGCAAGTCAACACAGTTCTAAAGCTAAAAGTTGTATTGTTTAATCAGTAGACCAACATCATTTCGTAATACATGTAAATCAATCCATGTATCTATTTCAAGCTATCATGTTTAACCCAACCAAATAACTTGAAAATACATGTAGCAATGTCTACTGCACGAAAAGAAAGATGTAAAACTAATGTTGATGCTCTTGCCTCTTCAAATGTTCTGGTGTCAAGGCCACTGCTGCTTGTGAATATCAATATATCAATGTAATGTCCAATAGAGGGTAGCAAAGGTCAATCATTTGTGAAAATTTGAAAATTTCTCAAAGTTTGAAGTACAAGATGATTAAAAAGTCTGGCCCTAACAATATATCTACACACATGTACGTACGCACACATACATACATGTCTGTCTGTCTGTCTGTCTATCTATCTATCTATCTATCTATCTATCTATCTATCTATCTATCTATCTATCTATCTATCTATCTATCTATCTATCTTCATATATATATATATATATATATATATATATATATATATATATATATATATATATATATATATATATATATATATATATAGGCACCAAAAGAATAATTTGTTTTTTCTTTTGTTTTTCTCTATTTTATTTTCAAAATTGCAAAACAACCAGGGACCTTGACAGTGTAGAGTACATGTATTCCATCTACACACAATGGTGCAAGTTAGCTCCCTGGTCAGTTATATATGTATGCACTTAGCACCAGGTAATGCAGCAAGTGACATTTAGTGGTGGATGCTACACTATAAGCTTTGATTTGTGGTGTTCCAAACTTGTGGCACAAGGGTTATAACAGCAATGTGTTGAACATATTTTCATGTCAGTTTTAAATTTCTGCCATCAGTCATTATATAAATTTTCATCATTCACTGCATGAAAAGCCTTGATTTCTCAGCAAAAATGTTGCTACTTGTCATAACACACCATTTCCAAAATTGTCCCTGAGAGTGCCATGTATCATTTCTATCAGGAAATGAACTTCATTGACAACCACCTAATGCAAAGATATAGCCTATGTTGTATGACAATGACAAGATAGAAAGAGGCCGTCATATGGGCTGGTGAGCCTGTCGGCCAATTGTTTTTTTGTCAATAAAATATGTTTAAACCAAGATAGAAAGAAACAATGAATCATATTAGATGTGCAGTGATCTTGCAGCATGTGGGAAAACATGAAATAAGTAGCATATCCTTAAGTCTGAGTCACTTATTCAGGGCAACAGCTGGAAATTATATAACTGTAGCTACATTGACTGAACTGTCAAAAATGTTTTAGTCAAACAAAGGTTTCAATAATCTACACCAGGTTAATTCCATGTTATAATTCTCTGTGACTCCAAGTGTTCATTATTGAAGCATAAATCACAGCAACAAAATTATAACAAATGTACGAGCAAACCTGGCAAATATATTTAGCCAAATCCAACATCCATTTGCAGATGATTAGTACCAGCCCTGCTTTTTCATAATTTTTTGGTTATCAATGCACACACAAATGCTTGAATATAAGTGTGATAGAAGCAAAAATTAGACTTACAAATTCAACAGGAATATTATACATGTATAGCCAATGATTAACCATTTCAAACTTTTCCATGTCCAAGGACACATTGGAGACAGCGATCAACAACACATCATGTTTATGCAAATTTTCATTTCGTCACTGTGCAGTCACTAATCTGCATATTTTCCTTATCTTCCGTAAGGAATGTTTACTCCTGCCTTTATCTGTGTCTAGATTTGTTCGATCAAAGTCTTTTTGTGAAAATATGATGTGACAGTTTAGCATCTTGGTCCAATAATATTTGCATGAACCAGATGAATAAGACTTGTTTACCTTCCCAACATTGTGGACATGACAGCACATGGGGAATAACAAGTTTGATTGGACAGTGAGCAGCATGTGATCAAATCCACCCAATGAGGAGCCTGGGAATGTCTTAAGCACATTGATAATGCGGTAAAATAATGTCTCCATTCCAGGAAAATTTTTCTTTGCCAATAAGGAAGCTTGTTACATAAAAAGACAAAAATCTGAAGATTCCAGCAGCACAAAACATAACGGTGGACTCTGCAAAACATCATGACCACAAAGGTGCAAATTACTAAGATTTGGGGGCAAATTTTGTAGTTATCATTAGAATGTCATGAAAAACTGGGCATTTGTTTGATTTATATCCATTTGATAAGAATATACTTTTTTCATCGCAAAATCAAAATATCCATCCGCAAGTATTGAAGTTTGTACATGATAAAATGCACATGCTTGTAGGTAAATATATATTGCGAGTCAGTGGAAAGCTGATGAAAGTTGACTTGCATTGCACACGGCTCGAATTGACAACAGTGGCAAAGGATGTTAAAATATATGTCGGGTGTGCCCGATAAGGGCATGCTAAGGGTTAAATATTCAGTGATATATCTATCTAAACAAACAATTTGAATAAGTTGACGGTATCTGTTTAAAATCAGTTTTTCTGTTTGAAGTACTCATTTCCATGAATTCTGTCCGTTTTCCATGATTGCAGAAAATAATTTGCCCTATACATGCACCCCAACAATATATTGCAATGTCAGTGAATTTTAACACTGAATAAACTTTTGACCTCTCAGACAAAAGGATGTGCAAAACTTATGGAGCTTAAAATCTATGATATAAATTGCAAGTATTTTTTACACTGGTGATGCGACACACTGATGTTAATTTGTACTTGTTGACATTCTTTTCTTTGCATGTATTTACTATGTTTACTACTGTGCATCCTATGTCAGCCTGATCCTGTGATCAAGACCCACATTTATTGCTGCCTGATTTGAAGGTTCAAATTTCCAGCTCTGGTGGATTGAGGGACTAAACACCTGGTGTTTCTTGTGCACTGTGATATTAGATTCTGAGATAGAATGTGTCAGCTACAGAAAGACGAAGAGCAGTGCTTGGCCTTGGTTGGTACACTATTCTATATTTGTTATGCGCCATCGGCCTATGCCGCTGCGCTGACAATTGAGCTCTTGGTAGCACACTTGTAGTACATGTTTGCCTGACGGCACCAAAGATGAACAGGTGTCCTGGATGGATAGTTGCAATACTAATGGATAAGTGACAGCTCACAGAGCCAACTCACAAGAAAACTCTCATCGTGAATCTGGCTCCTTTTGATATACCCCCACAAAAACAATCAAAAAGTACCCAAGTTGTAAACTGTCACTCTGTTCAATGGATCCACGGCAGCTCATAGAATGCCAGAGCCAACTCAAAACTACTCATTAAAACTTTCATGTTGAACCTAGCTGGCACAACACCAACAGCATTCACCAAGTGTCAATCACAGCAGAGACACATCAATCGATTGCGCATCTATCGATTGCTGTGTGAATTAGAGACCCATTGTCAGCGCAGCACAACCAGTCTATATTTGCACTATAGACTACAGTGCAAACCAGTAGCATATTCACATCTTTAGATTATTTGGTTGTGTTAATCTAAAAGTGTTCTCTTTAAGTTTACTTTCTGTATACACTGTTCTTGTAATTTAGACTATGTCAACATGAATGTATAAGAGTGGTTTGAACAGGTTGAAGTTTGACAAAAGTCTTATTATTCAATGTACATCTTAGTTAACTTATTTTGACAAGTGTTCTCATTTATATCAAGGAGGTAGAAAGGGGTAGAAGAACAACTGTGGAATACACACAAGTTTTATCAGCCACTATGCTATTAAGCGCCTTTGAACTTCAAAGGCATGCTGCCTGATAAGCCAGCCCTCTGATGTCAATGTGCGTCACTGCTTTAGCGACCGAAGCTTGACCGGAAACCTGGCATACTTTGCGCTGGTTTTATTTTAATCAAGAATGGCTCTTCATTATTGGAGGTAAAGAAAATGATTCCATGTGCATGGTGTTTATGTATCAATCTTCCTCTTGACGAGAACTTTCTAACGGTGCTTGAATGGAAATAATTGGATGGATTTTACCCAAATTATGGCGATTTTGCTGAAATTGTTTTACTTTAGATAACTGGTAGAAAAGGCATTTATCTAAGAGTTTTTAGCGATCAAAAGTCTACTTTCCGTCATGTTGCTGTCCTCAAAACTTGGCATGTGTGCTCTTTGAATAACATACAATACAGATATGGTGTACAATTATGAGTCGGTTCGGGTCGGGAAGTCAAATTTTAGTCATGAAAATATGGTACTTTCGCATCTCTACGCAGGCACTTAAGCATGGGTTGTAATGGAAGCTACCGTGATGCGCTTGTTGAGTGTGGGCCAGATTCCTAGTCAAACCGTACCCAAGTCAAACCGTATCGAGGTCAAACCGTACGCGAGTCAAACCGTACCCGTGTCAAACCGCACATTTGTGCAACTTATGACCACGATGTTCTCTCAGCAAATGAGTGTAATAACCAATATGTGGGAAGAATAAGATTGTACGATGAAGTCAGAAAGGTGAAATTTTAATGCAAAAATTGTCATATTTTGCCAAGTAATGTCCCGATCACCACACGAAGTGACAATTCGGAAGTTGCGAAAGTAAACGACGACGTATCGTCACTGCCGATGCAGGTAGAAGCGCACCTCGGCAGCAGCCGTTTTATTTATTTTACACTCAAAGGTGCGAACACGCTGTGTACATTGCACTCTTAGAAGTCCTCTGCTTGTTTCTCCATTTAGTTTATTCCTCCATGGTTATATAAAGAGACTGGGAGTACAGTATGAGGGTACGGTTTGACTTGAGTACGGTTTGACCTGGGTATGGTTTGACTCGGGTACGGTTTGACCAGTTACCCGGGCCAAAGTAGGTCACCGGCTGTTCTGCTGTATGCATCAGCTCTGTGCATTCCCCTTAGCATCACAGGCTAGCAAGGTGTTATAATCCGATCTTTATCAGTGGTGGCGATTAAGATGTGACTTAAGAAATTCCCCAGTTGTGCCTCCACCCCTTCCTACCTCCATGTTTACATGTACTCCTGATTTACACTTTTAGTTCGGGTATTTCACCAATATTTATTATTTGATCTGTGTATCATGTGTATTAATTGATTTTAATTGTTCTCTCATGCTGTCATTTTATGTAACCACATTTTATCATCAGGGGCCTGGCGGGAGACCAGTGTCATGATACACTGAACCAGTAACCCTGGTAAAAGAATAAATCATCAATCAAAGTTTTTTGGTGATATGCAACTTAATCAGATTTGTGTGTTCAACTCCAGATAAACTCCACAATACTTTGGAACAACTGTTTTGGCGCAAATACACACTCTTTTCCCGTCATTATCCAAGAGTCTACCTTTAAATCTCTGATATCAACTCGTTAAGGTGGAGTAGCTACCCTTTAAGTTCACTTTCCATTTCGGACTGCCAGGCAAACAAGTAGAGCGTAGGATCTCAAGCCCACTTACCTCCATGTAAATTTAAGCAATCGCGCATTATTATTATTACTTGTTTGAACTTATTGCGGATATTATGATGGCACTAATAAATCACTTTTCACTGGTTAAGACTGATTGGCTCTTGAAGTTCCACGGCCAACATGGACATGGTCTTTCAGAGGCAGTGCTCAAAATACCTGTGCCTCGTCCGTTACTGTGACACTCCCACCTCCGCTGGCCTGGCCCTGACCACCTGCTCGTGTCGGAGAACTGGGCTGTGAAGAAGCCTACAAGAAGAAACATATGCATTCCATCACATCAGAAGGCTGAACTATCTAATTACTTTTTGTTGCGACTTTTAATAAATCACTTGGATACCAGATTCTTACCTTATCGGCATCTTTTCTATTCAAAAGCCTTTTCAACATGCTGTCTGTATTTACAATATGGCGACCAACATACAGAGCTACCACTTTCGAATGTTAATTTTCGTACTTTGTGAGTCATCTGAACAAGGACCTGCATAATCTGCAATATTGCTTCGCGGCAAACTAACAGGGGACTTAGCATCACGTACAGTTTTTTTTCCTGTTTTCACATATGCATACTTTACATATACGATGCATATATAATGGAAGGGAATGACAAGAGTCAAGATAAAACCCGACTCAATTGCCTGGACCCAATGTGTAAGCCTTATTTCTTTGGCTTTGTGAAACACTTTAAAGGCTGTTACTTTTATATGGTGAATTCACCATTTTTCATGTTCAACAATTTGATTGCATATTGAATAATTTAAAAGGGATATTAAACTAAAATAAATTAAAACAAACTTTTCCTTATTTATATATCATTCTTATTGTCTGTCTATCCATTCGTCCACCCCACCCACTTCATGATAATTATTAATTTATATTGTAATTTGGGGTGGAAGCAAAGAAGCTCGCATGTACCCCCGGGTATGTACTGAAACAGTCCAGCTTGGTTGTCTTGGCTCTGACTAATGCATCCAATTTTGCCGTCAGCATAACAAAAATACATATTTTCTGAATCCAAATGATGTCAAAATTTGTAGAACATGCAAAAAAAAAAAAAAAATGTCTGTGCCATATATGTCGCCAAGTTGCGAGTTAATGTGAAACATATTTTCGCGGCTTTTTGGCCAAATTTATATTAAGTTTTAAGTTTTGAAACGGAAGCCTACAGAAATAAAAAACCGCATTTGACAATTTCCGGGAGTGATTATCATATTAACAAGAAAACAGAGAAAAGGGAGAAAGAAAAAGAATAAGCCAGGGTGAAAAGTTCAAAAGTTATTGGATTTTAAAAACAGCTCCTCAATGTGGTGCACTTAGTTTATTTAATGAGCTCCAAAAATCACAGAAGGATGTGCAATAAAAAAGAATAACCCAAAGGAAAACTGCTCCCAGATTCAATGGTTTTCAATCCGTTGAGTTCAAGTCAAGATGACCGGTACATTCGTTTTTGTATGGCCTCATTTAAAAATGTTTTGTTCCAAAAAAGAAGAAAAAAAAATAAAGATCATAGGTAATCCCAATGCAGTGAATGAAATGATTGCCAATTCTCGAACATTCCGCTGTGTGACTTGCACATTGTATGATCGAAAACCGAGTTAGAAGCCATGTAGTTTTTGGATGTAAACAGTAATTTATATATGGGTGGATACGGTATTTTGTACGAATATATATATATATACATATATATATATATATATATATATATATATATATATATATATATATATATATATATATATATATATATATATATATGTATGTATATATATATATAGTTATGGTTATTGTTCTTCTAGGTTGGCCTTAGGGCAAATGACTTCTTAGCATGGATAAATGAGTGGAGGGATCCTAGAAATGTGTGGCATGGGCCTAAATTTGTATAAATAATAGCTAGAATGTAAATATACTGAACCCAACGAGAGGAAAAAGGTAATTCTTTTGCTGATAAAGGGCCACAAGGTTTGTTGTGCTGCAGGTTTGCAGGTTGTATTAATACAACCAAAAGGAAAGACATTATTATTTCCCTATGGTAATATGGGTATCAACTTATCTAGATAAAAAATGTATGTTTTTTTTTTTTAAAACAAGGGCACATTCGATGATCTAGTGATGACAGACGCAGTAAATGTATTTGAAACTTTGATACTTGTAGACATTCCAAATCTCAAACATCGACCACATGGTAATAAATAAAAGCATATTTACTGGGTCTGCGAAAACTTTTAACGGTATCCTAAATGTTGTTATTGTTGTTCTTATTTCATTTGTACCTGGTATCATTGTATGTAATTGCTTTTGTTAAACTGTTTGTCTCTGGAACACGGGGAAGATCAGATCCATTTTCTTCTCCTCCTTTTTATCGCACACTTAGTTTTGAAAAAAAAAATGAAGATGAAAGCAGTAGAATCTTATGCGTAATTAAACTATTCAAAGTAAAGCTCCTCTCACACACACACACACACACACACACACACACACACACACACAGATATATACATAGCGAGACAGAGAGAAAGAAGGAGAAAGAAGCAAAAAAGATGAAAGAAAGAAAGAAAGACAGACAGACAGAAAGAAAGAAAGGAAGGAAGGAAGGAAGGAAGGAAGGAAGGAAGGAAGGAAGGAAAAGAAATTATTGAAAAAACAAAATGTGTGGGTTCGTTACCAGATGTAATGAAACATACCCAGATCCCAACTCTCCCTGAAACAACCGACAAAATGATTTTATTATTATTATTATTATTATTATTATTATTATTATTATTATTATTATTATTATTATTATTATTATTATTATTATTGATATTATTGTTATTGTTGTTATTATTGTTATTATTATTATTATTATTATTATTATTATTATTATTATTATTATTATTATTATTATTATTATTATTGTTATTATTATTATTATTATTATTATTATTATTATTATTATTATTATTATTATTTTGGAATGAGATTTTTTTTACTACTTTGGAACCTTGAATAAAATCAAGTGACACTGACATGTCCCTGTTCATGCACCGCTGCCGCTGATCTTGCGGGTATCTTAAATTTAGTTAAACGTGAGTGCAAGTACATGTGCATAATACATGCAAGTGTCAGCGTACATCACAAATCTGACATTTGTCAATTACTTTCATCTTTACAAGTGTATATTTGACAGAAATATACAAATTGACCCCATTTTTAGCAGCCATGTAGTACAAACAAATGTATACTTTTATTTTCTATTTGACAGAAAAGGACCAAGTTCTGGCTGCAAGGGTGTGTGGGGGGGAGGGGGGTCAAATGGTTCGGACGACCCCCCCCCCCCCCATTTTCAGCAAAAGGTCCACCTTGGACCAATAAAAGAGAAAAAAAAAGAGAAAGAAACTGGAAAAGAAGATTTTCTTCACAGCAAATCTGTCTGGGTGCCTTCAAAATGAGAACAGTTTGAAATGCAATTTCGCGTATTAGCCTAATTCTTATAAACCAAATGCTCAGCTTTGGTTCTTGATTGAAAGGATGTGGCCATGTCCTAAACTTAAAAAGTGAAGTTTGAATGAACTACTATCTACAATAGCTTTGAAGCTATTCAACAGTTTAACTTTGTGTATTTGCCTTATTTGCATGAACTATAAGCCTAGAAGAACTTTGATTTATTGTTCATTGGATGGGGCTATGTCACAAACCCATAAATTGAAGTAGGAATGGCACCTCTATAATAGTTTTGAAGCTATTGAAGATTTACATTTTGCTTATTAACCTAATTTGCATAAATTTAAATCCTACAACTTGAGTTCATGGTTTATTGGATGCGGCTTTGCCACAAACCTATAAATTGAAGTTGGAATGGCATCTCTATGTGCAATAGTTGTGGAGATATTCAACTTTTAAATTTTCAATGCCCCTCATTAGCATAATTTGAAATTCTACAACTATACTGTCAATTATAGTGGCAAGTGTCACAAAGGTATATATGCACATTCAAATTTTGAGTCCATCTGCAATAGTTTGGAAGATATGGCGCTTTTAAAATTTTTGTTGTGTCTAAAATTTGCATAATTTTAAAATTGGCTTTGCCAAATGAGATGCACAATTTCACTGGTTATGTCAGTCACCATGGCAAGTTTGGTGGTTTTCGGAAAAACAGTGTCTGAAAAAAAAAACCTGGACCAACTTGGTCGGAAAGAAAGAAAGAAAGAAAGAAAGAAAGAAAAGAAGGAAGGAAGGAAGGAAGGAAGGAAGGAAAGAAAGAAAGAATTTATTTCTTTGTTAATTTATCTGACATGAAAGACCACCTGTCCTTTGTGACCACTTTTGTGTGGCATTAGGAGTGGTCTTAAATTGTAGGTACCACTGTAGAGTGAAATAAATGTACTTTATTAAGATTAGACAAGGAAAACTGTATGCACTCCTTGTCAAAGTGTTTCGGTTATATTATATGAGGTTGAGTGTCTGTATTTGCAATAAATCCGGAAAAATGTTGATGATGGCCATAAACGGGGCGGGGGGGGGGGGGGTAAAAATTTATGTTCATTTTGGACATACATGAAAATGTTGACAATTATGTTGTCATTTTCACTTATGCCCACACCACAGAATTTCTCGCAAAAATAGTTAGTTTATTAACGTTTCAGTTGAATGCAAAAAACCTGAAAATAAAAAGTGTGCACAATCGAAAATGTACAGTTCCGTTTAATATATACTGTATATACACTTGCAACTAATTTCTTTAATATGACATAAACAAAACAAAAACATGTTTTGACTATATAGTTACTCTTACATGAACATAGAACATCAGGATGTCGGATCAGTCTGTCAACCAGGTATTCTTGGTTCCAATCAAAAACTCAATTGAGTCAGCAGCAGAAACCAAAGCTATTTCGTGTATCCATTTGCATCTCGGGGGATGGGGGGGGGGGGGGGGGCTTTGTTGGCTGTCCAATTTCATGGAACATTCTGGCGCCTTGTGTACACATTGTATGGTAACAATAACGTATTTGAGTAGATGGGTTTATCCAGAGATTAAAGATAGACCTATGTGAGCGGCCGAAGGCGGTGACAATTTGGCCGAGTTTTGAGGGCATGTTCCATTGGATAAATATAAAATTGCGCACAGTTTTGGGCCGAAATCGAACATCTGTTGATTTGTTTCATGATATTAATATTGATAATGATAATGATAATGATAACAACAGTCATTATGCATGTACCATTTCTGCATCTTTGAATTGTTAATATAAAAATACAGCTTGTTACCAACTTCTATTAGTTTAAGAGGTTAATAGCTAGTTGGAAGTACAGATTTGAATGTAAAGATGTTGACAAGAACAAATTATTCATTTTTGTGTCTTTGTGTGTGTGTGGGTGTGTGTGTGTGTGTGTGTAAATGATCCCTTTATTTGATGGATCATGGATCCTGTTGCTATATGGTTATCCAGTTTCTTTGTTTCTATGCTTGTGCCTCTGGCGCGGGATTAAAGACAATTAACCGTCTTAAACAAGCGGAGCCTATCAGCTTTGATCACAACAGAATTTTATATGTGGTATAGGCCTATGTTTTCTCTTGTCTGCACGGCGACCTTCTGCATGATCTAGCTAGCCTTGAATTAAATTTAAATAGGACGAAATAAACTTCCTTAAAGACTATATGTGGATCATATTAACGAATACACAATAGGGCAATTGCAAAATGATAAATTAAATACCCTAAATAGTACAATGAATATTGAGTATCCAGTATTAAAATATGTAAAAATAATGAAGACCGTTTGAACAGTGCTTATAAAAGATGTTTTTGTTTTTATTTTCACAGTATTCATCTTGGCTTGAAACAATTTGACATCCATTCTGCAAGTTCTGACCTTTAACATGGTTTGGCATGGTGATTTGACCGGTAACGTCAGGAAACGGTCAAGCAAATTTGCACCTGGATGAATTTGATGTGGTGCCGTTTATGTTATAAAACATTCCTAAGGTAAGTTGTCAACAAACAAAAACAAAAAACAAAAAACAAAAAAAAAACAAAAAAAAAAAAAAAAAAAAAAAAAAAAAAAGAGTTGCTCCGGTTAAACCATATTTTATTGACAATGCGATTTCGAAGAAAGCAAGACCTATATCAACACCTCTTGAAAAGAAGAAAAAAAAAAGAAAGAAAGAAAGAGTTATTCATGTATCAGAGAATCTTGTGGGGTTGGGTCGGTGGGGGCGGGAGCGGCGGTGATTTGAGGACATCAGTTGTACGTGTGGAGGATATCTAATTATAGAGACATCAGAGTAGGCCTACGGTACCCAAAAAGATCGTTATGGTACGTAGACTGATCACTCAAACTGATGTTACGATTGTCGCAAATGGGAATTGTTTCTGTCATCACTTGGCAAGATAAGACTTTAGGAAACTTCCACTTATTCTGTTTGTTTGTTTTTGTTTACCAAATAATATACTGTTTGGACATAGGGTAAAAACTATGAGGTTCATGGAAAATTGCCTGATTTGGAACAAAACAAGTTTGATAAAAGCGATCTTGTATATCAGAGTGTCAATGGCAAAGCGGCAAATCGACCTGTATGTGGCACGACCGGCTGAACCAAAACATCAGAAATCCCGGCAGCCAGGAACCTCCTTCCACCTTCCACCCCCGACTCAAGATACCACACGTATACCTACATGGTACTTCACTGGTTATATAGGTCAAGGAGACCAGTTACATTGCAGTGATGTGCCTGCATATACATGTAGTCCATACGTGTAGGAAATATGCCACACACACACACACACACACACACACACACACACACACACACACACACACACAGAGTTTAAACGGGGAGTAAAGGGAGGGGACCTTGTTCACAGTTCACGAACAAAATATAGTACTTTCACGGGATCACGATTTAAGCGTATTTACACGATTCACGAGACAATTTAACTTTCAAACTCCCTCATGAATTAAGATGCAAATTCAGATTTTGCAATTTTTAAAAAAGATAATTGGCGTTTCATGACAAAAAGTGCGTTAAGGATTCACGAAAATACCATTTCCTCCCCTCTTGATTTGTTTATATGTTTTGACTTAAATTCAGTAAATTTAAAGTATTATATTTATTTTCAAATGAAGTCACTATGAATTAGCCTGAATGAAATTTTTCGTGTAGGGAATTACTTGAAATCTTAATGTTGGCAACCTGTCAAACTGAAAATCCTGGAGATGGAAAGTAAAATTCAGGGAGATTGATAAATTAATATAAAATATAGAAGGAAAATCTTGATGAAATTCAGGGAGGTGGTTAAAAATTGTCAAAAATCTACAAATTTTCAAGAATCTTCAGCATAAAACACCCAGAGTCTACCGGGTAATTTGGGAAGTTTGGCAACACTCAAATTTCGGGGTTTTTTTGGCATGTGTGATTAGTTAGGTATTGAACATGTCTTTTGGCAAAATAATTATTCGCCAATGTCATGTGATTTGGGCTATTGTGAGTAACAAATGTATTTGGGAACACCTGAAGTAATTGATAATTTTAATAAATAAATCTGTAATCGAGTGTGAAGTATTTTAGATGTTCACGATTTTATTTTATTAATTACATATGTCAACTTATTTATGTAATGTCAATGTAATTGGGTAAAATGGCCGAAAGTGAACAAAGAACTATTATAAGCAAATATGACTAAAAAGTATAAAGGAAGACTTGCTTCATAGCAAATCTGGCTGTGTACCTATACAAATGCATTTTTATTAATGTTTTACAATATCTTTGATATGTTGTACTAGGTGACAATAACTTTACCTTGATCATCGTTGAAAACATATACCCTTGCAATTACATCTATTATAGTTAATTAGATATTGAGGTTTGAAACTTTAATTTGCCCTATTTTGCAAAATCGTAAACATTATGACCACTTTTCAAGATTGACTGTCCAATGGAAAGATGAATTTATGGTTAATGTCTGTGGTAACAAACTTGACAGTGTGTGCATTGGATAGCCACCATCGAAAGTGGCCTTTGACCTTGAGATGACCTCTACCTGAAGTGAGCTTTGACCTTTAGAATTACATTTTGAGCTAAAATTGATCTTTGACCTTGGCATGGCCTTCACATTTGAGATGATCTTTGCCTTCCTTTGATGGAACTCCGATACACTCGGTACCACATATACCACATATAGTATATAAGATATTGAAGATTTAAAACCTTAATTGTCCCTCATTTGCATCATTTTGAAAATCATTACCTTTCATTATAAACAAGCAGGCTTCATCTATAGAAGTATAATTGTGCCAAATTTGGAGTTTCTATCTGCAGGTGCAGATCCTGGATTTATAAAAGGGGGTGGGGCTGAACTTGAACAGGAGTGTGGGGGCCGGCTGAGGCCCCTACTGGGTTCAGGGTAGTGCCCTGGTGGGGGGGGGGGGGGTCGGGGGCGGAGCCCCCTGAAGCTCATGGGGTTATGAGCATCTGAAAGGGCACAAACAGCTTTTTGTATCAACAAAATGAAAAATATTGCAAGCTTGATTTACATGAAGCTCCTGAGGTTATGAGCATCTCAAAGGGCACAAACAGCTTTTTCTGTCACCAAAATGAATAATAATAATAATAATAATAATAATAATAATAATAATAATAATAATAATGATGATGATGATGATGATGATGATGATGATGATGATGATGATGATGATGATGATAATAATAATAATAATAATAATAATAATAATAATAATAATAATAATAATAATAATAATAATAAAATAAAAATACAAGCCCAATTTACCTGAAGCTCCTGGGGTTATGAGCATCTTAAAAGGCACAAACAGCCTTTTTCTCTCACCAAAATGAGAAATACTGCAAATATGATTTACCCGCATTGTATATTTTTTGCCAGGGGGGAAACATCTTCAGAAAACATTGTAGGCTGTAGTTATCACGTTGAACAAATTGCAATATAAAACAAAACATGTTTTTGGCACATGCAGCCTCCAAGCAAGCCTATGTTAAAAGTGTGAGCTCTCCCTCCTGCAGGTACGGAAAAAGTGGAAGTGAATGAATAAAAAAAAATTATAAAATAAAAAATGAAAAAAAAAAAAAAAAAAATAAAGAAAGAAAAATTAAAAATACAATGGGGGTGGGGGAGGGGGGATTAATTGGCCATCAGCTTTTGTTTTCATGACCAGGCAGGGTTATCAGGAGGTTTTTGTTTTGTTTTGTTGTTGTTATGTTTGTTTGTTTGTTTTGTTTGTTTGTTTTTTAAATTTGCTTTCTCAATGTCCGTGAAAGAAATATGCCCCCTTTCCTAATTTACCCCCCCCCCCCCCAACAAAGCATGGGAGTAAGAAGCAAAAGACCATGTAAGTGCACTGGCCTGGCAGCTTCTTGTCTGCGTTGACAGACCTGTGAGCATGATATTCTGTTGGGCCATCCTTAAAATTGGTTAGTTTAAGGTAACATGGCTCTAAACAAATAGGCCAGGTAGGTAGCAAATGATAATGATAATAATAATGATGATGATGATAATAATAATAATAATAATAATAATAATAATAATAATAATAATAATAATAATAATAATAATAATAATAATAATAATAATAATAATAATAATAATAATAATAATGAGGCGAGTGCCTGAAAGACCCATATCCCCATCAGAAGGGTCTGGGGGCTGCCTTAACATGACTAGCTCAGTAAACAATGTTAAAAAAAATCTGTGGAAACAAAAAAAAAAAAAAAAAACAAGCGAGAGAGAGAGAGAGAGAGAGAGAGAGAGAGAGAGAGAGAGAGAGAGAGAGAGAGAGAGAGAGAGAGAGAGAGAGAGAGAGAGAGAGAGAGAGTACATCACCCAAGAGGACAAACAAAACTTTGGGCGGTTTGTTTTTTTTTTTTTTTGGACGCGGGGAGGGTGGAGCGTTCGCTACCGCAAGTCCCGGTGCTCCGCCCGCTCCCCTCCTAGATCCGCGCCTAGGATCCGAGAAAAAGGGCGGGCAAATTTGCTGGTAAAGAAACAAAGAAATGCAGAATTTCTGGGAAAACAGTATGTCTGTGTTGGCACACAGACATAAATACGAGCTAACGGAAGAAACGAATGCGCATTATTTTGTGCACCAACACAACATTGAAAAGCCCGCTTCTTGCACATGTTTACTTGCGAAGGTCATGTGACACGGACACCTGCTACGAGATTGCACGATAATCAATAAGTCACGTGATCTTGGAATAAGGTAGGTAGGTAATATGGCGGCAGTACAGCAACAAGCCAGCTCGATGAACGGAGATATAAAATTTACCATAGGCGCCGATGAAAGCAGTGATGATGCTCATGAAGCAACTAGCTTATACGATGAGGTAATTATGTACAATTTTGCCATTTCTCGAGAGCATCTACAGTGTGTGAAGCGTGTTGTGGCAATGTTTTCATCGAATGTTTATCCCGACGAAATCTTCACTCGACTCAATGTTTGAACTGGAAACTGCAAGATGTGTACCTCAAATTCAGCGAGGTATTGCACAAATCTGACGAAAATTTTGCAATCCAAATACCGATATGCACGACAATTAAAGTCTTGTGCATCTGCCAATATGAATGATTTTGATGCATATTGATGCATATGCGTTCAATTTGTCGCCAAAGATGTGGGGTTGAAGCGCGCAGTTGCAAGTAGATGTCGGGTCTGGCGTGGGATGCCTTCAAGGATGTCGGCTAGCATTTGTGACACCAACTTTAATATGAGTCTTCGAGTAATGTTTATGGCTTGGCTCCCTTAAGTTAGATATAATGTTTTATTAGGTTTGCGCGGTACAATCCGACTATGCAGTGATTGGATTTTATTTGTGCATAAAAAATCAGGCGCAGTATTTTTTGGGTGCACTATTTATTAGGGCAGGGCTGTCTAGTCAACAAGACCCAAGCCAAGGTAACAACAAACGCACATGACTCATGTCCTTGATATCACTTATCGGTGTAATCAGAAACTCAATTTAGCTCTTTTTGTATTCATCACAACTTGGCAACATATGCGTTGTTGTTTATGATTTGGATAAAACTATTTCCATGACACCCAAACACTAAAAGCACAAGGGTGTTCAGAGATGCACAGTTTGACATTTGGAAATCCACATGAGTCATGTGTACGCACATTGTTATGATGTAACAACAATATTGTTGTGTTTACACTCTCTTGCAAGAAATTGTCAGTGGGAGGGGCAGGGGAATTGAAATATAAATTTATATGCATGTGTGTCAGAATTACACTGTTAAAGTGGTTAACTTAAAAAAAAAATCATGCCACATTTTTTTATTGTTCAATTATATTTAGATTATCAAAACTTTATAATCATCTGATCGTCTCAGTGATTTATGTTTATATTTTGACATGGAAAGATTCATATGACAACACCGGTTTTAAGGCCACAGCAGTATGTGATTACATGTTTTAATAACCATTTTACCTTTAGTTTCCAAAATGTATTTTAGGGAGGGGGATAAAATGTGCAACATAAATGTGGTTGCCAATTTAAACCATTGAAACTGGGAAGCTACTTTGTGCATGCTTTGCCGTAATAAAGATATTTTTATAAGGTCAGTGCCACATGAAACCACACCAACACATATTCCTACATAATCAAACAAGTAAGGATCAACCAGCATGTCTGAAAAAAATATTTGGATACATATTTTTTGTGTGTATGTACATACACATATGTATATATTTAAATTACAAAATTGACAAGGGGGAATTTGCAAATTTTGTAATTGTCAGACATGATTTCAGTTCCTTTATCATCATTTTGAACACTTCAAGTATTTTACCTATGTATACCATTATATAATAAAGTCTGATATTTTATGCATAATTTTTAGATATTTTTCTGACTGACGACTCACATGCCTGACATTGTTGCTTTGCTTTCAGTTAAAACTTGACAAACTTAAGCTGGAGGGGGATGGGTGGGTGTCATCAGAAAGACTTTTTTACACAACACGCGTTTTTTTTAAGCACTTGTCCACAGGGAAAGTAGATTTAAAAGTCC
This sequence comes from Hermodice carunculata, assembly GCA_964020975.1. Lineage (NCBI taxonomy): Eukaryota > Metazoa > Annelida > Polychaeta > Eunicida > Amphinomidae > Hermodice > Hermodice carunculata. Next base: position 70,492,366 of record OZ026622.1, on the reverse strand, counting down.
ACTTGTCAAAATATAACTTGATACAATAAACATGGTGTTTTTTCATCAATCCATACATGAAGGCCAAGACGAACCATTTACCCTAATTTTCTTCTTATTGTTGCTTGCAAATTTGCAAAATTATGTTCATTTCTACAATTCTAGCTATTTACAGTGAAACTCAAAATATTAAAAATTCAAATTGAAGAGTAAACTATTTGCATATGGTGACTTACAATGAAAAATACTGTGTAATTTTTGGGAGTCACTGTCCCAGGTAAACTTTAATGAAGATTAATAATTGCAATATAGTTGGTTTTAGGATTGTCTTTCTCATTGCCCACTGATGTGATGCACAGGGATGCCATCATTTGCAAACTACTATGAATGTTATCGGTACTGGTAGTCAATTTGCTTTCACAGTATTGGCAAGTTCCTCGCAGTAAACTGTGTTCTGAATTAAAACGAAAAAATTCAAATCAGAAATCGGTCTCCTTACTGTAATGCACATATAATGTGTAGATTGTCACCACCTTTCCTACTACTATACACAAACAGCTGCTTGGCCATGTGGTCTGACGGACAACATATCACCTGGTTGGTTAATGGGGTCACATGCAAAAATGAGCCATGCAAGTTTTAACATCTTTTGACACTGCTTTGTCAGCATCAGTCTTGGCAGATCCAGCTGATGGTGAGTTACTGTGATCCTGCTGCAATAACAGGCGTAAGCCAATACATTACTGCCAATGCCTTTGATCATGTAATCATATGTATACGACTCTAAAGATACCTGTTTATTTTGACTGACCAAGTAGTTATCCAAGTCCTGTTTTGCATAACTGCTGACCAAGTAATTGTTCAAACCTGGAATGTTGAGTAAGGGAATTATTATTGCCTATCAGTTTTCTGTTCGCACATGCCTGCATTGATTGTACACACAGACTGCAGTAATCGCCAGCATATTGCGAGTTACAAGCACTCTGTGGTTATTTTGTCAAATTTTTTTGAACAGGAATATATATGTGAGGGAAGTTTTAACCTGTCCTGGAAATTCCAAATTTCACATCCTGCACAATTTTCTGTTTTAAGGGAAGGTCTGGGCTATTATTTAACTTTATTTTATTAATTTCAACATATTTTATTCACAGTAAACAAAAAGGAATGGGATTGGAAAACAAGCTGTAGAATAGGATATATTAATTCTGCTCCCTACACACATAACACAGTCGATCACAATGAATGTAATCGAGATGAGCAATACCGCATGCTAATAGAGATGCAACCATAAATTATGTGAAATGGACTGTTTACTGATGGCAAAAAGAAAATTCAACTGAAGAAGAGCCAAGTTGGCATATTTCTTACAAACCATAAAGTAATGTTTTGGGGGATTCTCCACACGGACAGTTGGGACTGGCTATTAAGTTACATTTGTACATATTGTCATTTAAAAGAGAACAATTCATTCTAGGTCTCACATGATGTATAGGGCTTTTCTGTTACCACCACTGTAATCAACTGGAGTAATGCATAAAATTTCAGCAGGTTTCTTAAAATAATAAAGGGCACTGAAAGAGAATATTTTACAGAAGCATCAAGATCATTCAACCTGCGAATTGTGGAAGGGAAAAAATTCTCTACGCATTAATGATGATGCGGATAAAGGAAATAACTAGGGAATATCATTAGAGTATCTTGTAGCATATGTCTGTTCAACTTCTGGAGAAATTTATCATGTAAATAATTTGGAGTTAGCCCATTCATAATTTTATAGAAGTGTACTAATTTGTGGTGCTCCCGCCTGGTGCCAAGCAACTGCTGTCTTATTTCAATCAGTACAAAGTGAATAACTACTATCAATTTGGGGCGTGCCTACAATGATGTAAGCTTATACATAATGAACAGGGTCCAGTTTGTCAGCACTGTCTGTAGAACATTTGTCCCATAAGATACCACGGTATTCTAGGATAGGTCTGATAAATGTGAAATAAAATATTTTCTGTTTTTTTGCCAAGGATATACTCCATGCCTCCAGGACAGTCAACCCTTTTCATTGCTTTGATAAAAATGTTGTCAACATGATTTTTCCATGACCCATCATTGGAGAGTGTAACACCCAGGTGTTTAGGCCAAACAAAATAATACAATGTACCTGTGTTTCCCCTAACCAGACCGACCCTGTCACAAACCTGCTGACCCCCCCCCCCCAAATCTGCTTTAGGAAAAAAAAATGTGCCCAACTGGCCCATCTGTGAACCCTCAGACCCATTATATTTTACTTGGAAACAACTGTGATGAGAGAGAATATATCTTGCAACCTCAAACAACACAAAGGAAATTTTAATACATGCAATAAATAATGATTTTATTATCAAAACTCGACACAGGAAAGTTAACGATGGGCGATAATAGGGGTCTTACCTACCAACGTTTCAAAAGCTTCACTGCAGCTACAAATTTTTGTTTTGGTTATACAGAACTCCATTTTGTATGTTCATTGAACATATTTTCACTAAATCCTGTCTAATGTAGAATCCTGAAGCTTCAACAGTGTGGATCTGTCTCCTCACATAGCTTGAATTAAGCACATGTTTCAGTAATTACTCAAAATGATACTAGATGGCACACTAAATAGTAAGTCTTGACAAGTACCATATGCATTCATGCTATATTAAATGTAGATTTATTAATTAATAAAGTACAATAGCATAGAAAAAATATCTTTTTTTTTTTTATAGGAATTTCGGTAGCTTGGGCATAAGGGTATGAAAAAAGTTGAATGACATTTAAATGAAAAACAGGTGCCAGATTATCTTTGATAATGGTGTGGATGAAAACAGACCTATCATAAGTATCACAGAATCCGAACTTCACTTGTAAGATAACTTGATTTCAAAATCAAACATTTTAAGTATAAAAACTGTTAAACTTGGATGGAATATAACCAAAAGATCTTTGGTGGGTCTAATCTCATGCAACATGTCAATTGTCAGACTGTTATTGTGAATCTCTTTCACACATTACAGATGTGTGCTCAAAAAAATACAGTGAAAGATCAACAAAAAAATAAAACTGAAAAGAAATAAATATATTAGGAACAAAGGGAATAGATATGTCTGTATTCACAAATTGATAAATTTGCATTTAGAGCCAATGCAGCAAAAATATGGGGCAAGGAACTTCAGATTCAGTGTGGAGAACATGACTATGCAACCCTTTTGTGCTGGCAGCAGGGGTGGTAGTAAACTGCATGTATCTGTCTCAGAGATATTAAAATCTCATTTCAGTGAATAAAACCTGTTTCTGCATGTTGCAAGGACATCAATCACTGTATATCATTTTCATTGATCATAAATGCCAGGTGTTTGTGTGTGTGTGGGGGGGGGGGGGGATGAATAAAAGAAATAAAATTTCCCTGCCTACCTACCCATTATTTCCCCATTCTGTTAGGGCAAACCGAGAAATTATTTTGTTTGGCCTTATTAGATTTCACTTCTGATATTTCCTGGTCATTTAGAAACAAGGGAATATTGCGTGGTGCATGAGTGCGAGTACAAAACATAGAGTAAGGTTTGATTTTGTTAAATTTGATGAACCATTGTGTGGCCCAAAGAGATATAGCACTGAAGTCATCAGTTATGGTTAATTGTCCTAGCTCAGAGAGGTTACAATCAGAGACGAAACAGAGTGATGTATTTCCAGGGAAGATGCGAATGATTGATTCAACTGTGCTTCCATGTCGTTAATATACATAAAAAACAACAAAACCTCTAGAATAGAGCCTTGTGGTAATCCAGCATTTACATACATGTGTTAGGATTTGCCATTGAAATTAACGTTTGGCCCCTTTGGATAAAATAACTATTGAACTATCAAACCAATCAAGTAATTGCCCTCTCACACCAATGGCGTGGAGCTGTTTTAAAAGACCCTTGAGCCATACTCTATTGAAGGCTTTTGATACATCCAAAAACATGGAAAAGATAGATTTGCCTTCATCCATAGCCTCGAAGATTTTGTTATATGTCTCTTAAAGTAGTTGTGAGACAGGGGAATCGTCTGGTAGATAGGCTGATTAAAATCTGGTAATTATGTTATTGACATAATGGTTAAATAATGCCTCAAATATGCAACTTTCAAAGAGTTTAGCTGCATGGTCAAGTAAGATATTGGACAAAAGCTTACATATTGATTTTTGTCTTTCCTCTGTAAAGGGCTAACATTGGCTTCTTTCCATTGCTGAGGAAAAGTGAAAGTTTGCAAAGATTTATTAAAGATAATACTGTGCGGCTTATCTATTGAAGTTGCACAGGATTTTAGAAGCTGGGGACTCATGCAAACAGGCCTACCTGCTTTTGAAGCATTGAGTTGCTTAATACAGTCTTGGACTGGGTCCACCTGTGTCTCAAACAAAGTTGACGACAGAGGGTAGTTAATGAAAAGAACTTCACTATTTTCATCATCCAAGGTACAATGCTGGGAAAAATAACTATTGAACAATTCAGCCTTTTCTGCGTCATTGATAATAACATTAACTTCTTTCAAAGGAGGTAATTTAGACAAAGGACATTCGATTTTTAGACCAAAGTTGTTTTACAATTTTCTACCCTAGCCTTACAACTTACAAGTGTCATTTGAATCACACGATTGAATTTTGTATTTTTAAAGATTGTTTGTATTTTAACTTCTCTTAACTGTTTGACAATATTATTGCGTATCGAGCCCCTCTTGTTGTATCTGGGCACGTTGAGCTATGCTGCATGAAATGAGTGAGTTCAGTAACTAGTTAAGAGAAATTACGGCTGCATATAAAGAATATTCTATTAAATTGCAAAATCTCGTCATTCAAATTGTCAGTTAGAATTATATGGAGAAGGCCGATAAAGGGACAGTTGCAAATTCTTATATATGTTGCAACTGCCATCTCTGAAAAAATGAGGAGCGGTTCGAAATAGAAACATCTGTTAACTGAGACAAGAGGTTCACTCAGCATGCTAATAAGTGCACCAAGGAAAGTTGTTGACCTATCATCTTTGTCGCTCTTGATGAAAATAGTACCTGGCACCATTCATAACACAGGAATATGGACAAAGCTTCGTGCCCGTGCATCAGCCTCAGATCTCTCAGGACCCGCCCCCCCCCCCCCCCTGCACAAAGGGGGGGGGGGTGGCCTTGTAACAGATTGAATGTGCATTACCTATTCATTAACTTCCCCTCCCCAGAATATAGGTGCCTCCCTGTACATTTAGCTTTTCTCTGTGTTGAACATATGTTATTTTCATATTCCCATTTTTATGAGTGCTTATAATCATATGACTGATGTTGGTCCATATCTGATCCAAAAATGCTAGTATTTTGACAAAAGTACCATCTATGAGCCAACTGTTTTAAGGCCATGCTCAATATACCAGAAATGACACCTGTCAGGATCCTAGAGGGTAACACTTGGAGGTGTCATTTGCATATGATTTGCTCATTTGTATGTCAATAAATCCTATTGGACCTGTGTAAATGAGCAAGTGTATGCAAATGAACACCATAAATGCTGTCTCCTGGGGTCCAAATTTTATCATGTGGCCATTGGAGAAAATTAAAAACACTAGTTGCAGAAAGAAGAAACCCTGGAAGAGAACTGGTGGGCTAAAAAAATCTGGGCTTGAATTTTGTTTTGTTTTTCTTAAATTGATTTAAGGCAATGTCCAACCTTTTGTGGATAATATTTGGCTAACATACACATGTTTACTGTTTGTCATATCTCAAAATTTAGTAGTTCTAGGCCCAATACAGTGGTTTCACTCTTAAAAGACCAACATTCTTGTGCAGAAAGTATGATTTCCATCATATTCACCCCCTCAAGAGAGGCCATCCCTCATATAAGGCCACTTTTTGGCTGAATTTAGGTTGGCCCTTATAAGAGGGGGGACCACTGTACAATCTGAAGAAATTAAGAAAATACTTTCAATGTTAACATGGTAGTCAATAGGCTGTTAACCTTTTAATCTTGGTTACTGACAATAAATATAGAGGATGGGGGGTGCCAGGTGAGGGGGTTATCACCATATGTATGCTTTTTGTGATGTGTAAAAATGCTGATTTAAAAAAAAAGTATATTAATGGTTGTTTGAAAGTAGTTTTTTTCAGGACTTTGATACTCCAAATATTTAAAGCAGCTGTGCAGATAGACATAAAAATATCATGTAAAGTGTAAATTTATCAGTCCAGTAGACAGAGGTGTTTCATACTGGAAGTCTGCTGTGATTTTTTAACATAATTTTTTAAAGAGTACTGAAAGAAAACATCGCAATGAGTGATAAGTGGGGTACCTACAAAACGAAATTTTTGAAAGCTTTATCATAACTTCAAAATTTCTGGTTCATTGTTGTATAATAAATTTTTTTTATGATCCCTGCACAGAAATCTTTTCAAATATATGCGGATAAGTTCCAAAAGCGTGTGAATTAAACTGCTTATGATCTCTATGGTACACATTTCACTAGAACCTCTTTAAGATGCCACTGGATGGCACACTGTTTTCCCTTTGAAATGCGTCGTCTGCCCTTATAAAATCAATTAATTATTAAAAAAACAATAAAACAGAGAAAACACTGTGTCTGAACATAAAAAGCTTGACCTGAAGAGCATCAAAACAACTGAAAGTGTCTAATTGAGAAAAGGTCAGAACATTAGATGTCATCTTAAATCTGAAAATTGTGTTAAAACAGCCCCCCCCCCCAAAAAAAAAAAAAGAAACAAAAAAAAAAAAAACATTTTTGACATACTGTGTCGGGGAGGGGGGCATCTGAAAAAGAGTACCTTCAGTGCTAATGTGAAAATGCTGAAAACAGCCATTTGATCACATTTGTATCACCATTGTAATCAAACAGATACAGTAATGAAAAATCCCTGACACCCGTTTGCAAATAAATATGTTGAGATTATAATAGAACAAGAATGACCATTTTAGCATGAATATTTTTGAGAAATATCCCAAATTAAAAAAAAAAACAACACTTTTTTACCCAAAACGCTTTTGTTTATAAACAACAGCTTTGAATTTAGAATTCCACCTTTAGAGCAAACAGATTCTGTAAAACTTGCTGTCAATCAAGTACATGTATAGGTGTATATTAGAGATGCAGGTTTCTGTGATATTTAACCTAAAAGTGAAGGAACTTTTCCAGGTGAGACAATACCTAAAACCCTTTCAGTACCCTTTGAGTTTGAAAGGTGGCATATCTTCCTGTGATAACACCATGTTGAATTGATGGTAACAATATCACCACATCAGGGATAGTTCTTGCCTACAAAGCAGACCCAAGCTGCTTATTTTGTCTACTCCGCAAATGTAGTAACATGGAACTTGGTCTGCTTTGCAGACAAGGATAGTTCATAACTTCAAAAATCTGTAGCCAAAATTGGAGATACCGTGGTTCCTTCTATGATTGATCACTCCAATGAGAGACCACCTGGCTTGAAAGACCACATTCGGAAGGATTTTTTTCTATCCTTTTCATGTTCCTTTAATGAGAGACCACCAGTTTTGAAAGATCACTTTTTGACGTGCACTTGTGGTGGTCGCCCAGGACAGGGACCACTGACTGTACGGGAATAATTAAGATTCTGTCATTGCCCTTAAGATTTTCATTTTATAATATTTTAGCTATTTACATGATTCATTGCCAAATTCAAGAGAAACATTAGAATTTGGCTGATGGTCAGAGTGGGCCCTACATTTATTGTACAAATTTCCATGTCAACCAGTGTTGTCCGCAGCTTTTCAGGGGGGCAGGGCACCTTTCATCGAAAAGGGCACTTTTAAAATTAAAGCACACAATGACAATCAAAAAGGGCATCCAAAAGTAGCGGTCCAAAAAAACAGGCTTTTTTGTTGTTTTTAATGGAAATAGTTCTGAATTTGTATCATATACTCATGGTCAATAGATCAATTGATACATTGCTTTGCCAATTAGTTTAAATTATATTGAAATTTTATGAGGAAATGAATGCAATTGCCCAGAATATCCAAAAAAAAAAAAAAAAAACAAAGAAAAAAAAACCCAGGAAGAAAAGGGCAGGGAGTAAAGGAAAAGGGCAGGGAGCAAAACAAAAGGGCAGGGCAAATCTCCTTTCAATTTAAAGCTACAGACAACACTGGTCTACTGTGTTATGCATAGCAGGGTTAGGGCCAATGTTATCACCCCAGGCCCTAAATGTGAACTGACTGGTCATCACCACAGTTTTCTTATGCAAGCCTGAGTTAGCGCTAAGCATTAGTCAGTTAGCCACTGGCTAAAAAAGGTATGACCTGGCAAATAGTTGTCATCAGTTAGCCAAACTGGCTAAAGGATGTTGTGCATATAAATTAAGATTGAACACATGTAAAATGTGGCTGCAAGTTCGCAATTTATTCAAAAATGATCATTATGTCTAAATCTGGTTGTTTGTAGCAAATAAAATATGCTTGTTCCCATCCCCCCCATCATATTTTTTGTTTACCCCATGAGTATTATTCAGATACAATGAAACGTCTCTTGAAAGAACATCCTTAAAAATGACCAAAATGTGGTCTATCAAGAAAGGTGATCTTTCATGGAATGTGGTCTTTGAATTAAGAGTATTTACTGCATGGAGTAGGCTCTTAAGAGAGGGACCACTTCTGGCAAAGTGTGCTGACAGACTTGCACATGGCCAGTGGAAAGACAGTAAAAATGAAGCAATAACTATGTGACAGAAGGAAGTTTGTTTCTAAATGTGTTGTACTTTTACCCAGTCAGTTATTGTGTACGATGAATAAGTTTGAAATTTGACAACAAAAAGAAAGAGAAGGAAAGAAGAAAAAATAGTATGTGTTAGGTAAGGAACGCGGTGCAAGTCCGTATGTGTTTTGCTGGACCTGCGAGATAAACCGCTGTTTGAATTCCCTTGCCTTCATAAAGTTCACTTTTTTGATGAAAGTGTAAGGAACATTGCAAAATTTCAGTCCGTCATTTCTGGTCTTCAAAAGTTGTACTTCTAAAACAGTAAGTCATCACTTTGTATAGGAGGTCGACCTTTGTGGAAGTTAAGGCAGGGGTCAAATTAAGGATTTTTCAGTATGAGTCCGTTGGACCCATCTTTCTCCATTTTCAGGAAAAATAGTGCGTCCATGAACTGAATCGATGGGTCCAGTCTGAAATTGTGCAAACTGGACTTCATTTGATGTAATTTGTTAATTGATTTTATTTGGTATCATTAACATATATCACAATGATAAATAAGTAAAACATGCAGGTAACTTAAGCCTAGAAACGAACATAACATAGGGTCTGTATGCTCACGTAGGTAACTCATTACTATTAAATTTAAGATTGAATAAAAAGTTACCAATATGCCAACTTGATGTAAAAGGGTCTAAAAGTTGTTGACGGTACCAAGGATGGATTCAATCTACCCAGGAACCTGCTATTACGACTAAGTCTATAGCACATCCCGGATCTACCAAAAAATGGTTGTGAATGGGGCTTAACCCCTAGCACGCTGCCACTGTGCCAGTATCTGGTGTTGTACACCGTGTGCCACCGGACAGTTTTTTAACTTGTTGCACAACAAATGGCATGCGTGATTGAACATGCCTGGGCTCTGTTATTTTTGCGATTGATTCCACGTGATGAAATTGTCAGAAATTATATGATTTATATTTCTGTGCACTTTCTACTTCAATATACCTTAAAAATTTGATACCGTAGGCGGTGTTAAGAGTCTGATCTTAAGTGCGGTCACTTTTTTCACCAAGCAACACGGTAGGCCTACAAGCCATGCAACACAAGCGAGTGGACACAGCCTGTCACGGGCATGCAACCAGGCATGGTTTTCCGCTATACATTTTTCCGGCCTTCAATCATAAATTTTTTGAATTCCTATCTTGTTCTGTCATACAGATTTGTTCCATTCAAACATTTCAATGAAATCAAAACAACAAATTTTGTTTTAAAAAACACCAATAACCACGTGACCCATCAGAGACAGTGATGAACAACATCGTGTTATAGTTACAGTCAGGTCGGCTAATGCAAAATTTCGCTTCATCCACGTGTAACCTTGGGATGACTAATCTGCGTATTTTCCTTGCCGTCCGTAATGAATTTTCACTCGTGCCTTATCTGGGTCTACATTTTTTGCGATGGAAGTCTTCTTGGTGAAAATATGATTTGAAAATTTAACATCTTAGTCCAATAATCTTTGCGTAATACGACTTTAACCTTCCCAACATTGCGGACATGAGACAAGCACATGGGGAACAACGATTTTGATTGGACAGTGAGCGGCACGTGATCAAATCCACCCAATGAGGAGCCTGGAAGTGCTTTCAGCATTTATAATAAGGTTGACGTCCATCCGTTCCCATTGGGGCAAATTTTTGGAGGGATACCCCAGGAATATTTTTTCTTAGCAAATAAGAGAGCTAGTTACAGAGAAAGACGAACATCAGAGGATTCCATCAGTATAATAAATAATCATGAGATTGATAATGGTTGATACAAAACACCGTGACAGCTTGGGGTAATTTTTGCAGTTGTATCTTTCAAAAATGCACCGCATTTTTTTGTGTGCGTCCACAGAGACGCAAAATGACAATGTTTTATTAATTTACAGGCGTCATTTCTTTATTTTTTGCATCTATGACGCAGGACGCAAGCTTAATGTGACCCCTGTTAAGGTATGGTCTTAAACAGTAGAAACTTCAGTTGGAGGTCCTTCGTGAAAGTTAAGGTATGGTCTTAAACAATAGAAAAGTTCATTAAGTCCCTGGAAAGTGATGTGAGCAGAAAGAAGTGAACATAAAAATGAAAGCAACATCTGAGACACAAAAGAGATATACATGTACATGCACAGTGACATAGAAGCAATTTTAGTTCCCTCAAACTCATGCAGGGCCACATGAAAAGGGATTACATTTTTAGCTTAACTCACTTGTCTCATGGTCACCTATCCATTGTCCATCTGTTTCATCAATTTCTTAGTGGGTAAGTGCCTTGGATGGGTCACTGTCAAGTTTATCCAGCATATCCTGTTTCAGTGATTTTCAGATTTTCTTTAAAATTTCTGGGTTTTTTTTTTGGGGGGGGGGGTCTTTTTAAAAAATCGACTTCTCTAAAACTGCTAGGCCAGTTGCAGTGAAATAGCTACTTAGGACACTCCTGTGTATTCATAGAACGTAAAATATTCACTGTAACAGTTTGTGATAGTGCAGTTTTTAAAATATTTAAATATATTTATTATTGTTACTTGATTTATAAAACTTCTTTTAGGGTAATCTATTTTAAATGTAATTTGGTGACAGGTGAACTTTGATGATGGCCATTGCACCAGGGTACATAAGTAACATTCTCAGATATCAGGATAATGGTGCTTTGTTGTTGCATGGTTACAGTTGAAAATGTATTGAAATGTGCCTGTGGGTTTTCTTTATTTGTTGAAACTTGACCATGAGTGGCCTCAAAAAGTAATCTTATTAAATTGAGACTGGGGAAACTTTACTTGCATGAAATTTTTCAGTTGGAAATGTTGTCTTTAATAATAGATTGTGGACAAAACGAGCATGGCAGATGAATTTGCAAAGCAAACATGATCTGGGCATGGCCCAAAGGTTCAGACAGTGGTTGGAAGAGGGCACTGTCTGTCTGGAGGAAAAATCTGACAGTGATATCTTCACAACCCAGACCTCATTTGCTTTGCAAACTCGTCCGCTGAGCTTGTTTCTCCCACAATCTATAAAGGGCGTTTCTAAAGGAAACATTTTCTTCAAACAAGGTCTCATGAGTCTAAATAGGTTAGATCAGCTGGTTTATGTAGGTTCTCAGTAGAGGGCTCTGTAGGCAGGTGGGCTAGGCATGTGTTTTCCTTTAGTTTCCATTGTAAGTTGCACCTATGTGAATTTTAAACCACTCTACCTAGAAACGCCAAATTTCTTGTGGTAGATGGTTGTTTGCTGCAAAATTACTCAATGAATTGAGTGTTACTTAACTCATTCCACCCTACTGACGCTTTTTCCCGCCTATATTTAAATGTCGTCTGCTAATTGTATTTTACTAATTTAGGGATTATTTTTCAAAATTTTGGATGAAACTTGCATGGAACATCATTCCAAATTATATGCCCATGGTCAACAGCTTTCCTTGGCAGTGCATCAAGGAAAGCTGTTGACTCAGTCTTCTATCAGGGAGGAATGAGTTAAACATTGAATCTAATGGGAATACAAACCTCTAGCCGACAAGAATGTTGTGCATTGGGTTGTATATTCAGCCAAATATACATGTACATACAATTACTAATATTACCCTTCTTATTGAATCAATGGCAGTTAAAGTAACATTTTTATCTTTTACTTAAATGGTGGGGATGTAGTTTAGGTGGGTCTGTATGAATTCTGTTGAAGATGGATAACAATGTGATTTTCAAGGTCACAGCAATAATTATGAATTTCATATATCTGGGTAAAAACTTAAAAACTTAAAATGCATGTACTTTCCTATTACCTATATATTCATATTCATGGTTATGGTGATCCATAGCTCTAGGTTAAGTAACAAGATGAACAATCTTGACCTGATTCTCAAGATTACCAAATAATTATTCTGTATTTCAGGTGATATATTGGAAGGTTTTAAAGCTAGCAGTTCATAGAACACAAGATTAAGTCTAATAATACTGAATGTACCCCAAATGTGTAGTTTGGAAGCTGCACAATGTGGAAAAAAGAAACAAATGCATATAAATAGACCCGGCATGTGACTGACCTGCCATGGTACCGTAAGGTGTGTGAATAAAATCATCAGCTTGCCAGTGGTACTGACTATTTTCTTGTCATGGAATGACTGTAAATATATTTTCTGTTCTGTTTACAGTACCGCAACATACAGAATCTGATTCGCTTGACAAAGGAAAATATAGAAGCTCTTAATGCAGAGTTCGGGAAGCACCAGCACCCTCCATCTATGTACTTACAGGTAAGCTTATATGCTGGCATCAAAGTTCTTTTTATGCTTGGGTAACACTCGTTTGTCTCCAGATGTACTTCGTGGCTATTCAAAATTAACACATTTGACATTAACCCTCTGAGTACTGCATGCCGACACATTGGCATAGACATCTGTCCATGTGTTCCACTTGCCAGGGCATGGGTGAGTATATTCTTCATGGCTTAGCACCACATGCCGATCACTCGGCCGATTTGACATTGTTGTGTCTTGTTACCCATTTTGCCCATTAAAGATGATAAACCCATGAACTATGCTATTACAATGCTAATAAAAAAAAAAGTTTTGACATATTTTGTTGTGTTTGAGTGGTTTGATCTAATTAATATTACCAAAATTGATCAATTTCATTGCTTAACTTTGTAAGCACAACACTTCCCTTCCAACTGTTTGTCAGCAATATGGCAGTCCTTAGTCACTTTGATATCTTTAACCCTTGCAACTTTTTCACAGATGAAAAATCAGATAGTGACAATGAATTTCAGGGATTCAGTAATAAAGGTTATGATGATGTATCTAAGAGAGTTGAGCTATATTAAAATGAATTGCTTAGCCTTGTCGAAGACGATCTGATGTTGGGCAGGGGGATCAACAACCTCTGGGAAACTGCCACATTTTCGACTTCTTCTTAAAAAAATGTCTGGAATGTTTTGATTTTGCATTGGATGTATACCAGATGAACCTCTACCAAGTTTGCAAAAGACATTATGATACAATAATTTTCCTATTTTTACCTCAGCTGACTTGTCAGTCAGCTGAGGTTTTTTGAGGGTCCGTCGTCCGTCCGTCTTCCACAATTCACATTTTCGACTTCTTCTCAAAAACCGTCAGCCAGATTCACTTCAAACTTGGTGGAGATGTGCCTTTGGTGGATCTCTACCAAGTTTGTTCAAATGGTCACGGTCCAGTGATTTTTGGATTTTTAATGAATTTTTTTGTTCTTTTTTGGGTAAATCTGAAAAAATCTTCTCCGAAACCGCTCTCCCAATTGCTTTGATATCACACAGGAACACTCCCTGGGACTCCTAGTTCTTAATTTGTTCACCAGGTGGTGCTGCAATTTTTTCCTAATTTTTTTATTAATTTGTGTGTGTTGTAGCTATTTTCGACTTCTTCTCCAGAACCATCACTCAGATTAAGCTGAAACGTGGTGGATATGTTCCTTGTAGAAGGGTCAAACAAAGTTGTTCACTATGTGGGAATGCTGCGGATTTCTGATTTTTAACGATTTTTTCAATTCTGGTACTTGTCGGTCAATGCAGCTTTCCTATTGATTACTATGGAAGTCAATGTGCATTCTAATGCTAATTCACATTTTCGACTACGTCTCTAAAACCGTCATCCAGATTAACTTCAAACTTGGTGGCAATGTACCTTGGGTGGGTGTCTACCAGGTTTGTTCGAATGGTCATGTTCCAATGAATTTGGATTTTTTTATGATTTTTTTCAAAAATCTCTACAAAAGTTTTAATAGGAAAGTTTAACATGGGAATTTCTTGTAATGGTCATGACTTTAATAATATTGTCGGACCAGCTTTACTTCAAACTTGGTGGGGATGTGCCTTTTGTGGATCTCTACCAATTGTGTTCAAATGGTCAAGCTCTATTGATTTTTGGATTTTTTATGAATGTTTTTGTTTTTTTGGGGGGGCAAACCTTCAAAATTCTTCTCCTCTGAAACCGCTCACCCAATTGCTTTGATATCGTACATAGACACTCCCGGGGACACCTAGTTCCCAATTTGTTCACCAGATGGCGCTGCAATTTTTTAATGCATTTTTTGTATGGTTTTGCTATTTTTCACTTGTTCTCAGAACCGTCCCTCAGATTAAGCTGAAATGTGATGGATATGTTGTTGTGGAAGGGTCATGCAGTTGTTTACTAGGTGGCACTGCTTTGGATTCCTGATTTTTAAGGATTTTCAATTCGGGTACTTATCGTTCAATGCAGCTTTCCTATTGATTACTATGTAAGTCAATGGGCATTCTAATGCTAATTCACAGGACAACTGACACGAAATTTACTGTTTACTTGATAACTTGAGATCTGTTTTGAGTTAGCTTCACATGTTAATTAGTCTGTATGAAGGTCATGCTGAGACAGTACATGAATGACCTTGACCTCATTTGTGGGGTCACAGTGCAACATACATGAATTTTACTCTTCATTATAACTTGAGAACTACTGGAACTTTGATGTTGCACATGTAAGTGTTCTTCTATAAAGGTCAGACTTACTCAGAACATGGTGTCCTTGATCCTTTCCCAAGTTCATAGAGCTGCAAGTGTGATGAATGTCAAGATCAGCTGAGGCTCGGGCTGTTCACACAGCCCTCTTGTTTTATCATGCTGCGCTGAACGCATACATTGTGTACATGTTGTATATGCAGACTGTTGAAATCAGGAAAGAAAAAAGCAAAAACAGGCCAGACTTTGAAGAAAAAAAGGTATAATCCTTTAATATCTAGATAGCAATTTCTTAAGTCAGTGATAAAAGATTTGATTGGGGAATTTTTTGGAAAGGTTGACAGGGATGACAATGGGTGTAGTGCAGGGTCAGGTAGGTGTAGTGCAAGGTCAGGTAGGTCCAGGTCTGGGCGTGAACTGGTAAAACTGCCAAAAGTTGGAACAACAAGTGGCATCATTCGCCAGAGGGAGCGAGACTGCAATGTTTGTAGTGAAGGAACAAGAGAAGAAAGAAAACTGTCAACTGTTCAGTGTTCTGCATGTGGTGTTGGGGTGTGCCCAGGTTGTTTTGAAGTGCACAAAGCACGGGCCATACGTAACATTCGTGATGAAGGATTAACTTTTATTTTCAGATGCTGTGCCTGAACATACAGATGTGCATGGAGTCTGCATAATTTGCAGACATTAAATCTAGACATAAATTTTTGTAGATAGCATCCCCATTTCATGATCATGAAATAAATGTGTTTTTTTAGGATTTAGCAATGGCAATATATGATAGGTGTTAGCCTGCCAAGACATACAGATGTGCATGGAGTCTATAATTTGCAGACATTAAATATGGACAGAAATTTTGGGGGATAGCTTCCCTTTTTCATGGCTGTGAAACAAAGATTTTTTTTTTTTTAAGATTTGGCAGTGGCAATATATAATAGGTGTTAGCCTAAGGGCCACTTTGATCATAAGATGCTATATGCCATAATCATTGCTACGTTAGGCCTAGGCCTACTGTTCAACTCAACATTTGTTTGAAGCACATGTATGTGCATTAATGTCCATAATATATGTCTGGATCAGAGCCTATATTGCATAATATGTGCATGGTGATGGTCATTTAAATTTGCACAAATTAAACTTGAACATATACTTGTGTATATATATTATTTTATTTCCTTCAAGACCTATGTTGTAAGTCTCTTAATAGGGCTGGGTAAATCATCACAGACTATAAAGATGCCTGTGATCGAGCAAAGAAAAATGGCGAAAAAATGAAAATTAGAACTTTTGGGCAAAAAAAGAAACAAATGAAGGTTAGATCTAAATAATACACGTTTGTGTCATTTGGCGTCAAAGGCCTGTGCGTCTTGGGTCAGACCATACCTATGTCATATCTCTTTAGCCTGAAAATCGAACAGAGAGCACTTCTTTTTTTTTTTTTTTTTGCTGAGAAAGAGCACAGAAATAATCAATCTCTGTCAAATGATGCACTTTTGTGTCTATTATGTGTGTGTGCGTGTGTGTTTCTGTACAGCATTCCATTAATATCCTGACCTGTTTGAAAAAAAAAAAAATTGATGCAAGAGTTGCAAAGCAAAATAATGAGCTTTGGCTCAAATTTTACAAAATGCCTAAGGCGCAACAGGTGTCTAGATCAAGTAAACCAACAATACATTGTCCTTTCGTGTCAAGTGACAGTGGGTTTGGGGTTTATTATATTTTTGGGTTTCTTTGCCCTTGTTTTGGACCTGATATTTATTATCCCACCAATGTTCATCGCACATTCTTTTTCTGTGTTGACTTAATTCTCTCTGTCATCTTAGATTGAGTTAGATGCATTAAATAATTTGCGTGGATGATCTCTTCAAGATTATTTCTGGATGAAATAATTAAAAGACATTTAAATTTTGACTTGACTTTTGTTCACACAAAGATCTTTCGCAAGTTTTTTGTTTGTTTTTTGTTTAAGATGAACATTAAAGTTAACTGGGCCTAAAAGGTAAAGTGCAGGCAAATTGTCTGTGCCTTTTTTTCTCCAAACAAAAATTGACATTGTCAGTCTTTGTATGAAGTTATGTACCTATGTCCATCGCAATGTGGAAATAGTTAGTCTAACCATGGACCTATAAGACTTTATTGAACGTCCATCTGATGGGCTAAAAAGCAAAAAAAGTGTCATGGTACACACATCATGTCTCATGACCATGTGTACTTACCTGTTAATGTTGGTATTTTTATTCCAACTACACAATATTTTAAATGCTCGTTTGAGAGATATTTTTTAATGTGTAAATCAGGGAATATAACATGGATAGTATTCACATTGATTCCGATTCTAGTCACGGTTGCACCGATCGTCACATCACCACCCTGCAGGTCCATATATAGGTCAGGTGTGGTCGCCATTTTGAATAATTTACGGAGAATGCAACAGACGCTGTACATATTAAAACTTGGTTCAAATTTTCCTTATTTTATGAATAAATCACAACAAAAAGAAATATTAAGTTAAGTGGTCTGACAAACTGGGAAACATTAACTAAAAACTTGGAGATGATGGAGAAATGCAAGTTCCAATCATGTGGTTGATCAGGCAATGGTATGTGCAATGGCCGCCCAAGTTATCTGTAAATGTGACCTGGCAATACCATGGTTGTTGCTATAAATGACTGCATTTTTTTACCGAAATTTGAAAAATAAACTTTGAATTTAAAGATGAATAATAACCACTGTAGGATTTTTATTCTTGATGAACATTTAGGTATGTTCAGAAATCCAAAACTGCACATGTGTGCTGCAAATGATGCTGCATTTGTCTCTGTTGACAGGAAGGGGATGTTTGCTTATTGTGTATAATCTCAAGTTTTTTGTTTGTTTTCTTTTGCAGTCTTTATCAATTGCGTAAAAATACATGAGTGACCTCGGTATCATCTTTCTTGTGATAAATAGTTTTCTGCAAGAATTTTAAATTCGCCACTTGATACTGTCTTTCTTGTGACATATGTGTATATAGGCTTCTGCAAAGTTTTAAATACTATGTCATCAAATGAGTTGGAAGCGAAGCATATTAATTTTCATCTCACTGGTGCTGAAAGTGCTTAGGCCTGACACAGCACCAGGTCACACACTGTACCATCACAATGACTGCAAAAAGACCAATGTCGACTGATTGGCGAGTAGTGCTCTGAGAGTTAATACACAGAGCACTTTTTCTGTGACACCCCCCCCCCCCCCCCCAAAAAAAAAGGGGGGAAATAAAGAAACAAGTACTTGGAGAATATTGATTATTATCTAACTGTTGGTCAAATATTGAACCAGCATTTCCCAGATTTGGTTAAAACCTACTTTGGTCTTGGCCCCTCGGCCCCTGAAGTGTACCCTGTGCAGTAATTTGAAATTGAGGGCATTTTTGAATGGCCTCTTATTGGTATACTAATTTGTACCAACACCATCCATCCATGAATGTGCACAATAGGAGCTTTTATTGTTTGTATTAGCACCCGTACATCAGTGTTATGTGCATGTGAGGTTAGCTGCATATTCTGCTATTATAAAAGGCAAGCACCTGACAAGAAGGTCTTGGCCATGTTTGTTCCTTTCTGCACTTAAAATATAAAAAGAAATGGATAGGGAACTTGAAGCTGGGAGAGGGAGGGGGTACAGCTTTCTGATGTTTTTTCTTTGGTGTTGTTACAGGTGAACTTATATTGTGGTGATAGCACCATCATCAGATGAAAGGGTCTCTTTTAATGTGTCTCATGAGATGTGGCGTGTTGTATGATGTGGATTAACATACCTTATGCTCCTGTCCATAGGGTGTGCTGGTCTGTTGTACTAGTTTCTGGCTCATGTTGTGAAGTAAAATGTGCAACATAATTGTTCCTGATCATTTTTATACAGAGGTGACTTGTTAGTTATGGTCCTTTCTCAGGGACTTTGGCACATGTCTGCCTACAATTCATATTTTAGACTTCTTAAAATCCTCATCTGAATTAACTTGAAACTTGGAATGTACTGTGGGTGGTTCTCTACCAAATAGTCATGGTCCATAGATTTTTCTAATTTTCTTCTTTTTTTTTTCAGTTTCTGTGAAAATCTTAAAAAACTGCAAAGCCAATTGCTTTTAAATTGTATATGTACACTGTAGGACTCCTAGACCTTAGTCTATTCACTAGGTGGTGCTTGTGATTTTTTTCCATAATTTTGAAAATTTTTGCGTATTGAAGCTATGTTTGATTCCTGCTCCAAAACTGTCAAACTTGGGAGGAAAGTAGCTTGTGGAAAGGTCAGATTGGTTCACTAGGTAATGATGATCCTCATCTCTGATTTTTAACAGATTTTTCAATTTGGTTATGTATCACCTATTGCTTTGTTAAAACCCTTTCATGGCACTTGATGCATAACCCTGCAAAGGGGCCATATTGCATAAACGCATCGTGTTTACAAACCCTCTTGTTACCTTTTGGCATGATGGTGGGTCACAGCACTTGAGATGCATGGAACACTATAAAATTAATGTGTGCAGATATTGAGTGGATTCCAGAGGCATAAAAAGGAAATAATCTTGCATGACTGTCTCTCCAAAACTGTCAGCCAGATTCGCTTCACTTCAAACTTGGTGCGGATGTACCAACGGTCGCCGAGTATAAGGGACCACTCCTGTGTACGTCCTTTTGCTGGTTAGCGCGATACCATCCACAGTTTTCAAGTAAGCCCAGTATAACTTACAGAAATTACAAGGTGTATGGAAATCTGAAGTCCCCTTTCGATATTGGTGGTGCCACCTACAATATTATATAGGGCTGCAACGATACATTTTGTCACGATGCGATGGGTATCTCGATACAAGGGTCACAATGGGGGGAAGGGGGTTAATGTCACTGTTAACACAACTTTGAAATGAACTGGGTGCAATATAGCCATGGTACCAGCAGAGCATTAGGCCCATAGGGCTCTTGTTTGTTTTGTTTATTTACTTACTACTTGGTAAGATCTTAAAAATTGTCTCCAGAACTAGGTTTTGAAATTGCATGGGGACACCCAAATGTTAATTTGTTGCCCAGTGGCACTGCAATTCTTTTGAAACTTTTTTTTTTTTTTTTGTATGTTTTCACTATTTTTTACGCCTAAACTGTGCATGGGGGATTTTCTTTCATCAAGCACTGAGAACGGGTAATACATGTACTGTCATCAGTTCTGAAAGTTTTAGGGCACCACTTTTTGCTATTTAACCCTGCCTCTCTTACTGGTAGTGATGCTTGTAGAAATGGAAGAACAGGCCCCAGTAGTACAATATCTTATAGTATTGGAAGAGGTTTGAGGTCACTCCACTTTTGTGTGAGCCCCTTTATCAAAATAAAATGCCTCCCTAAAATGCAGGCCCAGTTTTTAGCACAGCTGACATGTCGGTCAGCTAAGCTTATAGGATGGTCATTTGCTGTCGTCCATCTCTCCATCCATCCATCCACCCATCCACAATTCACATTTTCAACTTCTCCAGCACCATCAGCCAGATTTACTTCAAACTCGGTGGGGATGTACCTTAGGTGTCTCTCTATCAAGTTTCTTCAAATGGTCACGCGATTGTGATTTTTTTTTTTTAATAATTTTTTTTTGTTCCTATTAATTTTTTAGAAATAGTTCTAAATGCCATACCGGTATGTACTCAGCTAAAACTCACTTGTCTATTCAGTTACAACATTGATTTTGTGGGAAAAGCTTAGGTCAGCTCAGCATGGGCTGTTCATGCAGCCCTCTAGTTTCTCTTTACTTGTTCTCACTTGCCTCCTGAACCAAGTAGGCCTAGTGTTTCTCTTTAGGCACCAACCTAGTCTCTCTCACAGGCAATTTTCATAAAAAGTGAGATTTTGATTTGACACATGTATTGGATTGTCCCAGTGATGATTGACAGACGAGGTATAGACACGCCCTGGTCCTTGTGGCTCCTATCATCTTTGATGATTGACAGACGAGGTGTAGACAGTGGAATGGACAGACACGCCCTGGTCCTTGTGGCTCCTATCATCTTTGATGATTGACAGACGAGGTGTAGACAGTGGAATGGATAGACACACCCTGGTCCTTGTGGTTCCTATCATCTTTGATGATTGACAGACAAGGTGTGGACAGTGGAATGGACAGACATGCCCTGGTCCTTGTGGCTCCTATCATCTTGCATTCAAAACTAAAATTTAGCATGTGTCGACCATTTAGCAGAAGCTGGCCTGAACTTATAATGGTCATGTGTTCAGAGGCTCCAACCTGCCTCAGGTACAAAGTGGGAGATATCCCTCTTTCAGTTACTGAAAAGTGTGAGGTTGTACGTGAGCGAGCGCCGAAGGTGGGAAGCTATTCTAGGGGGTCCTGGGGTATGTCCCCCAGAAAATTTTGAAATTTTAACCTGTATTTGCTACATTCTGAGCCGTTTTGAGCCATTTCAGGCATTGTCAAAGACATTGTCAATACTGCAAATAATCATTGAACAGCTGCTACATTTCAGTGTTTTCCTCACATTGTAAGCAGAAAGGTGGCCCACCTTACACTTTTTTTCATGAAAAGTCTTTCAAGTCTTGATGAAAACCCTGTATTGGACAAAAGCAAACGATAATACATGTATCTTTTTTGCCAGCACCTTTATTTTCTTGCCATCAAATTGTCTTCATTTTTACAACACATCGAGATAAATCTCACCCAGATGACTTCTCATCACCTTGTGTGAGAATTTTAAAATAATGAATACTGAGAACTCATTGTTTTATAATTCTCACACAAGGTGACAGAACTACCCAGTACTGCAACCTTATCACATCTTGTCTGCCATATTTTTCTTTCAGTGTGGGTTCACTCTTTATTATGGCCCCAAAACTAATACATTTCTGCAATATGACTAAATAAATTATAAAATAGATCAAAACTGATGTTTTTCACTCAGATGATTTCTTATCACCTTGTGTGCAAATTTAAAAATAAGTGCTGAGAACTAACAAATTTTCAATTTTCACGCAAGGTGAAGAACTATTTGGCAATGTGGATTCACTTCTTGAAATAGCACCTGAAGAAATACATTTCTACAGTATATGTATGAATGAATAAATGGTTTTCTACAAAAGATCAATCAAGTCACCACTCTTTCTTTGGTTGATACATGACTAAAATCAGCAAAAATGACACCATAAATATTTATACAACTTCAAAGTTATCTGAACTCTCCTGCCCTTGTGTATGTACTAAATATTATGATTAATGAATCCCGTTTTGTCAATCAGGTATTTCTTTCCCATATATTTGTTCCTTGAGGGCTTTCCGTTGTGCCTGCAAACTGCTCCTTCCATGATGGCAAAAAACTGGCTTGGTACTTCGCCCTTTTCTTTGTCAGATTTTCGTTCCCGTTCGAGGAATGCTTCGCCATGATGGGCCCAAGTGACGAGGAAGTAGTTTTGCAGCGCCCTCTATAACACTTTTCGCGCATATATGGGGTGATAACGCAAGCAAAACAGTACCACTGTGTCGCTCTTGTACCGCTGGTGGGTGCTGCCGATTGATAAAAACATTTTCAGCTTTTTTTTTTTTTTTTTTTTTTTTTTTTGGGTTTAATTTTTTAGAAAAGCGGGAGGGCGGGAGACTTTGAAAGAAAGTTATAAAAAGCGGGAGAGTTGGAGCCTCGGTGTGTTATGAGCATAGATGCCAGCCACTGTTAACACAGTGAGGGTAGTGATTGCCCCTTTGTGATTGACTCCTAATAGATTTCATAATACTTTTGCCCTTATTACTCAGAAGATAAAATAAAAAATAAAAGAGGGTGTGGGGAGGGAATTGACAGAATTTTCCCCGAATAGACATTTTAGTCCTGAAGTGTTGTTTTGGGGCATGGTTCGTACAGTGTCAGGATCCATATGTTTGCAGCTCAGTGTGACAGGTTGCATGGCTAGCTGCCTCTTTGGCCTAGTATTTGTGAGGGATGTTCTTCCATGTACATTAAGGTGAAACCCTACCTTGGAAACAAAGAAGTGAAAAATATCCGACTCCTGGTATTTCATCTGTTAAAGATGTCCCTAAGATAAAGTGGGGGAAAATGTGGGACAGCATTCAAATTCTCAGCTATTAAGATAGCCCACGGTTTGGGTGTCAATAAACATGGTGCTAATTGCATCTTATTGATATATTTTTATTTAATTCATGCATGTTATGTAAAAATGGGGAAAAAAGTATGGAAAAAAAACCCACTTGAGGGTGATTTAGAGTCATGTGCAAATTAATTTTTCCAGCTATTTGATTCCAAGAAATTTCTTGTCAGTGACAGGACAAAATAGGTTGCAAAGCAAGTCTTATCCTCATGCTGACTTCATACCCAACTTCAACAGAAAAGAGTAACATTTCAGATAGCAGGTGCACTGCATCTACTCACTGTTTAAGTTCATCTAGATGTCACATACATAACTTCAGAGTCCGCATTTTCATTAAATATAACATCAATCATTGGGCATGCATGTAAATGTACATTTGCCGAGTCCCTGTTTTTCAATCACATGCGTAAAGGAATCTTTGACCAATGTTAGAATAAGCAGGTTAACTCAAAGTTTCCTTCCAATAGACCAAGCACGTTTCCTGCATGTATTCCTTATTTGCAGCAGTTGTTAAAACTCAGGGATTGGTCAGCTTAGCAGACAACTATAAAAACACGTCAAGCATTGTTATGCAGGGTAGTGTGTAGCGTGCATTTTGTTTTGCTGTGAAGCACCATTACTGACCACGATATGTTCTTCATGTTTATATGGGGCACAGAAATTTTATCGTTATTAGAACACACTTGCAGTGTTGTATGTTTATCATCTGTCAGTGTACAATGGTATATTGCATATTATCATGAGCTGGTACTTGTGGGGAGAGAGTTAAATGAGTTTTGGTGCCATCTAATCAATGGACGATATTACAGCGAGACGGCTGAACAGCTCCACAAACTGGGCTTGACGTAAGAGTGAGGTCACAGCGGCCAGTAGCTACGTCATAGACAGATCAACTTCAGCCACTTGTATGGCTTACAAATGCCTGCTCGTCATTGTCAACACTCCATTGCTGCCCTGGCAGTGGAGGAAAGCACGTTTACAAGCACTAAATATAGCAACACTCTCAAGTCCTGTGGCGTGGAACTTCTTAATATGGAACGAGCGTTAATGATTGTGCTGCCATTGACTGGTCAGCTGCAGTCGCTGCCGTGTCACTGAAGAAATCCTACTTGTCATTGATGTTGACTCTCTACACCCACAGATTCTTTTGTTGACAAAAAACTTGTCTGACAAGGATGGAAAATTTTGAAAAGTACATTACATGGTGGGTAGGGGGGGAACATAGACAATTGAACGTATAATAAAACGGTTCAGGAAGAAGCCAATAAGAAGCTTTGCTGAAACTTCAGCTTTGTGTTACACATTATACATGGAGTTGTATTACTCTGAAGTGTTTGGTACCCAACGGCAAGACAGGGACAGATCTAGGCCTCCAAAGTTTGTAGCCAAATCAGGAGATAAAACCCTAATCACTGCAGAATTTGACCTAAATCTTCCATATTCATGTTAGAATAAATAAGCTATTTGCAAATTTCTTTAGTCAAGTGATTGAAAAGTTAGCATTTGGCTTACTGGCTAATGGCAACAGTGGTCCCTGCAACATTTTGTGCACAGGACATGTGTATATCATTTGTAACTTAAGATGATCATTCAGTCTTACCCAAACATCTTTAAATGGATTTTAAAAAATGAAAAAAAAAAAAAAATTGTAAAGTGTCTCAAAGTTATAGTTGAAAATAGCAGAATCTCTGAAATTTAGGTGTAATTACTGCATGCATGCTATGATTTAGCCAAGCAGGTGCTTGATTTCAATTAACATGCAGTGTGTGTGTGTGTGGTGTGTGTGTGTGTGTGTGTGTGCGTGTGTGTGTGTGTGTGTGAGTGAGAGAGCCAACGGCTGTGTCCCAGATAATGAAAAGGTTACTATATATGTAACTTTGTGAGAATTTAACAATTTACTTTTTGACTATACTCTTTATGATCGTATAGGGAAATTTATTTATTTGTTTTTCTGTTTATTTATTTTGATTTATTGAGCACATAAAGGGAAAGTGAATTCACACAAGGGCTTTTTGTTGGGAGCTGCCGACATGATACATGCAGGCAGACCAGTTGATCTGGACTCTGTCATTGTGGTTCATATGCATGTATGTGACTAACATACATCTATCGATTTGCATAGTCCTAAATTCTTATAAATAAAAGGCTGTGATTAATAGGTATACTATTAATGCAAAAAGTAGTGATAAATTGGGGTTTTCGTGTTGTTCAAAAAAGCTACAGAGGAAGTGAGTTCAAAATAAATGGGGAAAAAAATGTACAATTTCAAGGCCAAGGAAAGTTATATTTTTGGTTCATATTGTGAGATATTGTAAATTAGGGTACAGCAGCAGGCTTTTTATCATTAAAAAAAATCTTTATATTTTTAGGGTAGGGCAGAGCACTTTTTAAATTTTTGTAGTAGTGAAGGGGAAAATGTCAATAAGTGTTCTAAAACTTTTTATTAGTAAAAGATGCATCATTCCATAAATGTGACAACGGCTACTGTTATTGTTTGTGATGTGTAAAAATAAAGTGAAAGGGAATAAGATAGAAATTATAATTTGACAAAATGAATAAAATGCTCGATTATTTACATGTGCACTTTGCCTCCAAAGCAGACCCAAGCTGCGTATTTTGTCTACTCCTCCGTAAGTGTAGTAACATGGAACTTGGTCTGCTTTGCAGGCAAATGTGAACTAGGATTTTTCCCAGTAGCCATTCTTGTAACAGCCAATAGCCATTGTCAGATTTTAGTCGTCATTAGGGATTTTTTTACTAACCAACAAAAACAAAAAACAAAACAAAATCCTGCTGCATTAGTACAAGGCTGCCTCTGTCATACATGTGCTTTGAGCAGATGCAGTAAATCAAATAATTATTTTCATACAAATATATATATATATATATATATATATATATATATATATATATATATATTTGTGTTAACTCTTTCAGTGCCAAGCGCGACTAAAGTTGATCTACTTAAGTCAAACTAGTCTGCAGTATAATCAGGGTCCCAGATTTGTATTCCCCACAGAAAGAACTTTCCTTCAAGCACCAGCATGCCCATAGTTCCAGAGAGAATATCCAAGGTCAACAGCTTTTCTTAGGCGAGAAAAGCTGTTTACGCAGTACAAAATTTGCCACTCAAAGAGTTAAATGATTCAAATTCAGTTACAACACAGAAAGTTATTGACCTGAAAATGCATGAAAGGGACTGAGCAAGATTTAACCTCTTGGGAAATGATGCAGGTGGCAGCACTGTTCCTGGCCATTGACTGCTGTGCATCCTGAAGGTCACATTTCTAGCAGTCTTGGTCAAGGCCAGGTTTGACACTCATTTTGCATAATGGGAATAGTGATTGTGCAGTGTCTGACAATTCAAGCATCCTTTGCCTTTGATGCCCGGTTAGAACTACTTGCTGTGTAACTGTGAAATGCACATGTCAAAACTGCCATTCACTGCTGACTTCAGTGGTGCTAATGATACCAGGGGTACATACTGTATGAAAACTGTGTGCACAGGAAACGTGGCCAAGGAAGTGTAATAGAAGGGACCTTCAAAATCTTGAGAAAGATTCTGTATGGAGGGGTTTGGTTGGAAAGTTCTTATGTTCATATTATTGCAAGAGTATGAGAGCTTAACAAAACAAATGAAAAATGAGTTCTGCATGTTGGTGCAAAAGTATTGGGGCCCATTAGGACAAATTACTGACAAACTTGTCTTGTTTTTTTCTCTCTCTCAGGAGTACGAGGGTCTCACAGAGAAGATTCATGAGCTACAGTTGAAGGAAGAGGAGCTACATGCACAGATACAGACATTACGGGATCCACAGATCCGGCGCAGGTCCGATGTGTTGCCAGTCAACACTACAATGGGCAGTCCGTGCATCACACCAAACGACAGTTTCACCAACCTGATTGAGCATCAACATGGAAGCCCCCAGGTGCAGCCACGGTCTCCCATGAAGTCTATGGTGAAGGCCTACCTGCCCAACCAGCAGAAGACAGTGGTCAGTACTCACTTATATATGTGTAGTTATGTATATAGATATTGTGTAATTTTTGGCTGTGCCAACAGAAATAATAATAATAATAATAATAATAATAATAATAATAATAATAATAATAATAATAATAATAATAATAATAATAATAATGAGTCCTGTATTTATTCCATTTCACTTAAGTGAAACAAAATTAAAATAGAATTTTTAGTTTTATCAAATGGAAAAAAAATCTTGTTTTGAAACACAAAAACAAGGGCTTGTAGTCAAGGTCACTGCCACAATGCTGACAGTTCCCTGATGTCATTGCTTTAAAAATAAAGATTTGTTTATTACTAGCTGCCTAATCATCATAAAATAACGCTATCCCGAAGACAGAATATTTCTGTTGAAGTTCCTGTAGATTTCAGTAATATTTACTGTGTTCCTCCCTGTAAGAGAAGAGGAGAACATTCTGCAAAAGATGTAAAATCAATCCAAAAGCCAGGAATAACAGATGTTATCATTTAGCCTTCTCCACACAATGTAGGATAGGTACTGATCAGTATGTTTTGTATGGCCTGCAGAGTCCTAACACAGTTGCAATGCTTGTCAATCAAAAAGCCATTGACTGGAGACTTAGATTCAGGTTTTTTTGTTTTTTTTTAAAGTACATGTAATTTAGATATGCAATCCCCATAATACAATACCGTATTATCCCTATTTAGTGCCCCATGTGGTCAGGATAAAGATCATTTTTTTTGGAGCTGCTTTTAGCATACAACAGGGTAAAAAACAGAAAATTTTTGCTTAAAATGTCTGAAACAGAACTCTTTTCTAAGCCTGAATAGTGAGGGGGCACTTAAAAGGGCAGGGGTGACAAAAAGGATAATATGGTAATTGTAGATATATTCAGGAAAAAATAATTCTAGAATGTTCTGTGTTGCGTTGACTGCCTGTTATGATGTTAAATAATCATGGCTTTATGAGTCAGTAATGACTGGTGCTCATGAAATAGAATCGAGGCACATTTTATAATGTACAATCAGGACTCAAGCCAATGACACATCTTCCACCTGCAAAATATGCCAGATATGAGAACGTTGAAGACAAATGAGTCAATTAACAGAAAAATTATCCCAGGGAAGTTACAAATGTATGTGTATACATATAAATACAGTAAAACCTGTGTTAAGTGAGTGCCCTTGGGATCGGGCAAAAGTGCCCACTTAGCTCAGGTCCATTAACATTTGGAGTATAGGCAACTGGGCCAGGCAACAGTGCCCACTTAGTGGAGGTGCTCACTCGGACAGGTTTTGCTGTATATTATACATTTGTTCCTTGTACACAAAGTGCACGTTTAGGTGTTCAAAATCTCAACATTGCAAGTTCCTGGTCCACAATGATACAAACAAAGAACTAAAGTTGTAAAGCATAAGAGCAATATTTATCAGGTACAAAGATATTTGTAGGTGATTTCCAAATAAACCTTGAAGCCTAGAGTATTACGTAATTACGTGGGTCAAAGTGTAAAAATTATGTTATAGCTCGAGCATTTTGATTTTTTGGTGGATCTTCATGGAATTAGGTGGGATTGTGGAGAAAGCCAAAATATTTATGGCTTATGACACTTGGAACATCCCTTTGTACAGGTGGTCACACAAACAGATTCCACTCTGTGTACTAAGATTCATATTAACTCTTTCAGTGCCTATCACGTCTTAAGTCGATCTACTTAAGCAAAGTTGTCTTGCCTTGCTTCAGTGGGGCGGCCTGTTGCCGCTCGTGGTCAGTGGATGGGTGGCGGGTTTGGTATTCCGCCCTGTACCTCTTCATCCCGTTTTTAGGGATAGTGTTTTATTGTTTTTATACTTATCTGTATACTTTATGCAGTAAACTTGTTAGACTTGTCTACTCTTTATTTAGCTTGTTATCATGTTTTAGTTGTTTTCTCAATGACTTTCACATTTCTCTGTCCAACCTGAGTTTTGTATTGCTGTTTTGTATGTTTTCTCTTGTGTTTATGTTTATACTTATTTCGATGTATTTATTTGTACTTTTATTTCCTCATTCTTGGGTTTCGATAAAATATTATGTACCGGGGTATTGTTGATTAAAGTGCCGTTTTTGCAAGCCTGTCTTTGGTGTGCAGGGCCACTGGAGTAATCCATCGTGGCACAGCCTTTGAAGGCACATTGTCTGACGACGCCCGCTGCTCCTGAACATCTAAAGTCCTCCTTCGTTTGTACGCAAAACAACAAAGATAACTAGAAAGTAAACCACTAAGGCTGTGATATGTTTGCATCATTTCCCTGTCCACAAACACGCTTTCGGGTTGCCGCCTGATTTCGTGGTGCCGCCGTGATACCACTCTCGTTTTGCCATGGGCCGTTGCTACCTGTGGCCACGTGACAGACTGTTAAGTATGATTGACGGGTGGCATTGTTCTGCTAGGTAGCTGAAAACCAGAAGAGTGACACATGGACATTCAGATGTCCACATGCCTGTGTGTT
This sequence comes from Hermodice carunculata, assembly GCA_964020975.1. Lineage (NCBI taxonomy): Eukaryota > Metazoa > Annelida > Polychaeta > Eunicida > Amphinomidae > Hermodice > Hermodice carunculata. Next base: position 70,462,581 of record OZ026622.1, on the reverse strand, counting down.
TTTTTGCATTTCTCTCATATTTCTACCTTAGTTAGGGCCTTGAAATTTTGCCAACTTATAGAAAGGACATTTATCTTGTAAAACCAGTTGAAATCTCAAAATTGCCCATGCAAAGGTTTTTGGTGTCTTACCTGTCCTTAATTTATATGAATTAAAATGCCATAACTTTGGTTCTTTGTTTAGTGGGTGTGGTTATGTCACAATCTTATAAACTGAAGTTAGAATGACACCACTATCTACGGTAGTTTTGAAGATATTCAAGATTTTAATTTTGTGTATTTGCCCAATTTGCATAAATTAAAAGCCTACAACTTTGGTGCATGGTTCATTGGATGCAGTTATGTCGAAAAAAAAACCAAATTGAAGTTGAAGTGGCACCTCTATGTTTTATAGTTTTGAAGTTATTCAAAATTTTTAAATTTTGTGTATTCCCCTTATTTACATAAATTAAAATCCTGCAACTTTGCTTCATGGTTCATTGGATATACTTTTGTCACAAGCATATAGAGTGAAGTTGAAATGACACCTCTATATAAAATAGTTTTGAAGCTATTCAACATTTAAATTTTATGTATTCACCTAATTTGCATTAATTCAAATCTTACGACTTTGGTTCATGGTTCACTGGATGTAGCTATGTCACAAACCTATAAATTGAAGTTGGAATGGCACCTCCATGTATAATAGGTGTGAAGTTATTCAAAAAGATAGTTTTGTGTATTCATGTCATTTGCATGATTAGAACCCTCCAACTTTGATTTAAGGTTCATTGGATGCGGCTATGTCACAAATCCATAAATTGAAGTTAGAATGGCACTTCTATCTGTAATAGTTTTGAAGATAGTCAAGATTTAGATTTTGTGCATTCACTTAATTTGCATAAATTAAAATCCTACAACTTTGGTTCATGGCTTATTGGATACGGCTTTGCCCCAAATTGTTAACGTGCGGTTGGAATGGCACCATAATAGTTTTGAAGATATTCAACTTTTAAATTTTTCAGTGCCTCCAATAAACATAATTTGAAATTCTAGAACTTTCATTTACTGTCCATTAGATTGACAGGTGTCACAAATCTGTACATACACATTGAAATTTTGTGTCTATCTGCAATAGTTTGGAAGATATGGTGCTTTTAAAATTTTAATTGCCCCTAATTTGCATAAAACTCTGGACAAATTGTTTGTAAAGGAGAGAGAGAGAGAGGGAGAGGGAGAGGGAGAGAGGGAGAGGGAGAGGGAGAGAGAGAGAGAGAGAGAGAGAGAGAGAGAGAGAGAGAGAGAGAGAGAGAGAGAGAGAGAGAGAGAGAGAGAGAGAGAGAGAGAGAGAGAGAATGAATTATTAATTTTTGCAAAAACAAAATGTCTGGGTTGGCACCCAGACATAGTGACACGGTAAATTTTGCAATGTGGATACTTCTTATATTGAAGAAATACACAAACATAGTCTTACGTGGCTAATTATCCTGAATGATTGATTGATTGATTAACAAAGATCGATAAGTTTCATGATCACAGGGCCTCTCAAATGGAATTCTGTTTGATGCAACATGAACAGAAGGATTTAATGAAAGTTCATTAAACATGGTCACAACATGTTTCAAAGGTAGAACCTCGCTTTGGAATCCCTATGGGTGACCTTCAGGGTAAAGGTCATGGTCAAAGTCACAGAGCCGCACACACAAAATTTGTTTCTGTGCTGTTTCTCCAGCATTATTTCATAGAATTTTATTAAAATTAGTAAATGTATCCAGGTAGGACTTAACTTGGCATTGCACAAGAGTGGCCATGAGATCAAAGGTCAAGGTCATACAAATGTATATCATGTGTATTTACCACCATGATAATTGTGGGCGGGGCATATTGCTAGCCTCAGCAGCTACTTTTGTGACTATTATTTTATATTATTTTTACCATTATTATCATTGCTTTGATATTGCATATGGTGTCACTTGGGGTGAAATAGTTCATATTGTGACCACCAGGTGGCACTGCATTTTTATCAGAATATAATGTCACTAAAAATGATGAAAGTTTGCAAAAATGATCGGATTATGTAAGTTTTGATGACATGGGATATCAAACTTTAGAACCATGTGTCAGTAAGTGCTACAACTGTACAGGTAAAAAGCAGCAGGAAAGTACATGTATTATAATGTCAAAATTGTTGTATGGAATACTTTGCGTTTACACATAGTTGTTGCCCAGGTGGACCTTCATGGAAATTGTGAAGGAAATGATGATGCAATTATTATGCATTTTCTGACAGGGGATGCCTAAAAAGTGTTTAGTAGAAGTTAGAATTCAAGCTTTTTACTGACTTAGCAAATCTGACATGTAGTGGCTTACATGTATATCTTGGTGTGTCCTAGGCCCATGGTTACTAATAAACACTAATGGGAAAGAACCTATGGGGTTTCTTTTGTTGTTGATAATTTGACTTTGAGTGACCTTGAAATGTCAAACTGACATATTGGCTGTCTTAGTAGTGGTGGTTCCTGGGTCCGTAATTACTATAAAACGTAAGTAGGAAAATACTTACTGGGTTTCTTTTGGCGTGGTTAATTTTGGCTTTGAATGGGTTCCAAAGGTCAAACTGACATACATGTATTGGCTTATTTCTTGGTAATATCAAACTTTTGTTCACTTATTGGTAAGCACTAATACAGAACATGTATATAGCTGTAAAGTCTGCACTTGCAGAAGTTGCGGATTATGGTCAGGCAAGCACAGGGTCTTGTATCGTTGAATATGTGCGCACATGAAGTTCACATCAAAACTGCAGCACATTTTGACGGTGTATGTGGAGGCCGGTTCCATGGCATAGTGAAACCTGCCTTACTGAACACCTCCATATACCAAACACCTTATACTGAACACTTTTTCTCGGTCCCAATAGTACACATGTATTTTCATTGTAAGCAAGTCTCCAAGCACCTCTTTATACCAAACACTATTGTCTGGTTCCAAGGGCCTTTGCCATTCTGTATAGGGAGGTTTCACTGTATTTGTTCATCAGGGACCTGCCAGCCAGTACTGCCCTCTGGTGACGATGGGGATTGTTTTTCAATGGGTGTTAAAAATTCTGTGGTCTTGCTAAGGATGTAAATCTGGATCACATTAAGGATGGATCCTGCATCCGTAACCCCTAAAAACTCAGAAAAAAGACCCACAAATTATCTCTGAATATTGCCCAGGATCCACCCAAAATCTCCATCATTTATAGTTGTCTGTATGTGAACGGGGACAAATTCTTCTAAATGGAGCTATCCTTTAAAATCCCTCTCTGGTAGATTGTATCATGATGTAGATCGATTGATGTTTAGGTATTTATCACTGAGTGGAGTCCCAGTGTTCCATAATGCCCCTTTACTTTTCAGGCTTGTTCTAAGTTGAATTAATGCCAAATAGGCAAAATTGTTCCACCATTTGCTAGTGTTGTGGCTGAACTGTATATAATGTAGAATCCAATTAACTCTCAGTGCCAAATTTTGGACTGAGTCAAGAGCTTTTCTCGGCACACAATGAGTGCAGTGCTAACGGTTGCAATGCGCACCAAGAAGAGCTGTTGACCTGGGATATTCTCATTGGCATACTGGTACTTGGTATATTCTCTATAAGCACACTGGTACTTGAATGAAAGGTGTTTTTTTCGAGGAATACTAATCTGGGATCTTTGTGATGATTCAGACTAGTTTGCCTTAAGTAGATCGACTTAAGTCACGTTTGGAACTGATAGAGTCAAGGCTCATTGCAATTTAAAATATATGAGCGCTGTGGGCACTAACCAGGGATACACAAAACCCACTGTGGGCAGTTAATTTGCTTTGGATGACATTCAGAGGTCATGACTTGTGTGCCTTTTATTGACTTGCCAGTCAGTTGAGCTTATCTTACAGTCCTCAATCTGTCTTTGTCCACCGTCCATCTGACTTACAACACTTCACATTTTCTAATTGTTCAAAACTGTTGGCCACATCCAATTGAAACTTGGTGGAGATTGACTTTTAATGGTTCTCTACTGCTTCTGCAAATGGGCATGCGCCAATGATTTTGGATTTTTTTTTTTCAACTTTTGTTTGGCCAGATCTTTACAAAAAATCCTTGTGTGAAACTGTTTGTCTGAATACTTCAAAATTGAACAGTTACATTTATGGAGACTCCTAGATCTCAATTTGTTGAACAGGTGGCACTGTGAATTTTTTCTTCCTATTTTTTCTGAATTTTAGAATGTTTTCATTTTTTTTTTAAATTTTGTGTCACATGCACACACACTCACCCACCAAAAATAAGGAAGTGAAGCAGTGGATAGAAACAGAGCAGGGAGCATAGAAAGAAGATTGGACAGGTTTTCTGTCTATAGAAGATTGGACAGGTTTTCTGTCTATTTTGGGCTGCAAATAACAAAGGCAGATGGCAACAACGCAACTAATATTAATTGCTTGGGGTGTCTGAGAATATTCTGTGCCAGAGCTGTTGTAGCTGCCCACTTTCTCTGTTAACCATAAAAAGGAATGGTCCCTTAGAAAGTATTAATTCTCCCACTGTCTTGACCTGTTGCCACAAAATCTAGGCTTTGTGTGCAGTATAATGGTAGGCAAGGTAAACTTAAAACACTAACAAGAACCCACTGCTTCCATTATTATACATATGCATGATAAACATTTTCATAATCTGTGTTGATGTTGACGCAATTTCTAAGAAAAAGATCGTGCCTGTTATGAAGAAATATCAAGAAGGGTTATTTAAAACAGGTGCTAAGAACTAGTTTAATAGGAGTCTGTAAATGTGCTCTTTTTAGGACAGTTGACTGAGAAGACTATCATTGTTTTTATTGAGTCATTCCATTACCATTTTCAGGGAATGATCTTGACTTTCAGCATAAAAATGATTTATTCATCATGAGAAGACAATGAAATTTGTCATTGAATTGTGTAAAATGGACAGTTTGTCTTTAAGTTATACAGCCAGCTTACAACTGGGGTATAGAATGACATCCCACATGTCTGCCGCCATTATGAAAAAGTTGACTGCATAAAAGATTGTTTTTGTACATGATTGGTTTTATGGTTAGAATGATATCTAAGTAAACAGGTGTCCCTGGTGCAGGGAGGGTGCTGTGAACTCAAGCTGTACCAATGAAACCTGTGGTATACTGTCCTTGTAGGTCTTGTCTGCAATTCGCATTAAAAAAGTTTCTGTTAACAAAATGTAAAAGCTGGCAAAACCAGTAGTGTAAAACCAAAACTTAGAGAAGGCAGACGAATTTCGTATCGAGTGATACTCAACTGTGGCAGTTAGGATCACTGCGTTCCACTTCTTATATAGCAGGGCTGCACAAATTAAAATTTTGCATAACCCATAAATGGGTTAGGCTAAAAAATTTTGCTTAACCGTATTGTTCTGTTGCATAACCTGTTTTATGTTCCATATAGTTATGCCCAAAAAAGGGTTGTGCCACTGTTCACCTGCGTAACCTTTGCACAACCTAAACAGTGGGTTACGCAATTTGTGCAGGCCTGATATAAGCAGGTGTAACGTTTCTAGTTGACATTAGGTCAATGTCATGGTGGTGATATGTCACAACGCAAACTGAGATTACCAGTCAACTGTCAGATTTAATGAGTTTGGGTGACGTCTGGGAAAACAAGGATGTCACAAGAATAAGAACTGAAGGATGGCATGCACAGAGAGAGCTCTGTGTATTAGCCTCTAAAATAAAATGGGTTTTCAGGGTTTGATTTAATGGTGGTCTGGTGATCTGCAGACACCCAACAGCAGTTATGGATCACCTCTGCAGCTTACAGTGGGAGTCCATTTGACCACCAAAAAAATTTGGGTGCTACAAAATTATTAGAGTTGTTGATTTTACTCAGTCATAATAATACAAAGTTTGTCTATGCCATGTATGAGTGTTACATTCATTCACTGAAAATAATGTAGAAATACACACTTTGGCTGGTGACCACCAAAATCTCAGAAGGACCACCAGATGTTACCAGCTGGTGGCCCTTTTCGCTACCAGCGAAAATCTTAAAATCAACCTCTGCCTTCCATATTGTAGTAGGAGCAAAGGACGTATCATACTGATAGTGTATAGAGCTTTACAGTGTTCCTAAGATCAACTTTGAGGAAAGGTTGATGAAGAAGTTATGTTGTGGTAGACAGACTCAGAACTAAAAATTTCTGTTAACAAAGCATTTAAGATTAAAGAGTGTAGGAGAAAGATAAGTAGATATTTGATATCTAATAGGTTTTGGGTCTTTGGGTGTGAGAGGGGTAATAAGAGGTTTTTGCATCCAAGTTGTCAGAATCTGTATTTCTGCTATTTTCTCACTGGCTTGTTTTTTTATCCACAGGTACCAGTCAAGCCAGGTGTTACATTGAAGGAATCGCTTGCCAAGGCCATGACTCTGCGAGAACTCATCCCTGAACATTGTGTGGTCTACCGTCTCAAATCAAAGTAATGCATTTGTTCTTAATTATTTCTTTGTGTGTTTTCTGTCACTGACATTGAATCAAATTCAAGGTGGAATACATTCAAAACATCCTTGGTGTATGTTTAATAATTTGTCATTCATGCTTATAAAGCCATGTCAAGTTTTGGCATATTTAGATACAGTGGCACTCCTGAAAGAAATACTGTTTTGTTGGATTTCACATACTTTGATAATATGTGAGAAAGTTTATGGGGGATTAGGGTATATTTATTTGCAATTTTATTTGGTTCATAATATTAAAGGTAAATGTAGAAAAAAAATATCAAAGGTAAGAATTAATATTATGTTTGGACAATAGATTATGTAAATTTAGTGACAAGCTTATTGACTGTCTTTAAATTAAGTTTGAACTGAAAATTTGACTCATTGCCTTTCTGTTCCTGTAGCAGTGATTATGTCAGCTAAGGTCAAAGAATATTGTACTGGCTACAAGTACATGTATATTTACTTCAGAATCAAGATTGTGACCCTTTTATGGACAACCATTTATTACTTTTTTTTTTAAAATAAACACACAGACACACACACACAGACACACACACGCTTAATGGTCCTAAAAATATTATCTTGGGCTTTTTAATAACAGCTTTATAAATGAATATAGTATGTTTCCAGTTGCAAATGTAGATTCATTTACTGTGAGATCAGCTGGCAGTAATATTGAAGAGTAGTTGACGATCAGAGACACCTGGTGCCAGAAAGGAACACTGCACTACAGTCCTGGTGCATGCAGTTATCTGGACCATGCCTTTCTTGTGCTCAGTGTCTTCATGTGGATGAATCATTGTAATCAATATGAGTAAATTTAATCAATGGATAAATGCAAACTGCATGAATTTGTTTTATTGCCCAAAAAATTATGTTTTACTGAAAACACCAAGACACCCTGTTGTCAAAGTGTAATACGGCAAATTACTAAGTACTGTCTTGCTTCTCACTTGGATGGGTTTGAGAGTTCTAATGAAAGGAAGCCTTCATCATGGTGGAAGAAGCTTCTTCCTCCCTGGCCAAGCCAGTTAAGCGAGTCTTTAATTTACATGTGAAAAAGCTGTGTTCCTGGCTGGATATAGTGTTGCGATGGAGCAGATGCCTGGATTCATCTTCCTCAAAGAATTGAAAGGAAAATAAAAAACCCATCCAGGTATAGGTGGGTCTAAAATGGCAATTTTTAATTTGTTCCACAGCCTCAGGGTGCAAGGTATGATTAAAAAAGCAACCAATGAATTCAGCATGACTGAGAAAATAGATTGCTTGGAAAATGCAGTTTATGGTTCTTAATCTCAAGTCTTCAACTTAGTTTGGATTTTCCAAGATTGTAGGCTTTATGTGTTTCTGATGTGAAGATGACAAAAGTTTATCTGTTTTAGACTGGCTGAGGTGATTGAAAAGGCATCTTCAGAGTTGTGGATGTAGAGTGGTACCTGCTGTGTGCAGCCATTGCCATGGCAGGGCACCTGCTGTATGCAACCATTGCCATGGCAGGGCACCTGCTGTATGCAACCACTGCCATGGCAGGGCACCTGCTGTATGCAACCATTGCCATGGCAGGGCACCTGCTCTTTGTGGCCACATTTTTCCTGGCTATAAGAGTCTATTTCTTTGTTAATTTACCTGTAGTGACAGGTCACCTGCTGTAAATGGTCACTTTTTGTGGCAGAAAGGGTGGTTACATACAGCAGGTACCACTGTAGTTAAAATTTTTGTCTGTGTATATCTTGATTTAAGCAATATTTATGAGTAATTATCTTGATTTTTATATATATATATTTTTTAATTTCAGGAGCATAAAACTTCATGTCGAGGCAGTAGCGCCCTTTTGCTGCTTTTAAATAGAATGTGGTAGCCAAAGGTTTAAGAATCCCGAATATATTTGTGGAATGAGGACAGTGAAATAATGAGGTATTGACACCACACAGAGTCATATTGTCTGTGGTGACACCAGTCCTCAGTGCTCATCTTGGGCCTCTCTGTCAAGGTCAATGTGCTTAGCTTTAACTTTTTCCTGCCAATGTTTTGAAATTGGGAGTTTTGTTCATTTTTTTTCCTCCACAATTAAAACCATTTGTGTGAAATGAAACCAAGATCTTTTGATGAATTTAGGTGAAAGTTGTAAACTTTGATTTCACTGCAGCTATGATTTTGTATATTATTTGTCCCATGTAATATAAAATGGGATGCTTAGTGAAGGAAAATAGTTTGTAGGGACCCTTTGATCCTGGGAGTAATGATGATGTATTGTCCTGCAATCTTTCCTGTGGAAAATTATCAGAAATGGTCCAATGTTGTAAAGATTGTCTTATTCTTTTTCAAGAATGATGTAGACAAATGGTCAAACAGCTTTCAAGAATGATGCAGGCAAATAGTTAACTCATTCCATTCCAGGCCCTGATTTTTTCTGTATATATACGAAAGATTTAAGAGGACAATTGCACATATAAATTAAAGGCAGCTGCAGTATGACTTGCCAGCCAGTGACAGAACCACTGACCAAGGCCCGTGACCATAGTATGGAATGAGCTTACAGCCTTTCAGGGTGCAATACACCCAGAGTGGGTCAAGGAAAGCTGTTGACTCAATGTCCAGAGGGTTAAGTTGAGCAAGAGTTAATATTGTCACATTGTGACTGTCGCTGGCAGGTCAAGTGACGGGTGAATTGTGTATTGAGAGTGTAGGCTCTGGTAACATAGTTTTACATGTACATACACTTGTTGTGGGGTCAACTTATGTATAAATGCTGCAGCCTTTAATGAACATCCACAAAGTGGTAGCTTCATTATTAAAACATGGTGATTTTGTCCATGTGTGTCTTGTACATATTTTGGGAGGTTTCATATTGTGTAATGTTCTGTATGTGTCGGAACTGTCAAAAGCGAGATAGTATATCGAGTGGTCGTTAAACTTTGTAGTGGATGACGACTACAGTGCAACATGCCTTACGCATGGGAAGGCAGCCATTCCAGTGACGGTGATGAATAGGTAGATTTTTTTAAATATTGTTTTTAGGTCCATTGTGGACTTATGTGTCATGTGCAGTGCAGCCTCAGCAGAAGGAAGATAAAACATACTGATTTGTTGATAGTTATGAGTGATTGAGTGTTGTGTTTGACATATGGTTTCAGAATGACCGTGTCATGGGACATAGACATAGCTCTGTTGGCCGGTCAGGAGCTGAGTGTGGAGGTCAAGGATCACTTCCCCGCTACCACTCGTATCTCTCATAACTTTGTGAGTATTCACAATACCATTGATGTATGTGAATATAAGTAAACTATTTTGTTTTTATTTTCACAAATCTTTGGATGTGTACTAAAGGTATATTCATAATGGGATAAACTTAGGAGATTTGAATCAACAGAGAACATTATTAGTCAGGAAAGGTCACCCGACGTCTCTGAACCAATTAGATGTAGCGAGGTGTCAGATGATTGTTCCTGACTTTTGGTGAATATTATGTTCTTCTTATGCACCCTCCCCCAGAGGAGGAGGCATATAGCAATTACTTCGTGTGTGTGGGCATGCGTCTGTGTGCGTCTTGACAGTTTTCGCGCGATAATTCTAAAAGTTTTTGGCATAAAGCTTCCATATGCACATGCTTATAGTCCTGCATTAGGTCGTGGACAAAGTCAAAGATGGGTGGCCTTGACCCAATTCCCAAGATCATAGGCATTTTAGCAAACTTGGTTTTCACGCAATTAGTTGAAAGTTTTTGACATAGGGATTTCATATTGCTCACATTTATAGTCTTGCAGAATGTCTCAAGTCAGTTCAAAGATGGGTGACCTTGACCCAATTCCCAAGGTCACAGAGCCTTTTAAGTGAATTTGGTTTTCACACGATAAGTTAAAGAGTTTTTGACATAGGCCTTTCATATTGCACATGCTCAGTCCTGCATAAGGTCTCAGATAAGTTCAAAGGTGGGTGACTGTGACTCAAATCCCAGGGTCACAGAGCCATTTTAATGAATTTGGTTTTTCACGCAATTATGATAAATTTTTGACATAGACCTTCGAATTGTAGGTGATCATAGTCCTACATAAGGTCTCAGACAAGGACAAACGTGGGTGATTTTGACCCAATTCCCAAGTCACAGAGCCATTTTAGTGAATTTGGTTTTTAATGCGATAAGTTGAAGAGTTTTTGACATATGCCTTTCTTGTTGCATGTGGTTTTAATCCTACATAAGGTCTCGGAGGAGTTTGAAAATGGGTGACCTTGACCCAAATCCAAAGGTCATAGAACCATGTTAGCAAATTTGGGTGTCAAGCAGTAACTTAAAAAGTTTTTGACGTAGACCTGACCTTACTTATTGCACATGGTTTTAATCCTACACAAGGTCTCGGACAAGTTGGGGGGGGGGGGGGGCATAGATGTAGCAATCTCTGATTGTGTTTTAATTATAATTAGGTTTGTATTTGAAGGAGGTTTGTTCCGTGTCTTGTGTGTAGACCTGCATTTTTTATTATGCAATTTTTGACAAGCGAAATATTTTAAAAGACCTGAAATGCATTACACATTGTTGGACCAGTCTCAGTGTCAGTTTGCTAGAGCCACACAGGCTGTGGTGCAAGCTGCAGACCTGTGCATGTGTAGAAACTTGGAAATGAAACTTAAAGTGCCATTGATTGAGTGTATCATGATCTTCACTTGGCTGTCACGAGACAAAGTTTAGTTTCCTGTGCAAGTTTGTTATCGATCGTACTTTACAGTTTATATTTGGAATTTGTGGGAAAACTTGAATAATTTTTATTGAGTAAATGTACTGATAGTACAAACAAGTTGTGGGGGTGGACTGATTGCTTTGCGTGTGCTGGCATTTGTTCTGATGTTTTTTTGCCCACGCCTTATGCACAGCTATATGGCTTTTTACCTGCTTTGATCGGCCAAATCGCACAGGTCTGCGAGTAATAAGCAACTGCACACTTACCACAATGAATTACAGTATGTGAATTTTTTCAAAATACCTTTATTAAAGGCTGTCGTGTTTCTTCTTTCAGTATAGCCAGGATTAACTTGACCAAGCATTATTGCAGGCAAATGATGTATGTCATCCACCAGTTAGGGCCCCACTCTGACCATTAGCCATTTAGCCAAATGCTCATGTTTCTTGAATTTCGCTTAAGAAATGTGAAAATTGCTAAAATATTTTAGAAAAAAATATTAAAGGGCCAAGACTGAATTTTCATAAATTATGCCTGTATTTCCTGTTTTGGACACAGATTTTTGTCTCGCCATTATAAGCTGTTGGTGAGACTAAGCAGTCATTTCAGTCCGTCCACCGGTCTGTCCATCAACAAAAAACTTCAGAGTAGCTTGAATTACGCTGGCGAGACATTCATGCCCCCGGGCATGGCTCTGGTTTAATTTTGAAGTCTAGATCTGTCCCTGACCAGTCCATGGTCTTCCTGCTAGTACTGTATTCGTGAATATTAATTCCTATTCGTGACCCCATATTCGCCATATGGTGTATTCATTACAGACGTAGTGTTGACCTTTTGATGTGTTTGTTTAAAATGCAGGTCCGCAAGACATTCTTCACTCTGGCCTTCTGTGATAGTTGTCGACGCTTACTGTTCCAAGGATTCCGTTGTCAGACATGTGGATATAGGTGAGTTCTTGCCAGGCAAAGGATTAAAATGTCATCAGGTGAGTACATGTGACCTTAACATTGTGATGTCACAAGGAGAGTGCATTTTTGAAGGGTTATGATGTTGGTGGGTGAGTACATCATCTTAAGGGATGTGATATTAAAGGATGGATATATTATATGTAAGGAAGTGGATGAGTTCATTGCTTATTTCAGTGGGTAAGTACAGTGAATGAAGTATTACAATGTCAGCTTGCGAGTACATCAAGAATGCATGTTACCCAGGCAAATATCAGGACTTAACTCTTTCAGTGCCAGGTGTCAAACTAGTCTGAATTGTCATAAGGATCCCAGATTCGCATTCCTCTTAAAAAGACCTTTCATTCAAGTACCAGTATGCCTATAGTTTCAGAGAGAATATCTCAGGTCAACAGCTTTTCTCGGTGTGCATTGGGAACATTGGGTCCAATGCAAGCCGACAAAAGCTGTTGACTCGGTCCAAAATTGACAGTGAAAGAGGTAAACATGTGGACAGCATACTCAACTATCGTGAAATTGGCATGGAAAAGCACAAATAGGAAACGCCAAATAAGAACAGTTGTAGCACGTCAATACTATAGGTATGGTCAGCAAATAGATGGCAGTTCCAGGGCTAATTTGAATTTGGATAGATGTACATGTATTCATGTTTCTGTAGAGCAGCCCTGTAAACGCAGACGTACCCTTCCTGTGATTGACAGTGATCGGATCTTTCTCAGAATTAGACTGCTGGACAATTAGTTGTAGGTGGGATGTGTGTGTGTGTGTGTGTGTGTGTGTGTGTGTGTGTGTGTGTAGTGGTGCTTGTTTTGAAAGATTAACCATGGAGCTCTCTTATTGTGGTCTGTTACAACAAGTGGTCTTTTAAGAGAAGGATCACTGTATGGTTTTCCTGATATGTTATAGCAACAGCCAGGTTTAAGTGGCTGTAAAGTTTTGTGTGTGTGTGTGTGTGTGTGTGTTGTAGTCCTTGTTTTAAAAGACCACCCCTTATTGTGGTCTGTTGCAACAGATGGTCTTTCAAGAGAAGGATCACTGTATGGTTGTCCCACTTTTGAGACACAACCCCTTCTAAAGTTAGGCCTAAAAGGGGTCCTAGAAAGCAGATTGTCTGCCAGTGGAGGTCATGTGACACAGACAAGAGGACACTAAGAACTGTAAGTATGGTCTTCAAAGCCATATGGTGAGATAAGTGTTGGCAAAGTGGTTTGGATGGTCCAGGCAATATGGTTTCAGGGGAGAACTCTCAGTGTATTGTGGAAGTACTTTGATGCTTGCACCGATATGGTTCTGGTCATTTTGATGTCAGCTATTTGGCTAAGTGTTGTGAGAAGCTGGGCAGGTGATCCAGGTCTGTATGTGCAAGGTCATTTGGTGATACATGTAGCTCTTGTAAGAAGACTTTTGATTGGACAAGCTGCTGTAATAAGACTTAATTGGACAAGCTGCTGTAATTGGTTCAGAGCCTCTTGACATCATCAAGCTAGTAAGCAAGCTGTTGATGGCAGTGATGGGAGAAAAAGAAAATGTGCAGTAATAATGTTTGTGTCAGAACTGAAAATGGTGCTATCACAGGTGCTAATGTTTTTAAGAATTACACTTGCTGCATTTTTGTGTTATACTGCGTGCTATATCCAAAATATATCATGAGTAGAAATATTCAGAGATAAAAACTTTGCCAAGAGTCCTTTAGGCGATTCTCAGGTTAAAGTCACCACCTCTCAGTTTGTCAGAAAGTGTTGAGAAAATTGCACAGTTACATAACTCTGCTGATCAGATATATGATCTAGACTAGCCATCTCTATGTAGTTTTCATATTGTTAAAGAAATTATCCTTACTAATTTCAAATGACAAAGAAAAAGCTTGAATGCAATTGAAGTCTGGGAAAAGAAGATATGAATATAAAATGTTATCAGTACTTTTTTAGAAAAACAAAAGCATACAGTTTGTATGGCTTTGAAATATGGGAAAACACGGTATAAGCATAGAGTGTTATCATTATTTATCTCAAATAAAGAATAAAATTACAAGTTGCATGCCTTTGAATTGTGGGAAAACAAGATATGAGCGTTTTGTGATTCAGGTTTCACCAGAGATGTGCGGAGAGGGTTCCAACTCTGTGTCAGCAGGGAGTAGATGACGTATTCAATAATGAAATGCCCGACACTTTGATGCGAGAACAGGCCAAGCAGTAAGTTAACGTCTCTGTGTCACGGATGGTCCTGGCCATCCCAACATCACACCCACAGACCACATCACGTACCATATTACTTACTTACAACTTTTGTTTTCAGCATCGAGCCTTAAAGTAAATGTATTAATGATGCAGGCATTCTGGTAAAACTGGATTGTGGAGTTCCTTTTCGTATCACTTTCATTTTCAGCATTGAGCAACAAAAATTTTAATGTAAAATTGAATCATGGAGAGTCTTTTCCTGTATGTATTTTAAATGCATTCCTGTCACTATTTATAAACATTTTGAGATTAATTCACTATCTGGTAGTAGTTATATGACTGGAAACATTTGATATTCAAATTCGGTCAAGTCAGTAAGAAAGGAATGTTAGTAAGTATTCTTTACAACTGGACTAAACAGCGCTAGGCTTGCCTAACTGAACAGCTTTCAATCTTATTCAGTTACCTTACAACACATTAACTTACCATGTTTCCAGTTCTTTCTTGGCTAGGAATGGAAACTCGTAAGTTTCCTGTTTGGTTGATTTGAGTTGTGCTGTGGAGGAACCACAATCCAAGGGTTTGGGTCCAGACCAGGGTGATTGAGTGGGGCAGCTGGGATAAGCCCAGTACACTGTAAATCACTATAAGGTACCGCTGATCAAAAAGGATCACCTGACATGTAGTGACCAATCAGATTTGTTTGGAAAAGTCAGAAGATCCCTGATAATTGGTGGTGCTCTTAGCTGATTAAGTAATGCTGGGTCTCTGTCTCATCGCATTTAGTTTGATCTCACTCTCCGTGGTTTCATCATTTTCAGATATTTTTACTCATTGAGCTTGCAAATTATCAAACCTATGCATCAAAGCTTATGTTTTGAAAAATACTTATTTTGGACTTGAGTGTTGATGATATTTCTTCATTTCAGTCTTTGGGACTAACCCATATCAGTAAATTTTAGTGTTTTAATTTTGTTAATTTTTACTTTAATGAATTCTCAAGAATTAGCACATGGGGACAAAGTTAATTAAAAAAATACTTGTGTGATTAATAAATTTTATTTATCTAAATGTTTTTCTGCCTCAATTTACATTGGTTGGGCCCGATAAAAGTCTTGTTAAGCATGACAATGTCAAATGTAAATGGCTCTTTGTTGCAAAGGAGAGATTGTCATGAGAATTGCACAGTTTGCACACAAGAATAACATTCAAAAAAGAAAAAAGGAAAAAAAAATTACACAATCTATACCCCTCCTGAAATGGATGCAATGTGTCAAGAATGACATTCATCAAACAATTGATATATTAATTTATGAGGGTGCTTGTGGAGACTGTCTACTAACTCTCCTTGCAATGAAGCCTTACTGTCTCACAGTATCATGCATTTGCTATGGGCTGGTTTTGCAAAGAAAAGTGCTAAGCATAAGCTTAATCTTTGGTGTGTCTTACTGCCAAAACTTTGCTTGTATGTACCAACTTGTAAGAAAAATAATCAAGTCTTTCCTGCCTGTAAATATGCTGTTGGTAGATTTTTTTTTCTTCATGCATTTAAGGCCAGGGAATGGAAATAATTTTTATCATATCTGTATGCAGAAATAAACATTTTCTTCCAAAAGATAAATGTTTGGGACAGTAGTACGTGAAATCATTACAATGCTTTTAATGAAATCTTATTTTAATGAATTGATTGTATGTGAATGTTATGAACAATACTCGTGCCTGGGAATGGAACCACTAACTGGTTTTTATCTGATCTGTACAAGATGGTGTCTTTGACAATCTTGTGTATGTTGTCAGTGGCTAAGATTATGGGGGGAGGGCGTGGAACTAAATGTTGTATGTTAACCAGGCTGGACCTATGGTGTCTTTTATTTTCCTACCATATATTATACTAGCATAAGTATTAGAAGACACTGTACGTATAAGTGGGCTGTTGATGATGGTATATTTGATAGTATGATGTTTGGTGCTGTATCCTCCCCGTGGTTGACTAGCGTTTTGTTACATTGTGACACATTGGATGATTTTGTATCTCTCTCTCTCTCTATATATATATAACTGTACATACAATAATCTCACAGTCCCTTCCCCTGACCTTGACCCATAAATAATAGAATACCCTCGTCCTGGAATGCAGACATGAGCGTTTCAAAGTGCTTGCTAATCTTCATCTCTCATGTAGTGGCTTTTTTGACACTGACTGGCCTAGCCATAGCTGATGCCTTCATTTGTAGAGCATGATACCACCGGGTGGATGGATTTGCTCTGCACGTCTGTAGCCCAGTGCACAAAGTAGAATGGTACCTGCTATTTAAGCCTACCCCCTGCTGACACTGGCCAAAACCGGATGGTGGCCAAATGTCGTCTGCTTCAGTGGTTTTCATTCATTTCAACAGTCGTGGAAAACGAATGAGAATTGTATGTGAGATCTGTCAAAATATAATGGTCTAGGTCAACAGCTTTAATTCAAAAGAGAGAGGGATAAGATTGCCCCCCTCTTTCATCAGAAAAGTGGCCTGCAGGTAAAAAGGAAGATAGTCAATTGCCTTTCAAGAATGGGCTCAGAGAGACGTGGTCTATCTTGGCAGGTGGTGGTATAGCAGGTCCCACTCTACTCTGGTATCAAGCTGGGACAAGGAGGAAGACTTGGCCATGTACACGGTCATCCATGTACTGATACTTTGGGACTTGTATGGACTTAACCTCTTTGTGGGTGCATTCATCCATCTGTCCAGCTGGACTCATTTTCAATTAGAGGTGTGCAAATCGTACACTGTCCTGGGATTTTTTTAATTTTAAATATGGCACAGAAATGTGTAAACATGAAAGATTTGTTTTGAATGTATTAAAAATTGAAAGTGTGTCTAAATCATAAAAACTTGTTTAAAAAGATTTTCTTCAGTTTACATCAAATGTTAATATTACATCTTGTTTGGAACTAAATTTTAGTCCTGACTGAATACAAAGAAGAGTGAGCCACTTAGTTCAAGCATTGATGGATGGTAGCTAAAATTTGCTCCCTCTCTCTCTCAAAGTCCCTTTCTGCAGATGTGCAGTAACAAAAGGCTAAGGTATTCTTCCTCTGTCCCTAGTCTGGAGTTTGTTTCCAAAAGATGGAAATGATAAAAATTGACACAAATGCCCTATCTATGGAGAGAGAAACTGGGAAATGGAAAAAAAAAAATTTGACAGCAGTAATTTGTGGCATAAACGTACATGAATGCAACTTGAACCCAAAATGATAACCTGGGACTTTTTAGCTGAAATGTACTGAGTACAATTCTGATACACAAGAAAAGGAAATGTTCAGTGACCCAAAGAAGAATGTATAAGGCCAGCCCACCTAAGATTGAAGGATTAAATTTTTGTGCCAGTTTAGTTGCATACCAATTTATGGAAGAGCTAGCTTGAAGAAAATGATGATTTGATTTGTGAAGGTATTGAAAAACAAAAGCTGTTAACTAGAATGAAAGTTGCTTAATTATGCAAAATTATGCACAAAACTGTGAGATTTTTTGTAGGAGCAACTGCTCAGAGATGTCCTATACATGATCAGAAATTGTGTAATACAGGAAGACACTGACATTTTTCTTGTAACTTGATCTTCATGAGGTGATTTCACAGACCACTGTGTAACATCTGGTAAACATGCTAACTAAATGCTAAAAATTGACAGGTGATAATTAAAGGTTCACAGGTAAAAATACATCCACAGTATGTGGGTTTTCAACAGATCAGCTGATTTCTTTTTGTTTTTGTTGCAAAGTGCAACTTTGGAAATCAAATGGAAAAAAAATGATATAAAGTCAACAAAGTAAAACATGAAGTTGACCCTTGAGGGGCCACTTTCTATTTTTCTGCAACCCATTACCCACATTCCTGATGATACATGAAGTGTTGAAATGTTTTCTCCAAAGTAATACAACATTTTATTTAAGGGTACTGCGTAGACTTAAATCCCCTGTTCAAATAAAATTACAAATAATGATGACTATGAAGAAGTTATAATTTTAGGGTAAAAAGAATAAACAAACAAATGAGCAATCAAACACACACACACATAATTGACTTCTTTGGCTACTCAGACATTTAAGTCAATTGTAGACATGTCTTTGGAACTCAATGCCTATAGTGCTGATACTAACACAATGATTCCTTATATTGAACATTATTTTATGCATCTTTGTGCTGTAGAAAATTGGGTTGGGGACAGTTAATATGGTGGAGGTGTTCATTGTGAATTACATGGTATGATGGTTTCGGTTTCTCTCTCCATACGTTTGAACTATTGATGAACATGTGGTCGGACAGGAAAATTTCACAGTTTATCTCTTTCAAAATCAAACAGGTATTCAGTAAACATAACAAATTAGCATCTTGATCAGCAAGTCAACTTGCATTTCATTTTGCTGGTAATTACATTAAAAATTAATTTTAATCGTACAGATTTTTGTGCAGTTACCTTCATGTGTGACCTGCATGAGTGTACTCAGCATTTTATATTGCTATTTTTGATGAAATGCTACTAACTCATTCCATACTTGGTTTTTGGAATATTTTTCATCCACATGTAAGTGCAATTACTTTAGGACCAGTATAGTCAAATTCCTTATTTGAAAAAAAAAGGCTTCTATTCCAGTACCGAAAGTTTGTGGTCAGTAGTTTTTGCATTTCCCTAGCAAACTATGCTTCAGTTACCAGAAGGCCGTTGCATCAGGACTAGTCAATCAATGCAAAAACCACTGACTGAGGCCTTTAAGTCCACAGTATGTGATGAGTTATGTATTGCCATCTTAGTCCAAAGTATAAACATAATTGTATTACTTTTTTTTCGCAGATTTGGTAATTATTGATTTAGGCATGATTAGAGTTAATTTTTCTCTGATTCTGTGTGCAATAAAAAGAATACTAATTTTGAATGAGCATGGTGTGAAATTTTCTTGATTTACTAATTCTTTTTGTCCGAGTGATGTCCTTATATTCCTAGGTCTTTACAGGTGCGTTTGGGATTTATGTGTACATTTTCCCTCCAGTGATGTGATTGTACATACTTCTTGTAGAAACCATAGTGAGGCTGCTTCTGCAGACCTTGTCCAATCAGAGGCCTGCTTTATATTCTGTAGAAACCATAGTGAGGCTGCCTTTGCAGACCTTGTCCATTCATATGACCTGCTCCATATTCTGCCACCATGTTTGCTAACACAGAACACCTGAAACTTCAAATTTGAGCAACAATCTTTCTAGATTAGATCTAAAGTGTTGAAATGTTTTCTCCAAAGTAGTACAACATTTTATTTAAGGGTATAGCATAGACTTAAATCCCCTATTCAAATAAAATTGCAAATAATGATGACTATGAAGAAGATGAAATTTCAGTTACCAGTCTAATGGGTCACACATTAATTTTAAAAAATGTAACTTATTTGTTCTTAAAGTGGTACTGGTTGATCCCTAAAGGCTTATTTGTTATTGTTTGTTTGTGTCTTTTACAAACTATTATGTATGTTTACATGGTGGCATAATGTGAGTTGGTATCGTTTTCCCAGTCATGAGATACTGCCCAGGTATTCCTTGCATGGTTTGCACATCTTTTGGTAGCACTTATGTGGGAGTGCACTTAATTACTGGAAAAAACACATCCACTGATCCCCCCAATGTTTGTGAACATGATGAATTAACTGTCCAGCATCTAGTGTAACTAACAACATAATACTGTACATTAACCTCATTCCATACTCTTCATAGACTCATCTGTATATTTAGCTGCAGGTGAATGTTTAGACCCATATGTTTTATGTGGGTTGTCAAATAGGCCAAGCCTATATTAATGTCTTTCCATGGTACAGATGTCAGCATATACATGTACTTCCAACCTTGTTGGGGGGGGGGGGGGGGAACCAAGGATTCCCAGAAAACCATTGTGCACAGGCAGAATAGAAGATACTTTTTCCATTTCCTGCCTGGGCCGAAAATCAAGCCTGGGTTATCAGAGTTCAAAGGATAAAGTTGAATAGAAAGAGCTTTCTTTCAAGTACAAACAGGCCTACCCTAAAGTCAGTGGTTTTTCAATTGCCTGACAAGTGATGGGCAGCTGCTGTGAAGGCAGCTGTAGCATGCCTTGCCAGGCAGTACAGAACCCACTGAAGATTGCCTTCACCAGCATGACCCGCAGAGTAGGGACCAAGTTAACGTGGGGTGACAGGATATCATAAAGATGCTATGATTTGTAGCAAATAATATGCACCATGGCTTACAGATGGCAAACATCCAATAAACTTCTTTATTTTAACCTAATTTTAGCACAGAATATATAATGTATGTTTTTATACCTAACTGCAAACAAGTTTCCCAACATATATATGTGCAACCATTCTAAAACTGTATCCGTGAAAAAACAAGTGAAATTCTTTTGGGGATGCAAATTTTTCCCCTTTTTGTATTTAACCTTATGAAGGACATGGTGACTGGATGTCTGTGTCTAAATATGCGGGCTGGCAAGGTTATTCTCCATGGAAACCCATCAGAGTCAACTGTGGCATACAAGTTCTTGGAAGTGCTTTTAGCGGACAATTTTGAAATGTTCAGAATTATAAATTATTCACAGTTGTTGCAGAAAACAAATTCTGTGAGTACATGTGCATGGGCATCAACATGTTACTTTATTCTGAGACAGAAGTAATACGTAGAAAAAGTCAAGAGAGGTTGCAGAAATCCTGAATAATGGCAGTACACCTGTAGGATGATTGTTAATATGGTGACTAGCTCATACTCACTCAGGTGTGCTCAGCTGTACAGTCCCATTGACAGTAGATCACAGTACAATCCCATGGACAGTGGTGAAGGGCTGGACTAAATACCGGCATTATGATCTAAATGTAATCTTCTGTATAATGTCAGATCATTTGATCGCAGATAAGAACCTGCGATCAAATGATCTGGCATCATATAGTAATCTATTATCTGGCAATAAAAACCAACCAAATGAAATTATAGTCACAGTAGAAAATCATATATTTTCGTACACGGATTAAAATTGTAAGGTACTACAGACACTCCAAAATGATTTTTTACATGAAAAAAAATATAATTAGGTGAGGGTATAAATCAGCATCATCAGGTAATAGCTGCTTCCCATTTTAACCAGATACATATTTTCATTTAGGATCACCTGTAGAAGGCCAGGTGACCAATTATAGATATTTACAATGCAACTTTTAGCATGACAAGTATTGGAGGGAGTATGGTGTGTTATCAGGACCATAACACGTGTCCCGCCCACATTCCAATAAGCCTAGCCCACGTGGGTTTCCTGAACTCAACAGTTGAACATGCTGGGCAAATCAGTTTTTGGTCATTTCTCTTAATTCTATGAATTAAATTTTTGGGTAATTGAGCAGAAAAAATAAGGGTCAAATGTAAATATAAGCAATGAGGGTGGCTTTTGTGTGAGTTATGGTATAATGATGCTGGTGGTTGAGGCTGACATCGGGCGAGTCATATCCAGCGATGTTATGCTATAACACACACAAAAGTGACCCTAATTTCTTAATTGTCTCATGTGTGCATGTAAATATTGTTCAGTCTTCATCTCCTGAAGGTCTTAGTGGAGTTAGCTCAAATTTTTGGCACAAAGGCCACCATAAAGTAAAAAGGACCCCCCCCCCCAAAAAAAAAGTGTCCATTTATGAGCTTGTTATCTAATTAATGGCTAAGTAGGAGGCCTGCTGCAGTGTAGTTCTAACTATTATATTTTTGTATTTTAATATTTTTTTTCTGGCTAAGATCAGCAGCATATCTATGACAAACCTGTGGCATGTTGTGTGGAAAAATAACAGGCATGGGCTGGGAGCAGGTTTACTAACTTGGAGGAGGAAGCTGGATGTGTTTTTGTTGTGGCGAGATAACATTGTGTGGTCTAGTTCCATTTCAGTGTGTGATGGCTGGAGTCTGAGGGAGGGGTTTGAGTGCACACCCCAGCTTCTATAAGGGAGGGGTATGAGTGCACGCCCCGGTTTCCTATTAACCACATACTGGCTGTCAATACTGCACTGCTTGTTGGTCACCCTCATGGCTTGCTGCATTGTTAGTACACCACCACCAGGCCATTATTTAACTCCTTAATCATGCTTCAATTTTTTAATGTGAAGTTTTGTGGTTTATGGCTTGGTATGTGGACACAGTGCTTGGTTGGTGTGTTGTGCCGAGTCCTAGCTCTAGGCTTCCTGATCTGGCATGAGTTGACACATGACGCAGTGCAGTGAGAACAGCTTTGTTGTTTTGATTTTCAGCCTTTTAGCAAGAGATGTCACCACGAATATGTCAACGCAGATGCCGACCGCCTTAGTCCCTCCACCACACTCACATAGACTCCCACCAGCATCCCCACCCCAACCTGTGCCACGCCCCCGGGCGCCGCCCATCACGCAGCGAGAACGCTCCACTTCTGCACCCAATGTGTGCTATAACCTAGTCAATGCGGGAGATACAGGCACTATAGAGGTATGTTTGTTGATGTTTCAGTTGGTTGACTCCGCCTCATCTTCCTGCGATAACTCCGCCTCAACCAGTACCCGGTCCCGCTCCCCTCCAGCAGCGTGCCTCGCCACCGCCTCCTTCAGGCGAGGAGTTACTGTCCACCTCGGCACCCAATACACATAATGTAATCAGTCCTATAGATACGGCTTCACTAGAGGTATGTTCTGAATTGGCGCTGGCTTTCAGGCATAGACACTGACATAGTGGCATTCCTAGATTGGCTACCTAGGCACATTTGAGTGGAGTGCTTTAACACACAAACACATACACATGTACACACTTATACTTGCCGAAGAAGGGCAACAGGTTTTGTATCAGTTGCTCTTGCACTTCCACATTCTGGATTACATCAGTGTAGAGCTACTGATGCCAATTATTTGTTTCCAGAAAACAATCCGATTTGTTCATTTTTCTTTAACAAATGCCTGCATTATATTTGTTAAAGGATTGAACCCAGTTTGCCACTGGTTTAAAAATTGAGACCAGAAGATCCAAACAGTATTGGAGACTTTTTTTTTTAAGGCAAAAAAATGGATGTTGCTTTTGTGGAATGATAGGCTGATTCAAGACCTGTGTCTCTGCATAGTTGGTGAGTATGATGAGAATGTATGTACAAAAACATGCACTGCCACCTGTTGGTGGTGAGGAAAACTAAGCTTGATGCCTCGGCAACTACAGCCTGATGAGACGCTGTGTGCCAGCAGTCTCTTGCATGTCTCGTCTGCTGCTTGATCTGGAGGGCCACCTTGGTCGTCACTATCACAGCCTTTGTTTGTTGCCTGTTACTGTCACATTAATGTGGGGAATTGCATCATGGGACAGCACTCCATCATGGAAATCACTGTCAACAACAAACCAACAATGCTATTGGATGTCCTGCTTTTTACAATTTATTTACATGCACTGAATATGTATTTATTCATGTATTTATTAATTTTTTTTTTTCATTTTTTTTACTTTTTTGCAATTTTGGGAAAAAATAATTTATAATAGATATAATTTGACATGGAAAACTTACTGTTTGCAACTACAAACTAAAGGAATGAATCTTAATATTTTTAAAGTCATATTTACAGTACATATGAAAAAAAGAGCTTCTGTGACAGTACATACAGACAGTATAGTGTAGGTTCCTTGATTCCAACCTTGTCCTGGTCTGATTGTGCTTGCCAACTGTGAGTATTATTTTCAGGGACCTGAAAGTACTACCAGAGTTGATCTTTGAACATTGCACTCTTTCTTTGGCCTGCTCTTCTGTCAAGGAGGTAGCATTGTCCCAGTAATCTCTTCACAAGCATTTGATGTTTTGCTTTTTGTGTGATGTGTGATTAACAAGGTAGTTTTGACTGATTTTTCTGTTACCTAGACTTAACCAAGGGTGAGGACCAAAACCAAAAAAAAAAAAAAAAAAAAAAAAAAGAGGAAAAAAACCCCAAGCCACCCCATTAATTTAGCACCATCAACCTTTGAATTAGGGGCATTTATCTATAGTTAGTGTGTTTTGTGTAGAAATCTGGATAAAGGGAGCATTCATTTTGTACATTTTAGATTAGTTACTCAGTACTTTGTAACTACCAATGCCTAGTATAAATTCATGTCAACACACAACAGAGACACATGTGCACATTATTTGTACATTTTCCATCTAGTTGTGTTGTTGATAAGTTGTTGAAAAGGATTTCTTGGCAAAGCCTGATGTGATATGGCTTATATGTTTCAAAGAAATTTTACCAGATGCAGGTTTGTGGTAGTTTTCCATTTTTAAAAACTGCCAACTCAAGTCGATGATTCAGGTGATGTATATATCATTTGGAGGTAGTAAATTTAGATTATACTACTGCATATACTACTGTGTCCATTCCAAAAACCCAACCACATTATCATGTTGGATGGGCCGAAATTTTGTCAGAAACTTTTATGTTTATAAAGTTTCCATCATTTGTGCTTAAAAAAATAAATTTTTGTCAGTCAGTACCAGTCTTTAGTAAATAAATACATGCATAAAATTTAATAATTGGTTGATATGGATCAACATTGACCATTTGACACTGCATGGCATATTTTTTTTTTTTTTTTAATTTAAGTTCATTTATTTTGTGCCGCAACAAGATAGGTCATTTTATGAATCAGTATTTAACCCTTTCCCCCTCAAACCGGCCAAAACCGGCTGGTGATCAAATGTTGTCTGCTTCAGTGTTTTCAAGTAATTTTTAACAGTTACGAAAAACAATTTGAGAAATGTACATGACACTTATCAAGATCACATGCCCCAGGTCAACAGCTTTCCTTGGCATGGGTTGGGCACTTAGTGCCCAACCCATGCCAAAGAAAGTTGTTGACTCAGTCTTACTTCAAGGGGGAAAGGGTTAAAGACGGGACTCAGTCACATTGACATGATATACCTCAGGAAATGGAGAACATTGGGTACCATTCCCCAATTTGTTCATGGGTACTTATAAATGTGAACAGACCATGCACATGTGTAAATGTGAATAGATGATACATGTGTGTAAATGTGAATAGATGATGCACATGTGTAAATGTGACTAGATGGTGCATGTGTATACATGTAAAATAGGGATACATGTGTATAAATGAATAGCTGGTGCATGTGTTTAAATGTGAATAGATGGTGCATGCGTATAAATGTGACTAGGTAATGCATGTGTGTTGAGGTCTTTGTGTGTGTAGAGTTGTATGAAGGTACATGTTGAAGGTGGTATGTGTAAATATGCTCTGTTCAGTATGAGAGATCTTACATTGCTCCAAAAAATAACAGCTGTAGTTTGTCTCTTTATTTAACAATAACTCTGCCATCAACTGAAGTTATGTGGTCTTGTTTTCCATGCCCCTGTATAAAGAGTCATCCGTTGTTCTGAGATGGCATGATTGCAGTGATTTGTTTTCAGAAAATGATAATAAATGATGTGGTAAGCTGTTACTCATGTAGGTGAGATTTTATCCATGTCATGAAATCCAAATGACTATTATCTGGTTTCCCCCAAAATTGATCTGCAAATATATTCCTTCATTGTCGTACCCGTTCGTAATTTGTAAAAAGTTTCATTCAGAATTCACATGCATAATTTGTTGATTTTGTGTATCAAATAAATAAAACAGAAGAAAAAAAATCTTTGAAGAAATGTCTGCGTCGCAAGAATAGGATAGTTTAGGTGACTGCATTGTATAAATGTGTTTTTGATATCGTTTACTCACTTTTAAATTAGATGGTGAAAATGAAATGAAACAAGTGCTATCTGTCCCCAATTTGTTTAATAAGTATTCAAGAAAGTCGCTATTGATTTATGTACCCACATTTGGAATAAGCAATGATCATAGATTTTATCATCCCACATTCAAAATGCATTCAAGTAACTAACTGAGGTGACTTAAAATTGAGCTGTGTGCCAGCAGTCTCTGAAGTTTACGAGGGCAACATGTAAACAAACAAGGGATAATGTGTCAGGTGTTTGTGTGAAATTGGGGATGAATGTCTCTGAATTGAAAATACTTCTGTGTTCAAAAGTGGAATTGTACAGAAAATGGACTGTGAAAGTGTCCATTACCCTGGTATCTACAGAGGCTGTAAGTCTTCCTTCCTTCCTTCCTTCCTTCCTTCCTTCCTTCCTTCCTTCCTTCCTTCCTTCCTTCCTTCCTTCCTTCCTTCCTTCCTTCCTTCCTTCCTTCCTTCCTTCGGACATCTTTACAGTTGCCTTATCTTAGTTTTTTACACATGAAATAAACGGAACCGCCACTTCTTTCATTTGAGTTCCAGTCCTTGTAGTCTTCTGCTCTGTGTGTGTGTGTGTGTGTGTGTGTGTGTGTGTGAGAGAGAGAGAGAGAGAGAATGAATATGTACATCCTAGTACATATATTTATGGTGCAGGGGCAACATAAAAAGAGCTTCAGTTTCATGTACATGTTCTTTGTGAAGCAACCAGAAGGTCCATGCAATCACAGGGTCCCTTGCATTTAGTATGGTAAAGTCCCAATCAAAAGCTCCCATCCAGTCAGTATTATGTCTGTGTGAGACAACCAATAGGTCCCAGGCAGACAGAAATTTCATCATGTCCCGTATTAGAAGTTTCAGTCTTTGTATCAGTTTTTTAGGCTGTGATATAATTTGAGCCCCTCATATTTTGATATGTGGAGATGCATTCCACCGATCCTTGTTAAAAGCATGTTCTGCCCTAGCCCTGTTTTTTATTTCTGAACTTTTCCCCATTTAATCTAAATTAGATTTTTTATATCAGTAAGTTATTGGAACAGTCTTAAAATGTTCACTGATAAAACAGTTTGGATGAAAGGGCACAATCATTGTGAAAAGTGCAGGTATGCAAACAGTAAGCTCATGTGCAGAACGAAGAACAGAAAGCATAGCAGTGTTTGTGTATGATCAGATCAGACCTACACTGACCTGCACAGACAGTGTTCGTGTATGATCAGATCAGACCTACACTGGCCAGTACAGACAGTGTTCGTGTATGATCAGATCAGACCCACACTGACCATTACAGACAGTGTGCATGCATGATCAGATCAGACCTACACTGACCAGTACAGTGTGAGTGTATGATCAGACAGACTTACACTGACCAATACAGACAGTATGCTGTATGATCAGACAGACCTACACTGACCAATACAGACAGTACGCTGTATGATCAGACCTGCACTGACCAGTACAGTGTGAGTATGATCAGATCAGACCTACACTGAGCAGTATGGACAGTGCATGTATGATCTGATCAGACCTACACTGACTAGTACAGACAATATGCTGTATGATCAGATCAGACCTGCACTGAGCAGGATAGACTGCATGTATGATCAGATCAAACCCACACTTACCAGTACAGACAGTATGCTGTATGATTTGATCAGATCAGACCTACACTGACCAGCACAGACAGTGCATGTATGATGAGATCAGACCTACACTGACCAGTACAGACAGTATGCTGTATGATCTGATCATATCAGACCTACACTGACCAGCACAGACAGTGTGCATGTATGATCAGATCAGACCTACACTGACCAGGATTGACAGTGTGCGTGTATGATCAGATCAGACCTACTCTGACCAGTACAGACAGTATGCTGTATGGACAGATCAAACCTACACTGACCAGTACAGAGTGTGCGTGTATGATGTGATCAGACCTACACTGACCAGCACAGACAGTATGCTGTATGATCAGATCAGACCTACACTGAGCAGTATAGACAGTGTGCATGTATGATTAGATCAGACCTACACTGACCAGTACAGACAGTATACTGACAAATGCACAAACTGTTGGAGACAGTTGGCTGGGAGCATACTTGTCTGTGGTAGGGTGCAAACAGTAAGCGTACCTACCAATGCTGGTGTGGAAACAGCATGCACAGCAGTGTAGGTGGACACAGAGTCTGCTGGTGTACTGACAGCATGGCACAATTATAGTCTTCCATAATTCACAAGTGCATGGCACATAGGCATTTACTAAGCTCTGGTCGTCAACTTTGACTCAGGGCAAACCACTTTCTTTTACTGCTGTTTGGCTTGACCAGGAAGGATATAAGGGGCACTCTGCAATGATATTGATTAAGAGGGTCTGTGAAGTCTGGTCACAGAGTGCAGATTGAGTGTATGCTTTGTGAAACTCTCCTCTCAGTCTCTGCTGTCCACTTGCTTGCAAATTGTCAGTGATGCCCACTGGTCTCTAGTTCTGTCAAGTTTGCAGTCAAATCTGGCAGCTTCTGTGGCAAACTGGTACAACTGACTTGATAAGAGGAGGTGTATGTTCCAGTGATAAAATGTTTCATTTAAATGGGATTTGTATGACATGTAGGATATAGTTTTGTGTTTTAAATGTATTTGATCAAATTTGTTTTATTCGTTATCTGCAAAATGTAGATAGAATTGATAAGCATGTTTAGAACTCGGAAAAAAAAAACTCAAATGGAAACATTCACTGAGTGAGTATGGATCTGAGGTTTTATCAAGTCAGTGCGTATGTTTGCAAGAAAAATGAGCAAATCTGCTGTTCAGGTTTCTCCTGTGTGGTGTTGACCTTTGACCTCTGTCACGTCACCAACACGGCCTGAACTGTCACACTATCTCTCAGCTAATCTGCAAGCATTGTGCATAACCATTGCTGCTCATGGCATATTCAGCCTAAAATGCTCCATAATTTTAGTTTGCAGTCAAAATAATCAAGTTGCCGTAACTGCTCAGTTTCTGCTGCTCATGCATGGGGACTCTCGCCTTAGTGTACTCTTGTCCCACATCAACATGTGTTGAACATTTACAGCGCTGGCCCCTCCCTGTCTCAGTTGCCAAGACACGCAAGCCCTATTTTCCTCCTTTTTCTTCAGTTGTTACCAAGGTTACCCAGGATATCCAAAATGGAGGAAATAAAGTTGAAGAGACTTGGTGTATTTTTTAAAGTAAAACTACTTTCTGAATCCCAGTCAAGAGTCATGGACAGTCCACTGGTGCCCAAGGTATGAGAACAGTGGTGACATCTGGTGGTAAACTCTGTTCAGGATTATGCAGCATGCACTGTGACATGAAAAACTGCACCAAAGTTCTCCGCATGCAGTGAACCCTGGTCGGGATAAGTTGCATCTGAAAATGATTATTAAGCATTGTGATTGGTTACCCAGTTTCATGTGATTGAATAGTTACCAATAAGTTACATGGTATTCATGAGTCATCAAATGTTGAGGAGGGTGATTTGTTATAATTAAAGCATGGTTGCAAATTGTGCACATTTCTGATATAACAGGTTGATACAAAACTACTGGTGGTATGTAATTTGTGGACATCTTGACTCTTGCCAGGTGAACATTTTATAACCCTTTTCCCTCAGAGTATCTCAATGACCTGTCTTTGAAGTTTACTATATGAAAAGTAAGAGAATCTGGCATGAATTTTGGCACGTTTTTGGATGAAGTATGTGTAGAGACGCATAAGTCAGCACTTCTACCTGTAGGATTTTTTTGCAACAAGAAATAGAAATCGGACAAAAGCTGGTGATTGTGGTTAAGGAATACTGGTTAATACCAGAGCTGTGCAGTGATTGTGGTTAAGGATTACTGGTTAATACCAGAGCTGTGCAGTATATTCTTTATTTTGTTGAGCTGCTGCTTGTGTTTAGATTTACATACATTGCAAAAGGTATTTGTTTCATATTCTTTTGCATTTACATGTGTAGATAGATCATTTTATTTTATTTGAAATGAAATGAAACTTACTTATTATTGGAGTGTGTCTACTTACCCTTGTATGGAAAACATTTACAATTGCTTGATAGCATTTTGTCGTGAGACAGACGTGTTTGTTATCTAGATTTTATCATTTTACAGGAATAACCAATGTAAAGCCAAGTGAGAAGGCAAAACTTGTTTACATTAGTTTTGTCTTGTAATCTTGCTGTTCATGTGAATAATCCAACAGTTCGACATTTGTTGAGGAAAAGTATATTGGCATTCATCATTCATGTAGCCTAAGAAGCAAATATTATGTCCAATGTCATAAGTGTGAAAAATATAACCTTGACTTAAATATACATGTGTATGATACACCATAGGGGCAGAGGCATCTATAGAAGACTGAACAATATACTATGACACCTATGTGTACTTGTTTTTCAGGAATTCTCACGAATGTTCTCGCAGTCTCATTCCACGTCAGGCATCTCAGATTCTGGAGTCTCGGTCAATACATACAGCTCAGTGCCAGGTCCAGGTAGGAACGGTGTTTTGTATGCTCCCATATGTGTGTGTATTTGTACTACACCCTGAGGTTTTGCTTGTTGAATGATATTGTGTGGGGAGTGCTCATATCCAAAGTAATGAGAGTGTTTGCTCGTGGTATTGAGAGGAAGTCACAGGATGTGGAGAAATGGAGGGAAAAGGTGTCCATAGCTGACCCCACCCTTGCTTAAAAAATGAACAAAAAAAGTGAATGGTGTTTAAAATTTGTAGGGAATTCAAACAAAGATTTTTAAGGATTTTGGTACGAGTGAGATTATCTGCCAGAAAATTACTTAACCTGTCAGTAGGTTTTTCACCTACAAATGTTTTCAGTGCTAATCAAAACAAAAGCCACAATCATCTGAATTAATATGATGATACCAGTTTCAGTTCCTTATGAAAGAGCCTTTCATCAGCATAACTGTGGTGTCCGAAAAGTGAATGGTGTTTAAAATTTGTAGGGAATTCAAACAAAGATTTTTAAGGATTTTGGTACGAGTGAGATTATCTGCCAGAAAATTACTTAACCTGTCAGTAGGTTTTTCACCTACAAATGTTTTCAGTGCTAATCAAAACAAAAGCCACAATCATCTGAATTAATATGATGATACCAGTTTCAGTTCCTTATGAAAGAGCCTTTCATCAGCATAACTGTGGTGTCCGAGAAGGTACAAATGGTCTGTTAACAGCTGCCTTTGGTATTCTGTGACCACCAGACCTCCATAGCACACGAAGCAAAGCTACGGACCCCATCTCTAAGCTTAATGCTGGAAGGCACCCTACGCAAGAGGTGCGAGTCAGTGTTGAATTTTAGGAGTAGTCCTTTGTTCAAGAAGTATACAGCGCAGGCAATCAAATTTTATTTGGCACTCTTCAATTTAAAATTTGAGGAGCAGTTGATTATATCCGGGAGTAAATCAAGATGCAACACCACATTAACTGTGACTCATTCAAGGTTGAAGCTAGAGCTGTTCCCCCAAAGTTAACCACTGTGGCCATTGGATGGTGGTTGTTGATCGCTCATTCCAAATTTGGATAGAAATTCCCAAAATAGTGGCTATGGGTATGTCAAAGTATATCAATAAATGTTGATGTACATGTAAGATGAGGCTGCTAGTACAGACCAGCTCAGAGGGAGGGCAGGCGACTTGTTCCACACCTGTGATTTAGTGATTACAACCACCTTGTACATGATCAAAAACTTGACTGCTGCAGAGACAAATGACCTCGTAGCGGGCGAGACCTGCAGCCACTAGTGGTACAGAATGTAAGAAACTGCTTCTGGTTATATTTTATGTGATGAAGATAAGCATTGGTCATACTATATGCAAGAAACACAGCCATTGGTCCAAAAGTATGTAAGAAACACAGCCATTGGTCCAAAAGTATGTAAAAAACACAGCTGTTGATCAACACGTATGTAAGAAAGAGAGCCATTGGTCAAAGAGTATCTAAGAAACACAGCAAACCTGAGTTACATGCTCAGATCACACACTTTTGAAGAAATGGCTTAAATGTCAATATCAGTGTAAACTCCATGTTTCCATGGAACCATTTTCAGTGTGAAAGGATGAGGTAACCTCAAGCATGCAAGTTTCTAAAGCAGAAGAAAGTGTGCCATATAAAAACAAGGGGTGCAGGCTGTAGAGATAAAAAAAAATAGGATTATGTGATACCTTCAGTCAAGAATTTTATCTCAGTAAGCCAGTCAAAGAAATTGTTAAACATGCTCTTTTCAGCGCCACTGATCATAGTTTGCAAAGCTTATGCAATCACTCGTGCCTGTCTGTAAACTGTTGCTTGTCAACACGATGGCATCTACAATTTTTTAAAGTTGGCCCCTTGAATTTTTTGGACACATTCTATGGATGAAAATCTAGGTTTCTTTCATTATTGGTAGCACCACCTAGTAGATTATGCAATATAGTGGCCAAAATGTGAAAAAATTGAAAATGCTGTAGTGTTTTGGATTTTCAGTGGGTCCTTATGAAATTTGGTACATGTACAAATATTCTGGAGGCTTTTGTGTCAAACCTGCACAACACAAGTGGTGCCACCTATAGGTGAAGGGGAAATATGAGTTATTATTTGGTGAAATTTTTGAAATTATCTTGAAAAAATACATGCATAAGGCTGATTTCATCAAATGTTCATATGTGTATCATTTGTGGATGCTGAATATTACCTGGAGGCCTTCCTTGACCTACTTTCTCAAGGTCACAGAGGAAAGGCATTTCTGAAAAGGTCAATAGTCAAATTTTGTAAAATTATGAGTGACCTTGACTTATTTTTCAAGGTCATTAAGCACTGTAGTAAAGGACACTTAATTCAATATGTTGAGAAAGAATACGCTTACAATACCAGATATACCACAAATGTTTATCATATGGAAGATTAATATTACTGTAAATTGCTTTATTTTCGCGTGTTTAAATTTTCACGGTTTAATATTTTTGACATTTCACTGTAGTTTTAATTTCACTGTTTTGGAAATAATTCCCATTCTAACAATGTTAAAATACTATTTCGCTGTGTTTTTATTTTCACGGTTTTGTGCCATAAGCGAAATAAGCGAAAACAAGAATACAGTGAAATTAAAGCAATTTACAGTACCTTTTGTGAATGAACTTGGGATACTCTTTCAACGTCAAGAGGGAATGCATTACATGAAATGGGTGTTTTTTGTGATGATCAGTACATCTTAACTTATGTTTATATATCCATATGTAATCATAGGAACATTGTACAGAAAAAAGTCTAATATGTGAAGTCATGGTGGCACCACTGGTGGTAATTATTGGAACTAATATAGGTGTCAAAAGCACATTTAAGTTCATTATTGTGCAAATAAATTGAGATGGAACTGCATAATCGACACCAAATATGCATAAGGCCAATGATCAAATTTTGTAATATGTTGTGTGACCTTGACCTATTTTTCAAGGTCATTATGCACCTAAGAAAAGGACACTAAAATCAACAAATTTATAAAGAATGAGGTGAATGATACCAAATGTATCTCAAATGTGTATCATATGGAAGCTTGATATTGCATAATGTGGATGACCTTGGTTAATTTCTCAAGGTTACAAAGGAAATGCATCTCCGGAAGTGATTTTTTGGTTGATGATCATCAGATTATATGTCAGCAGAGCATTTGGCCCATGGGTCTCTTGTTCATACACATACAAAGTGAAACACATTTTGGATTTCAAACATTGCTTCAGAATTTTGCAGTTTATTTAATTTTGGCTCAGGTTTCGAGCAAAGTAAGTCAGAAGTCTATTTTTGCAGTGTTAATATCAGTTCTTGGGTTGTTAGTTCAAGAATGGACTTTAAAGTTGTTTTATAAACAGTTTGAGATTTTTTTCTGCCAAGTTTTTCCAGTGCCACTAGCCGCCTGACCCTTGTAATGATCACTGCAATTATTTGGGAGATCATTATGTTGTTACTCTGTTAGCGCTGTTACTATGGTTACTGTGCCGAGTTTGCATCTGTTCTTATTTTATTAAGTTTATTTTGCAGTTGCCTGCTTAGCATTGCTCATGCGGTCTTGCTTCAAATTTCTTTTCCAGTACTACTACTGAACTCTTGCTACTTTCACACTTACCTGTAAATAATAATGTGAGAAATACATTACTGAAAGATGACAGCTCTTAAAAAGATCAGTTGTCATGGTCATCTCCTGGGAATGCATTTTGCTCTCATTGTATCTGGTGATGAGAATGGAGCAAAAAGTTTGGCATGAGAACATGCTTCAAAGTTTTGATATTAATTATGATAAAAAAAGGAAAAGTACACTAAAGACAATGTTTTGCAGGCAAATTTATTGCCATTTTAAGCATGAAGGCTTCTTATCATAGTTTTATATTAGTTTTCTGTAGCTTGGTTTTGTATGGGGTCCAACCCAGCCAAAATAGTCAAACCACAGTAAACAATTGATCAATTATGTGATAAAATGTTGAAAATAATGATGTAAAACATTGATGGTGGAAGTTTTGATGGTTTTCATTTATATTGTCAGGAAAACATTTGCCTGAGAAGATCAGGATTCTGTATACTTTTCATGGGTACTTCATGAAGATGTGAATGTGTTCACCTAATGATAGAACGGAAGAAAATAATTTAAGTGCCAAATTTTACAGCTTTTGCAAGTTTGCAATAAATGCTGTTGTTAATTATTTACTTGAATGTGCAGAGATTGTGTTACTTTCATTGAGATTTTATTTTTCTCGTTTCATTCAAACCTTGTCCATGTAGACATGGCCACCAAGTATGGATAAATCACTGTTGATAAGTGATTTTGTTCTGATAAAATCATCTGAAAAGTTATACTCTGATAAACTTTAAAAATGACACTCAGAAAAGGTTATATGTTAAATGAAAATGAACTCTGTTTTTTTTCCCCAGAGTTGATCAGATCTGTACAACAGATAACAACAATTAACATAGCCAAGGAGTGCTCTGATAACAGAACTGTTTAATTTTAATTCTATG
The DNA here is from genome assembly GCA_964020975.1 of Hermodice carunculata. NCBI lineage: Eukaryota > Metazoa > Annelida > Polychaeta > Eunicida > Amphinomidae > Hermodice > Hermodice carunculata. The sequence goes on along the minus strand of OZ026622.1, from coordinate 70,427,504 downwards.
TGGACTAAGGGTGGCAGTTGCATTTGTAGGTTATCTGGGGGTTACTAACAGACAATAAGACAGGGTATGACCCTGTGACCTCGGTGGTGACCTTGTGACCCCGGTGGTGATCCCGTGACCCCTTTATGGTTTGCTTTGTACCTTTGTTGCAGATGAGTTTGTGCACAGAAGTAGTGTTTCAAAAGACTATAAACGCCATGCTAGTGAGAGTAGTACGCCAACTCGTAGGCATTTCCTCTATCACACCATTCAACAAGGTATTTGGACCACTTTCTTCTTGCTGGTGGCCAGGCCAGCAGGACCTGTATCAGGGGGACCAACATACACCACTCAAATGCTCAACTTGTGCTGGGCTTGATTTAATTGATCTGGTTCTTTCTTGTTTTGGAGGGGGGGGGGGGTTTAACATTTAGAAAGGTCTCGGCATACGAATGTGGGGATGGAGTGGGTCATTTTTCAGCAGGTGACACTGCTGTAAGAACTTATGTCATATTGTAAGCCAGTTATTTTGGGGGTCTGGATTTCCAAGTGATGCACAGTTTGTGCCAGCTTTCAGAACTGTTGTCAATTTTGTTGACTTTTCATGTTAAAAATGATGAAAACAGAATTTGAAAAGAGTGAAATTGAATTACGATAGCAATACTGGTGTAATGTTAATGTTATGAAATTAAGACCTGGTGGCACCACTTGTTGCTTGGTCTATTCAAACACTGTTTGACTAATAAAAGCACCTCAAGGAACTAATCCTCCAGATGTCTCTGCTTGTAGTGGACCTAAGTGCAAGTAGTGCCATCTATGGTCTTAACATATGCCATTGGCTTCGGTAATTTTGGAGTTTACTGAGTGGTGGTTTTTGTTGAGGGTTTAAACACCTTTGATTGAATCATTATTTTTGTTCTTTAAGTTAGTATTGAACTTGGGGAAGGATTTTTTTTTTCCTTTTTTGTTTTCTTTTTTTTTTTCTTTCGTTTTTCTTTTTCTTTTTTTTTTTTGGTGGGGGTGGGGGTGGTTTCTGATGCATGCCATGCTGGCCTGGACTAGAATGTTTATGTACATGGTCCACTAACATTTTCCAGGAAGCAAAATCTTGTTTGTTTCACACTGTATCAATGCATGCTGTAGTAATCTGGATTTTTGTTGCTACTTTTAGTAGATTGCACAATTCCATCTGAGTCAATTATGTAACAGCTGTTGTTCCCATGACCTTGCACAACCAATAAGCCAGCACCTCTGATTCCCATTATCTTGCACAGCAAATCAAGTGGCAGCAGCCGCCAAAGCTTACACCCATCTGCAAAACTAGCATTTCTGATCTTGCATTTTTTAAAAGCAAAAAGTGTGCAAAGAAAATCCACACACTGTTCAAGAAAAGGTAAGGATATCACATAAATAAGAATGACAGAATTTTGCTCTAAAAGCTCTAAAATTCACATCAACTTTTGTCAGGTGATTCCCGGAAACCAATCAGAAGGGTTATATCCAGCAACAGCTTCATGCAGCCAACCAATCAGCATGCAGAAAACAGGATAAGACTGTCCTGCAACTGTGGGGCTCACCACCATGCTGGTACACCTTTACATTTGTGTTGACCTGGCCTCTCACAGGGCCCCTTTCATACATTGGCTCTGTCTGCATTGGCACAGTTCCCTATCCTAATTTTTTTTTCTGGGGACGTTTTGGTTTGGATCTTTTTAAGGAGAACGGAGTCCTAGCCATTATATATGATCCACAAGTTATGTGTGTGTGTGTTTGACGTGATATGTGTGCATGTCTGGTTTGGAACTTGGAACTTCTCGAGATTCATGAAAGAAAGGTTCCGTGTTTTCATTATGTAGATTATGCAGTTTGACACATTTCAGGGAAGCTGGCTCTTCATCATGGACTAGATTCTGCTCTTTAGAGGACCACTTGGGTGTATGAAGTGTTTTGGTTCATCTTATGGGTGTTTTTGTTTGTTTATGATTTGTTACTTATCTTATTGTGGTAATATTATAATTATTAGGATGGTTACCATGATCACGCCAATCATCTTCATTATTCTCATCATCACCATCATCATCATCCATTGCTGCTTTGGGGCATGGTCTCTGAGCAAGACCTCCATTTTACCAGGAGGTGTTGGATTACACACTTTACCACTGTGAATCGTGTGGGTTTGTGGTTGTTTGCAGTCATAGTGTTTCTGTGCATGGGCTTTTCTGAGGCCGTCTCTCACAGAAGAATATTTTAAATTTTGACTTTCAGGTTTTGCATACTTTCTGCTGTGTGGTGATTAGTAGGGTTGTGAAGTGTTACTGCATACATGTAAAATATGTCGAGCTGATTTATGTGTCAAAGGACATTCCTCTCAATGTTTATTTCAAACTATTTGTATCGGATCCAGTTTCAAGTTTTCTTAAGTTATTTGTACCACTCTGGATTTGGTGCAGTGATAATAGTCAGTTTAATCATGAGGCAAAATTTATATAACCACAATTAAGCAGATGCAGCAAAAAAATTTTAAAAGCATTTTAAAACTAGAAAATTACCAGTTTGAGTATGTAATTATCAAAGTTTCCTTTAACAATGAATGTGGATACTAACATAGGTTGCACAGGACACTTTGAAGCAACCTGATACTCTTGAGTGCTTCTCTCCCTTGAGTGGTGTGCAGATGTAATGTTGAGTGCTGTATTGATATTTGCACGCCCTGCGTGTGCATTGTGATGTACCTTTGACTGATCCTTGTTGATTACCGTGGTTATTACTTGCAGGTTGGCCTCTCTTCGTGTCTGGCACGGCTAGCATGCCGACCACTTACCTTGGTGTGTGGCTTTTATATATACGTAACAGTCCTAGTGGGTAGAACTCACTTGCATGTTAACTCATTCTATATAAACGGCAACTTATTTCCATAAAAGTGCAGTTATATTTGAATCGCGATGAGACTTGCATATTCAAATTCCTTGTGAAGAAAGATGATTCAAATACCAACAAGCGAAATCAGTGGTTTTTGCATTGCCTGAGAGGTCATTCCATAGCTGCCTGTACTTCATGGGACAAAGGAAAAACCACTGACCAAGTCTATGTACCAACTTATTATGGAATGAGTTTTAGGTGATGGTTTATGTTGTGCAGTCAGTTGAATGTTCTCACCTGGTGGCTAGAACTAGAACTAAAAAAACAGGCTTGTGTTGTGTTTGGTCAGCACAGTGATGCAGCAGGGCTCATCCTTCAAACAACTGTGCCAATACTATTTGTATACCCAGTATCCCTTGTGTCTCCATTGTCCCTTCTGTACCAGTGTCATCCATTGTTGTCTACATGTCAAGAAGGATTTACGTATTGCACATGTACTTTTATAATCATAGACATGGTTCTGCCAACTATGAGATTTCGAGATATATCGTCTTTAAGTTCAGGACTTTGCCTTGTTCATCTGTAAATGTGGCTTGAGTCAGTGCCCAATGGGATAAGTACTGGAAAGCATTGAATCACCGGAGGACACCACTGTTAAAAAGGACCACCTGACATCTAATCAATCAGATATGGCAGGAGGTATCCGAGGTGTTCTATGGTGATTCAGGTAATATATATGCTTCAAGTCTGTAGGAGTTAAATCTATATTTGATGTCATACTGTGAGAGGCATGGTAAAAGTGGGAGCCATTATTACACCAGTAGGCTTCGTTGGACAGAAAAAAAAAATCATTGTAATGACAGAAAATACTGTGACCCAGTTAGCAATACATCTACCTATACATGTGGATGTCACATTGAAATCATCTGGTAGTGTGAAGAATGAGCTTTCTGCAAATAATTGCAGGTCATATTTTAAATCAAAATTTCTTTGCTACACTTTGAAGCCTTGTCCAATTCCTATGCCTTGCTTAAGGTTAAACTAAATGACCCCCTGGAAGCAAAAGTGATTGTGTATATGATGAATGTTATGGCTGCAGTGACTGGCACCACTGCACCGACTAGTATGATTACAGTGTGGGAGTGGCAGTACTCCGGGTACTGTGGTCTGGCTGTAGTGATTGAGATTTTAGAGTTGACTGGAGTGACAGGACTTATGATGAGGGTACTGCTATAGTACATTATCTTGCACTGCATCTACCTTAGCCGCCATGGTGGAACTGTTGCAGTGGCTGGAAAGTTCTGCCACTGTTACATGTGGAGTTAGGTTTTGGATGCCAATTCACATACATTTACTATCTTGTGTGGACAAGATAGTACATCTGTCGTCCAACTGTGTCCCACATGGTTCTGCTCTACCTCATTACCAGCCTGTGGCTGCCACTGGTGCATCTTGGTCATGCAGACTCCATACCCACAGAAGGGCTGCCTGGTATCCAAATTGGCCCGACTACCCACGGTAACTCGTGACACGTGGTTGCTGCATGCGGCTTGACTGGGTTTGGGGTTGCCCCATATCCATGCACAACTGACTACCTACAGTTGCTCCATACTTATGCACGACTGTCTGTACCCAGGGTTACTCCATACCCATACCCATGCACAACTGAGTACCCAGGGTTACTCCATACCCATGTGCAACTGAGTACCCAGGGTTACTCCATACCCATGTGCAACTGAGTACCCAGGGTTACTCCTTACCCATGCACAACTGACTACCCAGGGTTATTCTATACCCATGCACAACTGGACTACCCAGGGTTACTCCATACCCATGCACAACTGAGTAACCAGGGTTACTCCATACCCATGCACAACTGAGTAACCAGGGTTACTCCATACCCATGCTCAACTGAGTACCCAGGGTTAATCCACAACTGACTACCCAGGGTTACTCCATACCCATGCACAACTGAGTAACCAGGGTTACTCCATACCCATGCACAACTGACTGCCCAGGGTTGCCCTAGATCCTAGTGGCCTGAGTATAACTAGGGTTGTGCCACATAGTTGTGGCCTGATCTAGCAGGTTACCCCCATGCCCTTGTATCCTGACTGTAACCAGTGTTGCCTAGTAGTGCTCTGACAGTACACACGAGTTGCCTCATAGCCAGGCTTGCCAGGCTGTACCTAGCTTTAACCAAGATTACCTTACACCTATTTTATGCCTTACTGCACCAAGTTAAATGTTGCCAGACATCCCTGCTGTAGGATGTCATACTCATTGAACTGGTATTATACTTGATGACTCCATGGAAGCTTTCACTGCCTGTAGTGTACATAGCTTTTGCTTATAACATGACATTACACTAATTGTAGCTGTAATGTCAAGATAATTTCCATGGCCTGTCCTATGCAGTCTACAAGGATTGAAGATCAGACTTTTTCTGCTGAGAGGTTCATGTTAGTCACCTTGTTTTTGTTTTGAGCTATAATTATAGCTTGAATAATGTCACCAGCAGTCTGGGGAGCAGTCATTATTCTATCATTTACTGAGAAAAAAAATCTGTGACAGAAAATTACTGACATGGACTTTGAGTGCAGAGGTAATGGTTCTGACAGGACAAGGGTCACGTGAACAGACACAATGGAAGATTCTAGGTGAAAAGTACACAAGGCCATCTGCAGGCTGTTTATGTGCATATCATAGTTGATATAATTATGCATACTTGTGTATGTCTGCGTCTGTGTTTATGCAGTAGTAGAATCTACCCGATGTAACCGTTTTTGAGTGGTACTGTACTCCCTCTTTGTAACATTGCTCAATGCATGACTAGTATCATGATGGCTCCCCTGGAAGCACTAAAACAGACTTCTCATTACTTCAATGTTATTTAACCTTTTCTGGGGTAAATAAGTCAACAGTTTTCCTTTGGTTATGCTAGTGAACCCATACCAAAGAAAGCTGTTGACCTGGGGCAGGCTGGCCTGTGAGGGCTTCCTACAGTTCTCAGCTCTAAAATTTTTTTGCTAACATGAAATTTAAGTACAGATGCTGACTCAGAAAACATTGTGCCTTCAACCACATTTTAACAGGAAAGGCTTAAAACTCCTATAATCAAAACTTTTTTTTTTTTTTCAAAATACAATGTTGTAGATACTGCTGTCAGTGTTACAAAGAGGGATGGAACACTGTTTATGTTGGCAGATTTTGAGAGTTTATCTGAAGTGCAAAAATGTACGCCACACAAAATTCATTCATACCCTGTCCCCCTGTATACACCCTTACCACCCACCCCACAGTTGTAACATTTGTACATATTTGGTAAAATCTTAGATGTATGAAATTAACTGTCTGTGAAGATAATGTGGTATGTTGGTATGGTATGACACAGTAGAAGTACTTGTTAATGCTAACAACTCTGAATGCAGAAGAACGATCTTGTTTGCCTTTGGTACTAAACTTCTTGAAAATGCACCTTTCATGTGGTAGTGATGTGCTTGCTTTTCTGTGCTATGACAGGCATGTTCTCTGCATTTATTAAATAAGCAGGTATTGTGCAAGTTGTTATCTTTGTACTTGTCCCGCTGTCACAGGGATATTGACTCTGTATGTTTTCAAGGTTTCCACCAGAGGGCATTGAAAATTGAACAAAATTACCCATAACATTGTCAGGGTATGTTTTTCTTGGTTTAAAAACATTGATGTGTTCAGTCAGAACTTCCACAATATCGTATCTTTATGGGGTAGAACCTTAAGAAACCCCTCTCTTGGGGTAGCTTCTTACCCTAAAAAACCCTAAAACTTTCTGGTGGAAATACTGGTTGTAGAAATAAACATGAACCAGTACCGTAAGAAATGTCCATGGTGTATTGTAAATGAGCCATGTAGACTAAAGGCAACTGTATGATTCAGGCGGAGGAAGCAGTACCCCAGCCAACCTGTTTGTGCCCCCGATATCCAGTAGTAACACACACAGCCCGGGAGGTAGTCCTACCAAAGCCCAGAGTGCACATGCATCTCCAACAAACACAAACACCAGACTAAGACCTAGGGCAAAGTCGGCAGACTCGGATGGCAAAAAAGTTGTAAGTACTTTGTACTAGGCTCAGTGGGTATTAACCGAACTGCGTACATGTAAAGGGCTACAGTTGTAAGTTTACGAAATTGTGAAAGTTATGTGTAATCAGTGACAAATTAATGGGATGCTACAGATATAGCTTAATCAGATTGTGAACAAAATTGGGTGATCATGTAAATACTAATACTATAAAATTTTTAATTTTCTTTGTGGAGCTGTGATGATAGTATTGTGTAAGTCATGGTTAGGGGTAAAGATATATATATTTTAACAGTAAGATATAATTAAGGCCCTCTGTACCTTGATTATGTACAAATATGATGCAATACTTTTTGCAGAGGCGAAGGGACTCCAATGAGGACTGGGAAATTCCACATGAAGAAATTATTACTGGTCCACGTATAGGGTCAGGGTCCTTCGGAACAGTGTACAGAGGACAGTGGCATGGGCCAGTGGCAGTGAAGACACTCAATGTGACAGACCCCACTCCTGCACAGTTGCAGGCTTTTAAAAATGAAGTAGCTGTGTTAAGGTGGGTGCAAGTTATATAAAGAAAAAAAAAGGTTTGCAATGGTAGTGATCATATCATTGATCAAGTGTACAGTATATTGACCTTTTGGTTTTTTTCAAGAGCTTGAATTAGCATAGGACAAATGTAACTTCAAGGTTGGATGGGTGGTGGTGGTTAGCTGTAAGTTTTAATTGAAAGGGGGAGGGTTAATCTCTATACGCAGTCATAGAACGAAGTGTGGCGAAAAGCGATGTAGAAAGTTCCTGTATTTATTCATTGACTGGGTGCTCTCTTTGTGACCTTACCACCTCTGTCATGGTCAGGGACATGACATTGTCACTTACATTACCAGTAGGTGGTTGGAACAATGTACTGGTACATCATGGAGAATAAATGGTCTGTGATATGATGTACAATACAGTGGATAAAAATCGGAACTCAACATTTTTAAAATCAGTGCTCTTAGGTCCTGAAATGAGAGAGATTAAAATTATGAATTATTTTAGCATAAGGATCTTTAATTTTGAAGCAATGATCAGATCTATTGTTCACTTTAGTGTTCTACCTCTTCAGACTATTTTCATCCTTACTGGGACTGATGATTTTTATAGGGGTTATCTGCATGCAAATTAAGGCATCTCTTGAAATCACGATTTTAGCGTAATATATCACTGATTTTGGGTGCACTTCATGCTGTTCAATATATTGTACGTTTAGCAGCAATGGCAATGCAAAAAGAGATGTAGATGTTGATATTGTAGCCACAAGCTATTGTATTATTATCAGAGTAAACAAACACTTTTACATAGTACTTCATAAGTATCGAGGAATATATTGTGTCATCCCCTGTTTATTTAGAGTGTATCCTATCATGGAATGAGTATATCATTGTACCCTTGGTTACCAGTATTTATTTAACTGTTACAGTGCCTATTCTGTCTAAAGTTGATCTACTTCAGTCAGACAAGTCTGAACTGTAATTAGGATCCCAGATTCATGTGCCTCGTAAAAAGACCTTTCATTCAATTGCCAGTATGTACAATGTACCAGTTATCAATAGGCTAAGCCGTGCGGTTTGTAAAAATGCAGCACAACACGTCACTGACCATAGATAGGAAAACTATTGCTATAAATCAGAGAGAGACTTCAAGTTCTAAGGTGTTCTTCCATTGTAAAATCTAGACAAAGGTGTCTTTTCTTGAAGAACGCAGGTGGTCTGAGCAATACATGTCACTTCAATTCTGGTGACGAACTTGCAAAAGCAATGTTCCTATTCTCGATATAGCAAGTGAAAACTCCACACAGATAAAGTTCGGAGTGGGTCAGTTTGGCAAACATTTTCTGTATAAGTAAACATGAAATGAGTTGATGAAAAATCTAAAAAGCTAGGGTGTCTGCAATTATTAAAATATAAAATGTGTGCGTTCTGTGAAACATGTGCTTTTTGCTTTGCGTAAGGAATCCAAATATGCATTTTCCAGCAAACACCCTCATAACTGAGAAGGAGCCAGACATTGTTGCACAAAATTTCACAGTTCAGAGACCAGCAACTCATCACATATAGAGATAGATTAGCAAGTAATAATAACAGTGTTTTTGCCCACCCCATCGACAATAGAAACATATCGATAATAGGTACACCAACTATATGTTTATCGTTCCAGAGAAAAGGTGTTGACTGAGTCCAAAATTTGGCACTGAAAGGGTTAAAATCAGAACATGTAAAAGTGATACAATAAGAGTAGCACAAACCTTGAGTCTTTACCGGCTGAAACGTTTTGGTTGTAATAAATTGCTTGAGGTCTGAACATGAGTGATATATTTAGAAATATATTCAACCCTTGTGAAAAAGTTCTCGAGTGCAAATCGTAGTACATGTAATATGTGTCATGAAGTGATATATGTTGTCATGGTTCCTTCATCTTCTTTCAGAAAAACGAGGCATGTAAATATCCTGTTGTTTATGGGTTGTACGTCCAAGCCACAGTTAGCAATTGTTACACAGTGGTGTGAGGGCTCCAGTCTCTACAAACATCTGCACGTCCAAGAGACCAAGTTTGAGATGATTCAGCTGATAGACATAGCTAGACAGACAGCACAGGGCATGGAGTAAGTATCCATTATAAGCATATCTTGACAGACAGCTCAGGGCATGAAGTATCCAGTATAGACATAGCTTGACAGACAGCTCAGGGCATGAAGTATCCAGTATAGACATAGCTTGACAGACAGCTCAGGGCATGGACTAAGTATCCAGTATAAGCATAGCTTGACAGACAGCACAGGGCATGGAGTAAGTATCCTGTATAAGCATAGCTAGATGGACAGCAAAGGATATGGAGTAAGTATCCAGTGTAAACATAGCTTGACAGACAGTACAGTGCATGGAGTAAGTATCCAGTGTAAACATAGCTTGACAGACAGTACAGTGCATGGAGTAAGTATCCAGTATAGACACAGACAGACAGCACAGGGCTTAGAGTAAGTAGCCAGTATAGACACAGTTAGACAGACAGCTCAGGGGTGGAGTAAGTAGCCAGTATAGACACAGTCAGACAGACAGCACAGGGCTTGGAGTAAGTAGCCAGTATAGACACAGTTAGACAGACAGCTCAGGGGGTGGAGTAAGTAGCCAGTATAGACACAGTCAGACAGACAGCACAGGGCTTGGAGTAAGTAGCCAGTATAGACACAGACAGACAGACAGCACAGGGCTTGGAGTAAATAGCCATTATAGACACAGTTATACAGACAGCACAGGGCTTGGAGTAAGTAGCCAGTATAGACACAGTTAGACAGACAGCTCAGGGGGTGGAGTAAGTAGCCAGTATAGACACAGTTAGACAGACAGCACAGGGCTTGGAGTAAGTAGCCAGTATAGACAGTTAGACAGCACAGGGCTTGGAGTAAGTAGCCAGTATAGACACAGACAGACAGCACAGGGCTTGGAGTAAGTAGCCAGTATAGACACAGACAGACAGCACAGGGCTTGGAGTAAGTAGCTAGTATAAACACAGTTAGACAGACAGCTCAGGGGGTGGAGTAAGTTGCCAGTCTTTAAACATAGGGAGACAGGCCAACTGGAGTACAGAGTAAGATTTTGTTGATATACACAGTGTAACAGACATTGCTTGACAGATCTGGAGTGCAGAATAAGATATAGTTGATGTACACGGTGTAACATGGACATGGGTAGAGAGGAGACCCGGAGTACAAAGTCAAGACCTAGTTGATTAGAGTAAGGATCCAGTTGGTATACATGTACACACATTAATGGAGCCAGACAGACAGGTAAGAGTATGTAGTAAGGACCTGGTGGAGCAGAATAAGGATCCATTTGATATACATGTACACACGCTAATAGAGACAGAGAGACAGGCAAGAGTATCGAGTAAGGACCTGGTTGAGCAGAGTAAGGTATCCAGTTGATATACACATAAGTTAAACCATTTGCTGTGAAATACTGCTTAAACTGAAGCTGTTAAATGAAAAAAAATCATAGAAACCATGCCCACTGACATGAAAGTTTTGCAAAAGAAGAAAAATATCAATTACATCCTTCTTTAAGGACCATATTTCATGATTATCAATTATGTTGATAGATGCTGATGTTCATTACTTCTGTCTTGTTTCAGCTATCTTCATGCCAAGTCCATAATCCATAGAGATTTGAAGTCAAACAGTATCCTTTAAACAATATTTACAGCTACATGCACTAATTTAATCTGGTATGGCCAACCCTGCTCTATGATGTTATAAACACTTAACTGATGGCATTACCTAACCCCCCCCCCCCCCCCCCCCCCCCCCCGCAACTAAAAATGAAAGAATTTTAATTTGTAGAAATTAACAGTGTACTTGTGGTCACAGTTTACTTATTTTGTTGAAGAGAATATTACAAAGAAATAAGTGCCTTCTGGGGCCGGATTGGTTTAAATTTGCATAACTTTGTGCTCAGTTATTTTCCTTTTCAAGAATATAATGTTAGTTCCACAGCAAAGCATGACAATCAAATTGAAATTAACCAAATGGTAGAGAAAATTCACACAATGTCCATACACATTGTTTGGAACTCACATTTTCAGTGTTATACAGAGAAGACACACTTTATTATGAAATTATTAGCATTCCCAAACTGAAGAACTTGCTCCTTCCAATTGTTCTATCTTGTTTTCATGAAGGGCTGAGTATCATAAAGTTGGTTTCTGGTTACAGTCCTTGACCCATGTACCTAGATATCTTTTTGCATGATGACTTGACGGTGAAGATTGGAGATTTCGGTTTGGCCACAGTCAAGACAAGGTGGAGTGGATCTCATCAGTTCCAGCAACCTACAGGCTCTATCTTATGGATGGTGAGTAGCTTCTCTGCTGTTGGGTTCCTGTTTTGGAGGAAATAGCCTTTGTAGTGGCTCATGAAATGTTCATGACAACACTCAGCATGTCACCTGTAGGTGGCACTATCGGTACTTTTCCCAGATATCTGTTGCAGGTGGAGACACCTGGGGGATAGCAACCCATTTTCATTGGTTTCATTCATTGGTTGAAAATGTCTTATGACACAGGAAGTATGTGCTGCCACCATGCAGAATAGTATGTTTGATATGTCCTGATAGAAATCAATACTTGATCAGTAAACATGCATTGCTAAGATTGCGTTTAGTTGTGCATAAAAAGTTGCATGCTTCCAAATAGGTTACTTCGGTTGATAAAGGGTAAGTCGATATTTTTTTTGCAAATTACTACATCCACAGACTGTCCTAGTGGCAGCTGGAGCAGGACTTGGCAGACAATGTAAAAATCATCAAGCTAAGATAAGGCATGTTGATTCTTGGACGAACGTGCTGCCTATGGACAACTTGAAAAGACCCTTGTCGCTTCATTCCATATAACATACAAGAAACACTAATGTGGTTAGTTCATGAAATAGCTTTCAAGTGACTCTTTGAGCATATCTTATGTTAATTTACACACCATCTATACATATTTAACCCCTGACCCCCACCTCACTCAAAATTTAGGGGAGTATGTATGTCTGTGGCATGTGAGACTGTCATAGCACTATTCTTGCAAGCAGAATAATATCCTGTAACTACAGGCCACATGAAGCTCAAATTTACTCAAAGAATCTAAAAGATCTTTTAACTCATTCCAGACTGAGATATCTCACGGCCACCCATGTGGTACACATTTCGGGTGTCACTGAACGAAACCTGTGCAACACTCAGACATGTCGTTACTGTCCAAAACTAGATGTGTCAGGTAAAGTGACAAGCACAGTTACAGGAGGTTCATACTGTACACCAGAGAGTGGTACTTGCAAACATAATAACCATGTCTATCTTCTTAACTGTTTGCACTGTTGCAAAAAAAAAAAAAAAAAAAAAAAAAAAAAATATTGTGAATTTGCTTTTCAGGCCCCGGAAGTAATCCGTATGAAAGAAGAGAATCCATACACATTTCAGTCTGATGTGTATGCATTTGGTATAGTACTGTATGAACTGGTTACAGGACAGCTGCCGTACTCACACATCAATAATAAAGATCAGGTAAGGCACATTTATTACTGATGTATATATATATTTAATGTATCAGTCTGCAGAGGAAAAATTCAATCAGGTGATCGGGCTGGACATTGGGTGGTGAGGCGTACATTATATGCGATTGTTAGGTGCTGCTGAGGCCAGACCAGAAAAACAATGCTTTATGTGACATATTTTGTGTTGGGTATGAAAAAAAAAGAAAAATGAGAACTTACTTTAAACATGTATTTTTTACTAATACTTCATAAGTATATTTTATCTATATCACATTTACAAGAGTTCCTTACTAATTAAAAAAAAAAAATTAAAAATATTTAAAATTTTTAGGCCTTTCAGAAACATAACAGGCAAGTGGAAGCTGATATATGTCATTAGGTTTACCAGGCTTAACTGTGTATTGGTCTGAGAGCATGAAGTGTCATGTTCTGCATTTTATGTGTTAGCAGAGCAGTTTATCACATGGAACACGATTGTTGTGTCATAATTAGTTGAACTACGAAGCCTATCTCCAACATGATGTTTGGCAGCTTACAGACACAGTCCCAGTCACAGTGTATTGGCCATATATTGTAGGCTCAATTATGATTCTGGCTCATTGGAGACTTGTAAACAATGATGCGAAAGTACAAACATTGGAAGCACCTAATTTTCAGCCAGTGTATGATGAATATCCAGCTCCTTCTAACCAAAAGTTAACACATTATCAAATGCTTTGTAACCAATTTAGTTTTGAAAACCAAGTGTAGACAGTATGTCAAGTTAGTGAAAAACATAATCTACTGAGAAGTGAGGTACATTTTTATATCGCCTGCATCAACCAATGATGTTAAAATGTTGAACAGTGTGGGATAAGCCAACAGCTGAACCACTAGAGGGCACCACTAGTTTTGAGCATTAGTTGACGTCTTATGACCAGTTAGATGTGGTAGGTGTCAGATGATCCCAAGTGACTTGTGGTGTCCTCTGTTGACGCAAGTTTATGAGGCTTAACCCAGTAACTGTGCCTCAGATCATTCCACAAGACCGTGCACAAACATAAAGTGAGCTAGACTTGTGTGCACTGTATTCCACCAATAAGCAGCTAAATCTAACAAGTGCCTCATGTATCATAATGATTGGAAGAGGGAAAATAAGACTAAATATTGTACATACGACCATCTTTTTATGGTATTCTTGTTCGAAATGTAGCTTCCAAATGGAGACTCCTTTTACAATAATTCTGCAATCTGCAAGGTATCTATGGAGAGGACTAAAGTTATCCAGTAAGATTGTAGGCTAAAATATTGAAAAAGTGGAGTCAGGCACTGAAATTTACTTGAGAAATACAGTTATGGAAATTGATCCTATGATAAGTATGGTGTTTGATTGGCAAAGTTTTCAGATTATATGTTTTCACAGTTCGTGGCGAGAGTGGTTTGCACAACCCCAACAAGTTGCACAAGTAGGTGAAGGCCGTAGCCAGTTGATCTTGTCGTTTCACATTTTTTGATTAGTTGCATACTTTGATGGGGATGATTCTTGTTTTTTTCAGATTTTATTCATGGTAGGTAAAGGATTCCTAAAGCCAGATGGGTCCCTGGCGAGGACAGATACACCCAAGGCTTTCAGAAGGCTATTTTTAGATTGCATACGATATGTGAGAGACGAGAGACCACTGTTTCCCCAGGTAAGATACTTGCATATATTTTGGAATGAAAAATTTGAAATGAGTGACAATAGGGACTTTATAGAAGTAAGTAGCTTGCCCATATGATGGGAAGTTAATCAGTCGAGTAGCTTGAACCTTGGTGGTGAAATGTTACGGCAGATATCCAATCAAATGCTTGTTACTATTAGAGTAACTTGAAAGAAGATATGTGATTCGCTTCTGTCCCATGCCAACAGCCAACACCAAACAAATAGTGTGTGTTGTTATGAGATGAAAATACTACATATGCTTCAAACAGTTTATTATAAGTTTACATCATACAGTGATTTTTAATTAGGTCCTAGGAGTTTTAAGCCTACCATGGGTTGTTCTGATGGACTAAGTTGTGGAGCTAAATCTCGTACCATGGAAGACTAGTTGGGGGAAGCAGACTTTTGAGTACAGATGCTGTTGTTGCTTGCATTTTGTTCGTTGTATATATGTATAGCAAATATTATAGTTTTAAAGTTGTTACATATTGGAATAGTGAGGCACCACTACATGGCACTAGTCACTAGAGATTCATGCTTTTGTGTCTTAACCAGTTGCATAATGAAAGACACCAGCCACCCAAGGTGGCACCAATAACTAGGGGTTCCTGTAAGCATACCTCATTACCTTTGATGAAATTAATGACGTTATCATTCCTTTTGCAGATATCAGCAACACTTGAGAACTTGGTGCGGTCCTTGCCAAAGATACACCGCAGTACATCGGAACCAACACTGAACCGAGCTCACCTGCAGTCGGAAGATCTAGACTGCCAGTATACATGTGCTTCACCAAGGACACCGATAAACAGTCAATTTGGAGCTTTTCCGTTTTTCTCCTCGTCCTCCAATAACTACTAGCACAGGACACCACTTCCTCCAGCTATTTAATTAATACCATGCAGAAAAAAGCTTGCTGAATTCCAACTGCAGAAGCTTCAGACTCGGCACCTGCAGGTTTGCTGCAGGAACACGACTGTAGCAAATTTGCAGTAGTGGTGCAGTCATAATTGCAGCAGATGGGGCACAGTATATTACCAATGGACTGCAAGTGATGATGTGCCAGTTGTAGCTTTGTGGGAAGTGCTGCTGCAGCAGCCACTGTGCAGCTTGATGCAGACCAAGTGCAGATCAACTGCAGAGACATTGTGTTCAGCCAGTCAAGTGCATATGCAGGAGACTGGTAAGGGTCTGCAGTGTAGCCAAAGGAAAATAACCTCGCTTCACTGCAGTTTGTGTTGTTCCAAATATTTATATCTTTCAGCATACCAACATAGTTGGCTGCACCTGATATGGGTACCGGTGAAGCCATGTTTCTCCATGTTTGAATTGTGGACAAGCAGAAATGCCGTCATTGACGACTGCAGATGTAATGTATAGCCACAATGCTAAATCAGCGGACACAAGGCCGGTTTATGGACTCAGCTTGGTCAAAGGTTGCAGGTAGTTGGCCAGTGCTGGACCATGTTTCACAAAGCATGTATAGCCTCTGCAGCATATATAATACTGAAGACCTCCTACAAAGAGCAAGGTTATGTTGCTGGGTTAGATGGCCAGCATCGCCACTGTATCAAGTCGGCTGTTGGCATTGCTGCTGCATAGGGTATAATGATGTGCATTGGTGCTATACCAGGTCATATAATGTGCATTGCTATCGTACCAGGTCAGATGCTGTGCATTGCTGCTGTATCGGGTCAGATGCTGTACATGACCGGTACATCAGGCCAAATACTGTGCATAATCAACAATCAAAGTCAGATGCTGTGAACAGCCATTGCATTAGGTCAACCCTGAAAGTGCTAATCACAGCTATAGTTGTTTTCTCGTTACTGTTAACCATATAAAGGTTAAAAGATTTAAATTCCTCATGCAGATACCTTTCATTCAAATACCAGTAAGCCTTGTCTAAAGCAAAAAGTAGTCTTAGTCAATAGCTGTCCTCTGGACACTTTGTGCACAGTGTCCCAAGGAAAGCTGTTGACTCAGTCTTAGATCAGCGCTTTAAGGGTTAAAGGATCTGTACAGTCGCAAAAACCAGGCACAATGCTCTGCACAGCTGCTGCACCATGTTACATGCTCTGCATAGCACAGATACATCGTCACCAGGTCAGATGCTGTGCATGGTCACTGGGCTCGGGGTAAGCAGCGCCGCACTGCCGTTGTCACCTAACATGCAGCACACTGTAGCCGCTGCCACCAGTTCACATATTACTAATACTGTATGACAGACACCCAAGTCACACCACAGATACTGTGTGACGGACACAAAGTAACACGACAGATACTGTGTGACGGACACAAAGTAACACGACAGATACTGTGTGATGGACACGGAGTTACACTACCGATACTGTGCGATGGACACTTCTGAGTGGCTTACTCGTGGAATTGTGTGGACTGCAATGTGATTTATTATATTGGATGGCTGATTCCACATGATGCATTTGGAAGATGCACCCCAGATGGTGACTACACTTGAACTACATTCACATGTGTTCCAGCATAGACACTTTTTCTCCTCCAGTGGACAGAGGAAGGACACAGGAGCGGGTTGTATGTGCCTACACATCGTTGACTTGGCCATTTTTCAGTCTGCTTGCGTTCATGATGGATGATAAGTTTCATGTGGCAAAACCAAACTAAAGAGTGAAGTGCTTGCAAGAATGCCAATGGTCACAACCAAAAACAAAAAAAAGTTAACAAATAAAATTAAAAAAAAAAAAAAAAAAAGTACACCTATTTATATAAATACTGTATATGGATCTCAGTCTTTTTTAAAGCCTAACTTGAGCAGTACTCAATGTGTTACGTGTGAAGGTGTTGACAGCAGTACACTATGTACAGCTGCATATAATATTAGCACTAGCCAGTGCAGGGCTAGGGCTGGGCTGGACCTTCAAACTTTTCTATTCTGGCAAGAGTATTGGGGTCACTGTGGGGCGAACTGTATCCCGGAACTAGTACATATATCCCAGACTGGAATGCCGTTTACGATGCTTCACAAGACCGGTTGCCTGGTCATGCAAGCAGCTAGTGCCAGTGCCGTTTTTATCTCCCAGTGTAAATGCTCCAAGGTCTTTCTTCACGCATGCTTCTTTTCTATTACTTGACAAGACGTATGCCATGTGTAAGTGAGTGGATGAGGAAGTGAGGATGTATACATGTGTGCAACTCCAACCAACAGCTTATGTGCAACATGAAAAACAAGGCATGTACAGACTGACTTTTTGGACTAAATAGGGAGAGAATGGGATGGAAGGATGTGTATTTGGAGCTTATGGATGGAATAGGTCCACAGGTGGGATGGAACTTTGTCCATTTGGGTTACATGTACCATGTATGAGATCAATATGAACATGTGTTGCAGGCCAAATAGTTCTATATTTGAAGTAGAGGCTAAACTGAAATATGGCATAAAATGATGTGTGTTTGACACTTAGGAGCCAGATATCTCTGTGTATGGGGGTGGGGTTGGGACAGGTTTTATATTTGGATTGACCAGAAAAGTGTAAAATGGTGTACAAAGTGCCACATTGAACAATCGCTCCGTATATCTGTATAGATTGTGTTAAAGGTGAAACTCTGTGTTCGATATGAATTGACCATACAGTAAAGTATGCAAATGCCACATTTAGCTCTTGGTCCACATTTTGTGTGGGAAAGGATGGAGTATTTATGTTCTGGATGGAGTGATCATAGAGTTGTAAAACGGTGTAGGAGTGCCACTTTGAACTGGTTAATAGTGTGTGTGGGGGTATGTAAGAGGGCATGTATGGCTTCACCATACAGTTGTGAAATATGGGAGTGCTACTTTGAACTGGTTAATAGTATGTGTGGGGGGTATGTAAGAGGGCATGTATGGCTTCACCATACAGTTGTGAAATATGGGAGTGCTATTTTGAACTGGCTCATAGTATGTGTGGGGGTATGGAAGAGGGCATGTATAGATTCACCATACAGTTGTGAAATATGGGAGTGCTACTTTGAACTGGTTAATAGTATGTGTGGGGGGTATGTAAGAGGGCATGTATAGATTCACCATACAGTTGTGAAATATGGGAGTGCTACTTTGAACTGGTGAATAGTATGTGTGGGGGTATGGAAGAGGGTATGTATGGCTTCACCATACAGTTGTGAAATATGGGAGTGCCACTTTGAAATGGTTAATAGTTTGTGTGGGTATGGAAGAGGGCATGCTGGGATTCACCATATAGTTCTGAAATGGTGTGTGAGTGCCACTTTGAACTCTTAGTAGCATGTTTGGGTCTGAAAGTGCATGTATGAATTCATTACCTTGTTGTAAATTTGAAAATACCACAGTATAGTCTGGGTCCATATGTCTGTATCACAATGGACTTCCATGTACACTGTGTTTGGATTGACCATGGTATGTGCCTTCTTGGTGCAACTGGTGATGTGTGGGTTGATCCTGTGGGTTGTTATGAATGGTTGTCTGAGTCAATGGGAGATTCTTGCTATTGAACGGGTCAGTAGATACACACAAAACTACATGCATGTAGGATGAGAAAGGCCAGAACCATAAATTTCAGGTGTGGGAATTGGAAGACAAGGTTAATATTCTGATGTGGAAGGAAACCAAAACATTGGCCATAACCTCATACACAGAGCGTGTGAAAGACAGTGTGAATCTTTGACATGGCATTTCTTGTCACTATGCGTATCAGTAAATCGTTACCGTTCTCTTTTGGGCTTTGGTGGGCATAGTACACTGTGTGCACAAGATGAAGTTTTTTTTAGTTGTGCTGGGAGCAGTTGATTATGCATGCCGAGAATTCCACTTGAAAAAGAATGCACAGTTAGAGAATTACAAGGCCATGTGGTTAGTGAAGATGTTCCCAATTTGTGTGATTGGATGAGTGACAGATGTTCATATTTGCTTACATTTAAAGCAGGCAGTGTTGGCTTAGGTTTGTCCAAGACCTGTAAAATGTGGGAAAAAATAACAAATATTAAACGGCTTCAGTTTGTATTAATAGTTTTAATACTGGGGTGCTTAAGTTGATTTGGACACAAACTTCTGCTCCTTTGGCAGAAATGGTTGATGTGTTTAGTGAAACTGATTGACAGTGGTAATACAGTTGCTATGGTTACCTAAAGGAGAAGACTGGGTGGTTATCAACACTGCCAGGCTGGTTGCCTTGGTTACATGTCACACTGGTTTGGTCCCAAGATAGACTGGAATGCTGCATTTATCAGTGCTGTCAGATTTGTTTGGCTGTGTACCTTCAAAAACAGGTTGATGGAATGTATAGTGACGATAACTGGGTTGGCTGTTGTGGTTGTCAAGGTCAGTTGCTATAGCCACCAAGGTTGGTTGCTATGGTTACCAGAGCTTGTTACTACAGTTAACCATGCCACACAAGTAGAACTGCCATTTGAGTACTTGCGTTGTGAACAGTCACAGGGCTATAGATGACTGGAAGGCCGCGGAAGGAAGGCTTGAAAGAGTTATGTTGCACTTTGCACAGAGCAAGAAACGAGACCGGTGTGTGAAAATTGTATGGACATGCACTGTTACATATTTGGGTGCTTGTGTGCCTGTATATTAAGAGTGAATGAGAGAATATGCTTATTAAGTATTACTTTGTACATAAAGGTGTACAAATGTGTATATGGATCAATGCATAAGAACGTCATTTTAACACAAGTCAAGTCATTTTAGCTTAGCATGGGCAGATTGCCAGAGGAACTGAAAGAACCTTGAAACAGGAATAACCATGCCAAGCATTTTTTTTTTATGATTTTTTTTTTAGTATATTATGTCAAATTGGCCAGGGCAGGCCAATTTCACTCCAGGTTGTGTTGTATAAAATTTGTATTATATTGACTGGCCTAGTTAGTGCTGTTATTATGTAATGGGATCTTCAATTCTGTGGCCAATTACCGTACGGAGTGGAAGTTTTACAGAGTGGAAGTTTTACGTGCCTTTTGAGGCCTTTCTGTGATGTGGGGAGCCAGGCTACCCACAGATTACACAGTACCTCGCCATTCTTGCAACACTTTGTCACAAAACCTCTCCCAAAATACAAAAAGGTCAAGAAATTGGCGACAACACTGGAACAAAACAATGGAGTGAGAAAAAAAGGATAATATCCATGTTGTAATAAATTCATGTGATGAATTAGATATCATATTGATATCAACTTTTCCAGCCTTTAGAGAGACATACGATAACAGTAATCCTCAGATATAATTTGATAAATATTTATATTTGCTGCTTGAGCAGTCGGGCTTGTTTTTACATGACTGAGGTGAGGGTGCTGGCGTATAAATTATTCATTTGCCAAATGTAATAAAATAAAAATGCTGAAATTTCCTTTTGTCCAGCATTGACTGTATCATGTCACTCTCTTGTAAAAATGCGTCAAAATAAAATGTCATGGTGTTTCATCCTGTTGTAGTTTTATTTGCCATTACATCAGTTGTATCTTGAATGGGGCAGGGACATGCAGAATAGGTTACTCACTACATTGACCTTTTCTAAGCTGTCGCCCTGGAGTATGATGTCCTGAGACATTTCGTTTACGATTCTTGCACAAAATGTTTCCGATAAATGAGAAATTTCAGTAAAAACCTGTTTCGCAGACAACATTACATCTGGTCGATTTGAGCAGGAAAGGATTAAATCCAATGATTTTTCAGGGTATCCAAGAGTCAGGAAAGCAACCAGAGACCAGAAAGTGTAGATACGAGCAGATGAGCCAGTATTGTGGCCAGGGGGGCAATGGGGAGCTGGCAGGGGATATCCTGCACATGAAGTGCCAAACAAAGTGTTTTTTAAGGCATGGTTTTGTGGTGCATTTCAATAATTGTCCGGCGTAGATAAGAAGTATATGAAGGGATTTTGAATATGTCCGGTAATGATCAATTGGTTGGGGGATAATTTTCTTCATTTTGAGATTAAGAGACTTTTTAGTATGCATATAATGTTGTCTGTCAATTGTTCAAATTTGCAAGTTTTATCCTCAATATAATGTGAAGAAACACTTTTGATGTTAACATGGTAGTGAGTGGACTGTATTCACCTTTAGATCTTGATCAAAGACGATAGATATCTGCAGCAAAATGGCCATTTCACATGGACATGCATGCATCTCTAAAACTTCGACTGTAATCAAAGAAAAAGTGGACTCCATAAACCTGTGGAGGCAAAAATGCATCCAGGATTTGTTAGAAATAATTCTTTAATACGCACATCAAATATGGAGAGTTCTGGAAACTGATCATTTTCAAACAAAAGTCCAGACATTTTCCTATTATTGTATATGTGTTTTGAGATCATAACAGCACAATATTTGTCACTTTAACTTTAATATTTTTAAAGGTACGTGCAAAATTTCACAACAAGCATATTTTTACCCAAAAGTCCTTGCATTTATACTGCAATTTTAAGTTCAGTTCTAATACAGATTGTGCAAAACCTGGCAGTCAAATGACTGGATACATTTATCATGTTGGCAACGAGTGTTTGTGATAATTGGTCTAGAGGTGAAGTCACTGCCTGGTTGGACATTGCCTTTAAAATACACACACACAACACATTTTGGATGCATTGTGTGATGTGTAGAGGCACACAACAAGATTGACAGATCACTTCAAAAAGCTGTGCAGTTAGCAACATCAACTACAGCTTAGTGCCACATTTTGTACCTTCCTGAGGGGTGAATATTTTATTCCCATTTAATTGGTTTTCATAGAGCTGGGTCTGGCTGGTTATTTTCATGTGGGGTGCTGGATTGACAGTTAAAAGTACAGCCATGCAAGTTCAAAACTAGGCATGTGATCGATTCTTTTTGACTGGGAAAATAGATGCTGACCATAAAGGCCTACCCTTCAGGCAATGTACTTATCACAGGCAACTGAATAGTTGAAATTTCAGTGCAGATCCAGCATGCTGCATGGTCATCCAATTGAGTGCAAATGACCCGAGATAACAAAAAACATGTACATGTACTTTGCACAAGCATCCATTGATAAATTTTTCAACCAACTTTTATATCTGGGTAGAATGCACTGTGCTGAATCGTTAGGGGTGTGAACATCCAGTGGCCTCACAAAGGTGGCCCAAGCCTTTCGCTTACAGACAAAATACCACAATGAACCCATTCATCCCACTATTTAGTCCAGACAAAGCAAACTACTTTTTTAATCTTGATTTCTGTTAGTTTTCCATAGACACGATCTAATGATGAGAAAGGAAAAGTCATCGAAGGAACAAAGAGCCTTTTATTTGAAATATTTACACTATGTAAACCAGATGCTTGGTATAATCTACTGCAGACTGGTTGATGGTACCACAAATAAACTGTTTGCTACAAATGTACAGTGTACATCTTGCAAGACTTCAATGTACAGATACTTCTCCAACCCTGACCTCATTCCACCCTAATGACGCTTTTTCCCGCTAATATCTAAATGTCGTTTGCTAATTGTATTTTACTAATTCAGGGATTATTATTTCAAAATTTTGGATGAAACTTGCATGGAAGATCATTCCAAATTATATACTTTCCTTGGCGCGCTCAGGGCGCAATGCGCCCAGAGTGCACCAAGGAAAGCTGTTGACTCGGTCTTTTATTAGGGTGGAATGAATTCGTGTGCTTGAACACAAACCTTTTTGTAGGACCAGATGTCCATAAAAGACACTAACCCCTATCAGCCAAAGATAAACATGTAATACATCAAGCCCACATAAACACTCATTTTACTATCAAGTCGACAAATTACAATCTGGTACCACTGAACTAACTGGACCACCCAGAGTGCTTTATTCTTCTAATATGGGGTGTTTTCCCCCTCTAAGAATGACTAGATTTACTTATAAAACCACAACTTGCAAAGCCCACTGATTGCAAGGGCCATCAGTATGGAGTCCTCTCATGTACGTTGGCAAAAAGTGGAACAAGAGGTACTTTACGAGCAACCCGTTCATCACTATGAGGTCTGTGAACACAGGAAACAATCCAGTTTCTTGCAGCTGCCTTTTGCCAGATTTGGGACCCTACAGTCCAGAATCTATAAACATAAATCTGTGAAAGACTGATTTGAGTTTGAATTTAAGTTTGTGCCTTCACAAGCATAAACTCTAATGGCTGACTGTAAACTCCCACTAAGTATTGATTGTTGACTTTAGCAGTCTAGTTTTACCCTGAATTTGGATGTACTCCCCTCGAACTCAATTTTTTTTTTGTTTCTTTTTTTTGTCATAATGTGGAGCATAACATACAGTAAATGTCTGGTGGTTTTGTTATGATTGAAAAAACAGAAGTTTTATTTGAGTGAAGAGGATTAAATTTTTGTTTTGCAATACATTTGTAACTGTGGAAATGTTGTACATAAAGTATTATCTTTCTGCTTTGCCAAACCTTGCATAACATTTTCTTGGAACCTTTTCTGCATTTTCAGAAAATGGTTCTTTAAATGTTTGCAAACACATTTCACCTGACACTTTGAAATTTGATGCTGAAAACAGAGAAAAATGGCCTTATCTAAAATTTGAAAAATTAATAAATAAATAAATCCCGACATTCGTTTGAGTGTTTGAATGAGACAATTGTCGCGCTTATTCCAGGAATGCGAGTTTTCAGGTTTTTACCTGTATTCAGGTTTTGTATGCTAAATATGAGAAAATAAAATCTCCATTTGGTCCGCACAGCTAAAATCTTATTAGCATTAAGAGGTGGGGGTATATCGTATATATTCCGAGTTTTTCCTTTCAAAGTTACTGCCATCTCTGGTATCCAAATCCAACATGATGTATTTTCATGAAGTTGGAATTCACAGAATCGGCAAATGACTTGTCTTAGCAGGGTCCTTTTATGCTGCAAGACCTGATACTCCTGTAGCAATGTGCAGCTTCCTTCTATGAACCAGAAAGTGTCTGGTGTTTGCTACTTTACATGGAGAATAGTACGCTGCTACTCACCAGGTTTCCTGGGTACACTGTGCCTTGTGTGTGCGTAGGAAAGCTGTCGGAGTTCTCGGAGGGTTAAACAATAAACATATTCTGATGCTTTCAAGTGTACTTCTATCCCTGGTTGGTGATGGGGAGCACAGATGGCACCACCAGGAAAAAATGCAACGGGTGCCATAAAGCTACAGACTATATTACTGTGTGTATATAAACTGATCAAAAACATCATTCTCACAGTTTCAACTTTCCCAAGCAAGCTGTAAACGGCAACGTAACACTGAAACTACTTATCCTCTTCAATATGTCTACATGGCTTTCATTTCTTTTTCTTTTGTGAAGCAATTTGACACAAATACTGCAATTTAAGTTACATCTTTGTACAACTGAGCTCCACATACTATGAGGCTGGAACTTCCACAGGGGTAAATTGGTTTTACTGTCATGCTGGCTTACAGAGATAAAACAAACGTCTTCGATTGTCTAAAAATGTGCATCAATTTATGCTGGTAAAAATTTCATTGATAGGATATATTCAACCAATCTCAATGTGTTTGGAAGTCCAAAGAAGTGTTCTTAACTGTGATTTTGTGTTAATGTTGATGAAAGTTGTTATACTAGGAATTGTGCCCCTTGTTAACTGTCCGCCTTATCTTATCAATCTCAAATGGTATGAATAGTAAAAAGTAAAGAAAGGAGAAGTCTTGCCAGATTGTGTTTGCAAAATGTATGTGATGAAGAGTGCACTTTTATAGATGGAAATATTTACCTGGAATTAAATAGCCTTCAGAAGACCAAAGTTTCAGCATGAACTGGGCCAAAATTACCAATTGGTCTTGTCTCTTGTTAGTTATCTTTTTACTGTCTTCAAAATTGTCTCAAACGGCTGGTAGTTTCTCACCACAGCCGTCATTTTTTTAATCAAACAGGCATCTGTAGTATTTCCATTTTTCCTTCATAAATTCACACCTTCAGTTTCAACTTTTTTTTCAGCATATGTTTGACTATTTCATTAACATTTTGTTTAAGTGTTAATACATACATATTTTGCAAGTAGAGCAGAAAGCAACCTAAGACCAGTCCTCATGGGGAGGTTTTCTTTTTATCTTATTTCTTTTAAAGACAGTGTATTGCTAGTTCTTTGTTACACTTAAACTGCCCCTGATCCCCACATTACAATCAAATAAAACAAATCTATAAACAAAAAATACCAATAAATAAATAAAAACAGAAATAAATAAAATAAAGAACTTCATAAACAACATTTTTGGTGTGATGCAGTGAATGTTTCACACCCCAAAATTTTCTGACTCAAAAGCTTCAACTGAAGGCAACAAATGATCAATAACTTAATTCCTATATGTCCTAAGTAGAATGCTTGATGTTTTAGTGTTATGAAAACATTGAAATTCTGTGCTTATCATGCCAGCGATAAACCTTTTCCCCAGATGTTATTGGTCTAAAAAGCAAAAGGAAGTTGCTGCATTAGATGAAAAGCCGATCAGTTTATGTCTCATTATTGAGCCCATTTCTAGGCTGTAGCAAGTGTATCAATATTATATGAGCCCACAATGGCCTTGATTGTACTTCAAAAGGGTTCTGAAATGTTTCCTCACGGTACTGAAAAGCAGAAATGTTGCGATAAGCAGAAGTGCCCAGATACTGGTGCTGCTGAACCATGGCATTGTCTGCTGCAGTGAGGAATCTGCCAAATCTATTCTACAAAATGTCGCATCTGAAACTTGTTTATTTAGAGTATGAATGTTGGTGTTTCAGTGCCTTTCAACAGTGATAAATGTAAAACAGATAATTATTCATATCTGCAACAAACCATGCTATCATCTATTTGTGTGTATGATATGTGTATATACATATACATGTATATATGTACACATACACATATACATACACCTGTGTGTGTGTATTATATATATATATATATATATATATATATATATATATATATATATATATATATATATATACATGTACAGTGGTACCTGCTGTATGCGGCCACCCTTCTGCCAAGAAAAAATGGCCACATACAGCAGGTGACCTGTCACCACAGGTAAATTTTACAAAGAAATTGACTCCTATGTCTGAGCCTAGTGACCACAAAAAGCAATGCGGCTGCTCATGGCAGTGGTTGCATACAGCAGGTACCACTGTATATGTATTTTGTATACATATTTATCTACACACATGCACATATGTATGGCACAAATATTTCTCTATTCATGTACACATATTTATTTATTGAAGAGCACTTTACTGCATCAGAAAACAGACCTACATATACATGTACAATGTTAGATGTAATATATATTTATTTGTATATACAATTGAATCTCCAATTAAGACCACCTCCATACAGAGACCACCAATGTACACACCCGTTTTTGTTTATCCTTAAATTACATTCCCATTAAGACCACTCCCCTATAAAGACCACATTTTCTCAGTCCCTTAGGTGGTCATAATAGGGAGATTTTACTGTGCTTTTCTGGGTTTCACAGTCACAAGTGCATAGGCCAACAGTTTATATAAATAATGACATGTAATACACCTTTACATAGGACACGATATCAACTTACAAGTACAGATGGCTGATGGAAAAACAACATTCTTGTGCCCTTTTTTTCACAAATCTGTTCATAAAGACAACTGTGCTGGTGTAGAGAAGCAAAGTATCCCTAGTTTGTAGCTCTAGTAAAACTAATCTTTACCAGGAGAATTGACAGGTATCTTATAAAGTCTTGTATAAAAAGTGCAGAATGAAAACATTCTTATTGTAAATGTGTGTATGAAATTGCATTTATTGTGCACTTAGTCTGTAAGTCTCTCTGACCCTTGTCTTTGACCCTGAAGTTTGTATTTACTTGTTTAAAAAGTGAGAAAGATTGATGAAACGTATCAGAAAAACTTAACCAAGCTCAGCAGGTTTCCTCTGCAAGGGCTCAGCATGATTTAAAGAAAATACTGTTCACTCCATCTTAAGTCAAGAGGTAAAGGGTTAAAGTTGCAGACTTTACATACCTACTCCCCCCCCCACACACACACACAAAATGGTCATGCTCATGTTTACATTTTTGTAAACCTATTTGCCTGCTAAACAGACTTTCTGGAGGGCAATGGACTGTTGGCCCCCAGGCAACTCAATCAGGACTCTCATTCTTCATATACAACAAATTGGCCCTACACTGATGATAGTGTGCGTATTGTTTTTTTTTTTTTAGTTTTAACTCCATCCCGTGGGACACAATTAAGGCCACTGATGCATGGAGTTAACATGTAAACACTCTAAATTCATAATTTTATGTACCTTAAAACGTCAACACCATTCACCTTGCAATAGCAGTATATCAAGAAAAAAAACAACAACATTCACTTGTGCTGTCCTAATTCAAACTTCTGCACTTTAAGCTCTTTTCCCCTCAAACTGTCCCAAAATGCCAGATGTAAAATGCTTAATTTTTACTTCAGACTCTCATGCGAAACATTGTGAATGAAGATTGTGGATAAGACCTACAAGAACACCATTCTCCAGGTAAACAGCTTTCCTTGGTTTAGGGTGGATGCCCACAGTGCTAAGAAAAGCTGTTGACTTGGACCTATTCAAACCAGGAATGGGTGGGGAACACATATGAAATGTACTTTGTGCAGCCCATAAGCTCCAAAGCACCAATGATAAACATATGGGCTTGATTTATGTCAGCACTGCATGTTTTAGTTCCAGGACAAACCTTCACTGTCGATTGTTAACATCCAGTCAATCTAAAACCCCAATCTTAATCTGTACATATACACAATCAAGCCAGCAGTGTCTAATGTGAATACTTTTACCTTTGTGAGCCTTTTTTTTCATCATTTATTTAGAACTTCATTTGATGCTAACAAAAACAAACAAAAAACAAAAAAAAAACCAAAAACAAAAAACCAAACCCCGAGGCCCATGGGCCTAATGCTCTGCTGGCATCGTGGCTATATTGCACCTGTTCATTTCAAAGTTGTGAGTCCTCAAGTGGCTTCTGAACATATAAAGCTTAATGTAAAAATTGTCCACTAGATGGCACTTCACTCCACATGTAATCATAGCTTATTTGTGCAACTCCTGTGATGAATATTGTTGCATTCGCCAGGGACGTGCTATAACACGTCCCTGCATTCGCCAAGACAACAATCAGTGCGTCCTTAACTTTATGTCCTCAGTGACTTTGGGACAGAAGATCAAGGACACCCAAATAATGTACTACAAGAGGTCCATAGGCCTGCCTGGTGCAGTGCTGACATTGCTACTGAAGTCCAAGCTACACCCTGCCATTACAAAATCACCTCTTTCAACTTTACAGGCATGGTGACCTCACAAAAATATGTCCAGGTCACTGATATTATATACAATTATAGCTTTAGACATTGTCTATATATCCTATAAATTTGGCAGGTCTAATCCAATTACTTTTCAAGATATGGAATTTGATATCTTAATTCACATTTTGGCTCATAATTTCTGTCAAATTATAGGTGGTGCCACTAGTATCATTACCAATTTAGACTTTGACCTCCCCCACAATGCAATCAAATTTGGTGAAGATCTGCCACAAATTAAATAAGCTAGAGTGTTCACAAGATTTTCATATTTTGACCCCTCCATTGCATAATATTGTAGGTGGTGCCACCAATATCAAACAGAACCTAGATTTTTATACCCTCTATAAGTCCTGAAAGTTATATTGGGCTAATTGGAAAACTGTGGACAGTGCTGCAGTCACAAGATTTTCACATTTTGACTTGTATATTACATAATACTATACGTGACGCCACCAACATTCATGTCGACAAAGAGTTTTATACACTTTATTACTCCTAAACATTACATGGGCCTATCTCAAGAATTGTGGCATGCAGAGCATTAACAAGATAACCCCAATATTCTAACTGGCCATTTGACCTTGACCGTCAACTCAGGTTAAAAAATTGTTACCTTCAAAATATGCGCCCAACATCCAAATTTCCATGTATAGTCTGTTTTTTCAAATTGGGTAATAACTTTTCAAGTTATTGAGGAAAAACAATAAGCTTGGACAAGCGCCAAACTCCATAATTACTAGGTCACAGTGACCCAAAAAATCAGGTCACCAAGTACAGTTTTATGTATTATGAAATCAAGTGCAATTTTGATCTGGAGGCTCAATTCTCTTTGCCATTGATGTCCAAGCTACACCCAGCCATTACAAAATCACCTCTTTCAACTTTACAGGCATGGTGACCTCACAAAAATATGTCAAGGTCACTGATATTACATAACATTCTACCTTTGGCCATGGTCTATATATCATATAAATTTGGCAAATCTAATCCAATTACTTTTCCAAATATGGAATTTTACATCTTAAAACACATTTTGGCTCCAAATTTCTGTCAAATTATGGGTGGCATCACTATATCATAAGCAACTTACATTTTGACCTCCACAACCCTACTAGATTTCATGAAGATCTATCAAACATTTAGGATGCTAGAGTGCTCACAAGATTTTCATATTTTGACCCACATATTGCATAATACTGCAGGTGGCGCCCCCAATATCAAACTCGACCTAGATTTTCAAACACTTGATAAGTCCTGAAAGTTATATTGGGGTACTTTTGAAAACAGTGGACAGTATCGTGCTACCGAGCAAAAGTTTACAGACGGATGGACATGAGAGGTCGCATAAGCTCTGGGACCTTTGGTCATCAGAGCTAAAAACAGTATGGATTCTGCAGTAACCAAGTTGGACTTACTGTCGATTGCACATGTTGTGCTGCAAGCACATGCTCGTTCTAACAATGAAGTGTGAAAGCACTACTCTTAAAGGTTGACTACAGAAGCTCCATGCCATGATCATTTTTACAAATGTATACCTTCAAAAACAAATCGCTCTGTTGCACAGTATTATTCCTAATTAGCGCTATGTAAATTTATAAATTTAAAGTGAAATAAGCCTCAATTTTATGATTACAGGTATATTGAATACAATGAAAAAGGTGGCAAATGTATAATATTAAAAAGTTTATTTTTATATTTTATTTTTTTCTGAAACAGAAAAATGCAGAGAGTGCTCGTGTGGGCAAAGGCATTATGAACAGAGAATCTAGCATTCAGTGGTACTTGCACACAATGTTTGTGCAAGGAGGCTACATGTGTAGCCTCCTTGGTTTGTTGTGCAAGTTGTGTTTTAATTAATTAATTATTTACATAGAATTGCAAGGCTTGCCCAGCAACCCCCCCCCTCCCCCCAAAAAAATCTACCATGCCACAATCATTGTCTGCTTCTGCCACCTTGTGCTAGATTTTGTTTCTCACATACCTACATTTGACAGGAATACAAGGCACCCGTATTTATTTCCCGTTACAACTACATACCTGGTTGTCTTAGTAACCAGAGTCTTGCTTGGCGAGTTACAGGCTGCTGCCTGTGCGGGGAAGCAGGACATCACTAATATTATGGAAATAAAAGAATGTTTTGTACAGGCAGATGGACATCTAGTCTTGTAACCAATTTAGAAAGCACTAAATGAATATGACTACCATATGTAAATTTATATTTCTCCATAAGACACAAATTTTGTGAGAAAAGCATATCTAGCCCTGTCTGAGATAGTGATATGCCTGTGTGTCTTGCGTGTTTGACTGGCGTGAGCCCTGTGCTTTGTGGCCCGAAAATTAATGTGCATGTCTCATATTTCAAAATGATGATTGAATCCGGACGAAATTTGCCACTTCAAGTACTTGGATAAAAACAGTTAGCATGGTCTCTAACAAATGCACGATAAAAATTAAAAAAATTTATTTTTTTTTCTCTAACAAATGCAGGTATGTGATAAAATGTGGTACAACCCACCACCATATACATTATTTGAAATCAAGACCTGTGCTCACCCTGTGGTAGCATTTTCCTAGCTTGTCTCCACATCTTGGAATGTTTAATAAAACCATTTTCATAAGCACTAAATATTAAAACCTAAGTTCTTCAACAGTATGGCAGTGCTTTGCATTGTACATCTCTGTTAGGAATAATTTTACCCAGCACTGCACACTCCCCTTATCATCTTTTACACAGACTATGAAATGTCCATCGATTCTCGCAGCACTATCTACTGGTAGTTTTCTGCATCAGCATCAAAACTACACTCCCACAATTTTTATGACATAGTTGAATAAATAAACAAGCAGAAAAACCCTACTGCACCATGTGTAAAAGTCCACGGCATTATTTTCTTACTAGAGATCAGGTTTTGACATTATTTTCTTACATGAGGTTTTGATATTATGTCAAACTAACATGGTGAAACACATAGAGACCAGTTTCTGTGATTGGTTTGATATGCTTATAATGTGTTACATGAGTAAATCTCTACTTGAAGCAGGTAAAACACCATTCACTGATAGTAACTAACATAATTTATTCATGCAACTTGAAACTACGTGTGCCATTTTCATTGGTTGATTTACAGAAAACAAACATTACATGGTAATTTACATGATTGACCCAACACTGATTTACACTAACTTTCCTTTGGATTTTACATGTACAATACTACTCTCAGAGATCATGTGCCTTTCAAAACCACGTTTATCCTGTCACCAGTGCTATCTATTCTATATTATCTTACTTCCATTGAGAGACCACCTGCTTTACGTGACCACTTTTGGACCTGCCAAAGTTATGGTGTCCCAAAGGAGGGAAAACTTCATTCTTGCCAAGGTGTGAGGCTGATCAAATGTCAGGAGTACTTTTGGATGCTGACTTTCAACAAAGATTGTAATTTTTTCCCACAAGTTCTTCACACAGATGTGTGCTCACTCAGGGACAGATCTAGAATAAAAAATCTGCAGCGAAATTGGAAATACATGTACAAGCATAGTTTACAAAATCTCTTCGCCCTTTGATAATTCGTTTAAATATATTTTAGCAATTTTCACATTTCACAAGTCAGATTCAAGAAACATTAGCATTTGGCTCATTGGCTAATGGTCAGGGCAGTCCCTGCTCATTGAGAACATGTATGCCACACATCTACAAAGTATACAACTCAGAATCCGCTGAACAATGATGAGTCACATATTTAAATGAGGACAGACAGTTTACCCAGGAAAACCCTATACAAGCATTATCATGTACATTATGTTAGCTTTTTCAGTCTCGTTGCGTCCAGCTGTTTTTGGTGCATGTGGCTGACCTGAGTTGGCCTGGGGTGATCGTGTCCTGTATGGTGTGCATAGATACATGTATGGCTACGTTTCTGGCCATAGATACAGCGAAAATGGGTGTGTCCATGTGAGCACTTAAATTTGAGATGAGTATGTGCCTCTTGATGTTCCCAGCCAGGGCCAGACCACACAGAGTGGTCCATCTTACAGCTGATGTCCTCCAGTTGGCCACCAATGGCTCCCGAGTCTGTGCTGGACTCGGGATCACAGTCTGGTCTGGCATTATGTCCCACACCAGATCCTGCTTCATGACTAGATTCTGCATGATGACCATATCCTGGGTTATGACTACATTCTCCTTTGTGATTAACTCCTGGATTATGACTATGTCTTGAACTCTGACCAGATTCCTGTCCATAACTTTGACCATGACTATGACCATGACCATGGCTATGACTGTGACCACCATTCATACCAGGGTCCTGACTATGTCCATGACTACCCTTCATATGAGGGTTATGACTATGTCCAAGACCACCGCCACACCCTGGTCGTTGATTGTTTACATTCCCCTGATCATCAGGATCTAATTCCAGTCCAAAATCAGGACCGTGACCCAGTTGTGACTGTTTGTGGTCTACCTTTTTACCAGCCCTGAGGCGAACTCCACGTTCAGATTTGCCACTCTCCTCATCCAATGGAGGATCCCTATATTTGGCATATGTAGATTTTTCTTCCTCCACATTTTGTTCCTCTCTTCCAGTGGAATCTTCTTCCTCCCCCTCTCCCTCTTCCCATTCTTCCTCTTTGTCCTCCTCCTCATTTTCCATGAGTTCCTTGGGACATCTGTTGAGCCAGGACAGAAGTGAGAGGGACAGTATAATGAAGAGGAGGTACACAGAAGCATATCCCACCATGTCCACAAGCCAGCCCACTACTGACATAAACAGGAGTTTGCCCAGTACTTCCAGAGTGGCCAGGGTGGTATAGTGAGTGGCCTGGATGTCCGTCTCAGCTCCTTGTGAGCACTGCATCATGAAGGTGAAGGTTGCCGTGGTGATCATCCCACTGATCAGTAACAGTAGTATCATGGAGCTGATGCACACATCTGATGCAAAGACAACACAGGTAGTCAATACTGGGAGCATTTTGGACTTTTTATTCAGGAAAAATTTGGGCCTTTGACTCTCAATAGTACTATAGTAGGGCCTTTCAACTTTACCCTGCAACGGGGGTGGTTTGGTGGCAGGCAGGATTGGATCTGGGGATATGGAATCAAGCCAGGTATACTGTCACATCTGGCATGTGCAGCACATTTAACGGCGGCAAGTGTGGACAGGGAGTGCACATGTTCTTGAATTACTGCGCCATCTATTATCAACCATGGTAACTACCATAGGAATGCAGAACCAAATGTAAACATTGCATTTTTGTGCAAGATATTTTGTCAACATTTGCTGTAATTACTTTATTAAATGAACTTTAACCATATACTTGTAGGTACTTAATAATAATGGTGAAATAGATATCCAGGGCTCATATGGGGTGGTAATTCAATTGGGGTAAGTACAACAAAAAGAAAGATCATTGTTGTATATCAGATGTTATATCACAGCAAACAATGCGTTATGTCACAGCAGCCTTGTTTTCACACTGTCTACTATATTATAATTACACAGAGAGGAGTTTAGATCCAAACAGTTGTATAGCATACTCATGGAATTTTCTCAGGCAAAACAGTATTATTACAGCATACTAACAGATGAGTTTCATACCACACAGTGTTGTCCCGGCATACAAACAAAATGGACTGTCTACTCGGACATCCCTATACATATCCCTATTATGGTATCCTTACACATCAAAGTGAGAATAGACAGTGTTCTCCTGGCATACTTACAGAATAGTGTGTCAGACTGGACAGTGCCCCAGGTCCAGGCGCCCACTGCCCATAGCTGTACAGCCAAAGGCAGCAGTCGGTACAGACTCAATTGACTCAGCAACTCACATGCTGCCACCCTGAAAACATGCCAGAAGTATATATGGTACATCTTGATTATCATAAGTTATGAGTCTGCAGATAGATGGGTGCTGTGACAGAAAAGTACATATGCACACATGTAGACCCCTGATCATGACCCATGAATATGTTAAAATCTACACCATCCAGCCATTCTGTTGTTACAAAATATGCATATGTTCAGGCAATACTAGGAATTATCAACTAAGGGTTGTGTACTTGCAACAAAAATTGATGTGGATAAATGACTTACACAAGACTTCAAAAGACCATGTTTCTGTGACTGATAAAGCACCCACCTGCCCCTGGTAAGTATGCATCCTCCAAGAAGTGAGCCTGCAATAGACATAGCCTGTCCCACAATGCCTGTCCAGAACGTCACGTCAGCCATTGGAACATCCTTGTCCACCAGGAACAATGGTAACATTCCTATTGCTCCTTGTTCTCCTGAGGATGAAAGGTAATGGATGCAATTTTACATGATTATACCTGCAATGGTACTACAGTGGTCCCCCTCTTATAAGGCCTCCCTCACCAGAGGCCACCCCTCTTGAAAGGCCAGCATTCTTATGCAGAAATTATAGTATTTCCATTGTATTCTCCCCCCTCAAGAGAGGCCACCCTTCTTATAAGGCCACTTTTTAGTTGCATTTGGGATGGCCTTATAAGAGGGGGACTACTGTAGTAGAAATACTACTTCATGCTCTCCTCTGAAATGTCATCCTTTCACAAAAAGTCAACACATGGATTGAAGTCACATCTACTTCACATGCATCTGAAATAAAGGTATATCTGCTGAATGCTTTTATACCCTGTAATAATATCAGGTCAAGGATATAACTTTTTCCTTTTCAAAACTCTGTTTGTACATTTGTTTTGCTCCTTTATTGAAGATTTGTCTAGTAACAAAAATCATGATTCTGGGATGCTAAAGCTTTGTCAAACAAATAAGAACAACTTGTCCTCCTGTAAAATTTTAAAATATACTTCCAACCATTCCAATAGGTTCCCTTGATGTAGGTTGACTGGTAAGTGCTAAATCCATGTCCGAGAAAGCAGTTGACCTATAGCATGCAATTATAGGTCTCATCAACAATTTTAGTTCAAAATATTTTGAATCAATGTGAAATTTAATATTGAAACACAGGAGATCTGATGTGTGCACACTTGTGGTAAGTATAATGCGACAAGGACTACAAATTAGAATCATCCCTTTATGACAAAACTCTGCATTACCTAATTTGTAGCACACCAAATACACCATCATCCACTGGGTCCCAGGCACTTTAAAAAGTTTCCATATAAAATCAAATTTATTAAAAAATGTAGTCTTCTGTACTTTAGTTTCATGTGTACCCTCTGGTTTCTTCTCACATGATGCATTTCCGTTTGGTGTAGTTTTGCTTTCAGCTGTATCTTTACAATCATCTGGATTTGCTGATGTTGTTTCTGTTTCACATTTGTGAGGCTCTCCCTTTCCCTCCCCATTCTCATCATTTATAACTGCAGCGCCATCTTGTGGTGTGCGGTCAGTACTTTTGTCGGTGATCATGTGAATCTTTGGCTCCAGGCTCTTCATGCTGGCAGAAATGTACACAAACATGAATGCCTCGAAATAAACAGCTGCCAGGACCAGGAAGAGCCCCGCCCACCCAAGCAGGTCAATGAGCCATATGAGGATACCACCTCCAAATACAGAGCCCACTTTGTACCCCACCACTTGAGCTGTGTTCCCCTGGGCAAGTTCATCTGTGTTCAGAATTGAAACTGCGATAGCATCTACAGCAATGTCCTGAGTTGATGCGAAGAGGTTGAGTAAGAAAATAACAATGCAGAGTATTGTAGTGTGGTCGGGGGAGAAGACACTGGCCCCTAAACAGGTGATGGACAGGGCCAACACACTGCCCATCAACCATTTGTGCTTAGTTCCATATTTGTCCACTAGGGGTGCCCAGAGTGCCTTGCAGAGCCATGGCAAGAGCAGCAGCTTGAAGAAACCCAGCTTGGTGAGGGACATGTGCTTACTCCGTAGGTAAACAGGTAGGAACCTGGCCTGCAATCACAAAGAAATCTGGTTTTTATCTGTTTTACAGAATAAAACACAATTATTCCACAAGCAACATTGATAATCTGAATAGAAAGATATCCCTGCAAAACAGCTTAAAATTTGGAGTGCACTGTCTCTCTGGTTAGTTTTGCACAATTTAAAGCACAGCCAATTCAGTTTCTGTTTTTAAGTTCTTTTTTTTTTTAAATAATGTTGCACTGAAAATGCTTAATCAATGGAACAATGATGCAATCTGTAACAAGTGAAAGTTCTATGGTTCAGTTTACTTTTCCAAAACATGAAAACAATTAAGTAGTACTACTATTATTGTCAATTAATGTGCAATGAAATTGAAATTGGTCCAAAACTGGTAAGTGGGCGTGTCATTTTGACAATCAAATATGGGACATTCATATTAGCTGTGGTGCTGAATTGATCATATAGAACCATGAAAAAAAAAAGACACCATGGAATAATGTTTTAACGTAGACTTAATTGGAATTATGTCCAAAAGAGTGAAATTAAAACTTCAGTGAAATGCCTGAAATGAGAATATTGGAATTATGTCCAAAAGAGTGAAACTAAAACTTCAGTGAAATGCCTGAAATGAGAATAAGTACATTTACAATATGTTGAGATAAGATAATGGGCAGTAATAATTTACCTGAAATCCATACGGCAGTCCCTGGATGAAGTACAAGAATGTCAATAACAGCAAGTGGCTTGACATCATGCTATGAGATAAGTTGTGACATCATGCACATTGTTGGTCATGTAGCTGATGTAGTGTGCTGGCTAAATAGGTGCATCTGAATCCACATGTTGTGCACTTTCTTCATAATTACTCAGTAACTGGAGATCTTAACCTGAACAACAGATAAAAACAATTTTTTTCCACAAAGAATACATAACTAGCATACCACAAGGTAGAACCAGAAGGAGGTACCATATTCAGTCCAGCTGTAGCACCTGCCCTAATAGAAGCACATCCCTAACTATTCATTTTGTGGACTCCTCATACAATGTCAATTTCCCTCCTAATATTTTAAAAAATATTGATCTCTGTTGAAAAGATAGGCAGCACTAATGGTACTCTTAGCTTCTCAAGTTTTATGTGCACTGTACAGGCTCAATTTAAAAGAATTTATGTTCCATAGTGTCGCCAATCTCGAGTTTGACCCAGGAATATTTTGCATTGGCATGACGTGCTACTATTGGAATGAATATATGGTATCCATTTGAACTGTGATCCTCTGCTGCCACAGGGAACTAGATAGGGAGGTGGAGAGATTCATGTCTCAAGTTGGACCAAATGAGCTTCTATGACAAAAGTAACAAATTGAGCAAGCAGAGGGTTTAACAAAAGTTATTCCCTAAGTTTTAAAACATACAAGATGCTAAGCATATTTAGAATATGTCATTTGCTTGTTATGAAAAATGCTATTTCTTAACAGTAAAGTATGTAGCATAACTGTTGCAGGTGCCCTCATTATGAATCATATGATGGATGTGTATACTTCCATTGCCTAGCAACTGAGAAGACCGGTGCTGGTCTGTAGTTAATAAAATTAATTATGAATACTTCCTATAGGATGTATTCATATTTAAATGCGGTCCTACTCTATAACCTATTGAGCAAAAGAGGGAGCCACCTGCATCAGGGCAGATCTTTGTATTTAGCATGGTCAAAAGTATTTTCTCAATAAAATGAACAACACGAACACAGAATGATCTTAAGAAAATGTACTAACATATATTTGAAACATACAGGATGCCTAAATTGATTAGAAATGGGCTCTCTTTTGATTGAAAAGGTTTTATTTATCAATGTTTATGTAGTATATAATACAAATCTGCCCTGATTATGGTGGAAGCATCAGTCTATTGCCCTGGCAACACAGTACGTGAGCAGGATCACAGTTAAATATGAATGGCTCCTATTGTGAAGATTGTTGCAATATTTTAGATAAATTGATGCAACTTTGAAAGATGGCATGTTATCCATAGCATCTTAAATTTTGGTATTGTAATATTAGACTTAGTACAGTGTGGATAAAAAATAACTAGAAAAGATAGAGTAACTAACCTAGGAAACATATGACCTTTGATAGTTATGGATCATGTTTTCCAAAGAACATAAATGTCGGCCGTTCTTTGCCTTTGGAATATGGTCCGGGTTGTCAGCAATGAAACCCTGCACTAAGTTGTGCACTCAACTGTGAAATGTTTGCACATGTGCTTTATCCCGTTTGCTGAAAACCCGGACAGTACCGGGGTATTCCAAAGAAACTCCATTCAACTTCAAGGACATAATTGAGAACCACAAGGAATTTGATTTAGCACTCCAAAAACTTGATCCATGTTTAGCAACTAAATATATCAGAGTAACGGACACATCAATGGCAGTAAAATTTTCTGGCAAATTCTGCATTGAATGTTGACATGTGTACAATTTTACACTATTACAGTCAAACATGAGACGACCCATGCCCATGGGCCGATCGTGTCGTTGACGATGTACCAGCAGTCCTGTCAAATGCTTAAGCGCGGCTATTTTAGACTTTATTTAACAGCGCCTGTGTCAAATAGCTCACAAAATTTGAATGTTTTGAATGGAGCAATCGATGCTTGTCACGAAGAGATTGAAACATGCAGCAAATACTGACCGTTGTTGTCACAAATGAGTGTGTTTAGCGCATTGTTTACGATCCCATTTTCACCTTGTGGGCGCAGCCATGTTAGAAGTGACGTCAAAGGAAGAACTAATCAATAAACATCCATCCTTACCACACCCCCTTGTAGGGACCATTTTACATTTGATTTCTGGCACAATCCCGGTTGTTACTGCATTAATACATGTACTTGATATCGTTGGCAAAAAGTTTTTCTTTG
Source organism: Hermodice carunculata (assembly GCA_964020975.1). Classification (NCBI taxonomy): domain Eukaryota; kingdom Metazoa; phylum Annelida; class Polychaeta; order Eunicida; family Amphinomidae; genus Hermodice; species Hermodice carunculata. Next base: position 70,387,772 of record OZ026622.1, on the reverse strand, counting down.
GGGGAAAAGATACAGAAAAGTATACATCTATTATAAGGATAAAAAAAAAAAACATCTTTACAACTTAACAAACTGAAACACACTTCAAAAACACCAAACACAGAAAAGTCCCTATATGCCAGGCAACATACATGATCTCAGTCAAGTTATCTGTCAGAAGGTCAAATTGTGGACATGCCTTCCATCAGTCTGATTAGATATCAAACAGATAATAGAGAAGAGGGTCCCAGCATGCTGCTACAGGTAATAATTTTGTCCAAGTAAAAGGTACAGAAATATAATTTAGAAGTGATGGCTGGCATGAAGAAAAGAAAATGTATGTATTGACTTGCAGAGCACAAGAGTGGTAAAATGAAAAAATTATGCAACACAGATATTTTATCTTATATGTATATAAATATTAAAAATTACACCCCCCAAAAAAAACAATGACATTGAAATTTTCACAGCTGAAAAAATACTTTAGTAGTAGTTGCATTAGTTACGTTACTCTTGACCACCAGTGCCAAGACCACTGTGTTGGGATAATGCCCAAGACAATTGAGGTCAGTTCACTGACTTGAAACTTTGACCCCTGGTGCCCATGCTCCCTGTATCATCCTTCCTCTTTGGGTGCCATTACTGGCTTGCTTGATTGAGTTGAAGCTCCGTGAACTTCTGTTCACCATCACTGTTCTAGTGCTTCACGCATGTTCCTTTCTGCGGAAAATCTTTTCTTAGCAGTCCGGGACTCTTCAGAGACCTAGATAGCTGATATCTGATCTACTGATACCTCTGAAATAGTTGGGAGCAGAACTGATAATTTGGTTTGAAACCTAAGTTTTAAAGTTGGCGTCTCGATATTCAGATCGCAGGGAGCGGGAAGACAGTGTACACCAGACAATCGTTGCCTTTCGGCAGTGAGCCATGTGTTGCTCCTTGTTGGATAGAGGGCAAGAGCTAGACTCATGAAACCACCATATGGCTGCCTGTGATGATCAACAGCATCGGTTTGGTTGTCGGCAGCAGTTAGGTCTCATTTTCTCTTGCAAGAAAACTTGCAGATATTGTGCTAACTGGGGACAAGACAAATGGCTGCTCTATGAGCAGACACACAGAAAGAGTGACAGAGCATGGTGTAGGCGGCAGGCCGTAGCTGCCAAATGCCGAGCTTTGGAATCTGACTTTGTTGAGTCTTCACCTGTGACTACAATAGAAAAGCGAAGCTAAACCCACATGGTTCATTCATCAGACTCGCGTGGCTGCTGTCTCTTCTCCTGAAACCCCAGGGGGAGTAAGGATGGAAAGAGATGACATAGTCGCAAGCAGGCACAGCAACAAGAGATCACCTTCCGGAGATCACAAGCACCCAGCTTACCCCGAGAGGGCCAGTGTTCCTTTAGCCACTGACCCAGGGCTTGCCCTAATTGCCTTGGAGTCTATGGCTAGGAGCACACAGATATGTTGAAGGTGCTGCTTGCCCCCTCTCAGCCTGTCTATTCAGAGACCCCTTCGAAGAGTATGGTAAAATGCAGGTTGAAACTCTTGAGATGTCAGTCCTCTGGGCTGGAGCCCTAGGAGTCTTAACCACGTAAATTGGTGAAACTAGGATGGAAACCTACAGGTCCTTGTCTGGGCATCACAGAACCTTGGCCAGTCTGAGTGCTCAGATCACAAGTCCAAGTATCCTGGAGCACCAAAGCCAAACAAACTTCCTGAGCTCCCGGGTCCCAGAGCTTGGTTCATAAGTCCAGGCATGCTGGAGCTAAGAGGAGGGCACCCAAGTCTGTGGTAGCACCTTCTGCCGTGAGTGAGTGCTCAGCTTCTCTGGCGGTTGCTGTCTCCATGATCCAAGTGCCACCTCTGAAGCTTCTGGCTTCATTACTGGCTTTCCCTCCTGTCCTTCCCTCACAGAAAGAGCAGGCAGCAATTCTGCTGACTCGATCCCACATTCCAGCCAGGTACCATGCCCCCCTCCCTCTTTGCAGAGGCAAGTGGAATTTGAGCTCCTTGAGGAACAGCACCTGCAGTTGGAGACTTTGTCTTCATCTGCTATTGTCGATACTTCTGCCATTTGCGAGCAGACTCTTTTGGCAGAGCAGCTTGCTGCCTCTGCTTTGAGTCTGTCAAACCCCAGCAGGACCCCTCTTGCCGACAGACTCTTCAGTTGGCAGCAGCTATGACTCCTGTCTTGAGCCCTGCCGACACTCGATCAAAGGTTCTTGCAACTCCAGCAGGTGCCCGGTGAGCAGACTTGCGAGTCGGTGGCAGCTGTGGCACTAGCAACGGGTGCTCCAGAAGCCCTTTCTCTAGCCCCAAGTGAGCTGAGCAGGTGGGAGCAGGGATGCATGCTGCAATCTCTACGTAAGTCATTGCTACCCTCTTGCATGGTGTGGTGACAGATGTTTTGCTGTCACATACGGCTGCCCCATCACCCACGAACAATATGATAAGGCTTTGGTCATTACCACCCTCCTTGCTAGTTCTGAGTCTTCAGACCTTGACTCCAAGGAGGAGGATCTGAGCTCCTGCAGTCGGATTTGTCCACCAGCAGGTCTTATACACAATTACTCCTCGACCTTCAGGCTGTTTATGCTCTGAATGGCCGAGTCGGGTGGCATCTGTGGCACAGGCAGAACCTGCTTCCACTCTGATGGATACCTCACTGGCACTGCTTCAGGGCTTTGATCATCCCAAAGCCCTCGTTCAGAGCTTGTTGGGAGACCAAGCTGTGGTCTCAACAGAGGAGCAGAGGCACTGTCCGTCACGATGTCCTGCTGGGACTTGTCCCTACAGGATGCATGTAATAAGTCCCCTAGCCCCTTTTTGCCCTTTGTAGCTGAGTTTTACGACCAGCTCACAGATAAGACTCGCGGCACATAGGTTTCCACCGAGCTGCGGACATCTAGCTACTTGTGGCAAGGGCGACTCCTCCCCCGGCCAGACATTCAGGGCCGATGGTACTGGGTGCCACAGCAGATCTTTCCATCCCATCCTCTTACAGTGGATTGGGATTGGGAGAAATTTGATGCTCGGCAGCCAAAGTCTATCACTGCATCTGCCGAGGCCGTCATGAGACCCGTAGCGGATGCAGGGGATCTTTCCTTATGGCATTGTTCTCTTTGGCTGCCTTGAGGTCTCTCATTGATGACCTCAAGGGCTCTGTGCATATCACAGAAGCTGTGCAGACTACTGGCTTACCCAGGTGTCCCTACTTGTGGCTTCCTTGTCGCGAGCTGTTGACCACCAGGTCTGAACCACCTGCAAGTTACAGGCGAAGCTCCACTTGTTGCGGAGGGATGCTACCTCCAGGGTCAGCAGTTAATTGCCTGACCCGATATTTTGTAGAGCCCGAATGAGGCCCCGCTTCTCCAGAACTCTGTTCAAAGGAGAGTGATCAGAGCATGCAGGGAAAGCGTTCCAGTAAAGTGAAGAAATTGGGCATGCCTCAGGACTCCCGACTCAATCTTGCTTTCTGGACCAACCAGTCTCAGGGTCGCCCTCCCCACGGCTCTAGACGTCTCAGAGCACAAGGATGGCACTTGTCTTTCTGCCTTTCGCCTGCAATGGGAGTCTATTACAGACATTTCTTTCATCCTCAATACCCTGGGACACAGCTGTCCGCTGCCCTTCAGCAAAGACAGCCCTGCGTTAAGCCATGAACCCATGTGGTTCATGCTACCCCATAGGAGAACCCAAAGGATTGGCATTACTAGAGCATGCGGAGAAGCTTCGGAGCAAATGTGCCATAGCGATGGTCAGAGATCCCGGTTCGGCCAGGTTCTACCTCTTCCTTGTCCCCAAGCGGGACAGTGAGAGGCTGGTGCCCAGTGATAGATCTGTTGACTCTGACCACCTTCCTGGAAAGTCCTGTCCTATGGGATGGACTCCTTGGTTGGTGGCAGCGGCCACACAGCCCATGGAGTGGATAACGTCTTTAGATCTCAAGGACGTGTTCTTCCACATGCTAATTGCATCAACTTTATGAAAGTATCTGCAATTTGCATTTTTGGGCCAAGTCTACCAGTTCAGGGTGCTTCCATTTGGCTTTGCCATGGCCCCTCTGGTGTTCACCCGGTTCACACAAACAGTTGCTGCTTGCTTAGACCAGACCACCAGACGCATTCATGTGTACCTGGATGTTTGGCTTATCAGGGCACTTTGGCATCCAGATTTGCAGGGGATCTTTGTCTTTCTAGGCATCCAGTTCAACCTGGTCGCCTGCATCTGTCGCCCCTCTGAAGACAGGCAGGAGAGACTCCAGATATTGCTCAAGGTGTTCCTGACCCGCATGGCTCTCTCAGTGCAACAGTGGCAAGCCCTGTGGGCTCCCTGTCCTTGATGGACTCCCAGGTCCCCACGGGTTGCCTTCACCATCGTCACTTTTGTACACTCTGTGGGACAGATGGTCGAGGGGCCAAGGCTACCAAGCCCTTGTGCCTGTCCTCCTGGAGGACTGTCAGCACTTACTCTGGTAAAGCATTCAGGTGAATGTTAAGTCGGGATAGACTCTGGCTTCTTTTCAGGTCCAGCTCACCATTTATATGACTCTTCTCAGTCCAGGAGCTCACCTCGAGGGCTGGATGGTGTCAGGCCTTTGACCAGCACATTCCGCGTCTCACCACAAAAAACTGGTTGGAACTAGAAGTGATATGCCAAGCATTCCTCCACTTCTAGGACCTAGTGGAGCACCAACACGTCCTCATGATGTGCAACAACAGGACTGCAGTCACCTACCTCAACTGGCAAGGCAGATCATGCTCCCAGGGAGCTGACGGAGTCAGCCAAATGTATCACTCGATGTTGCTCCCAACACGCCATCCACACACATGTGAAGCATGTCCAGAGAGAACAACAAAATGTCCTGGCCAACCAACTCATGAGAAGAGGTCAGCTGGCTGGGATGGAGTGGTTGCTCCACCCACAGGTCATACAGGCCATGTGGGGTACCCCACACGTGGATCTGTTTGTGACAAATGCAAAAATACCAGTTTAGGTTTCACTTCTCCCAGATCCCCAGGTCCTAGAGGTGGGTGCTGTAACCATGGACTGGAGCAACCTTTGTACGTATGCCTTTCTGCCCCCGCAGATCCTTCCCAGGGTCCTGCCCAAGGTTTGGTTCCATGACTGCAATTTGATCCTGGTTGCTCCTTGGCGTCCAAGGACAGATTGGTCCATGCGCTACTTGGAATTAAGTGTTGAACCTCCCCTACGTCTACCAGCATGGCCGAAATTTCTGGTGCAACTGTGGATGAGTGTATTCCACAGGAACCCCCAAGTGCTCAACTTACATGCTTAGCGGTTGTTGCACAGCACTTCCATAACAGAGGTTTCGTGGAATCAGTCACAGATAGAACTGCCAGAGGTAGGATTCGATCCTCTTCTCTGGCAGTTTACTTGGCTCATTGGAAAGTGTTTTCAGATTGGTAGACCGGTCAGAAAATACATCCGTGGTCCCCATACATCGCGAACATTGCTGACTTCCTGCTCTATCAGTGGGACACCCTTGGTAAGAGCTTAGGGACTGTAGAGGGAATTTGATAAGCCAACTCCTCAACCCTTGGGAACATTCTTGACATTCGCATTAGTAGCAATCCCTGCCTGTTGGCGCTCATCACCTCCTTCTACACAGACAGACTGGCTGATCAGCAAGTCTGGCCTTGGTTGGACTTTCCCCTGGTCTTGATTATGCTGAAGAAGTGGCGCTTTGAATGCCTAGAGGACCGCTGTTGGGTGGACCTCAAGAACTGGGTATGGAAAATTTGTCTTCTATTAACACTCACTTCAGGGGCTAGAAGAAGCAAGATTCACACTCTAGCACATGACCGAACCCAATGGTCGCCTAACCATTCTCAGGTGACACTGAGGCCTCATTTGGGCTTCCTTGCAAGGAACCAACTGGCTTGAGATCCTGCTACAGCCTTTAAGGGTTCTACCCTTCGTGTTATGGAGACTGCCCTTTCCCTGGAGGAAAGAGCCCTGTGTCCCGTGAGAGCGCTGCATTGGTATCTCTCCCGCATGGATGGTTTCAAGGGTCAGAGGTCCACCCACTTTTTACCCGTGTAACCCTCAGAAGGAACAAGTTTGCAGAAACATGATTTCTTCTTGGGTCAGGCAGACAATCCTCAAGTCCCATGAGACCACTCTGGATAGACCTGGTGCCTTGGAGCTGGTCTGAGCTAGAGCTCAGGAGGTGCAAGCCTTCAGTGCCTCCTGGCACACCCGAAGGAATGTCACGGTTGTCCACATCCTCTGAGCCTGCCACTGGCAATCTTCCACGACTTTCCTCAAGCACTACTTGTGAGATATGATAGTGCTAGAGGACGGCATGTATGCCTTTGCAGGCTCCTTTGCATAGGTTCCTGATACTCGTCTCTTAGGCTTTCTGGGTCCCTTCAGAGCAGCCCACCATGTTCCAGTTTATGGCTCCCTTGAGGTTTAGACCTGATTCAGTCTAGAGGTTGGTGTACTTCGTTGTAGACCTTCAAAGTAAAATTGATTTGATCTCGGACTTGTATTGGGTAGCTTCCCTGCTGTCCTGGCCCACAGCCGATTGAGCCACGTTGATTGCTGCCTCATGGAACCATATACAGTGAAACCTCCCTATACCGAACACCCTTTGGTCCTCTAGAAGAACACTTCCCAACATACTGACATTTCTTGGACAATGTTTTCAGACTGTATTCATCTGCAGGATAGGTTGACCCACTGCCCATTTGAATTATTTCGACTGAAGCACAAACTTTAAATCATAGTTTCCCTTCCATATACAGAAAATGTACAATATAAGATGTAAACTTACATTTTATTTCAGGAAAAATAGATATACACAATTTCTGTATGTATACTTGCATTTTTTGCTTTATAATCAATTAAAATGCTTGATTTTTCATAGTATCAAAAGCAGCAATGTTCTATGCCTAAAATTTTCATGATACACCAGAGTTCATTGCAAGCACTCGTACATAAATGTCATTTTGGAACATTGTTTTGTGTCATTTTGGAAAATTGTTTTGTGCTGTCTCAATTCAAAACCTAACAGTTAAACCTGCAACTGGGGGAATTACATCCTCCATACCTTTTTGTATTACTTATTGATACAATTATCTGAAAAACATTCTGGAACCCAGTTTTACTGTAGCATTTTGACAGGAAGATTTAGACACAAGTAGTATTGTAGATGAGCCCAATCAAGATTACATGCCCCAGGTCAACAACTTTCCTTGGCATGAGTTGGGCACTCATTCCAATGAAAGTTGTTGACTCAAGTGTCAATTCGAGGTTGAAAGGGTTAATTACACTAAGGGTCAAATCCATACCAAAGTTACTGGAGTCACGATCTCCTCATAGTGATACGTATTATCAATCATTCTCAATCAATATGTGACCTATAAATGTCATATTTAACTCCTTCACTGTAAAATTTTGACACAGTCAACAGCTTTCCTTGGTGCACTTTGGGTGCAATTAATACATCCAAAGTACAGTACTGTAAGCTATTGACCTGGGCCATTCTTAGTCTCTGTAAATGGGGGCATGCTGATACTTGAGTGAAAAACTGGCTTACAATCAATATGAAGTTCTGGTAAGTCTTATCTTAATCCTGAGCACATTAACTTTTGTCAAAATTAGTAATGAAAGATTAATTTAAAACTCTGAAGCACTGAACATATACACATTAGTCCATTCTAATGGTTTTCAGCACAAAATGTTTCAGCCAATGCAAGAAATGTAACCAGAAACACCTCCCCCCCCCCCCTTTTTTTTAAACTCAGCACAAACTGGATCACCAGTCAGTGCATCAATATTCTACAGGACAGGCTGCTGTTACAATGGAACCCCCAAGACAGAACACCCCTCTACAAATGCCAGTTATATCCCCTCCCCATCCCCCATCCTCTCAAGAGAGGTTATTCCTCTCACAAGACCTGTTTACCCTCAGTTATAAAACAGGATGTCAGATTTTTAAGTTTTGACATGTTTGTGCACTATTCAGTTGAATCTAGCTGTCCTTGATGCATTTTTCTCCAGACTTAAAACATCTGTATCTTAGAACAATAATATGATTAAACAAAAGGACGAAGATGGTCATGTGCTCTGCTGGGTTTTGATGCGTTTGTGAACAATTCAGTTGAACCTAGCTGTACTTGATGTATTTTTTTTTGCCAAACTTAAAACGTCTTTATCTTAGAACAATAAAATGATTAAACAAAAGGATGAAAATGGTCATGTGCTCTGCTGGCAGGCAGGCAGCTGAAGCATAATAACTGAGCCAGATATGTCCAATTTTGTGGAAAGTGTCAAATGTCAGTCTTATTTGTTGCAATTTTTCTGTCCTAGACAGATTACTTTTGGCCATTGTGATGGTCTCTCAGACACAGATTAGCTGTGATGTATAGGAACATTCAGGTCTGTCAACAATCAAGAGTTAATAGACCCTTTTAGGACCCCAGAAGGCAGCACTTGATGGTGTAGTTTTTGATTGGCAAACAGCCAAATTTATGCAAATGAACACTATAAACTGCTGCCATCTGCGGTCCTGAATATTTTTACTTGAACAAAGCTGATGATTGATACACAGTTTCACTAGTAAGCCTGCTAATAGGTTTAGTGGTAGTAGTAGTAGTAGTAGTGGTGGTCTGTCGGCTCTATAAACCTTTGCCAGATCAAAACTGAATTAATCACAGTCAAAGCTTCAATGCATGTGTTTTCACAGGTGAGGTGAGAGAATTATTTTGCAGATAACTGATTACTATCAACACAATGTAGATAACTGATTACTATCAACACAATGTTTGCACAAAAATTGTGTGTATGCCAGTCAAAGTTATGACCGTGCTTCAGGGGCTAGCAATGGGGTAAGCAGATGTCATGTGGTCGCATATAAAAGTCAACAACTCTGCTTTACTTTTTCAGTTGGGAATATCTCAGAATCAAGCTTTCACAAGACTTGTTCAATTCTAACCAAGTGTAGCTCAAACATTGAAAGGATGAATCTGTGCAAAATAAAAGGAAATGGAAACAAAAGAATCACTGAGGATTAAAAAAAATTATAGCCAATAATAATAGGACTATGACCTTTCTAATTTTAATAAAGACTGTTTTTCTGCAACAATAGAGTAGTTGTAGCAGCACATGACATTACATCATTCAAGATCAAATTGGACAATTACTTTAGTTTTATAGGACCACAAAACTCTTGACAATCCCCAAAGACTGCATATGACAATCATATGACAACTATTATGAGTGGCTTACAATGGAACTTTAGCTCCTACCAAGCTGTATCTGTTTAAAAATCCAATTTTAAATGTTCTTTGGGATGATCAAAATGAAATATTTATCAATGGTCATTGCAGTAACATTTCTATGTATATTTGTCAAATTTTCAAGCTTCTTGTACCAAAAGTTTTGTTTTTAACTTATCTTAAAGTGTAAGTCAGACCCCTTGGAACAAAATGCTCCTAATATTTTACACACTTATCACACAATCTTTATTGTTACATGAAAAGAAACTTTCATATGGACAAAACTAATTTTATTAACAATTTAACTGACTTTACAACACAGACACAGTGGCAACCTTTGCACTACCATGCCTTGAATATAACTTGTGAACAAACATATGTACATTCAGAAAAAATTAAATTAACCAGAAACAATTTCTACCGGCGGCAATGCTAATTTTGAACTCTGGTTTTACATGAGGAGCCATCACTCACCACAGCAAATATCCTGAACCAGCGCTTTCATAATTTTTCCATGGCAAAACCTAACAGAACTAGAGACACCAGATGTACCTGGACCCAAAGACACAGATGTTCCTCCGACAAATTCTCTTCAAGTCAGTCATAAAGAAAGCCTATCCTCTGTTTGATACCCACATTTGCCCATGTTATGCTCCTGACACATATCAATCCACTTTCTTATGATAAACCAGAGCCATGCCCAGGGGGCATGAATGTCTCGCCAGCATTCAGTAGCAATGTAATTGTAAGACCAAACATTATAATGGTATTTAGTAGATGTTGAATGTATCTAGTAAATCTCAATATATTTACTCAGAATATACCACTTTTTCTTTTTTTTTTTTTAAACAAAATGGCCAATAAAGTATATAACATCTTAATACAAATCAGAGCTTGACATGCCAGTTTCAAGCTTCGTAGTGATAGATGTCATGTAAAGCACTTAATACCCCTTGGCCAACATGACTTCATATGTTCAGTTACCTAAGTTTGACCTTCAAAGGACACTTCAAGATAAATTTAAGAACACCAAAAATAAAGCATAGGTACTTTGCTATTCATGTTAAATAGTAACTAGGGACCTACAATCAACTATACCCAAGACACACAAGGAAAATAAGATTTGTCGAGTCAAAAGTAGGTCAAAGTCATCCACTTTCAAGAGATTTCTGACGTTTTGTAAGATGCAAAGCTAGTATAAATTTGGTGAACTTGGTTCGACTCTTGGCCATGAATAGCATTGTACATTCGAGGATGCAATGCATCTGACCTCCAAAGTAGGTCAAAAATACATCAAGGCCACCCACTTTCAATAGACTTCTAAAGCTTTCCTAAGAAGCAAAGGTGGTGTAAGTTTGGTAAACTTGGCTTGAATTCGTCAAAAGTTGCAGTGGTAACGCCACGTTTTGCATTTCACCCATGAAAATACGTTTAGGTCGTTGAAATCAGTTGAGGTCATCCAATTTCAACAGGCTTCTCAAGCTTCTAAGTGTGACAGTGATGACCCTCATCTCTAGGGATGATTACAATGAATCATCCACCCAAGCATGAAAGCCTTTCCTAGTCTACTTACTGAAATGATGCCACTCCGAAGTTTTTCTCCAATGCTCAATCAAGCATGAAGTAATCAATGAAGTGTGACAGTGATGACCCTCGTCTCTAGGGATGATTACAATAAATCTTCCACTCAAATATGAAAGGCCTATGTAGTGTAGTTACTGAAATAATGCCACTCCGAAGTTTTTCTCCAATGCTCAATCAAGCATGAAGTAATCAATGAAGTGTGACAGTGATGACCCTCATCTCTAGGGATGATTACATTAAATCATGTACCCAAATATGAAAGGCCTATGTAGTCTACTTACTGAAATGATGCCACTCCGAAGTTTTTCTCCAATGCTCAATCAAGCATGAAGTAATCAATGAAGTGTGACAGTGATGACCCTCGTCTCTAGGGATGATTACAATAAATCTTCCACTCAAATATGAAAGGCCTATGTAGTGTAGTTACTGAAATAATGCCACTCCGAAGTTTTTCTCCAATGCTCAATTAAGCATGAAGTAATCAATGAAGTGTGACAGTTATGACCCTCGTCTCTGGGGATGATTGCAATAAATCATCCACCCAAATATGAAAGGCCTATGTAGTCTAGTTACTGAAATAATGCCACTCCGAAGTTTTTCTCCAATGCTCAATGAAGCATGAAGTAATCAATGAAGTGTAACATTGATGGCCCACATCTCTAGTGATGATTACAATCAATCATCCACCCAAGTATGATAGCCCTATCTGATCTAGTTAGTGAAATAATGCCACTCCGAAGTTTTTGGTTGACGGACGGACGGACGGACGGACGGACGGACAGTGACAGCTTAGTCTCGCAAACAGCTAACGCTGGCGAGACAATAATAATAATAATAATGATACTTTAGTGCATGTGCCACCCTCTTGGGGCCATGGTAAGCACATCTCTAGCAATCTGCCTGCTACATGCAGGTGTTGTTATCTGGTGGTGGTGTGTGGTTTTGTACAATGAAATGAGAATGTACCAAAAGCTTTCATACAAACATGACTATTTTGTGGAAAGTTTATATACATCAATACTACTTCATATTTACAGTATCCATTGACATCTGAGCACAGAAGACTTAAAGTGTTATATTCTCTTCAACCTGATCTCCTTCTGTTATAAACTTACAATACATATCACTCTATCTTTCAGCTTGGAATCCAACATGTTGACTTAAATTCAGAATTTTGGTCAAAATGAAAGAGTCGGATGCAATGACTTTTTCTTTACATTTAAAACTACATTCTGCAGTTGCAGTTACCAACAAGCAGCTAGCCTGGTGCTAGGACTTTTTCTGTAATATAAGTGAAGATTCCCTGTTGCCGGTCACTCCTCCAAACTGGAAAGTTGGAGCTGGGATTCTGCCAACCTTGTTAAATGCTGCAACGGTAAGACAACAAGGATAACATTACGGTGAGTAACTACACAACAGTCTTGCTGCAGTTGTGTATCGAAGGGTTTTCACTGAAACTCAACCTTAAATTTGTGATACTGTCAGGTGTACAAGATGATATACATAGAGTAAAACCTCTTTTGAGAGACTGCCCCTAGGACAGGCCAAAAAGTGGTAACATAAGGCAGGTGGTGTCTCAATAGAGGTGCAATAATATGGAAAAGGTGGCAAAGGGGACATGGTAAACATGGTCTGAAAAAACAGGTGGTCTTTCCTCACAGTGGTGTCTCAAAACAAGTTTCATTGTATATTCATAATGCTAAACATTTATTTATCTGACTCACTGTAAACCTGTTTTAAGGAGTAAAAAAACTTGAAAGCAGGGACAGAAATTTTAACTGAAACATTTAAGGACACTACATCTAAATCACTTGCTTCCATAGGCTTCCATTCTTATCTCTCTCTCTCACTCTCTCTCCATTCATTCATTAATTTTTTTATGTCATAGTTTAGCAGTTGCATCATGCAATCAACATAAAAACAAAACTTTAAAGTGCCTGGACGCACCTGCATGGTCAGATGAGCAGAACTGTTGCTCCAACTCATCTTCAGTCCAATTACAAGAGGTCAGTACAAGCAAGCCCTCTGGCTTGAGAAGGTGGTTTGCATTAGCAATGTAGCGCAATCTCTTTGTCTTGGAATCATCTGGATCTATGCTGATGGCATCATAAGTGCCCTTGTCAACCAAGACATCATATGTAGACTGTAGGCAGCCCTCTGACGGATTTACCTGTAGAATGTCTCCTGTCTGCAGTAGAAGGTGAGAAAAAAATTGTTCATACACTTATCATTCTCCACTCACAAAAAACAAAAAAAAAAAACAAAAAACAAAAAAAAAAAAAACAAAAAAAAAAAAAAAAAACACACACACAAAAAAAAAAACAAAAAAAAAAAACAAAAAAAAACCCCAAACCTACATTCAGGCTACAACATTTTTTTACATGTCAATCTAACCAGAATTCTGCATTACACTAAGTACAACGGCCAACATAAGACAAGACACTTGTGTTGGAATTGGGCCAAGGGCAGGCATTTTGAAATTAGCTAATAATTATCATATATGGTTTCCTTGGAGATACAAAATTTGTGGGTTTAGAGTTTGCCAAACTTTCTCCTTAGGGGTCCCTTCGTGTTGCAGAAGGCTGCAAACATGTCCCTACATCCTCAACTTTATTTCTCAAATTTAATTCAGGTGTACTACATCATGTGAATAAAAAAATGCCATCTTTTTTGAGGGGGGGGGGGGGGCAGGTGCGTGAGGGTGCTGGTGCTGGTGGTATGTTTTATTTCAAATGTTTTCACTGGTGTCAAAATATCAAGTGTCAAGCACCTAGGTTTGTATATTATATATTTTAATAAGAAGTGTTTTTTCAGATGAGTTGAAAGTATTTGTATGTTGGAGTACATGTACTGTGTGCATCTGGCAGGATGCTCTCTTTACATTTTTGTGTCTGTGAAAGTTTCAGTGTGCTTTGTATCCATTTTGGTGCCTATGGTAAAACCCCTCCTAATATATGACATTTTTTCTTGAGGGATATATGTTTATTGAACACAAAAACATTCATGATCATAACACCTGACTGAAACATAATTTACCTATCTTAAATAAGGGACATTCATAATTATTTAGGTGCTGCTTTGGCCTGTATCATTTAGCAAAGTACACACATGTGGGCAGATCCTGTATCACGTATGGCAACTGTGTTGCTCTTGCCAAACTAGCAACTTCGAAAAAATCAACGGTTACTAAAGGCAATGTCCAACTGATTTTGGATAATTTTGCTCAATTGAATATTTGGCATAATTTCGGTAGACATGTATATTGTCTATCATATGTCCAAATTTAGTAGTTCTAATCCCAATATAATCTGAAGAAATTAACAAAACACTTCTTTCAATGTAATTAATGGACCATGTTAACCTTTGGATTTTGATTACTGACAACAGTGTATCTGCTTTACAATGTCTGTTTCACATGGATATTTCTCGAAAATGAATTCTCTTATTTTAATCAAATGAAAACAATTTACTCTGCAAATTATCCACAGCAAAACAGTATCACAGATTTTCTAAGAAATGATCAGTTCTTTTTCAAATAGGCATAAAAAATGAAGAGTCCCAAAAACATTATCAATTTTACAGAAACCACCATTGTCCAATTTTTGCATCACCATTGAAAACAAACAGACACAATTATGCAAAATCCCTGATATATTTTTGCAGATGCATGTTTTGAGATTTGAATAGGAAAAATTTGAGTATTTTACTTCAATGTTTTTTCAATAAATATCCAAAATTTCACAAAAAACCCACGTTTTAACCCAGAAAGCCTGTGTTCATACATTTAATACATCTTTGAATTTTGAGTTCTCTCTTTAGTGAAGACAGATTCTGCAAACTTACTGTCAATTGAGTATATAGATTTATTATGTCAGCGATGCATGTTTCTGTGATATTTGGCCTAAAGGTGAAGTCATAATGTTCTCCAAACACTCAATGTTCTTGACACGAGAAGTTGTCACTATATGAGCCAACTTTGAAGAGAATCTGGCTGATTCTTTAGTAAACATGCGGTTGTTGAAGGCCTGAGATGGATGTGTACGCTAACTTTGAGGATTCAGATGAAAGACCATCGTATAACCTCACTGACTGCCAAAGTAGCTGAAGTTAAATCATGATAACATACATTTAAATTACACTACTTTTGACAAATGTTATGAAGGATCCTATCGTCTACTTTCCTCTCCTATTTATTGTATACTCAGTATATTTGAGTATGCTATCATATTCTTTTTTTTTTAAACAAGGGCATCACAAGTCTGAGTTGGTACATACCTCAAGCGGTATATTGATATCTTGGTCAGCTGCTATGGATTTGGCTAATTCAATGGCCTTATCACAGTAGTCAACTCCTGTCACATGTTTGTATCCTCTCTTGTACTGCACAGATACAAGGAAGATCAGATATAATCAACATAAAAACATGTCAGTTGCAACATTATTACACAATATTTCAACAAGCAATGGATATACTGCACAATAACTTTCTTCATTAAGAACATTCATATGAAAAACAAGTATTGTAATCAAATTTGTATCAAATGCATAGACCAGTTTTATTATTAAGTTTATTCAAATACAATGAAAACTTATTATAGCGACTCTCAAATATCTGGTCTCATTATAAAAGTTTTCACTGCATTGTCTACTTTGAGACAAACTTAACAGCACAAAGTGAAAGTCACGGTCAAATTGGTAAATTTGAACGAAATGTTTAGTATGACAGTGGCAATTACCAATGATACTTGTGTTCAACTGAATACACAAACCATCCACATATATTCTGATGTGCTTAGATGTATATTCTCTTTGGCTAGCACGTTGACAAAATATTTAATGACAATATAATTTTTACAATTGAGTTGCTAAGAAATATATGCAAGTTTCATCTATCATATGCCTTGATTTACGATGACATCTTTAGTGTTATACTGCCCCCCCCCCCTCCCCCAACTGCAGAATTAGGATTCAGGAAGTTTCAGGCAACAACCAGGAATTTTGAGGAGGCCTTCTGGCTCTGCCCAGCGCTTTCCCTGGTGAAGAATCAGAAGCAAAAGTAGTCTGTTTAGCGGGTGAAAGGGTGGGGTCTTGACAACCTCTAAACACACTCGGAAAGTGGTTGTAGTACACCACCTTTGGTCCTGTACACTGAAGTTACATCTATTGTTGGAGCAATTGAAGAGTCTGCTTTTATTGTGAGTAATAACTGTCAGGTTTTTTAGTTTGTTTGTACATATTGGTGTCTCTTTGGCTGACCAAGACAGCTGAACTACCTGGAAAATGAAATGTTTTCCAGCAATAGTCACTTAAGGTATTTTATCTGGTCCAGATGACAAACTCTTACTTTACCAGTTCCACACAGAGAACCCCATTTCCACAACCAAGGTCTAGAATGGTTTGATCTTCTGACACTAGGGGGCTCTCTTCAATCCAGTCCAGCATCCTCTCCATGCAATCAAAGTGAAACCTGTATCATATGAAAAAAAAAAAAAAAAAATGGAAACAAAAATATTTGTAAAGTAAATATTAGATAAGGGATGTACATGTACTTAATTTTGTAATTGGAAAGTTTATGAAGATATAGACCTCATCTAGCTGTAAAATTTGAACCACATCTTCAAGCCTTACATGCACTTCAGAACTTCACAGTATGTGGCAAGTGAGGCTTTATTGGATAAACATTGGACATTAACAAGCTGCAAATTTAGGATTTCTATGACCATCTTGACAAAGTTGATACAGCAAAATGCGGACCTAATATATGGATTTGTGTGTGTGTGTGTGTGTGTGAGAGAGAGAGAGAGAGAGAGATTTCTATGACCATCTTGACAAAGTTGATACAGCAAAATGCGGACCTAATATATGGATTTGTGTGTGTGTGTGTGTGTGAGAGAGAGAGAGAGAGAGAGAGAGAGAGAGAGAGAGAGAGAGAGAGAGAGAGAGAGAGAGAGAGAGAGAGAGAGAGAGAGAGAGAGAGAGAGAGAGAGAGAGAGAGAGAGAGAGAGAGAGAGAGAGAGAGAGAGAGAGAGAGAGAGAGAGAGAGAGAGAGAGAGAGAGAGAGAGAGAGAGAGAGAGAGAGAGAGAGTGTGTATGTACATGCATGTATGTATCTATGTAAGGGCACGAAGATACAAAATAAAACAAACAAACAAAAAATTCAAACTAAATATGGACATGGTGATATTTTTGTAACAATTGATATTTAAGTCATCCATAATTTTGACAGATACGTGTATGTTATGCATTTATTTCAACCTGGATGTCATAATCCTACTACAACTTGCAAAAACATGATGGTCTCAAGCGTCAACCTGTGTTTCAAGTGCTTATCACAAGGTGGCAGAACTACAATCTCAAGACACCAATTATTCAGTGCCATAAAAAGTAACATGCCACAATACCAATATATATGGATGGGTCCAGACACTATGTTTTTATTATTGTTTTAATAGGATTGCCCAACAAGTTTTGAGAATAAGTTGAAAATGTCCTTGTGAATTGACTGTGAGAACATGTATGTAAGTTCACCTGATTCGTGCTTCATGTTTTCTGTGAATTACAGATTTTGTAATTTTTTTACAGTGATAATGGTTTAAATATCATTTAAAACAGGTTAAGATTGTCCTCAAATGTTTTTGAATTTGTAATCCTAATACCTAAACTGTGATAACAAACTTACACATGCACACATGTATGACCACTTTACATCTCAGACATAAAACTTACCAAACTTCTACATCTCCAATGTCCTTAAAATTTCTGAGTTCCATTTCATACCTCTCCTCCCAGCTGCAAACAAAAAGAAAATATCTAAATATGTGCACACAACATTCTATTCGAGTGACTACCTTACCTACAAGTTCAGATAAATTTTCTTATTTGGACCCTAACTTAAATATAAAGAATGCTACAACCAACAATTTATATAAAATATTGTCTATAAAGGTCTGTATGAAAAACCAGATAGGGCATGACAAGGGCAGCTTGTGGATTTCTCTGAAACACAAGAACCAGTTTCAGTGTTGCACTGGTTCAGGGCAAGAATTTGGCTTCGAAATTGGATCACTGTGTCTTGTTAGTCTAAAGTCTGGCTTTACAGGATAGCATGTGTCATAGATATTCAGGCTTGTTTCAGCACAGGATAGTATGTGTCACAGATATTCAGGCTTTTTCAGTACAGAATAGTATGTGTCACAGATATTCAGGCTTGTTTCAGTACAGAATAGTATGTGTCACAGATATTCAGGCTTGTTTCACTACAGAATAGTATGTGTCACAGATATTCAGGCTTGTGTCAGTACATGTACTTTGAAAGCTCCTACATCAAGAAACTGAAGTCAAAACTTCATTAGACGTGAATAAAATACTTCACTGTCACTTGTCTCATGGTCCTGAAACCCATGTGGCAGATGACCTTTTCCTAACGTTAATCATGAAGAAAAGAAGTATTTTTCAGCACAGGAATGCTGTCATGTTTGTTAACATTCCCAACAAGTTTACAGGTGTCAACAATTATTGCTTCATATATAGACTCATCTGTTGGGACTTCCCTCAAGTATCCCGCCATTTAATAGTTAGAACTTATTTTGATATACCTTGAGGAAATTGTTTTTGGCCTGGTATTAAATTGATAGTCAAAGAGAATGCAGGCAACAAGATTGTTTTGCTTCTATTTCCTGATTAAGATTCTGTAGTGGTTTCTTACAGTTTAGAGAGAGAGAGGGCTTCTCTCGGGTGATTGGGAAAATAGTTTCTGATAGAGAACTGTTTTTTTAAATTATTAGCGTTGCCCCTCAGAATGAGAACTGGTAATGGTTTCTTTTGGAGAATTGGTAGTTTTGAGAAAGAGGGTTTCTCATGATGATTGAAAATGTAGTTCCTCATATAGAATCAGAAATGCAGAAGGGTTTGCTCTGAGCACTGGTAATTGTTTCTCACGCAAAAATGGAAGTTGGGAGAAAAAAGGTTTCTTTAGGTGATTAAGATTACAAGCCATATAATCCAAAAACCCAAAGGTATGATTCTGCACTGATGGTGGATACTGCAACTCTCACTAGTTTGTGGAAGTGTTGCTAAACAAGATCCCGCCTTTGAATTTAGAAAATGTGAAAGTTCAAAGGATATTTCAGGCAGAGTTCATTCCCTTAACCTTGACCTTTAAAAAGAATTCTCGGGAAAACTTTCAGAAATGTGCAAGATCTTTGCATCAGATGGACCACCAATATGACATTTGCAAACTGATCCAAAAATGAAAGGAAGCAATCATCTTCTTCATGGACACTATAGGAGTCCTAAAAGTTACATGGACCTAATTAAAAAACTGTGGGATGCACAGCATTCAAAAGATGACTCCTATATTCCAACTAGCCATTTGACCTTAACCTTCAACTCGGATTACAAAATTCTTATGTTGAAAATATGCACCTGGTATCCAACTTCCCATACATTGTCTGTTCAAATCAGATACTAACTTTTTGAGTTATTGAAGAAAAACAATACACTTGGATAAGCAACAAACTCCATAATCATTGTATCACAGTGACCCAACAAGTTGGTCACCAAGCACAGTTTTATGTAAAATGTAATCAAGTGAAATTTTGATCTGGCAGATCAATTCTGTTTGCAATTGATCTCCAAGCTTCCCCGTGCCATCACAATATCACCTCCTTCAATTTTACAGGCCTGGTGACCAACCAAATATGTCAAGGTCACTTGTTTTATATTACATACTAGCGTTGGACATGGTCTATATATATCCTATAAATTTGGCATGTCTAATTCCAGATTTTTTTACAATATAGAATTTTTTATCTTTAAACACATTTTTGCCCATAATTTGTCAAATTATAGGTGGCACCACTAGTATCATGTACAATTGAGATTTTGACCTCCTCCATAATCCCACTAAATTTCATGATGATCTATCGAAGATTAAGTATGCTAGAGCGGTCACAAGATTTTCACATTTTGACCCATATATTACATAATACTGTAGGTGGTGACACCAATATCGACCTCTACCTTGATTTTTATATACTTGACAAGTCCTGAAAGTTATATGGGGCTATCTTGAATACTGTGGACTATATCACAAACAACAAGGCTAAGGACGGACAAACAGAATGACAGACGGACGTCTCCTTTGAAACTTAAAAGCTTCAAACACTATTTCACCATACTGATGCTGGTATAAACATGTAAATAGTAATAACATTTTTATCACCATAAAGTTGACTAGAGGTGTTATGAGGTAAAGTGTACTAAGGTATTACTAGCTGGAAGCCACCTCTTCCACTATACTGGATGAAGATTGAAAAGAAAGAAATCCTGCAAAAAGTGAGTATGATCATGGTTTTCCGACTTAAGACGGACTAGAGAAAATTCTCTAGGTGGGTTAAGTATACTCTACCCTGGTTACTTTTACTCTTACCACTCTAGACACTTTGAGCATTACACTTTGTCATTTCAAGCTCCATCTTGACATAGTTAGGATGGAAGGGCAGACAGACGTGAGTGATGGCATAAGCTTTGTGATCTGTGGTCAGCAGAGCTAATATCTTTCCACAGAAATATTGAGCTGAGCTGGATTGTTTTTGCAAAACTTATCAGATATTCATCAACAAATATAGACACAGCAAGAAAATTAACCTGGCCAGAGGCTTGGTCCACCACTGACTTGTTATAGGTTTGTTGCTCAGGCAAGACATAGAAAAGGAAACAATTTGGCAAGTGTGGGGATTAAAGTTTACATGCAAACAGCACATTTTACAAGCAGGAAGTTGTATCTCTAGAGACAGCCATTCTTGATGTAAAATCTCATCATGAAGACAGATTAGTTGAGCAGATACGTGAAAATCCTTAACTATTTTGGAATTATACACAGCTTTCCTAGGTCAAGATTGTTTATGTTTGGTATCATCTTTCCTCTTTTGGGCACCATTACTGCCTTGCCTTTTCGAGTTGAAGCTACCTGAACATGGTGAACCTTTGTTCCCACTCACTGCTATAGTAGTTTATGCACACCCTCATCTGCAGAAAATCTTTCCTCAGCGGTCCGGGAATTTTCGGAGATGTAGAAAGCTGATTTCTGTGTTCAGATATCACTGAAATAGTTGGGAGTAAAGCTGGTCAATTGGCTTGAAACCTAGATTTTCAAGATGGCATCTCAAACAGATTGCAAAGAAAGGGAAAGCAGTGCACACGAGGCCATTGCCTCCTTTTGGAGTCAGGCTAATGTGTTGATCCAGTGACCACTCTGTCTACATCCCTGTCCTTGTTGGATCATGGACAGAAATTGGTCTCACGGAACCACTATATGGCAGCCTGGGACGACCATCCACACTGCTATGGTTGTCACCTGTAGTTGGGTCACATTTGCTCTTGCGAGCACACATGCATATATTGTCAGGATTGGAGAGAGGAAAAATGGCTGCATTTCAAGCAGGCACGGAGGAAGTCAGATCATGCGAGATGTAGGCAGCAGGTCGCAGCTAAACGCTGAGCTGAGACGGCTGATTCCATTGAGCCCTTCTGTAAAGGCTTTGGCCCCTGCTCCCATGAACATGCCACCTGCTCCCTCGAAGGGCTTTGACCATGTCAAAGCTCTTTTTCTGGGTGTGGTTTGGGATCAAGCTGTGGTCCCACCAATGGAGGCGAGACATGGTGCTGTTGCGCTGTCCTGCCTGGGTTCGTCTCCGGAGGACACGTCGCAACACATTCCCATACCTTTTTCACTTTTTGCATGACCAGCTTACAGCCAAGAATTGTGCCATATGAGCCTCAGACATCTGACTGTTTGAAGCGAGGGTGACTCCTTCCTAAGCCAGATGTCCAGGGGAAGTGATATTCCTTGGCTGAACAGATCTTCCCGTCGGGTCCACTGCTGCTTTTGGACTTAGACTGGGAGGAGTTTGATGCTCTGCAGAAGCGATCCATTACGGCGTCTGCCGAGACTTTCAGATGGTTGGAGGATGACCCATGGGGATCTGTCCTTATGGTGTCGTTTGGGGTCTCTCCGTGAGGACCTCAATGGCTCCGTACAGATCACTGAGGCAGTGGGAGACACTGCTGACTTCCTGTTGTATCAGTGAAAAGTCTTATGCAAGAGCTCAAGAACAGTGGAGGGATTCCGATCAGCCATCTCCTCAACCCTTGCAAATGTGCTGGGCATTCACATCAGGAGCGATCCTTATCTGCACTCATTGTGTCCTTCTACAACAACAGACTGGTGATGCAACAGGTCCTGCCCCAGGGGGACCTACCACTGGTTTTAGTCATGTGGAAGAAGTTCCTTGAGGACCCTAAGCGGGTTTCCCTCAAGTACTGGACGTTGAAAGTTTGTTTTTTATCAACACTCCCTTCCAGGGCCAGAAGAAGCGAGATCCATGCTCTGGCTTCTGGCCGACTCCAATGGTCTCCTGACCACCCTAAGTGACCCTGAGGCCTCATTTGGGTTTCCTTGCAAAGAACCAAGTGGCTTGAGATTCGGCTAGGCCTTCAAGGGTTTTACCCTCCATGCTATGGATGTTGCTCTTCCTCTTGGGGAAAGAGCTCTGTGCCCAGTGAGAGCTCTTTGATGATACCTTTCTTGCATGGAAGGACTCAGAGGACAGAGGTCTGCCCTCCTTCTACCACTGAGTAACCCGTGTAAGGAGAAAGTTTGCAGAAACACAATTTCTTTGTGGATTAAGCAGACGATCATTAAAACCTATGAGATCTCGCTGGAAAAGCCTGGTGTCTTGCAGATTGTCTCACCATAACAAAAGAAGAGGCTGAATCATGGAACCTCTAACAGATGGTTGCAGGGTCCATGGCTGAAGTAAGTTTGTAATGCTAATGCATCACGGTCAGAAGCCTCAGTCTGATCCTTTTACAATTTTGTTACAACTGTGCTGATTGGTGTTTCACTTCCTGGGATGTGTATCAAATATTGGTATGTAAATTTCCTCTTGTTGCCAAGTGAGATGTTATGCATGAAAAGTCAGATCCCTTCTGAGGGTCAAGCAATAAACACCTGAAAAGATAGTTGTCTCTTCATTTATGATATTGGAGCTATATTTCCCAAAAAAACTTGCACCAGTAAAACCAACTGCAACAATATAAAGATTTGACCATGTTGAGAGTATATACAGCTGGGGTTTCTTTGCATTGTTTCAGGCTTCTTGTGTAGTTTCCCGGATGGTATTCCAAAGATAGATGCAAGAATTAGTGAATGATTTATACGTAAAGGTGGTTTTGATATGTTTTACCTTAAGTTTATCTGATTATCCCGCATTATGTGAATCATAGATCGTCATGCCTCGACGATCTATGTGTGAATATAGGATAGTGGGTATGACAAAATAAATGAAGATCCATTAGAATATAATAGTGAGTGGAGCGATCTCTGTATATAATACATGAACATTTTTAAAAAGTAAGGTAATTCATCAATCTGGCTACAGTCCATACAACTTGAAAAACGTGGTCACATCCAAATTATTATCATCAACCTTGAGTAGCTCCCCAGCCCAGTTTTTTGGGAACCCATTAACGTGGATCATTGATTCACATTCAGCTCTCTTATTCGCTGTATTTGGCATCTCTACCGTTTTTCCCAGATTTAACATCATTTGGGTGAATTTTTGTTTATCAGATGTCACAATTTTCGCTGATTATCGCCATTTTTTTCGTACATGGAATTTGAAACTTCCAGTTAGCCTGGCAACAACTGCGCATGGCAGAAGTTTCAGAATGTCAATCACTGTGTGGCATGGCTATCTAGGGGTGGCTTTTTGCATGCAGATCATGATGTCAGGACCCCCAACGGCCATGTTGCCAATGAACGCTCAGCTTTGGTGCTGTCGTGCAAGATTCCAACAATCACTCTTCATACCCACGTCTCTGCCACAGCTTACGACACTATTTCAATCTGGATATATAGAGATCTTGGGCACAGTTCTTAAACTTGTGGAACAATGTCTAACAAAAAGAAAGGCGAAACAACAGATGGGTTCTTTCAGCTGCTCAAGGTACTACAGCCTCGCCCCTCTAGACTGGTTTAGTAAATGACTGTTAGAGGGACCTAGGGACCAGGTGCTACTGCCTAATCCACCAACAGATGGGTTCTTTCAGCTGCTCAAGGTACTACAGCCTCGCCCCTCTAGACTGGTTTAGTAAATGGCTGTTAGAGGGACCTAGGGACCAGGTGCTACTGCCTAATCCACCAACGTTATTATCGATACTTCCTAATGTTGACGCTCGCCTCTTAGGCTGGCCACTAGGTTGGCCCTACTTCCATATTATATATTGTAAGAAAACAGCCAGGACTAATTCTCAAGGTCGGCCAAATAGATGGTAGAAGCATGGACCTACATGATAATAGGTCCATGGTAGAAGTATGAGACTGCTAGTGCTGCATATTTCATGTTATGCGTATGTATCTGTATACCATGGCATGATAGTGAGTGTTACAGTCCTGTTGGGATGATAATGGTACATGTATTAAAAAGCGTTGTCAGTAGGTCAGTCAAGCTCTGGTCTCTCACCCCACACTGTATTTTGTCAATCCAGCAATAAATGTTTAGTCAGCTGAACATGGCCATGGCAAAGAACTTTATTGTACATACACAGTGTGGGATACAGTAAGGTACTGACTGAGAATGAAACGAAATACATGGCCAATTGTCACAGCAAACTGGTCATTCGATGATGACACACTGTCACTGTGTACCACCTTGGGCTGGGCATGGGCCATGGCATGTGATGATGATATCCATGCATGCCTACATTTTGCTGTAACAATGACACTTCCGTCCCGACTTGACATTGCTCATTCATCATGCCAAAAATAAAATTACAATGTCAAAAAGTGTGGACATGGCCACATGTTGAAATGACATTGACATTACCATGACAAACAATCTAAATGGGGCACGTTTCTGATTCACATTAATTGCAACAAATGAACTGAACATAAAATAATCATGTGTTAAAATATTTGCAATGATCGCACTATTCCTTAGTTCCCAACTTCGACGGTGGAAGTTCATCATGTTGTAGTTTCGTGACCAAGGGCGCAGACATGTTGTTCTGAAGACGAGGCAGTGAATAAAATTATGGGATAGCCAAGATGACGTCATCGGTCACGGGATGTGTATACTTCGCCATTTTGGAAGAGGTGTCAAATCAAGTGAGTGGAAAAATACGCGATTGTCATTTAGTGGTAAGTATTATACCATATTTTCGAGGACAAGCCATTGAAGAAATTCCCGAATAAGTTAGAAATATGTATAAAATTGTTACTGGAGCAACTGTGAGGTTAAATAGATGAAAGTTGAGTGAACGGGAGTCTCTTTGATTGTGCTGAAAACCTTGGGTGAAACTCAACCGAGTCCAGGACTAATGGGGGAGGGAGACAGGCCTGCGCATTTTGCTCCTATCATTGACCGCTCAGACACACATTTTAGCACGCTGATCGAAGTATATAATGAAATAATATGTTACATGCACAGGCACTACTGTAACACGAAAAAATGGTTCCCAATGGAGGCCAAGCACTAATCAGCTGGCTGACATCAGGTGTGGTAACCCAAGAACAGAACACAGTCACCCCATTCATTACATCACGTGCAGTCAGTCAAGCAGCCAAAACAGTCACTGACCTGTGAAAGTGAACTGAACCACCTCTGTCCCCCCTTCAAAAAATTATATTAATAAGGGTGCACAAAATTGTTTGGGTGTTTGTTTCATGTGACAAGATGGTCAGAAAATTTTAATGGGATACCAACATTTAAATAAAACTTTTAAATGAAAGCTGTTTCTTTCGCCAATTTTGAAGTTTTTGCAATTGAGTTCTACAAATTATGTAAACATTTCAGCAAAATGCTATATCAAGGCTGTTCAAATCATCGATCAGCAGCAGTAGTAAAGGAATGAGTGCAGATATAGGGTTTGATGGGACTTTGCAAAATGAGCATGGCCCACATCATATATCAAAGTGTGTGCGTGTGGTTGTCAGGGCTCATCATAACAATGTAGGTCAAGTTATGCAGAGAGGATATATAGAATTCCCCATGACACGGCGTTGTGGATTTTTTTTTCTACCATAGAGTGTTAAATCTTATGCTTTTGTCAAAAACCTATTTGGTTTAGCGTGCTTGCAGCAGCCGTTTCGACTCCCATTTTGTTCACTTTGAACATTGTATTACTAAGGTACGTCACTCAAGAAAGAACTTTCCGTTACTCTTCTGTATCTTAAGTAATCTGATTGGCTTACAAATAAAACAACCAGTAGGAATCTGTCTTTTATTTCATTTCGATCGTAAAATTGTTTCTCACATATGTTGGGAACGATTGTGTTCCCACTTGGGTAACTATGGGAGAAATAATAATTAGACATCAGTAGGGATTTCTGCCTCTTGACAATTGCCAGTGTTCTCATGGTGATGGTGTTGCTTGACCAATGAAGTCATTTGTTGCTCACAAAACTTTCAATGTTTTTTGCTGACACAAACTAAAAATCCTGGCCACTTGCAAAGCTCTGTCAGACCGCACTTTGCACTCAGTCCCAATTGAATTTGATCAATGATTTGAGCAGCCTCTATGCAAGAGTTTTATTAAGCTGAAAATTTCCAAAAAAGGAAGGTTTTTTAAATGTGTTGAACTTAAAGAGAAGATGTTGCATAGTGAACATACTCTTTTGACCTTGAGTGGAAAAAGAAACCCGGAGTTCAGGGGCAATAAATGTCTTGTCTGTGTTTGTGGAGGGGGTGGGGGTGATTCCCTTCTTGTGGGGATGATTGGCAGTAGTGCAAGCTCATGCCCATGAAAACCATTTACTGTGTATGTCTTTATGCAAACGGAGGTCACAAAATTTTATCAATTAAATTCAGTATTCAGTAGATTACCCAGGACAACATAAACATTCTGGCAGGTTGGACAGAAGGGCAGAGGTGCCTTTTTGTCCATTGAAGGGTATGTTGTTAGTAAAGTGGATATTTGCATTTTAGATATTACAAGGTTCACAAGCATTGTGCAGTGCACTGGTCCCTCCATTGGGAGACAACTGACGAAGGACAAGATAGTTTTCAAGACCACATTTCATTGCCCAGGTGCTATCTTTTTTCATGTTTCCGGCATGATGAATCCTACACTGTAACATGGGATTCTGCATTCTATACATTTTCAGAACTCTATAGAGAATTTGCAGTTCAGTAAATGTTCATTCACTCTGTCAACACACCTGTTTAAAGTCCCTGTAAAGATGAGCAGTGGTCCTTTCTCATCATACTAATTTGAAGCAACTGAACCATGGCTACCTTGCTGTCATACCACAGATGTGAAACTGTTGCAGGTGATCACCCTCTTCCTTGTCCCCGACTTTCCACAAAGGATGCACAGAGCACTGATAATCATATGGGGTCTGCCAAATGCAAGCTCACAGCAAATGTGCAAGTGAAGACCGTGGTCCAATAAGTGGGGGCAATTACACGAAAAGAACTATGTTACATTTTGATAGCATTACCTTTTTGCTTTTTCAAAAGGATTGATTTAATACTCGTAAGAGTGACAATCAACAGTTGAACTTATTTTTCCTTACAATTAAAATTCAAAGAAAACAGAAACTAATTGGTGCCACTTAAATCTGGCCACTTCAGGGAATATAGAAAAGAATCCAATGCCTCAAACCTAGGATCCAGTTTATCAGGGGTCACATTAAGGATTTTTCAGTATGGGTCCGTTGGACCCATCTTTCTCCATTTTCAGGAAGAACAGTGCGTCCATGAACTGAATCGATGGGTCCAGTCTGAAATTGTGCAAACTGGACTTCATTTGATGTAATTTGATTAATTGATTTTATTTGGTATCATTAACATATATCACAATGATAAATAAATAAAACATGCAGGTAACTTAAGCCTAGAAACGAACATAACATAGGGTCTGTATGCTCACGTAGGTTACTCATTATTATAAAATTTAAGATTGAATAAAAAGTTACCAATATGCACCTTAAAAATTTGATACCGTAGGTGGTGTTAGTCTGATCTTAAGTGCGGTCACTTTTTTCACCAAGCAACATGGTAGGCCTACAAGCCGTGCATCACACAAGCGAGTGGACACAGTCTGTCACGGGCATGCACCCAGGCATGGTTTTCCGCTGTACATTTTTCCGGCCTTTAATCATAAATTTTTTGAATTCCTATCTTGTTCTGTCATATAGATTTGTTCCATTCAAACATTTCAATGAAATCAAAACAACCAAATTTTGTTTAAAATAACACCAATAACCACGTGACCCATCGGAGACAGTGATGAACAACATCGTGTTACAGTTACACTGTCAGGCCGGCTAATGCAAATTTTCGCTTCGTCCACGTATAACCTTGCAATGACTAATCTGCGTATTTTCCTTGCCGTCCGTAATGAATTTTGACTGGTGCCTTTATCTGGGTCTAGATTTTTTGCGATGGAAGTCTTCTTGGTGAAAATATGATTTGAAAATTTAACATCTTAGTCCAATAATCTTTGCGTAATACGACTTCTACCTTCCCAACATTGCGGACATGAGACAAGCACATGGGGAACAACGAATTTGATTGGACAGTGAGCGGCACGTGATCAAATCCACCCAATGAGGAGCCTGGAAGTGCTCTCAGCATTTATAATGAGGTGGAGTGACGTCCATTGTGGCAAATTTTTGGAGGGATACCCCAGGAATATTTTTTCTTAGCAAATAATAGAGCTTGTTACATAGAAAGACGAACATCAGAGGATTCCATCAGTATAATAAATAATCATGAGATTGATAACGGTCGATACAAAACACCGTGACCGCTTGGGGTAATTTTTGCAGTTGTATCTTTCAAAAATGCACCGCGTTTTTTTGCGTGCGTCCACAGAGACGCAAAATGACAATGTTTTATTAATTTCCAGGCGTCATTTCTTTATTTTTTGCGTCTATGACGCAGGACGCAAGCTTAATGTGACCCCTGGTTTATCATATCAACAATGATGGTGCTCGTGTTACTGCCAGTTACAACCTTATCATGTATGACCTGTTTGGTCTGCTGTGAAACTCCCTATGAACTGGAAACACTGTACTGGATTGAATAACTGTATCCCTGTTTGACACAGTTGATGAAGAAACCCTGATTTTATGTGAAATGGCAGGATTGCTTGTAGAAGGTTTCTAATCGATTGAAAACAAGTAGGCCTAGACCTATCTGGTGACAAGTACTTCTAATGATTTACGTACTAGAGATAGTGAGCATGCACCACTCAAATCAGTGACTCCATCACATCCATCTGCTTTGTTTGAACCTGCGGAAGCTCAGGGACAGTGGTGGTTTTTCTTAGAACTGAATGTCCTCTAAGAAATATTAAGACCCTCACATCACTATTATTTGGGCAGTTAAACATATATTCATGTGGTTTGTACATATTTTTAAAAATCCTCAATGCAGTTTCGTGAATGATATGTTTCTCATGTCACATGTTGGAGACCCCATCCTTTGTTACCCATATTTATAAAAAAAAAATTAAAAAATTTTTATGCAATGAGACATTTTTACTTGGTACAGACAAGTGAAATATTTGACGAACAAGTGAACCTGATGGTGTAGTTTTCAAAATGTAACATGCTATTCAAGAGGAAGTGCTTAAAGCCGACGGAAAGGTAGCCTTATTCTTCATGTGTTTCAAAAGAGGACAGCTTCAGCAACATCATGTATTGTCAAAAGAAAAAAATAATTGTCTTTATTAAGTGCCAGAAATGAGCAATAAAAGCTGCTGATTTCACTGCTCCGCCTGGAAGCTTTGTTGCCCACATATTGAGGGCCCAGGGAAAGCGGAAGTGGCAGAGTGACATATCAGGCTCATGAACGTGGTCCGCTGGGTGTGTTCCTGGACCAGCTGATCTGGATTAATGTTTGACTTCCTCAAGTTGTTGAATTATCCCCTGGAAAAGTTTTATTTCTGACAAATATGGATGATCATTTAGAGCGATATGTGGTTCAGTCTAAATTTCCAAGAGACAAAGGCAGTTCCAGTCAGGAAAGTGCTTTGGACTCTGAACTGGTATGGGAACACAGGTGTGAGTTCCTGACATACTGATCACAGAGGTATTATTCAGTGTATATGGTACATCTATGAACTAACAGGTAGCCTGTCTTGAAGTTAAAAGGTGCTAGCTTTACCTCAATCTTTGGGGAATGGAATAATACCAAGTTCACTGTAGGCCTAAATTTAGGAAACACAGAGGCAGAGAGAGAGAGAGCAGAAGGGCAGGAACTGAAACAATCTATCTTTCCTGGTGAAAATTATGCTCTTGCAGTTGCTGGTGGAATGGACAGGCTTTGTATTCACGTATGTGAAATCCCAGGGAATAGAAATTTTGAAACATATCTGTAACTTTAACATTTATGTGATGACAATTTGCTGGCATACGGCCAGGCCATGTATGTTGTGCGAAAAGGAGTGTGTATTTGTTTTTGGGAGATGCCAGGATGCAGAGCCTTAGTTGTGCCAAATATGGAGGCATGCTATTTTTGATACTTTGTTACTGATAAGTTGCAAAATATTGAAACTCCCTCGGATATTTTTTTTTTTTCAGCAGGTATATTAAAGTAGGGATATGAGCAAGGAAAATGTAACCTGCCTTTCTTTTGCTTTTAATACTCATCCAAGTAGCTTGTTAATGGATAAACATTTTTTTAAGGACTGCTGACCATAGGTCATGGAGTTTACACAATCACTCATGTCTGTCTGTTCATCCGTCAACTTTTGCTTGTAAACTCGATACAGTCAACAGTTTTCATGTTAGCTCAATATAACTTACAGGATTTATCAAGTGTTTGAAAAGTTAGGTCAAGTTCAATATGGGTGGAACAACCTATAGTATAATGTAACATCTGGGCCAAAATTGAAAAATTTTGAAAATGTATTTTTTGAAGGTGTTTTTTTTTCTTTTTCTTTTTTTTGTGAATCCGCTTGAAACTTGATGGGATTGCGATCAGGCGAAAAGGTGAAAAGGCACTGAAATTAGGTGGTACGAGATACAGTTTTACAGAAGATATGGCCCAAAAGATGTTGAAAACACATTCAATTTATTTTGTTTAGAAAGAATAAGGCTGGTGATACCAAATGTATCATATGTAGAAGTTTTATATTGCATAATACAGATGGCCTTTTTCTCAAGGTCACAGAGGGACTTAATATTATAGGATTTAGGAGTATGGGTGTGTATTTGAGAAATTCAGTGTGCAAAACGCACCTGCACGCCTAGCAGCCTAATACACTGCAGAGGGACAACATTTCATGAAATGACTTTTTGTTTGTTTGTTTGTTGCACTGCATCTGAACTTGTGCACATGGATTAATATACCATAACAGAAACATACAGACAAAAGAAAATAAATCGCTTATGAAATGATTTTTTGCTTGTTTGTTGTGGGCACTGCATCTAAACTGGAGCACATGTATCAATATACCATAACAGAAACATACAGACAAAAGAAAATAAATCACTTAAGAAATTATTTTTTGCTTGTTTTGTTGTGGGCACTGCATCCGAACTGGTGCACATGTATCAATATACCATAACAGAAACATACAGACAAAGGAAAAAAAAATCATTCATGAAATGGTTTTTTGTTTGTTTTGTTGTGGGCACTGCATCTGGACTGGTGCACATGAATCAATATACCATAACAAAAACAAACAGACAAAAGCCCATGATGTGTGGAGTCGTGGTGGCACCACTTGTGGTATAAAGTGGAAGTAGCATGTAGGTATAAAAATACATTAACCCTTAAAGCGCTGATTTAAAGACTGAGTCAACAGCTTTCCTTGGGGCACTTTGCTCGCAATATGTGCAAACTGTCCCGAGGAAAGCTGTTGACTAAGACTACTTTTTGCTTAAAACTAGGCTTGCTGGTATTTGAATGAAAGGTATATTCATGAGGAAATTTGAATCTTTTTAACCATTAAATGTTTAAGGGGCTAGAACACTTAACAATAAAATTAGAAAATGCTAGTTTTTGTTGAAAATTATATTGTGTATTTTACAATTATCATTTGAACCCACGGAAACTATCAATTTAATGATAGAATACATCTTGATAAATGTAAATCAGCAACAGATCTTTTGTAACTGTTCAGTCATTAAATCTTAATTAGTTTTAGCTTACAATTAAATTGTTTATATTTTGGGTATAAACAAAAAAAAATAGCTCAAACACATTTCCAAATGAACGTTTGGTTTTGATCAAAATAGACAGAGCACATTGTTGGCTGCAAAACCTCATCTCAAATTTTTCATAAAGACTTTAGTTCAGATTTTAAAGCTTTTTAAATTTTTAAAATGCAGCTTGTAAATTTGTACCAAATATATGTTGGGCCAATAGAGAAATTTTGTGAAATATTGAATGACATTGACCTGATTTTCAATGTCAATAAGGGCATAGTAAAATTCAACATTTTAAGAAATAAGAAGGGTGGCAATACTAAATGCACCACAAGTGTGTATCATGTATTGAGTTTGGCGTTGCATAATATGGATGACTTTGACCTAATTTCTCAAGGTCACAGAAGGAATGCGTATCAGGAAATGATTTTTTTTATTTTTTATTTTTTTTGATATGGTAATTGTATCTTGAGAGGGAATAGCATATCAGGAAGTGATTTTGTTGTAAAGCACGTGACATAAAATTTGAAACCAGTTCATTCTGTGGTTGCAAAACAAATAATAAATTGAGATGGAACTGCAAAGCTTACACTAACTAAGAACTTAAGAAAATCACACTAAGTTCAATATGTTGATAAAGAATAAGGGGAATGATACCAAATGTAGGACAAATATGTGTTCATGTGGAACTTTGATGTTGCATCATATGGATGACATTGACTATTTGTCAGGGTCATCGAGGGAATGCATTTCAGAAAATGATTTTTTGGTGATGGTCATTAGATTATATCAATAGAGTGTCAGGCCCATGGGCCTCATGTTTCCTGTATTTCTAACATAATAATAACAACAAGAATTTTATGAAAACCTGCACATGGCAGAAATAAGTTGTGAAGGTTAGGGTTAAATATTCATCATTCTTAAAAATAAAGAATCTGACATAAATGATAGAGAGTGCAATGTGATCATGTCACATTCTCAAGAGTACATTTCCAGATAAAAGTTCACTAATGACCTACTGGTCACTTGAAATTTTAGGTAAAAAGTGTGGGCTGTGGAGAGAAATACCACGTTCCTTTTCATGCCATGAATTGAAAATTACTCTCTTCAACTCTTAGCTTTCATCACAGGCCTTCAATCATGAAAGTTGATGTGAACATGTTACCTGTGGCAGAAAATGTAAAAGTAAATGTTATGGGTGTGTGTGTGTGTGTGTGTTTAGATCTTGGGACACATAGAGATGTTGTTTTCATTGGTTTTTAGCTCTGTTGACCAAAGGTTGCAGAGCTTATGCGACCGCTCATGTCGGTCCGTCCATCTGCAAACTTTTGCTCGTTAGTGCGATGCCGTCCACAGTTTTCAAGTTAGCCCGATATAACTTTCAGTGCTTATAGGCTGGATGAAAATCTAGGCTGCTTTCTAAACTAGGCAAAATTAATAACCCTCCGCTTAAATAATTTAATGGTGTACCCATACTTTTTTAGGTAATTTAAAGATACGCTTATGTATGTGTAGCATAATCCTTTGATTACATCATGTGTAAAGATGAGCAGAGTTGGAGCCCATGCATGACTGCACATGGGCTGAATGTGACACAAAGTCAAAAAGTGCACTTCGCAGAAAGGATCATGTGTGGTCTTTCCTGTCCCTGTTAGGACCCTCCTGACCATTGATTTTTCTCACCATACCTGTGTAATGTGGCCAGAAACAGTGCCAATCATGGGTATAAAGGCATGGGTTTTTTTCTGTCAGTTATGGATTCGCCATCACTGGTCAAACTGTGACCATCACCATGCCAAGGCTATCCAAAATGGACAGGGCAAGAGCCATAGGTCGCATTGAAGCCGGTGCAAGTTGCAGAGCTGTCGCATGGGCAATGGGTGTGAACCACAAATCCATCAATGAGTTGTTGAGAAAATACCGAAACACAAATGATGTTGCAGATTTACCACGCCCGGGAAGGCCAAAGCTGACCACCAGGCAACAAGACCGTTTCATCGTCAATGCAGCACTGAGGAGTAGGAGCCGCACAGGTCCTGATATTCAGAGCCAGCTGGAGAGAGCCAATCCTCACCAAAGACGCATGTCCACCCAGACTGTTCGTAACAGACTGCATGCTGCTGGTTTAAGGTCCCGGAGCATGGTGAAAAAGCCGCTTCTTACCCCACGTCACAAGGTTGCTCGGTTGCAG
This sequence comes from Hermodice carunculata, assembly GCA_964020975.1. Lineage (NCBI taxonomy): Eukaryota > Metazoa > Annelida > Polychaeta > Eunicida > Amphinomidae > Hermodice > Hermodice carunculata. Next base: position 70,353,604 of record OZ026622.1, on the reverse strand, counting down.
TGGACAAGAGAACATGTCCGTACAACACATTCAGGATGGAGCAATGTTCTCTTCACTGATGAGTGTCGCTTTTCCCTCCACAGAAGTGATGGACGTGTTTGTGCATGGAGACGGCGAGGGGAGAGACACGCTACTTGTTGTGTTCAGCCCACAGTTGCATACGGAGGGGGCAGCATCATGGTGTGGGCGGGCATCTCTGCTAATGGCAAGACAGACCTCCTCATCATGGAAGGAACAATGACAAGCAGACAGTACATAACGGATGTCCTGGAACCCCATGTTATTCCATATTCAGGTGCCATTGGAGACAACTTTATGCTGATGCACGACAATGTCAGGCCACGTTTCAGCTGTGGTTAGTGATTACCTGGATAGTGAGAGTGTTGAGGTGATGGAATGGCCAGCATGCTCACCTGACCTCAACCCGATTGAGCACCTGTGGAGCCATATGAAAAGAAATGTGTACCAGAAGATGGGTCCTAACTCACACTTCGCAGATCTACGGCGTTATCTTCTGGAGGAGTGGGACAGTATACCTCAGGCACTTGTGAGAAAGCTCGTCTACAGCATGCGAAAATGCTGCCAACAGTGCATTGACAACCATGGTGGCTACACATCCTATTGAATGGACATTTAAAGGTGCTTTATGTGACACAGTGATGAGTCAATTTCTGCTCTATTGAACTCAGAAAATGCCTTAACTTTAAGTACAGTCTGTGATAACTTTCGATGCAACCAAGCACCATCTGTGATAACTTCTGATGGGACTCTGCACTCAGTTCATATGCATGTTTGAGCGCTCTACAGGTACTCTTGGGAACTTGTGATTCAGACTTTGTCTGCTTATTGACACTGTGCAATGAAGCGTAACTTCATTCGATCAGAATTTCCTCTACAGATCTACTCTAAAGTGTATACAGAATAAAAGAAACATTGAATATATTCAAAATATGTGTGTGTTTTTTTTATATAAGAATTGCTTTTAGTGGAGGGTTATTAATTTTGCCTAGTTTATATTGGTGGCGTCACCTGCATTGTTATGTAATGTAGGGGTCAGAATGTGAAAATCTTGTGAATACTCTAGCATGTTTAATTTTTGGCGGATCTTCACCAAATTTGGTGGTATTGTGGATCAAAGTCCATGTTGCTAATGATACTAGTGGCGCCACCTGTAATTTGACAAATAATGAGCCAAAATGTGTTTTAAGATATAAAATTCCATATTTGGAAAAGTAATTGAATTAGACTTGCCAAATTTATATGGTATATAGACCAAATTTATAGGATGTATAGACAATGTCCAAAGCTAGAATCTTATTTAATATCAATGATGTTGACCTATTTTTGTGAGGTCACCATGCCTGTAAATTTGAAAGAGGTGATTTTGTAATGGCAGGGTGTAGCTTGGACTTCAATGGCAATGCCAGCACAGCACCAGGCTGGCCTATGGGCCTCTTTTATTACATAATCTGGGTGTCCTTGATCTTCTGTCCCAAGGTCACTGAGGAAATAAAGTGAAGGACTAACTCACTGTTGTATTGGGACATGCATCAATATTCATCACATGGTGATTGTGAACCACGTTCCAGAGTAAGATTGTTGATTGTTGACCATTTCCAGTACGTTCTTGAATGCTGCATTTCATGGAAGCAGGCTGGTGGAAGTAAACAAATGCATGTATAACATGCTCAAGCTTGGACATCATAAAAGAGGGCAAAGATCCAAACCTTAATGTTCTTGAAAATGTTGGGTCACATTAGCTGTCTGAAGTCAAAAATGATGTGTGTGTGTGGCAAAAAAAGTTCATCGCTGGCCTGTACCTGTAGATAAATACATTAAGATAATCACATAGGGGAAATCTAATTGTTTACTCATGAGTAATTGTTTGACAATAAAGATTGCTTTGGAATGTCATTGTATTAATACTTTCTTTCTTTCTTTCAGCACCATCATAAAACAGAATGTCATCGCGGAAGAAGGTGTTGTTGAAAGTTATTATACTAGGTGACAGCGGGTGAGTTTTTGGTTTTGATTGAAATAAAGTGGATGCAGGTGTTTATCTGAAATGTGATTATAATTGAGTAAGGAATTCAAATCTAAACATTTTAACTGGAATGAAATGAAATGGGTTGACAGCATAACTGAATTTGAGTAAATTTATAGATATAGGAAACATTGCAGGTGCCATACAGGCACAATTTTGTTCTCCAGTTCACAAGAGCAGAAAAGAGGGTTATTTGAAGCTTGGAAAGTCTTTTATCTTGAATATCTTCATGATGACTGAATGTTCCTCCCAGTGATCCAGGAATTGCAATTTAATGGCCCCAAGTAAGGGTTTTTGGCTCTACAGGGATAGAATCTTTAAAATGTAAAAGAACTCTCAGGTTTGTATCTGATTGGGAGAGATCTTCTCTGATCATATCATGGTTGGTTGGGAAATAGGTCTTTTTAGCTTTGCTGACCTATAGGTCATCGCTTATTGTCTGTCCATCTGGGCATCCTTCTGTAAACATTTGCTTGAGAATGTGATACATTCAGTAGTTTTCGATCTTGAGGGGTTTGTAATATATCGAAAATTAGAAACCAAAAGTGTATATTTTGCAAATATTTCAGAGCATCAATAATGATACGATTTATGCTGTTTTATGGTGTATATTATTTATTGGGCCTTTTTCTTTCTACTTATCCTAGCCAAGAAAATATTGAGTGTATATATGTTTGTGACCACGGTATGGCCGGGTCTCGAACCAGCAACCTTCGGCACTAATCACCTGGCCAAAAATGGGAATTGCCCATACCAACTGCACCAAGTCCCCATTCTTAACTCTTTAAGTGCCAAATTTTGGACTGAGTCAACAGGTTTTGTTGGCCTGCATTGCCCCCAATGCACGCCAGAAAAGCTGTTGACATGGGATATTTTCTCTGGAACTAGAGGCATGCTGATACTTGAATGAAAGGTCTTTTTAGATGAGGAATATGAATTTCATTGATCCTAATGATATTCAAACTAGTTTGACTTTAGTAGATTGACTTTAGAGGTGATTGGCACTGAAAGAGTCACAAAGAATGGTTCAACCGAGGCCGGTCGGTATGTGTGAATGCTATAATTGTCACTGCCCAGTTCAATGTATTTAATCCAGTACAAGTAGTACTGTACTTGGAGTTGGCCAGATCGGGGACTGTTTAAAAGTACATTATATTCATTATTTTGCTTATAATAAATTGAGATGGAACTTCTAAATTTACATGAAAAAAGTGTTAGGCCAATGATCAAATTTTGTAAAATTTCGAGTGACCTGGACCTATTTTTCATGATCAGTTAGGAGTAGTAAAGGACACTTAATTTGACATGTTGAGAAATTAGATGGCTAACAATACCAAATCTACCCTAAATGCGTATCATACATGGAAGTTTATTGCATAATGTCCTTGACCTTTCTCAAGGTCACAGAGAGAATGCATGTCAGAAAATTAGTTTATTGTGATGCCCATGACATAATAAATTGATATGGAACTGCAAAACTTGCACGAAATATGCATTAGGCCAGTGGTTAAATTTTGTAATATGTTGTGTGTGTGACCTTGACATATTTTGCAGGGTCATTTTAAGCGCTTAACAAAAGGACACTAAGTTCAGTATGGTCATAAAGAATAATGGAAAAGTACCAAATGTATCACAAATGTGTTCATGTGGAAGTTTGAAGTTGCATCATATGGACGACTTGTGACAAATATTTCTGGGTCATGGAGGGAATGCATTTCGAGAAATGAATTCTTGGTGATGGTAATCAGACTCTATGGCAGCAGAGTATAAGGCCCATGGGCCTCTTGTTTGTGTAATTTGGAAATCAAAGAAAAAATCCCAAAATGATGCACTGTACAGGTTGAGTAGTTGCTTTCGCTGCATTATGGGTGGATATACATGTACTGCTCCTGTTCATTATGATCATGTTTATATTGTTCATTGAAAGGTATTTTATTGGATCACATTTAACTGTGCATCAACGTGGGAAGTCCTGTGACTGATAGCCTGGACAAAATTATGTGCTGTGCAAATGTAACATTGTGTCAATAAGTATGCACATGTGTATATTTCTAAAAACTCAGTTGAAACTCTGATCAGTGACTTATGCATATATTCAAAGTGGAATTCAAACCAGGGTTGATTGAGGTCATTGCAGCAATTTTTAAGTCCCATTTCAGTGCCTCATTTCTATCTGAAAGTAGTGTGATAAATTTGACAGTTGCAGCAAACGCAAGGGCTTGTTGTTAATTTCTGTGTCACAACCCATTGCCATTTGCACATGTGGTGCTACCTTTATAACATGGGATTAATCACAGTTTGATCATTTATCGTGTATATGGCAAGAATGAAGAGCTATTTCAAATTTTCATAGGCAGATCGTGTGGATTTTGTATGCACTTCAGAATAACACTGTAACAAACTGAAAGCCTGTTAGAAGTAAGAAAGGGACTATGATAATTTTTATTTGTCCACAAGACAGCATACATTGTAGCCAGAGAAAAATAATGTTGAAATTTCCATAAGTGGATTCATGTTGCAGATAAGCAGGTAAGCCTTCTTTGGAACCCTGCCTATTCCATGTCATGCGATAAGTGTTTCAGTGATGTCAGCTGGGGGATTATATCATTGCTATAAGCTTGTGTTTGTGTATTTTGGTTATAAATACATATTGTAGTGCAAATCAGAACCAAAATCAGTTTGACTGAAAATATCCATAAATGATAGTTGTGATAACCAGAATAGGTTTACAGATAGTAAACACTTAATAAGTTTGCCAGACCCGATTGCACCCTTTATTGTCATGATCATATGATCTGAATGAAGATCTCTAAAATTGACATTGAGGCCAGACCTAGTTATTGAGTGAGATATAAAACCATTGCGTTTGATTCCTTATGTATGTCACATGTTTCTTAGATCCAGTATGCATTCAAGTGACAGAAGTTAAATTTTGTTTTGAAGTTGGAGGGTCAAATGGAAAAGTAGGAGGTCAAAGTACATGTAAATGCAACTGTATTGTGTTTGTGTAAATGTAGAGGGTATCATGCAAGTGTCAAACATGTCCAATGCAACCCCCAATACCATGTACTGTAACTTGCTTTATTTTCACGTGTATAAATTTTCATGGTTTTTGTATTTTTGACATTTCCCTGTTTTGGACATGATTCCCATTTAAACAATGTTTAAATACTATTTCACAGTTTGTTTTTTTGTTTTTTTTTAATTTTCTTGGTTTTGTGTAATGAGTGAAATAAGCGAAAAAAAAAGAAAAAACACTGAAATTAAAGCAAGTTACAGTAACTTATAAAATGCCAGGATGATCTAACTTTTGTGGAAGTGGCTTGAGATGCTGATGAGAGCAGTGAAGTCACATTGCACCTGGGCATATTTCAGGGTCAAACTGGGAATTTCATTACAACATGTATGATGTAGGCCACATGGTGAAGAGTCTGCTGACACTCTGGGGTCATTTTTCTGGCAAACCAGAGGACAAAGGCTAAGCAAATGTTTAACTCATTCCATACCAGTCCCTGATATTTACATATATTTACCTAGATTTAAGACGACAATTGCATATTTAAACTCTTCATGAAGAGAGCTTTCGTTCAAGTACCAACATGCCTGTAGGCTTAAGTCAATGGTTCTGGTACTGCCTGGCAAGTCATGCTGCAGCTGCCCCATGACTTGCCAGGCAAGTGCCAGAACCACTGACCAAGACCTGTGACCATAGTATGGAATGAGTTAATTCATGAAAATCTGAAGCATGTGGAAAAGATGGATTGACTGGTATATATTGTAAACTGGTTAAAGTTTATACCCTCGGAAAATTGGAACATGATAACAATCCAAAGCGGTATTGATGTGAAAAAACGTATTAACCCGGCAGTGTAGATTGTCTGACCAAAGTACGTTCTTAGACATCAGCATGAATGATAGGATACATGTGTGGCATAAATTCTTGAACCAGTTATCAGATTTTTTTGATATAAAATTATTATGGTTGGTGCTACCACAAACTGAAATGTCAAATGTAGCAGAAGTCAAATATGGTTTTTACAATTAGCAAAAATAGTGTGGGTTCTCTGGAATTCTTTGTTACAATGCAGAACTTGTAGAACTTTGCAAATTAGGTATTTTGTAAGGTAGATATCATATGCCACTTTCACAACAAATTTAGAAATCACAAATGTCAGCCTGCAGTAACTGTCTGTCAATAGATTTTCTCACTCTTCTTGTTCACAGTGTTGGCAAGACATCGCTGATGAACCAATATGTTAACAAGAAGTTCAGTAACCAATATAAGGCCACAATAGGAGCAGATTTCCTCACAAAGGAGGTCATGGTAGATGATCGGTTAGTGACAATGCAGGTACGTAAGAAATCTTTTTCTGTGATGTTGTAAGTACACCAGTGAGATTATTCACTTGATCTTACTTCATGGATGAAATATTGATGTATGAATTGAAATAAATTTATGTCATTTGGATATTGGTTTACCTCAGAACTAAATATCCATAGTTTCTTATCACCTTGCTGGTCATTTGCAAAGGTTCACTTCAACCCTCCCTTTCCTGGGGATGGGGGGTCAGTGTTGTCTGTAGCTTAAAATAGAAGGGAGATTTGCCCTGCCCTTTTTGTTTACCCCCTGCCTTTTTCTTTAGCTCCCTGCCCTTTTCTCCTATGTTTTTTGATATTCTGGGCAATTACATTCATTTTCTCATAAAATTTCAATATAATTTAAACTAATTGGCTAAACAATGCATCAACCCATCTATTGATCATGAGTATATGATACAAATTCAGAACTATTTCCATAAAAACAACAAAAAAAGCCTGTTTTTTGGACCGCTACTTTTGGATGCCCTTTTTGATTGTCATTGTGTGCTTCAAAAGTGCCCTTTTAGATGAAAGGTGCCCTGCCCTCCCGAAAAGCTGGGGACAACACTGGGGGTGGAGGAGATCCTTTGGGCTTTTAGGGATTTTTGGCATGGTCTTTTTATCATTTAAAGAAACAAGCTGTACTGAAAAACATTTTTATTACTTTTTGCCTTGAGTACATATATTTCCGAAGTTTTCCAGAGTTCTCCCAGATGCCTGCCAATCTTTCCTGCCAGTTGTGGATTCTCGTCAAAGTATAGGCCTTGTAAGCTTCTGAAAACAAAATATATAACTACAAATCAGCACCTGAATACATGGCTTATGGATCAGGAATGACCCATAGTATTGATTTTAGTGTGGTGGTATGTGGCCCATCAGCCTGAAGAGCACTGTTATCACAGGCCAGGGCAGTCAGTTTATATCATTTTGTCTGTTCGGGGTTTGATGTCATGATGTCAAAAATGGCAGTCATGTGCAAATCTACAACAACATGAAACTTTAAGACAAACACATTGATCAAATTAAACTGCTCTAAAAATTTGGGCGTCTTAGCAGAGAGAAAACTTAAAAAAAAAAAACACAAAAAAAAACCCACCCCTCCCCCCCAAAAAATAGTGCATCGAATATGTTCATTGTATGGTACTTTATCATTTCCATGGCAAGGAGACATTTTGCAAATTTGCAGCTTATGGAAAAATTGAGACTTAATAATTGATGATTGGACAAGAATCCACAACAATAAAAACTAATATGGCTCAAAGGTAAAATTGACAAACACATGACTTTTAATTAGTGACTGTAATGATAGGTTTAATGTTAAATTGTGTGAGTAATGGTGTGATCACTTTTACCACATAAAACTTCATTAAGCCAACCTTTTACAAGTATTTGTAATCTGTTAATTTGCCTGAGGAGTTAGTTGAAGGATTATCCAATTAAACAGGAGAGAGTCACATGTAGGCACAGTTCAAAGGTCAGATAGGTCCTTGTAACTTGGTTAATGTGCCTGCTAACCTGCACTATCACAGAGTGAATCCATATTAAGGAGTGTATATAAACCTTGCAGATAAATATTGAAGACACATGACAACACCAAAGGTCACTTAAGCTGGTTTCCACACACTTACCTGTACTTTGCCAGAGCCCCCATAAAAATTCCATGGGTTTAGTGCCGATCCATGCTGCTGCAGTGACTGCCGTCGAGGCCCTGTGGCATGGCATAGCATCCCTGGTGGCAGTAATGTGTATTAGCGAGCATGCACAATTCAGTTACCTACTCTGACGTCCATCTATGGTGGACTCGTTTTATTACTAGCTCCCGCTTTTCTCTTACTTTTCGGTAACTTTTTGGCTACTTCTTTTATTGGGAGATAGGATTAGTTCCCATGATCTGGTCCTATCTCCAGCGTAGTTTGTCCAGGGATTGTTTTCTGGAAGATAGCTCCATGAACTTGGATGTCGAGTTGGTCGTCCGTTGGGATGCCAACCAGTACAGGATGGCCTATTGGTTGACCATGCTGCATGTGTAGGAGCAGTGTTTTTTGCTGAAAGGGAGTCCATGCGACGTTGTCGATGATGGACTCCATATCAGTGGCGGAAAGGCAGTCTGGCTGACATGAGGTCGGCTAGACAAAGATTCCAACTTGTGACGGCACATTGTGAATGAGAGGACAGTGTGCCTCTTCGATGGCACACGTCTCAACACTTGCTGCAGATGTAGCCATCCAGGCACTTAGCAGCTTGCCTGGGCATCAGCATTGTCATGCACAAGCTGATCCTCGAATCGAGGCACCATTGGTGGGGTGACCCATGTGAATAAGCAGGTGCATGCTCTTGAAACCCAGGATCCCTGATTCGAGGATCGTCCTTGAATCGAGGACCCTATGGGTCAGGTGCCTGTGCAGCCTCCTCCTGCTGAGGTCGTACATATCGACCACTGGAGCGCAATGTGGTGCCTCTCTGGGACCTCTCTATGGTGCTAGGGGTGTTGATCAAGTCTTGTTCAAGCCTAAATTTGGGTTCCACCAATCTTAACCTTCAAGACGGTCTACCTGTTAGCTCTGGCCACAGGTGCTTGGCGCAGATAGATACATGCCTTCGATAGGTACCTTATCAGGCAGTCTACTGATGGGAAGGATGTTTTTCTAAGGCCCCGGGTGGGATATGGGTTTTTGGGTAAAGTTACTCTAGGTGACAATTTAAGGACGGAGCCAGTTCGGGCCCTTTATCCCCTTAGGACGCTCCGGTTCTATTCAGTAGGGCTCAACCCGATCGAGCTGGGTGGAAAGTTTGTTTCCTCATCTTGCACAGACAGAGTTTGGGGCTCTGTCGCCTAGTACAGTGGGACCTCATTGTGATGACACTTTCTGTTCCTTGAAATGTTTCAGTTAATTTATATGTTTGTTTTCTGAGTCTTCTTACGGTGAATTTTCGCTCTACCGTCTGAGGATGGATAAGGAAAATGTTTTCCTTGGCCTACCAGGTGGCAAGAGGGGATGAAGAACTTGCACGTCTTCTTTATCTCTGGGCTCATGAGACTGGAGGGTTCTTTGCTTACGGTGATGCGTTACACAACACATAAGCAGGGGTTATTATGGCTGTTCTTGACATGGCTCTCCCATAATACCTTTACGTCCTTCTACCTTGAAGCGGAGGCACTGCTGTTGGCGCCCAAGTGCTTCCTGACAGCCACATCCAACCAGTCTTCGGGGGTGCTTCCCCACCTCCTCCAGCTCAATGGAGCTGGTGTGGGGGCACGGGGGGGGGGGGGGGGTCGAGGATGGTTGTCTGGTCTGTGGCTATCAAGTGCAGAGTTTATCAGCTAGATTTTTTAGAAGTACCTCTCACTTCCAGTCTGATTTTACATCAGCTTAAGTGACTTATGGTGTTGTAATGTGTCTTATTATAAAGTTTTTCAACAGTAAAACTATTATTAAGAAACATTACTCGCCCTAGGTAACTAGAATTCCCACCCGACCATCCCCGCTTTTTGGTTCCTCCCACGCAGTGTAGGAAACTGAATCGCGCTTGCTCGCTAATACACATTACTGCCACCAGAGGTGCTGTGCCACGCCACAGGGCCTCGACGGCAGTTGCTGCAGCAGCATAGATCGGTACTGAACCCACGTAATTTTTATGGGGACTGTGGCAAAGAACAGGTAAGTGCATGGAAACCAGCTTAAGGACCCATCTTGCACCATTATGTAATGATACAGGGTATTGTTATATGAGACAAATGAAAAATAAAGTCAGTGATGTGGTGCCTTTTGGTCTGTAACTTTTGTCTTAAAAGCCAAAGAAATACGTTAAATTAGTGTGTGTGGGGTATGTGGTTGACTGTGTAGAGCCAAACCTCAGCCATTTTGTTGGCTTGCTCATGTTGACGTGATAGGCCTGTATTGATTTATATCATCTGACAATCCATAATTTTTCAGATCTGGGACACAGCGGGACAGGAGAGGTTCCAGAGCCTTGGAGTGGCCTTCTATAGGGGGGCAGACTGTTGTGTATTGGTATTTGATGTCACAATGCCCAACACATTCAAAACACTAGACAGCTGGAGGGACGAGTTTCTCATCCAAGCAAGCCCAAGAGACCCAGAAAACTTTCCATTTGTTGTCATAGGAAACAAGATAGATTTGGAAAATAGAGCAGTAAGTATTGTAATGGCATGTGGTGTAGCAGTGTACTGAGGGGAATCACTAGAGGCACTGAAGTACCCTGTTGTTCAAAAGGGTTAAAAAAAGTAACTTTCAACTTGTCAGGATAAGACTCAGTCAATAGCTTTTTTCCCAGCCTGCACCAGAGAAGGCTTTTGACCTGGGGCATGCCATTATCTGATCATGATAGGTCATATCTACAGTTCTCAGTAAAAAAAAAAACTTTTATCATGGGATTTAAGTTGAAACAATAAAGTGTCATGACAATATACATCCAGGCACTTTTGGCAATTTGTGGAAGGAAAAGGGTCAATGAGTAACAACACCAAGTGGCTCATTTGCCACTGGCTTGTCTTATTCAGCATTGTAATGTTTCTCTTATACGGTCATCCACATGTCAAATACTCAAGGGGTGGCCCTCAAGAGTGTGAGAGGACAATTAAAATGTATATGTATATGTAGAGTGTCATGGCCCTGTGAGAGGGATGAACATCACGTGCATCATCTGTTCATACTTAAGTTACCAACTTTTCCTGGCAAGTAGAAAAAAAAATATAGTGATAATAATGAGAAACACATGAAATAGAACTTGTACATCCATGAGCTGGAAGATCCTTCCTGTACCTGAACAGTTGTAGTACAGTATAGGCTGAAATGCAGGTCTTATTGTCTGTACTGGCAGGGATTCAGAAATGTGGTATGAAGTACATGTATCTACTTCTGTCCATGAATAATTCCTGATGCAAATATTACTACTGCCTGAGACAGTGAGTGGGTGAAGACTTGGGCCCAACTATTACAGAACTGTGTGCAAGTCTGTCATTTGTTGAATTATTATAGCAGTCAAAATACGGATTGAAACATTGTGAAACCTAATGAAATCAATTTTGTATGTTCTAGTAAACGCATCAGAAAGTGGAAGGCAAAGGCAGAAGATAGTGCATTATGGGTACTTTTTGTGGTCCTGCTATGTGGTATCAGGCCTTAGAAATTGTCTTTCCTAGCTTGAGCTGCAACAGTCTCAACATCAGCTCCTTTATAAAATGCTGGCTGCACTGTCAGAGTGTTATTGTACCTCAATCTTAATGTCTAGAACCACTTCCTAGTCGTCATCACCCTTCAAACCCTATACTCTCCATAAGCTAACCTGTCACTGTCCAACCTATATAGATGTGAAAGTACTACAGTAGTCCCCCTCTTTTAAGGCCCCTCTCACCAGAGGCCACCCCTGTTAAAAGGCCAGCATTCTTGTGCAGAACATATGGTATTTCCATTATATCATCCCCCTCAAGAGAGGCCACCCCTCTTATAAGGGCACTTTCTGGCTGCACATGGGGTGGCCTTGTAAGAGGGGGACCATTGTATTGTACATAATGTCCATGTTCAGTAAGCTAGTATAAAAATCTCTGTTCTTTTTATATTTGTGGCACCACCTACAATGTTATGCAATATAGGGGTCAAAATATAAAAATCTTGTGAACACTCTAGCATCTTTAATTTGTGGCAGATCTTCACGAAATTTGGTGGGATTGTGGGGGAGGTCAAAGTCTAAGTTGCTAATGATATGAGTGGCCCACCTATAATTTGATGGAAATATGAGCCAAAATGTGTTTTAAGATATAAAATTCCACATCAACCTTTGTCCCAAGGTCATTGAGGACATAAAGTTAAGGACTCACTCATTGTTGTCTTGGCACATGCAACAATATTCATCACAGGAGTTGCACAAATAAGCTATGATTACATGTGGAGCAAAGTGCCACCTGGTGAGCAATTTTTACATTAAATGTACATAAGGTTTATCTGTTCAGAAGCCACTTGAGGATTCACAACTTTGAAATGAACAAGTGCAATATAGCCACGATGCCAGAAGAGCATTAGGCCCATGACAGTTACAATTTCGTTGTATATGAAGGGAAAAACATCATTTGGTGGCAATGTACCTTGGGTGGGTTTTTACCAGGTTTGTTCAAATGGTCACGCTCCAGTGATATTCAATTTTTAATGAATTGGTTTTGGTTCCTTTTTATTGGCCAAATCGTACAAAATCTTCTCCACAATGGCTTACCCAATTTCATTCATATTACATAAGAACACTCCCTAGGGACTCCTAGTTCTCAAATGGTCATGCTCGAGTGGTTTTGGGATTTTTTGTGATTTTTTTCAAAAATCTTCAGCGGACACAAAATTTACCGTTTACTTGATAACTTGAGATCTGTTTTGAGTTAGGACCTTGATGTTGCACATGTTAATGTTTCTCTATGAAGGTCATGCTTAGACAGTACATGAGTGACCTTGACCTCGTTTCTGGGGTCACAGTGAATACATGAATTTTCCTCTTCACTACAACTCGAGAACTACTTGAACTGGGACCTTGATCTTGCACATGTTAGTGTTCCTCTATAAAGGTCAGTCTTACTCAGTACATGGGTGACCTTGATCCTATCCCAAGTTCACAGAGCTACAAGTGTGATGAATGTCTAGTTCATCTGAGCATGGGCTGTTCACACAGCCCTCTTGTTTTTACTTCCTCTTCAAAATTCTTATTCCCAAGACAAGAGTTGGACTTACTATGGGTTGAATGTCAAGGTCAGCTGAAGGCGGGCTTTTTTGTTTCTGGCATGTAGGCACATACTGAGGGGATGGGAGTGGGTGGATGCCCTTGTTGAAGATCTATCATATTGCTCCATATAAGCATGTAAGAATCTTTAAAAGTAACTGGTCTTCAATTCAGAACCCTACTGAACATTGTGGGTGAAGCACTGAAAAAAAAATCGTCAAATGTGGATTTTTTTTTTGATCACTGAGATTCCAGTAAGGTTGGGGGTGGGGGAAGGGGAGGGGCTTATTGGAGCAGATGCCCTTTTTGGGAAAATGAGTGTGAAATGGAGTGAATGTTTTTTAAAAAAAAAAAAGATGCACTAATACCCATGTGTATTGCAGGTATCGACAAAGAGGGCCCAGGGCTGGTGTCACAGTAAAGGAGATATACCATATTTTGAAACAAGTGCCAAAGAGGCTATCAACGTAGAGCAGGCTTTCCAGACGGTCGCCAAGAATGCCCTGGCACAAGAAACAGAAGTGGAGTTGTATAATGAATTTCCGGATCAAATCAAAATAACAAATGAACAAAACAAGCCAAAGGAAAACTGCGGCTGTTGAGGTTGATCGGGCTGGCATATCCACTGGAGGCACCCTAAGTGATAAACAAAACAAAACAAAATGAACACCGATCTAAGACAGAGTTTACTGACTATTGACTTGATACACATGAAGCTAGGGTCAGGGCAGGGGCCAATGACCATCTTATGATGGTTTCTTCTTTCCCTGACATTGATCAGTTCAATTTCCATCTGCTCAAATTTGGCCAATTTTCCTTTGTTCTGGAGTAAGATGCTCTAAATTCCAAACCTTGTAATATGCTTGATTCACACAGTGTTGACAACAAAAATATGTAATGTATAAGAAAACAGATGTTTATATCCCGACATTGTACAAGTATTCCTGCCAAAGTAGACCTTGATGGAAGTAGTGAATATCTGTCTTGATAAAGTGGAACTGACAACTATGTAGGAACATTTATAATGAACATGTACTTGCAGAAAAATTTGACAGGTCATCATGTGCAGGTTACCGATATGGACTATTGCCGTCTGTACCAGTTTTGTTTTGCACCAGCAAAATTCATGAAATCCATGTCACAAGGATAATTTTATTTGGTGCAGGAATGAAAGCTGGGATGCCAAACCAAACAATGAAGTTGGTACTGTGTATAGTATCTGTGCATCAGTTGCTTCAGTCTTGGAAGAACATGAATTTTGGCTGCCTGATATGATCGTCGGTCTAGAAAAAGTATTTGCTCTTAGAATACTGGTGGTTCAAACATTTGTATGGACACAATACTTTGCTATTGACTTGCTGATATAAACACCAATATTCATCAGGTTTCTTTCACTTGTAATTTCTGTGTGTAAACTGAGATTCTAAAAACTGATGTGTATTTTGTATTATATGTGTATATGTGACAATATTATGGCTAGTTTAAGCACACGTACCAAGAAAAGAATGCAAGACATGTTCAAGATTCAGGATTTAAATATTTAAAACTTATATTAGTAATGAAGCACAGTTAGAAACAAAAGTCAGCTCAAAATTACAAACAATTTATTTATTTGAGTTGATATTTATCGTGGTTTGAACAAAATTATAAGTGGGGAGGGAGTTCAGGTTTCAAAACATTGGGTGAAGCGTGGATGTGAAGCTTGAGTATTGTAGTCCTGCCATGCACAGCAAAGTACAAATATCCAAGAGCCAAAGTTTGTCCTAGCTACTGTACCATCAAGGGCAGTGGGGGGACATGATTTGGTCCATTGGGCAACCAATTGCAACACATTTCATCCCGGAGGAGGCCAAGGAGAGTATGGCATTTAAGATGAAAATTACTGATCTCCAAACTGTATACATGAACATGTTGTTCTGCATGTCTCGCCTTAGCCAGAATACCTTGCTCTTCCATTCTTGTTCTTCAGTTATAGGCGAAGTGTTCATTTTGTACATATTTGCTGAATGAAGAATTGAGATGTAATCTATGATTTCCCTTCATGTTGTACTGATGATGACGATAAGAGTACAGTGAACAAACACGTTCAGTTTCCTTCCAGGTTGATTGCCTGCAAAGCAGACCCAAGCTGCGTATTTTGTCTACTCTGCTGCGGTCTGCTCTTCTTTGACAAGGTCACTGTTTTAGCGTTGGAAAAGCGACTCAGTTTCTAATTGGCTGAGTGGTTACTGTGGTAACAGGCTTTAGTACACTAGGGACCAGAGGCTACTATTGGTCTATGCGATAATGATGAACTTCCTGATTGGTGTCTCAGTCTAAGGGGAGGGTCACAGTTTAGTTTTGTTTCCTAACTATAAATAAAATCCTGTCAAAGGGCAGACCAAGTTTAGTAACATGGAACTTGGTCGTCTTTGCAGGCAATCCGGTTGACAGAACTTTATGTGACAGAAATGGGGAATTATGAAAAACACCCTCAGAAATCCAAAAAGTTAGGGAACAATTTTTAACATTTAATTAAGTTTACAGTTATCAAATTATTGCACAAATACCCATTATGAATATTCAACTTTTGATATGGTGTAGATAGGCATTCAGAGATGTAGGTGAAACAAAAACCCAAACTGAGGACACAATTTGTATTCAACGGGATGCTTGTTTAACCCAGATTTATCATTCAGAGCAAGGTACAGGGGCCAGGCAGGATGTTAGCAACTTGTGCAATGTTTATGTGATCTTTGAGCAAAACCCCACAGCGTCAATGATAAAATTACTGCATGATGTTGGAAGTTCTGTATTGAGTCAGGTTATTATCTATAGCAAGCGGGACACATGTTGCAGTGAACGACAGATGAATGAAAGCTATTTATATGTTGTTAGTTGTGGTAGTACAACTACCAAGATTTCCTGTTACACATAGCATGGTTAGTCTGACTTGGCTGAGTTATTTAAATGATCGGATGGCACAAAACTGGCGAGTCGAATACATCATCTTGCCCTGATGACAAAACCCTACTTAAACTACAGAGCTATCCAGATCCTGAGTGGAGCAAGAGAACCAGACGATAGGGCAAAACCATGTATACTGCACAGCCTGAGCAGGATGGATATTTTCTGCAACATTCCGCTTTTACCAGCTGGGTGACTGTCCCCCGGGTTTATGGGAGGATCCTGTAAAATGCATACACACTTAGTTGAGGAGAGGGGAGACTGCAACCCTCATATTACTATGAGTGCTTGATGGATTTAACATATTGGTCCATGTCTGTATGTATATCATTTTTTATTGAATATGTAAGTTACATTTAAGGCTTTTGAATTCATAGTAGGTACTGAAACCCAAGGCCTGCTGTATGTAAAAAAAAAACAAATTGTGTTTGTTCTGGGTAATGCCTAGGAAAGGAAAAAGCACTGATATTGGACAATAATGGTTATCTGGGCATGTTAAATCGCGGCCTCCTAATTTGCTAGACTGCAGTACACACACTCTTACAGTGTGTTATGTTTTCTTAGTATTTTGTCATACAATCATTGGGCAGATTATAAAATATATATATTTCTGCATAGAGTGACATGCCTACTTTCTAATGTCCCTCAAATAATATGGCTGAAAAAATGAAATTGTACAATATACAAGTAAATTGTACATTATATATAGTACAATAAAAAGCGATGCTCAACTCTTGGTTTGTTAGTTCTTTCAAGTTCTGTCCACAACAAAATACTGTTACTCCAAAGAGACACGAGACCAGTCTTGAAAGGCTTACCGACGTTATATTGCTACGATGCCATTTGGTTGGCCATTGCAGACTTTTTATACAGCTGCACTAAAGCAAGAATGGTGAAATTGTCCCGTGCTGGGGACGAATCGAAATTTAATGAATTCGTATTTGTTGCAATTAAATGAAAATTTATCATTACCTAGTAATACCTATATGCATGGGTCTTCAGTATGTCAATTTAACAAAAATGTCTACGAAATTCTCCAGCTAGTGTGCAAGAATGTCTGTACCTGGTTTATGGTGCAACCTGTTGCTGTTTGCACATGGGGTTCATGAAACAAAATTTTGGATGTTTTGGCAAACTGGAATCTGTATAAAAGTAGCTGGTGTTGATGTGGGTGGTCAATGGTCCAATGTGAAACTCTAGAATGAAGATCCAGTGTGGTGCTTGAGCCACCTGATGTTTGAGACTTCATGGATTTTAAAAACAAACCCTTTAAGCCATGATTTTGTCACCATATGGGGATTTTTCATGTTTTTGTTCACAATGTGAAACTCTAGAATGAAGATCCAGTGTGGTGCTTGAACCACCTGATGTTTGAGACTTCATGGATTTTAAGAACAAACCCTTTAAGCCATGATTTTGTCACCATATGGGGATTTTTCATGTTTTTGTTCTGATATGAAGTGCTGAGGTTTTCTGGTGTTGAAACCTACTAGGGCTACACAAGGGCCTCAACTGAGTGGGTAACCAGACATAATATATTCTCAAAGAAATATGAAAACAGCAACAGCCACAGAAAATTAAAAAAAACAGAAAAAGAAAAAGGAACCAGCTTAAAAGTTAAGACATGAATTCAACCAATCAGCATCAGGATATCCAAGATTTAATTCCATAATCCGTGAATGATGAATTCCAGATATGACTTTCTACTAAGGCAGTATTTATATACCATATTACTATGACTTCACAAAAAAATCAGTTGTTTATGCACAATTTTAAGCTTCACAAAGTGTGCAACCAAGCTGGATGAGAACCATACATCGGCACTGCCAAGCAGTCACAACCAAAACTATCCACTTTTGACAAGCATAATGTGGTTTTGGTCACTTTTAGATGTAATGAAATCTAGGATGTGCTTCCATCAGAAGTAAAAATCTTACAACATAATA
Organism: Hermodice carunculata; assembly: GCA_964020975.1. Taxonomy (NCBI): domain Eukaryota; kingdom Metazoa; phylum Annelida; class Polychaeta; order Eunicida; family Amphinomidae; genus Hermodice; species Hermodice carunculata. The sequence goes on along the minus strand of OZ026622.1, from coordinate 70,335,589 downwards.
GAATTGGCAAAAAAAAAAAAAGATTAATGTTATCATGGGAAGTTACTGTATTATAAATTTTCACGAGGGATAAACATTATCTAATTTTCCTTAGGAAACCCAGTTCAGGGATATTAAACTTGTGGGAAGACTGTAGCACATTGAGTGTAGAATGTAAGCCTGCATAAAATCGGGGAAAATGAAACTCGTGAAATTCTGATTTGGAGTGGATTCAGGAAATTTTTGTCCGGGAATATGAATGATTATACAGTAAATACAGGTTCTTGACCATTGCATTCGTTTCCAAGCCAGTGGACTAGTCCACAGCTAATAGACCTGCGGCATAGAGGGCACTTCGGGGGCCATACCCCAACCCGTGGTATAACAAGTTACAACCTATATTTTCTTCTAGGTATATATGTCCTCTTCATGAAAAAATAGGTTGTGGAATCTGAAAAGCGTTTTATATATATTTCTGCCCATTTCCATTACAACCTATGCCATTTCTGAGACAACTCAAATTTGTCCTTAAAAATAATAACTTAAGTGATACTGCTTGTGGAAAGGCTAAATAAACACCAAAATGTGCTCAATTGCTCTAATATAGTAAAAAAAATACAGAGTTTGTTCAAAGTGCCTAATTATCATATGTTAATGTATGCAAATATATGAAATTGACATCGAAATTAAGTATTGTGCGACGGATAACATACTATATTTACTAAGATATAGTTTCGTTTATTTAAAAAATGGCAAAATGATTAGGAACAGTACTCATACAAGCTTTATTTATCATGTTTATATGAGCATTCCTTATGCATATTAATTAATATGCTAATATGGCTATCATATGTCATGTTGGCTTAGGGAACTGTCATTACAATTGTCAATACAACCAAGGAGCCTATAGTGGAGTCTATAGGCTCCTTGATACAACTGATAAAGTAAAATAGTACATTGTACCATGTATTCACATCTACACGTAATTTACAGTGAACCATCCCATGGAGTCCTGCAACATAACTAATGTATGTCTGGCATCAAACTCTAATTCAAAATGCCTTTTAGTAAAGGAAAACAGTATAAGTACATGTACACACTAAATGCAGAAAGCTGATCGATGATGGTCACAGTTTGGAGATTCTACGCTAATATGCTATCCTCATCACCACTGTCTGTTTCAGTGTCAAAAGTGTCATTTGCACATTTATGTTCAAAGCATGTGCATAATTATGTACATTTCAGTCCTGTCTGGAGGCAATGGCACTTTCTTGCGACAGTACACTCAATATCGCTGCAATACAAATGAGTCAGGTTTCAGACTTCCAGTGGGGCTAGCTCCTTGGTATACATCAAAGGCTTGATGTAGCCATCATTAGACATTTCCCAGCCGTTACCATTGGGATCCAACACTTTAGGGTTAGGAATGTGACTTGTATTGGTGTCTTTTTGTCCAAAACCACTTCATAGTAGTTGTTACCCTATTCTGCAGTCCGAACTCTTTAGTCTCCATAAGCTAGCCTGTCCCTGTCTAACCTATATACATATAGAAGTACTATTGTCCAAATTGCACACGTTCCTCTGTAAAATTTTGACAGGCTGTATTAGCCCAAATAAATTAAAGGGTCTTCGGTGGGTAACTACTCAACATGTTTCGGAGCCCTTTACCCTTACATGTCTCTCTGAGTAGCGAATCCTTGTCTACGCTAAATATTCAGCGAAGACAAGCCACATAATAATGAATAAATATGAACATGGCAAATGATGAAATAGCTAAATACGTGAAGTTTTGCTTATAAATGCAGACCTTCATTATGAAAGAAGAATACCTGTCAAACAAACTATAATTACCAACTTTGTATAGTACAGGTTCAGTTAAGAACAATTTGACTGACCCCTGAACCAATATGTACCCTTTCTAGCTGGACAGCTTATCCTAGTTAAACCATCCGCCAGTGTTTAACTGAAGTGGAAACAAGCTGGGGCATTATATTTAGTCCCAGTGATTGTAAAATAAACAGTTGCAGCTAGACCACCTGTATAAACCAAGGGTTAACCCCCCGCCCCGGGGGTGGGGGGGTGTTAACCTGACAGAAAACATGTAAGCCTAAAATGTCTGAAAGTGAATATTAAAACAAAGTTACGTAGCAAAACAGATAAGTCTAAAAACTGTTAACCTGACAGATAACATGTAAGCCTAAAATGTCTGAAAGTGAATATTAAAACAGAAAGATGCCAAAAGATAAAGTTACGTAGCAAAACAGATAAGTCTAAAAACTGTTAATTATTGTGGCCAAACTTTCTAATAATCTTTGAATATTAACAGTAAAATTATAGGGCAAGTCAGAAAAGAATGAAAGTCATTTGTATTTCAGTCGAGAATGCAATGAAAATATTAACCAGATATCAAGTACAATTAGGCAAGCTTGTAACTGTCGTAGGCCGCTACTTGCTACCGATAGCCCCTGGGGGTTTAACCTAACAGAAAACAAGCTAGCCTAAAATGTCTGAAAGGTGAACATTAAAACAGAATGATGCCAAAAGATAAAATTAAGTAGCAAAACAGGCAAGTCTAAAATCTCTAAAATTATTGAAGCCAAACTTTCTGACCATCTTGGGATATTTACAGCAAAATTTGTAGAAATATTTGATCAAAAGTACATCTTTGAATACTCCTGACTCAAGTTTATTGTAAATAAAATTTGGTTCTAGATGCAAAGTCCAGAAATTTAGAACAAATTCGACTTAATCTCAAAATCTGTGAAAAAAAACATATATCCAATAGTATCCAAAATATTACTGTCCGGGAAAGGATAATTAACTACTTCAAAGTTAAACCCATCTATTTTGTGATAGACTTTAATACAAAACCTGTCATTAGTGACCTGAAAATCCAAGTCCAAAAACACATCTCTGAAACCATCTGAATTGTTACCCTCCAAAGGGATATCTTTTGGGTAAATTTCTTTAGCTGTTTCACTGAAATTTTGTACATTTACACAAGCAATGTCATCAATATATCTTGTGTTGTTTGGTAATTTTATAGCCATTTGAAAAGTCCTTTTTCATCAGTTTACCCATATACTTAAATTCAAGCCAGGTTAAATACAAATCTGCTGGTAAAGGGGAGCAGTTGCAACCCATTGGAATGCCTTTTATTTGTTGGAAAAACCAATGGTCGGCATTGAACAAAAGTATTATCCAAAAGAAATTTTATAGCATCTATCAAAGTTTCAACATTGTAAGATTTAACGTTACTTTTTAAATATTTATTGTGTGACCAATATGCCTTCTTTGTATATGAATTAATATTAATGTATGGTTTACCATTATGGTTAAACATTTTGCTTATTAATTCTGAAAGTGAACTTTTGACTTCATCTATGGGTAGATTTGTGTGCAGTGTAGAAAAATCAAAACATTTGATATTTTTCGCTTTTACATCCTTGATTTTAGATACAAACTTGGAAGAATTGCTAATTCTCCAAAGACAATTTATTTCACTGTTTCTAAAAATTGCATTACAGTATTTACGAAAATGATTCCAAATTGCAGTCAAACACAATGTTCCTTCTTTTGATTATTGTTTTGTTGTACCGGCTATGAATCTAGATTTTAAAGGGTTTTTGCGTAATTTGGGTATCCAGGACAAAAGTGGAATAGAGGAGTCCTCTTCAGAAATTTTGATATTGAAATTCCTTTCCATCTCATCCTTATGTGTATCTATCAAATTATCAATGGATTGTTTGTGTAATTTATATATGTCATTTCCTCTTATGTTTGAAATATTGTTTATACCAAGTTCTTTTTTCAAAACATCCACATATTTTTTGCAGATGATCCCAAGATTGTTCCCTGTCTTATCTATGTTAGTGACTACAAAACTTTCTTGTAGTTCTTTGACTGCTTTTGAAACTTCATGTTGTTTTAGATTAACCTTATTGAAATTTTTAATGTGGAATTTGTAACGATATATTCTTTTTCTAAAGACTTTTTTCAAGTTTGATAACCATCCTTCAAATATCTGAAATTCCATTTGTTCTTTGCCCATTTCATACAGCAGGAATCAAATGCATCACATGTATCCTGAAAAATACTGTCAATGCTCAACTTGGGACATATCCAAAATTTTGTACCTTTTTCATTATTTCTTTTAAACTTGAATTTTGTATAATATCCAAATTACCTGTAAATACATGTTTGTGGTATGCATCAACAAAATCAGAATATTTACTTTTAGACATACAGTCACAAGTTTGATTCGCTGTGATATCTTCAAGAGTAATTGAAGTCAGAAATTTCTTGTAATTCATGATACTTTGTCCAATATTGTTGCCATATGTATAGGAAATAATGGGGGGGATCTTTTATTTTGCCCTCCTTGGAAACATGTTACGAACAAATTTCAATTTGAAAAGGGACTGAATGTTTAGTGAATCAATAATTTTGTGTTTCAAAGGAATACTGCAAAACATTTGATCTATTTTTTCTTATTAGAATCTGGTTTCTGAATAGTGTTGTTTTTTTCTTCTTCTTATTTGAATCTGGTTTCCGAATAGTTGTGTAAGCGTACACAATTTCACAAAAAAAAATGCGGAAATGTGTGTTCTGAATCAGTAAGACCCAAATATTTATTGATTTTTGTTATGTTTCGAAATGATAGTGGTTTAAGAGCTGTATGTAATTGATCAATGCCATTGTGGCACCAGATGGCACATTGGTATTGTGCCCTTTTCACTTGTTGCTCAAATGCATCCTCAGTAGGTGGTAGTTGAGCAGATGATCGGTCTGTGGTGGAGGCAAGCATATATCGTACCTTGTCCAAAGTAGTTTTGTAATAAGTCCCTTTTCCTGTGTTGAGAGCTTTGCTACATAAAACACAGCTGTTGGGATTTAGCTTGGCTGGGGGTGGCTTCTTGGATGGCGGTTCCAGGTTCATGATTTTAGGTTCACGATACAAAATAATATAACCTGTAAATACATTAACACGTGGGTGTTCTTACCAGGTCCAAGCTTCATTTTAGAAAATAATCCAGTTCACCATGTGTATATTATCAATCATGCAACACATTTTGACAATATGCACAGTCATTCTCAATAACACTGATCATGAGACAATCACATAGCAGAGTTAGAATCCGACATGGACTCTGGAAGTCAAAGAAATGTGCCCAGATTTGTTCTTTCTGGTGCCTCTACTACACAACACATAAATTATAAAATCCTAATTTGAAGATGACCTAATTTGCATAAATTTAATGATATGGTTTCTAGATTGTATTCACTTCATATTTTTTTCCGGATATATATATATGCCAACTTTGCTCAAATTTCAACAATGGGTTCTGGAAACAGCACTTTTGCACAAGCTAGTATATCCCTGGATATATATTACTTTCAGCATTTAACATTTACCCCCATTTTTGGTAATTTGGCAACTGCAGGAAAGAACATCAACAAATAGAGGTATTTATATTGCCAAATAGATGACAAAATTTTGCATACAATTATAATAATGATGTTAATCAAACAAATTTTTAAAACCTTCATGCCTGTTGAAAGAGTATGGTTAGTGCTACCTTTTGATGAAATTTGGAGTGCTTATCTTCAAAGTTAAGGCAGATATTAAAAAATTAGTGAAAAGTAGTCATTTTCCACAAAAAATACAGGTTGCCATAGAAACGGGCATGTAAACATACCAAAAAACGCTTTTCGGACTCCACAACCTATTTTTCTGTAAAGAGGAGATATGTGCGCACATTTTGATATAGGTTGTGTTTTGTTATACCTTTGGCTGGGGTTGCACCTATTTTTAGGGCACTTCTGAAGCATTTGCCCCTAGCCTATAATGCCACCTGGTGGCAAGAAAAGGCTTATTTTCCACGGTTAACAAGTTTTCTACCAGGATGTATGCCAGGCAAGTGTCCCTTGTGCTAATTTTTCACACTTCCTTGTTTTGTCTCCTTTCCTCGCTTTACATGAGGAAGCACCATAAAATCAATACAGTGAAACCTCCCTCAAAGTTACCAAACACCTCCTTGTACTGAACGATTTTTCTCTGTCCCAATTGTATCCTTTCAGTATAAGCAAACCTCCCAATAGTGAACACCTCCCTATACGGAACACTATTGTCCAGTCCCAAGGTCGTTCAGTACATTGAGGTTTCACTGTACATTTAGTAAATCTGAATTTGACAAACTTTAGGAATAATGTGCCCGTGTGAGGTCATTTTTTGGCTGGCAGAAAGGGTGGTCATAAAATAGGTACTGTGTTCATGTACTTTGGAGAATATATGCACAGAACAAAGTTCTGATTTATATGCAAAATTGCGTGTAATTCAAAATGTTAGTGATACTATGAAGTAGTGCAATGAAGGTGGGATAGTTTGCAGGGAATTGTTACACAAACCAGGAATCCTAGTCTGTTAATATGTGGATCACAGTATAAAAAGCACAAAGATCAAAGTAGTTTTTGCGCTGAAAGAGTAGAATATACTCCCCTTTATCAGAAGACTTAATCTCGACAGTTAAAACTACCTTCTTGATTTTGATTCAAATTTCATTGAACATGGCCACAGACCCCCCCCGCCCAATGTCACATTTGTATTCCAAAATTACTGGAGAAAGAATAACTACAGCTGCCAGTTTGAAGGGAATCTGACTTATCAGTTTTGGAGAAGTAAAAAAGGTGAATTACCATCACAATTCTCATGGACTTCCATTGTAATCAATAGGAATATATGCATTATCTGACATGTACATGAATAGAACTAGACATACATTCAATGTAATAGTTGACTGAAGGGTCTGCCATTTGTCCAAATTACGTCATGGTGACACCCAAATCTAATAATTTCACCTTGGCATGCTAGATAAGCAAACTGCCAAATTTGAGCAAAATAAATTCGAGCATTCTGAAGATATGGCAGTAAAGAGCCCCAAGGAGCATGTAATTAGACTGCCATTTGCTCAAATTAGGTCATGGTGATACCAAAATCTAATCAGTTCATCTTGCAGGTCAGCTAAGCATTTTGCCAAATTTGAGCAAAATACATGGAGGCATTCTGTCGAGATAGGGGTAACAAGAATGTGCACATCTGGATGGACAACTTGAAAACAGAAAGGGTTCCCCCCTATGGGGCGGACCCTTACAAATTCATTAACAATAAGGGATCTGGAACACACTGTTGCTTGACCCTTCCACAAGGTGCATTTCCAGCAACTGAGTGATAATTTTTGAAGTTGAAAACAGTAAAATCGTGTAAAAATTGTTAAAGAATAGAAATTTTGAGAATGCTGTTTTTTAAACATTTTTTTATGAATCGTCTCAAAACTTGGTAGGAATATTGATCAGGCAAAAGGGCGAAAATGTGCCAAAATTGGGCAGTGCCTCTTGCAGCACACTGTCCTAGTTGATGGATTTGTGTGGAACTAGGCGTGTACAGTTTTGAATCTAAAAACTTTCATTTGATTAAAAGTGGCAATTGGCACAATGTTTTTGCAAGAATGTGCTAAAATGAGTTGGGACACAGGGCCGTTAAGCCGATGCCAGGGCAAAAATCTTTTTCCCAAAGGCGTATTAAGGTACAAGGATTTTCACAATCCTAAACAATGTGAGCCAGCCTTTAAATTTGTGCTCAGGTGTCACACAAATGATCAGCCTCATGGTTCCTCTGATCTGCTCATTGGCTGTGACGTAATGTGGGGATAAATGTTGACAGGGATGGGTGTAAATGTACAGCATTGATTAATCTCTGAAAGTCCAATGTCCTGCAGCCCTTCCATATCACCGGTACCCGAAATCTATTACCCAAGTTAACCCTTTCCCCCTCAAACCGGCCAAAACCGGCTGGTGGTCAAATGTCGTCTGCTTCAGTGTTTTTAAGTAATTTCAAGTTATGAAAAACAATTTGACTGAGAAATGTACATGACACTTATCAAGATCACATGCCCCAGGTCAACAGCTTTCCTTGGCATGGGTTGGGCACTTAGTGCCCAACCCATGCCAAGGAAAGCTGTTGACCCAGTCCTAATTCAAGGGGGAAAGGGTTAAAGTTGTCTACTCTCCATGCCCAGTCTTGTCACGACCTACCTCTAAAATATAAACACAGATACACTCATTTATTCATTCAATTTTTTTTTATCAATGCCTTAGAATATAATGGTCTTGAGATGTGATTGCCAGGACTGAATCTGGAGATTCCCAGTGACCTTTGACACAGCCAAGCCTTGCCCCATGAAGAAATGACCTTTGGGATGGAAAGAAAATGATGCAGAACAAAGTAGTCTGGTGTACAACAATTGTGATCCTGCAGACCATGCAATCTGTATTATGTTCATTTTAAAGTAAAATACCCCTGCATACAGGATAATTAAAAAAAAAAAAAAAAAAAAAAGTACCTGCTATCAATTTGGGATCTGCTGTATGAGGAACATATTCATGCATGTTAATTCTACAATTTGCCACAAGGGTGCTGATGGTTGTACATTGCAGCAGTGCTGAGAATCTGACATTTCATAAAACTTTGTTTTTTGCATGCTGTGACAAAGGAGACAAAAGTACACTGGTAATTAAACATCACTTTATTCATACGTAAACACTACACTGTATTAATCTGCACATGGCATTCATACTGTTATATAAGATTTAATATTGATTGGTCATCTTGGTCAGCTTTCATTGTCATCCAGGATTAGATATCAACATAAACATCATCATAAAACAAAATACACATCACACAGGAAACTACTGACAGAATTACCACATGACCAAAGTAGTTAAGTTATCACACACTAGGTGTCAGCAGTTTACATAATACAAATTCTTGCCTCTGCATGCAGCAGTCTTCGATCAAATTGCGTTTCAAATGACAGCGACTCTACACTGCAAACATGGAAACAATGACGACATGATCTCTCAGAGGTGAATTTTAACAATCACTGGAACCTCTCTTGAGTGATGAAAGCCTGTTATTCATATATAGTTAAATACATCAATGTTTTCATACATCCACTTCCTTTCAAATTTGAATGCAAATGTCAAGTGCTGTCACTCACCTGTAAACATGTGGGTTCCAGTAGGAATACTTTTTGTGAAAGAAGTTTTATCTCACAGTTTTTCAGATTCTGAATGCTACATGGGAATGTGATGAAGTCTTTTAGTTTTAAAAATCCTAGTTTTTTACATTCAGTTTCATTTCAATAAAACTCTTGAAAACTGAATGGTTTCAATCAACTTGTCGGTATCGGAAGGATTAGGAACCATGTGGCTTTGACAAGGCGTGCAAAAGACAACAGCACTTTTTGCTTTGTGGGCAAGCTCTTGAAATGTGACGTCATTCTGCAGTGGTCATGTGATAATTGGGTCTAAGTTTCATCTCTGGGTGACCCAGGTCTGGTAGGGTACCATTGGTTGAGGTGTTGCCCACTTCCTGGGCTGGCAAGAAGTTGTGTGCACTGGTCTGCCCCATGTATATATAAAAAACTAATTTGCCACATTGGACACTTCTGTCCCTTTAATTTGAACTTCAACTTTGCCTTCTATTTTTTTCACCCAGATTAGATACCCGTTTCTTTTTTTAAACAGTGATTATTTTAGGTACATGTACAAAAAACAGATGCCAATGGCTCAGGCAGAAAATGCACCAGATGTTTGTAAAAACACAGAAAACGGCTTTGATCTGACCTTCTTTTGCCATGCATGTGTTCTAACTGCTTGGGAAAAATGCAGATCACCCTTTTTTTGAACTCTTGAGCAAATATTGTGATTTCATGTCAAAAACAGCGAATTGGCATATCTCCAAGTCTGAAGACATTCAAGATTTCCCTGGGTAATTGTGCATTATATGAAGAATCCACATCAATCTACACAGCATAACACAAAATGGACACAGGCCATGTCGTTAATACCCACACTATACACAGTAAAACTAATGAATCTTGATCTACCAGGAAACAGGTCACATAGCTGAATTCTTACACTTCAGCACACAAAATCTACTTATCCCTAGGTATTACACTGAATGTGCACACTTCCATTGCCCAGACAAGGCAGAAAATGCAACCATGGTAGAAAATAATAAAACTACACGAGTGTGAGTGCCTGGTGGTAAATTCTGCATGGCACTCGCGTACCCGTAGAGCGGAAGGATACATGAGATGCAGCCCACCACAGGGGGGGGGGGGGGGGGGGAGCATCGAGTGTATCCTTCTGCTCCACAGGTACGCAAGTGCCATGCAGAATTTACGGCCAGGTAATTGCAAGAGTGTTGTTTTATTTTTATCCCTTGCATGTGTATTCCAGAGTATTCTCCACCATTTCATATAAAAAAAATTGATAGTGTTGTGTTGAAATAGCGATCAATGACAAATACTGCAGCAGATGATAAGTCAACATCCTAGGTGCGCACGCATGAAAAAGTTGTCAGTGCGAAAGTAGGGCATGCACACGACCGTTCTATGCTGGCGTGTGGATCGGTAATAAATTCTACATGGTGCAGAACGGCCAGTCCATGATTACTCTGGACTACACATACATGGGATAAAGCACAGTGACTCCTCTTATGTGGCCACCCAAAGTGCACCAGAATTATAAGTAACGTTGCCTCCTTTGAGGGCAAAAATGAAATAAACATACAATACTTGCTGCATGGGGAAGTGGCCTTTGTAGAGAGGGTGGCCTTTCATTGGGGCCACATGAGAGGGGGAACACTGCAGTCAGCATCTGCAGATTAGCTCTGCTTAGACAGCCACACGTCTTTGTTTGTAACCACTTTTGAACACACTGGTGACTATGATTGGCCTGCTGCGTGAAGTCAATTAGTACTTGGGTGGTCCATAAATTCAAATATATTCCTGATTTTTCAGATAAATACATCTTAATGTCACAATCCATAATGTTTCCGGGTCTATTCCATTTCTATTCCATGTCTATTCAAGGTATTATTCCTAGTATTAGTCAGGTCTAGTCAGTGACTGTCTTACATTGGTGATTGGTTGCCGACAGCCATCCAGGAGGAGGAGACTTGGCTTCAGATTCACGTTTTGAATATGACACTAATTTTATATATACAATGTAACGCGTAAAAATGTGGAGTATTTATGTTATTTGAAACCTTTCCTTGTGACAATGAGACTGAGTCAGTGGCTTTTCTCATCACAGGTTGGGGGCAATGCCCCCACCCTGTGCTGAGGAAAGCTACTGACCTAGGAGCTGCCATCTTTATATGTCTTAGTTACAATTCTCAGCAAAAACTATTTTCTATTGATATGGAATTTATGTAAAAACTTTAATGTGGATCAGAATTTACATCTGGGCACTTTTGGATGATATGAGTGTTATGAGTTAGCAGTTGCTAAACCAGAAAAATAGCAGAGAAAGGGAGGCCACAAGGGTGGGTGATCACGACCTGGTGAACAATAGAGAAAAGACTGGACAGTGGACCTTAATGGCAGACCTCAGAAACAGCCCCTGATGAGCTGCTCAAACGGCAAAACCGGTTGGATGAAATCTTTTTTTCTTGCATTGCTGCTTGGGCCTTTGCTTTATATTTTCATCAGACCTCATGCAACCACAGCAAATAAAAATGTGCCATAAAAGTGTGCTATTCAACCATTCATTTTTTTTTTTGTGGCACTGAATTGTATGCTGATTTTTAATCTGACAAAAGTGACACCAATCATTGCGGTTTCTTCCCTGAGACCTGTACATACAGATTTGTGACTCTGACCACATGAATATGGTTCAGTTCTTTTCCAATTACATGGTTGATAGGGGTCAAGTTTATCTAAAATACAATGTACATGTATGCAAGCTACTTCAGCAAGCAATCTCATATCTAATACAGTCAGATTTACAACATTTACAATAAATACTAGTACTAAAATACTTACAATTCCCTTGAAATGTCATGAAACCTCTCACACTTTTTAATTGTACCAAAGTCAGATTCACACACACAATTGTTTTGGAATATTGAGCCATTGATGTGCCAGGGAACATCTTGGTGCTGTCACCTTTCCTTTGTAATTCCAAAGTGTATTTTCTCTGCATTGGCCTTGACCTCCTTCAGAGCTTCCTGAATGTGATCTGTGATGGCCTTTCTCATCTCCACCTACAACAGACAAGTTTTTATGTTAGCGGTTTCTAAACCACAAAACCACCAGGGCTTGGTACTTATGTATACGTCAGACATAATGCATGATAGCATCCTCAAGACCCAGTTATGCGTACATGCCAGACATAACCCATAATTACATCCTCAAGACCCAGTTACAAAAATGTCAGACAACCCATATCAGACATAACATCTTCAAGACCCAGTTGTACAACTATGTAAGACATAGCCAATGAAAACACCCTCACCTTAGGACTCCGCCTGCAAGTCATTATTTAACAAGAGGGCTGTGTGACCAGCCTATGCTCAGCTGACCTCCACATTCCTCGCGCTTGCAGCTCTGTGAACTTGGGATAGGATCAAGGTCAGAACCTGAAAGCTATCTGAAAGAGTGTCATTGGCTAAATTGCGGTCCTCAGGTCACATTTCGAATATTAAAATAGGCAGAAGGAAAGGGATTGTGGCAGAAGAAAGATACTGTGAATTCTGTTTGAATAATGAAAAGCTGCTTATTGAACATGACTGTCCCGTTTGTTTCAATCTGTCCCATGTAGCAGGAGATATGGGACAAGTTTATTCCAACAAGATACACAGAAAATCTGTCTGTTAATATATTCCATGCATTCATGAGAACTGATAATAAGAGTTACTCAGAGAAATCTAGCAATTTTTACTTATAATTTATTTAAGAAAAGAGAAGAATTTTACAAAAGATAGTGGTATTTAAATTTAAATACAGAAGGCTAAAGTCAAATGTCCACAGAATTTTTTATATAATAGTTTAATGGTACTGTCTACTTATGCAGTTATCAACTGTTTAATAAGTAACTCTGCTGTCTGTCTATAAATTTTTGTAAGTTGTGAAATTTAAGCATGAAAAATGTATATTAACATAAAAGGGATGTAATATCTATATATCTAGAAAAATTATAGACACGTGTATTTGCACTTACAATGTGTAATTATAATTGTTACAACTGTAAAGAGTTCAGTTATTATACTTATCATTTTTTTTTTGGTACAAACTGTCACTTAATGATTATATGTACAAGTAGCAAAACCCAAACTTTATTGTAAAACTAGAACAGGTTGATTTTCCAACATAAAATCAAATGCCTCCCCGTGCGCCCTTACTATTGTCACCCTTATTTTTATAAATGGGCATACCGATTCCAATGATCTACAGATATGGTGAAGGTACATTCTTTATTGACATTTCAAAACGTTTATTTTTGACGAAATGCCCACGTGACCTTGAAAAATAAGTCAAGGTCATACATTTGCAGTTACAAGCAAGGTCTTACAAAAGTCTTACATAGAAACATAATCACACAAAATGTCAACCTCTTTAAGACAAATCTTTCTCGAGTGTATCTGCAATGATTTTTAAAAACTGGCCACGACCTTGAAAATAGGTCAAGGTCACCCATCTACAATCCCAACCTAGTTGGTATTATGGTACATACACATGCAAAATTACAACCTCCTACGTCAAATCCTTGCAGAGTTGTTCCATGTGTGTCAATTTTAGATGACATGCCCACGTGACCTTGAAAAATATGTCAAGGTCACCCATCTGCAATCCCAAGCATGATCATACATAGGAACATTTTCACATAAAATTTCAACTTCCCAAGTCAAATCTTCCTTGAGTTATCACGTTCACATTGATTTTAGACGAAATGCCCACGTGACCTTGAAAAATAGGTCAAGGTCATACATCTGCAGTTACAAGCAAGGTCTTACAAAAGTCTTACTTAGAAATATAATCACACAAAATGTCAACCTCTTTAAGTCAAATCTTTCACGAGTCCATCTGCAATCATTTTTAAAAAGTGGCCACGTGACCTTGAAAAAAGGTCAAAGTTACCCTTCTGCAATCCTAACCTAGTTCATATTATAGTACATGATCATGCAAAATTTCAACCTCTTAAGTCAAATCCTTGCGGAGTTATAGCGTCCGCGTCAATTTTACATGACATGCCCATGTGACCTTGAAGAAAACATCAAGGTCACCCATCTGCAATCCCAAGCAAAGTTTTATATAGGAACATCTTCACAAAAAATTTCAACTTCCTAAGTCAAATCTTTCTTAAGTTATCGCGTCCGCAACGCACACAACAATGTTAAGAAGAAGAGGAGGAGGAGGAGGAGGAGGAGAAGAAGAAGATGATGATGATGATGATGATGATGATGATGATGATGATGATGATGGTCCCCCTGTTGCACGAGGAGACATAATAAACACAGGTAGAGCCTGGTGGCTTTGTAGGCCCGAGGCCTGAATATGCCTGAATGAATTTAGTTACTTACTTAGACTGTCATAACTGCTTAAACTTGCAAATTACTCAAGTTTTGAAGTTATGGCAGCATAATAGTGTTAGGTTTTTGCACCTAATAAAAATGGGTGTTATCAGGTCCATCCAATGCTTGCCACCAGTTGTTAGGTTTTCACCTAATGAAAATGTAGACTGTAGACCTCTTTTTATCATTTATTCTGAAGATCTCAAAATGTGTAAGAAGTTGACAACAAAGTGCTGATAGTGCTTCAGTGCTGTCACATCGAAGTCTGGTCTCTTAGTGCTGTGTGTGCCTGTCTGACTGTGCCCCTCCCGTTCAGCTGACAACTGAACATCTAATACCCATCTACTGCCTATGCTTGGGGAAGGCACCCATTATATACTCCTGCTGCGCCCAAGGTCCTGCACCCAAAGGCTAAAGCCTGAGCCCTGCGCCAGAGCTCTGCACCCAAAGTCCTGCACCTGAGAGCTATCTGGATTGCTGGCAGGCAGCCAAGTATGCAGAGCATTCACCAGAGGACCCCTATATTCAAACTGACCATTTGATCTTGACCTTTAACTCAGATTAAAAAATTATTATGTTCAAAATGTGCACCCCACATACAGCTTTCCATACATGGTCTGTTTATCCAAATCGGGTAGTGACTTTTCGAGTAGTTAAAAAAACAAAAACAAAAAAACCCAATAACTTTGGACAAGAGCCAACCTCCAAAATTACTGGGTAACAGTGACCCAAAAAAGAGGTCACCAAATACAATTTTATGTACAATGTGATCAAGTGGAATTTTGATCTGGAAGCGCAATTCTCTTTGCCACTGGTGTCCAAGCTACACCCTGCAATGTTTAATCACCTCTTTCAACTTTACATTAACTTCACCAAAATAGGTCAAGGTCATTGATTTCACATAGCATTCTAGCATTGGATATGGTCCATATATCCTATAAATTTGGCAAGTCTAATCCAATTACTTCTCCAGATATGAAATTTTATATCTTCAAACACATTTCGGTCCATAATGCCTGTCAAATAATAGGTGGTGCCACTAGTATCCTTAGTAACTTAGACTTTGACATACCTGTCAAGTCTCCCCCATTAGGTGGGAGTCTTCCACTTTTTCACCCAAATCTTTTTGATTTACGTGCAAAATTTTGCAAATTTGGCAGAATCTCCCCCATGAAAATTTAGTATTTTCTATTTGTTCTTTGTTAAAATACAAATCTCCCCCATGGATTTTTCAAATTTACAAAAATCTCCCTATTTGGAGGCGTGGAATGTTGAAAGGTATGCTTTGACCTCCTCCACAATCCTA
Organism: Hermodice carunculata; assembly: GCA_964020975.1. Taxonomy (NCBI): domain Eukaryota; kingdom Metazoa; phylum Annelida; class Polychaeta; order Eunicida; family Amphinomidae; genus Hermodice; species Hermodice carunculata. Next base: position 70,319,885 of record OZ026622.1, on the reverse strand, counting down.
TCAAATTTGGTAAAGATCCGCCACCAATTAAAGATGCTAGGGATTTCACAAGATTTTCATATTTTGACCCCTATATTACATAAAAATTTTTAGGTGGCGCCACTGATATTGAAAGGGACCTAGATTTTCAAACAACCTGTAAGTCCTGAAAGTAATATTGGGCTTACTGGAAAACTGTGGACGGTATCGCGCTCACAACCCGAAAGTTTTTTGACAGAATGATGGATGGACATGAGCGATTGTATAAGCTCTGAGACCTTAGGTTAGCCGAGCTAAAAAGAGGTCACTTGATGCCTCTTGACCAGCGGCATCGTCTGCTACTTCCTGGCCCTGTGCGTATGCCATTGCATGTCAATGGCCACTTGTCTCTGTTTTGGTTTGTTTTCTAACATTCTTGTTGATTTTACCATAATGAAACCAGCATTTTTGTAATGATTAGTCACAAATATTGATGTACAGGTTGAACTTACCGGTCCTGCCTTTGCATCAAGTAGCCTCTGTACAACATGGGACACCTCTATAGGCTCTCCTACAAGCATTGTCACTTTCTGCAAAAGATGCAATGTAAATGTTACAGAATGATCAACAACAAAGTTGATATTTTTCCCCTCCTTGTAGGATGCGGTGGTAAGGGCCTTGGTCAGTGGCTTTTGCTTTGCCCGGCAAGTACTACTGTACGAGACTTATGGCAGTGCATTATCCACCAGGCAATGCAAAAACCACTGACATAGACCAGGCATGTTGGTACTTGAAAGCTATATTTATGAGTAATATGTGACATGCATACAGTAATTCTCTGCTAAAATCTCTCAGGCTGCTACTGAACATTAGCACAGCCACCTTGATATGGGACTAGTCATGGATAATCAAGATGTTACTAACATTTGTGGGTGTTAAACAAACAAGAGGGCTGTGTGAACAGCCCGTCCTCAGCTGACCTTGACATTCAACCCATAAGAAGTCCCACTCTGTTCTAGCATACACAGATGGGTTTCTGTGCATTTTCAAAGCAACAGGCCAAGTGATTTGAGACAAGATTCACCCCCCCCCCCCCACTTGCCACATTTGACGTGAATAATATGGCTGATAGTTTTACATCAGAAGTCAGAACTATATATCATGGTTATCTTGCACTCCCCATGGACTTACATTGTAATCAGTAGGAAGGAATGCATGAACCCAGAAGTACTTGAACTGAGAAAATTATTAGAAATTAGAGATCTGCAGCATTATCACCTAGTGACCAACTCTGATCCTTCCACCGGTACATATCCATCAAGTTTCAGCAAAAATTCAGCAATACCAAGAACAGCACCACCTGTTGAAAAAATTAAAGTCAGGGGGTCCCCAGAAGTGTCCCTCCGCAATTTCAAACCAGTTAGCCAAGCGTTTTCAGGGAGGATGACTTTTTTTGCAGATTTTACAAATGAAGAAGAAAAAAAAAAAAAGAAAATAATAAAAAAATCAATGGAGCATGACCATTTGAAGAAACTTGGTAGAGACCCACCCACGACAGGTCCTGTCAACTTTGAAGTGGATCTGGCTATTGTTTTTGGAATTCGCTGCATTCAAGGAATTTATTCAGCATCTGAATCTCCAGATAATCATAACGATAATAAAACAAATCAGAAATTAACTGTGCCACAGTCAGGGATCCTGTGTCTGACCTCCCTGGGCTCGCGCTAGCCATTGGCCAAAATAGTTGATCTGGCGAAAGAAAATTCGAATAAGTTCGCCAATTTGGCGAAGATAAAATTTTCCAGGACAGATTTTGTTCTGGGATATTCTGGTAAAAAAATGGACGTGCATTATCGAAATAACGGAAAGAAAACTTTATTCAACTTCAAAGTGGACTTCAGAGAATAAGAAAATACATTCACAGACATATAATATTATGTCTATTTGCTTTGCTCAGGCATAAATGAATCGATGTTCTTCTCTGTCAATCTCAAAATGGCCTTTTGACTTGGCACGCGTAAACAAGCTGTCCAAAATACATAGGTACTTTCATTCAAGGTCATATCGTGACTTCCAGCTCCCAGGGTGCTTCCTTTACATTTTTGTGTCTGTGAAAGTTTCAGTGTGCTTGGTATCCATTTTGGTGCATATGGTAAAACCCCTCCTAATATTTGACATTTTTTCTTGAGGGATATATGTTTATTGAACACAAAAACATTCATGATCATAACACCTGACTGAAACATAATTTACCTATCTTGAATAGGGGACATTCATAATTATTAAGGTGCTGCTTTGGTGTGTAAGTTTAGGTCTTCATATTATAGGATTCCTTGTCAAAACCTTGTATCTTTCCACTAATGACCACAGACAGCGTTGTCATGATTCATAAATGCCTTGTAGTGAAGAAATTCATTGAAATCAACAAGTGAAAAATTTGCAGGTGCCATGCTCTTTTTGATTGACCTTGACATTGGCACATGTGTAGTAGTCCTGCCATCTATTGACGAAAATGAAAAACGCTTGTGTTCCTTCAGATATGGGCAGCAAATTTGGTACATGTATTTTTATCTTTACAGATTTTTAATTAACAAGCATTTGTTTGTTTGTTTTTTTTAATCAGAAGTTTGATACTTGAAGTTTATTTCTGTTAACATTGACCTAAAATTTAAATAAGTAATGATATTGATTCAAGCAGCCAACATTTTTAAAACTGTATAATATCTGCAGATTCTCAATAGATATTAGGCCTACCCATTGACAGGCCTGTTTAATGGTTTAGTACACCTACATAGTATTTTGTCTGTTGTCAAGGTGAACATAATGCAATATACACATATCTTCTTACTTTTTTATATCTAATGTTTTAACTTTGTACATATTTTAATAACTCTTTACTACAAGCATTATTTACCACTGTCAACTCTGGTTATTTAAAAAAAGAAAGAAAAAAAAAAAAGAAAAAACTATTCTGGAATGAGATGATATGTTTCTTCCATAAGAAAATTATTATAAGTTATCTTGAAAATTAATGTTTCCTTTTAATATTTTATCTCTAAATTTAGCTATGATAAATATACCCGCAGTGATTTAAATATCTTTCTGTTGATTTAATTACTGATGATAATCCAAGTATCACAACCGTTATTTGAACAAATTTTCATAAAATTGGCTCAAAGAGTGCAATTTTTCAAAACTAGGATTATAAATTAAAATCATAATATAATTAAGTTCTGACAGGTCTTGGTCACTAACCTTATCATATGTCCAAGTTTCATAACTTAAAACTTTTTTTAGAAAAAAAAAATGTAAATCAAGAATAGAAAAGAAAATTTACTTGTTTTTAATAACAATGTAAGTATGTATGGTTGTGTGTTTGACAAAATATTTTTAAAGTCTCTTAGGAGGGCGGGCTGGGGGGTGGGTGGTGCGTTTTGACTTTATATGTGTCAGATTTATTGGACTAAAATTTGGCTAAAGAATATTCCATTTGGCGAAAAGAAATTTGTAGTTTTAGCCAAATTGGCTAACGAGTAAAAATTCCTAGCGCTATCCCAGCCTCCTGACACAAAATCTTAAACATTTAGAAAATAAGGAAGATCGTCACTTACTTGCTTCATAGAGCATTTATAATTAAAGAGTTCCATGCTTGTGCTCATGAAAAGTCATTAACAGATGCCTTTCCAAGCCTTGGGCATGGAGGCTGGCTGTCATTCACAACCAGTGTATCCTGTTTTGTTTACCTTGTACATGGCAGGCAATACCTTCATTCCCCATAGCTAACATGTTTACCTTGTACATGGCAGGCAATACCTTCATTCCCCATAGCTAACATGTTTACCTTGTACATGGCAGGCAATACCTTCATTCCCCATAGCTAACATGTTTACCTTGTACATGGCAGGCAATACCTTCATTCCCCATAGCTAACATGTTTACCTTGTACATGGCAGGCAATATTTTCATTCCCCATAGCTAACATGTTTACCTTGTACATGGCAGGCAATACCTTCATTCCCCATAGCTAACATGTTTACCTTGTACATGGCAGGCAATACTTTCATTCCCCATAGCTAACTTGTTTACCTTGTACATGGCAGGCAATACCTTCATTCCCCATAGCTAACATGTTTACCTTGTACATGGCAGGCAATACTTTCATTCCCCATAGCTAACATGTTTACCTTGTACATGGCAGGCAATACCTTCATTCCCCATAGCTAACATGTTTACCTTGTACATGGCAGGCAATACTTTCATTCCCCATAGCTAACATGTTTACCTTGTACATGGCAGGCAATACTTTCATTCCCCATAGCTAACATGTTTACCTTGTACATGGCAGGCAATACCTTCATTCCCCATAGCTAACATGTTTACCTTGTACATGGCAGGCAATACTTTCATTCCCCATAGCTAACATGTTTACCTTGTACATGGCAGGCAATACTTTCATTCCCCATAGCTAACATGTTTACCTTGTACATGGCAGGCAATACCTTCATTCCCCATAGCTAACATGTTTACCTTGTACATGGCATGCAAAACCTTCATTCCCCATAGCTAACATGTTTACCTTGTACATGGCAGGCAATACCTTCATTCCCCGTAGCTAACATGCACTTTTTGAGCAACGCTTAATTTCATAAGGTGCTGGTGTGTGTTATTAGAGGTACAGAGGTTGAGAAACCCCCCCCCCCCCCCCCCGCTTCATGACAACCTGTTTTCAGTCTTTACTTTTCATCATGAATGGTCACACTGTTGTTGGGTGATGATTCATGAATTCATCGAAACAGTTTTCAAATGTTCTAAGTGTCTTGGGTTCCAACAAATAATGGCTTATAAGCAACTTTACTTCGATTGTTTCTTTGTTTCAAAAGTGCAAAGTTGGGTGGTTCAACTTAGGTGTTCATTGTAAACTGAGCAGCAGTTTTGCATTTTGCCCACTAGCTGACGATACAACGACATTGAAACTTCAAGAAAAAAAAAAGTGTGCTAATTTTCTGTCTCGCAAAGTTGCAACATTGGCCACCCTTGTGGTTTAAATTAATGCATTCACTGTGACATCCTGTCTTATAGAATGAATATAACAGTGCACGAACAAAATCTGGTAAATATGAATGAAAGAACTTGTGTGCTGGTGAGAAACTGAAAGTATCAATGGCAGTGTTGATTGCACAGCATGGCACCTCTGAAATCAGGACTAATTATTCAATACAAGAATCGCATTAAACTTTGGTCCAGGCACATGAAGTACAATGATATATTAACCTGTTATAGAATTAGTACCATACAATCAATGCTATGCAACCTTTCATGACCACACATGATCACGGGCTACATCAAGTGCATAACACACACCGTCTGTCTGGGATTCAACATTCCATTGTGTGTCCACTTTGAACAAAACAACAAAAAATTTCCCATACACGGCAAAACAAAACAATGGTGTACACTGGTACCTTACCTTCCCAATCCTGGGGATGTATGGGCTGCGGTTTGGCAGAACGGAGTCCATGCCTGAAACATGCAATGTGCCAACATTCAGGTGGCTGCTTCTCACGTTTCACGTGGAATACATTGCCCTTTTGGGGCCTTATATCTTGTCCATGGGGATCACTCCACAGTTTCACACTTATTGATAAGCATGATGATCTATTCAAATGAAGAGACAACAAAAACTATCAAGAGTCAAAACAGACACAAATTCACGACTAAATCATTGAATGCATTGGTCTGCTTCACAGGTAAAGGCAGACCACAATAATTTTCTGCTTCAAACACTGACAATATGACTGGACTAAGTCATGGCAAACTGAAACCCATGATAATATTAACACAAATCTGTAAAGGTCTTTAAGTCAATATATGTAATGAAAACTGGTTGGATGTGAAGTTACTGATTGGGGGTGTTTGGTGAACAATAAAATGACACAATAGGTCCCTTGGCTATGTTCATGGCACAGATTGCTCTGATGATATCCATAGAAACTTACTTTTTTCAGAACAAGTTTGCTGTTAAGTATATGTACTGCATAAATCAAATTCTATTTTTCCGTTACCTAAATGCCATATTGGAACCACTAATGGCAGGGCCTTGCACTCAGCTATCAGTCGACCAATACCTACAAAAACCAAGAATAATGCATGTATCAACATGGTCACTGGGCATTTGTTTGAAGAAAGGGCCAAAAAAAAAATGTTAGTGCAAACGTGGTTCTTCATTTCTCTGATATGAAAGAATGTTAAAGAGCCTACAGAATGACGCATTCAAAACAGCATGAAACGAACCCATATGGATTGTTATTACTTTGTAGGATTGATTTCAACAGCCTTTTCTGTGATAGTATAGTTTTCTTTAGCTTTGAAAAGCTTGAGCCCTCTCAGCCAAAGTTCGTGCCCTTTTGTGAAAAAAGCTGTGACGTCATTTGGGGAACACTAAGCCAAGCTGCATGTCGACAAGGGGAGATTCTAATGACGACGAGTTGGATCTTTCGTGTTCATGCGAGTTTTCTGGAGAAGAGACTGATGAGAGGAGTTCTGATGGTGAGGAGATTTCTTTTGGTGGGGTGAGCTTGTCAGATTTCAAGTGTTCGTCCATGCTGGCAAGAGCCACAGGCATCCATTTCCACAGATCAGCCGGTTCAAGAAGACAAGTCATCGAGATGAACAGTAATGAAATGGTGCTCACCTAAGTACACATAGAATGCATTTTATCAACTGAAATGACTTACAGGAGAAGTCACCATCAACTTTTATCTGTGTGTTTAGCTGGATATACAACATAGTACATAAAATTCCTGAAGGTCTCAAATGAGATGTTTACCTTTTAAGATGAAGTGACACAACATGACCTTGTGGGTTATACACACAGATTTAAGTCACTTTATATGCCTTTATAATTATGCAAGTGAAATATTAAATTTCACGTTTCTCTTTATGAATTGAAAATGGAAATTTTAAAATTTGTTGAGCCCTTGGGCTTACATGCAATGATTTAATACCTTATTCCACATAAATTAGCCAGTAGCTTATGTACTATTTCACTTTTGAACCTGTTTTTTTTTTATTTTTTTTTTTTAAATATTTTGACTTTGTTACTCTCTCATTATGTCAACAATCAATATTTTTTTTAACGCAGTAAGGTAAATCAATTGCATAAGAACACTGCTCGTTGTGAAATTTGCAAGTGCTGTGTTACTCAGTATACAATTATTTGATTAAATTATTTACATCAGAGAAAACAGGTAACTTCAGGGGCTCTTGGGCACCTTGAGAAAATATGCTGGTTCAGTGGTTGTCCACGGATAACTTGCAAAAAAAGTAAATTTTAACCTATGATTTCATGAGTCACATTGAATTCTGCAGTGATTTATGTTTGATTTCCTCATTTGGCTGAATTTTTAAGGCCTAGATCTGTCCCTGATTGAGTGGGACTGTCTGTAAAACTCCTGAACTGGTTGCCAAGATTCAGAGTTCTGGTACATTCCGGGAGGCCAAGAAGGGTGTGTGTGTGGTGGGACAGGGGCACTGAATAGGATGGATACAGCATATAAACAACACTTCTGTAGCTACATACCCCATTTGAGCCTCTTCCACTCATGGGTCAGGTTCACAGCACCTGTAAGTACAGACTTATTATTAATTGATTGCACCAGCTGCAAAGACAGAATCTTGGAGCCTAGTACAGTCTAAGAGGAATAATCACTTATTGAAACACACATTTGCATACATTAAGTTAATGCGGGAAAGTAGCTGTATTCGCAGAAATGATTAAAAAATGTGGAACAACTTTTACAGAAATACATTGATTTACATAAACAATTTAATCATTTGTTACTTTTGTGTTTGTTATTTGCACACTTGTGTTTGTCTGATCCACAATATTTTATTAAAATGAACCTGTGACCTTTTCTACGACACTTTAAAGAATGATAACAGTAAAAGTCATACCACTGGCTACACACTCTGCAGACATTGCTTATAGTAATGCTACTATATATGTTTCACTTAACAATTTATGTAATCAGCTGAATACAATACCAAATACACAAAAGTTCTTGTAGGCTAGAGTTGTGTACTCCCATTGGATATGTATAAGTAGCCTAGCAAACATAAACTGGTAACTTCTGAAGGCCAATGAAACATTTTGTGTTTCTTCCTGCAGTTTTCATGCTTTCAAAGTTGTGAATTATAAGGAAAAGTGATGGGAATACACAGCACAAGCCCTGCTGACTAAAGTGATCTCTACTCTATGGATAACTCTTGCTCTTTCCTATTTGGGAAAGACAGATTGGATAGACTCTAAATATACCTCTTTCTATCACTATCTTTAGAAAGCATACCATGTTTGGTCACAGTCATGCACATGGAGCAGAAATATGGTCTCTGTGACAGTCTTTACTGCAAGCACATTTACGTTATTACTCAACTTTCAATACCTTCAGGAAAGAAGTGCACCCATGAGCCCTCATTCAACCTGTCCAGTATGAAGTCCATACTGTGCTGGTACACGCCATCTCCTCTGACCACTGGTACCGTACGCCCCAAAGAGAAGAACCTAGCATGCCACTTCTTTGTGAAACAAATGTCTGATGCAGCTGTGGTCCAACGAATAAACTGGTTCTGTCGTACCAAGTACCGGGTCTTCAGCACACCTGCATGTGTAGTACAGATACGTGTCACTCATTCATACATACATTAATCAGCACAACATGCATTATCATTTGAACACAATGGTGTGATGCAAATAAAATGATGAGTTTCTCATTCTTAGGTATATTTTGAACAAATTGGTGAAGTTAGTTTTTTAAAATTTTATATTTGGAATATTTCTCACAATCAGAGGAAAATAAGATCTAAAGTCCAAAACAGTGAAGTACTGAAACTACACACGCCTTTTTTTCTGTCAAAGGAAACCAGATACTGAAGGCTAAAGTCTTCAACCTTCTTAAGTGACATGTCGCAGGTCAACAGCTTTAATTCAAGGGGAGAAAGGGTTAATAAGTGGCAGTGGTGCCAAAAATGTTTCTTGACATAGCTTTCAAATGCAAGAACACTGTCATGTACTAAAAAGCTGGAAATTGAGAAAAACAGCGAAGAGTTAACTTCCATGTAAAATCAGCTAAAAGTGGCAATTGTTACATTTGCAAGTTGTAGGCATTTTACCAAAAGCATTTAATTTGAGCATCACTTTTTATCTCAAATACAAACACAGGGCTCGACAATTTTTTAAAAATCACTTGTCCATATGCAAAATCCACTTGTCCTGATAAAACTTCAATAAACATCGTCTTTTTTCTAACAATGCTAAGGCCTAGCCAAACCATTTACCCTAAAATGTATTTGCCGCTTATTGTCGCTTGCAAATTTGCAAAAAATTTCAAATTTTACGATTCTAGCTGCAACTGTTCGACAGTGAAACTGGCAAAATATTAAAAACTAGAACAGACTGATTTTCCAACAGAAAATCAAATGTCTCCCGGTGGAACACTTATGTGTCTGGTTAAGCTACAGGTGATAACAAATTACAAATGACCAAGTTTGCTTGAAAATTACAATCCTATTTTCGCTCTCGCCTAGATACATTACGTTATTAGCAATTTTCATCAAGTTCTTCAAGACTTATTGCAGAGAAACCAATTTCACATAAATGACCCTGTGACCTTGAAAATTAGGTCAAGGTCACCCAAATACAATCCCAACCTTGGTCTTACCTTGATACATAATCCTACCAAGTTTCATCAAATTCCATCCTGTTTTTCATGACTTATCGAACGGAAACAAATTTCACATCAGTGACCCTATGACCTTGAGAATTCGCTCAAGGTCATCCAAATACGATCCCAACCTAGGTCTTGCCAAGATACATAATCCTACAAAGTTTCGTCAAATTCCATCAAGTTCTTCAAGACTTATCGCACGGAAACAAATTTCACATCAGTGACCCTATGACCTTGAGAATTCGCCCAAGGTCATCCAAATACAATCCCAACCTAGGTCTTGCCTAGATACATAATCCTACCAAGTTTCATCAAATTCCATCAAGTTCTTCAAGACTTATCGCACGGAAACAAATTTCACATCAGTGACCCTATGACCTTGAGAATTCATTCAAGGTCATCCAAATACAATCCAAACCTAGGTCTTGACTAGATACATAATCCTACCAAGTTTCATCAAATTCCATCAAGTTCTTCAAGACTTATCGCACGGAAACACATTTCACATCAGTGACCCTATGACCTTGAGAATTCATTCAAGGTCATCCAAATACAATCCCAACCTAGGTCTTGACTAGATACATAATCCTACCAAGTTTCATCAAATTCCATCAAGTTCTTCATGACTTATCGCACGGAAACCAATTTCACATAAGTGACCCTGTGACCTTGAGAATTCGCTCAAGGTCATCCAAATACAATCCCAACCTAGGTTTTGCCAAGGTACATAATCCTACCAAGTTTCACCAAATTCAATCCTGTTCTTCATGACTTATGGCACGGAAACCAAGTGTAGAAGAACCTGAACAACAACGACAACAACAACAACAACAACAACAACAAGAATAAGAAGCGGAAGAAACGGGCACTTAAACAATATGTCCCCCGGCTTCCACCGGGAGACATACCGTACTGGACGGCATAATAGTCGCAGCTGGAGGGGTAAAATAATTTTTTCAAAGCCATACCTGCGACTATTATGCCGACTACAGTCTAAACTATCCGGGGACTTAGCCTGGGAGGAAGTTTTCTTGACGATGGAAAAGACCGGTGGCCATGTTTGTTTACATTGCCGGTGAACATACATTGTGATCGTCGTCAAAAAGTCTCAATAATGCAATAAAATGTATAACTATAGGCTTACCCTTACTATAATCTGCGTATTCTTGTTCATAGTTTAATATGCAGACAGAAAAACGGGGGAAATACGCTCGATCAGTGTTCATAAGACAAGCATGCATGTTTCCCATGTGTTAGTCACATGACACAGTTGTGTTTATGCAATCTCGCGAGAGTCTAGAAAACGAGATTAGTCATGGCGGCACCCTAATGGAAACGCATGTGGATCATCCACGATGTTTTTGCAGCGAGATTTAAGAAATTTAAATGACACAATTTTAAAACAAATACCAAAGTTTGATAACTCATAATGTTTTTAAGTAGCTGTATGATAGCATTTACCCGCTGATAGCGAGAATCTGACACAAAACGACAGTTTCAACATGAAAGTGAGGAGCGAGATTCTAGTTCACTTTTCACATACCGAGACAAAATAAAAAGGCAACACAGGTGGATGTTTTTAAGTTTATTTACCTTCATTTCACAGGTGGATGTTTTTAAGTTTATTTACCTTCATTTTAACTTTATTCACCAGCTTTAAATCATAGATTTTTGTTCATTCCTTGTCATGAGCAGCCTGGTTATACTTCTTCATGGTGATATCAGGGAGACCGTTTTTTTTTATTTTTTGGGGTGCGACTATTGTGCCGCACATACCTTGAGGTGTCTTATTCCCCCTCCACAGTTGGGGGTGCGACTTTTGTGCGGGTGCGACTATTATGGCGTCCAGTACGGTAATACAAATTGAAAAGTAAGCTATTTGCATGGGGTGACTAATGATGAAAAATACATTGCAATTTCTGGGACTATAGGAGTCCATATCCCGGGTAAACTTAGATAACGACTGAATAGTTGCATTGGTTTCAGGCTCCTTTCTCGCTGCCTCTGATGCCGTGATGGGACGCATATCGTTTGCTTACCTACCCTGAATGCTATCGGTACATTGTAGTAAATTTGCATATACAGTATTGGCCAGTTCGTCGCAATAAACAGTGTTCTTAAATCAAATTCAAACGAAAATTTTAATATTTCAAATCAGAAATCGAGCGTGCGCACCGTCAACATCTTTCCTGCAACTGTACACAAACAGCTGCTTTTGGCCATGTGGTCTGACGCACAACACATCACCCGAACGGTCACTTGAGTCACATGCAAAAATGAGCCAATCATGGCTCGTGTTACAGTGTTTTCGTCATGGCTTCCGCCCAGTGAACAAGTGTGAATATACTGTAATTTACAGAGGTAACACAAACAGGAACCTTGTTTATATTGCAGCATGCGAAAATAAAGATTCCAGTGTTTATTGCAACAATTATTTGGAGTCACAGGCAAATACCCAAAGGTAGGGGATAGCAGGAATTGCCGAATGTGTCCCAAATCAGTCCGTGAGATTGCGTCAGTTCACCACAGATCCACTCCACGCTGTCACTTGCTTGTGACTGGCAGTTGTGTGCTGTTTTTGTCTGGGAAGTCATCTCACGGCACCTTTTTTTCCAACACTGTTAGAACCCACCGATAAATAGCATTTGATGTTACTTTACAGATGAATTGGCCATGCCAATTTTATTTTTTGATGCTGCTTTGACATCGTTGGGGCAGATCACACTGACGGTGAGTAGTTTGACCCCGCTCAGCAAGCCAATTGCTGCCGGTACCTTTGATATCCTAATGGTATGTATGACAGTGAAAATGTTTGCTTGTGTTGACAGAAATAAAGTTCTGATGAATACAACTGCTGACCAAGTAATTGTTTAAGCTTGGAATGTTTATCAATTAGCGATTATTATCACCTATCGGCGCCCCACGCGCGTGCTGCGAAAGCTCTGGATTTTTTTTGTCATTTGACCCCCCATAGTTCTTCAGCATGCGCGCAGCACTCCGACTTCAAACACTGTTATCACAACGGATTATCGTCACCTTCTGCCGCCCCCTTGCCAGCCTTGGAAACAACCCCAACTTGTAACTGTGTCATGAAAATTTGAGGAATAGAGCTCCCAGCGGAAAAAAATTTGTAAACATGCATGGCTCGAGGGCAGACCGCTTTCACGGCAGGTGATTAAATCTTCTGCATGGCAAAATTTTAGGTTGTCCCCCAGGACAAGTGCTGAAGAAAAGGTACTTGTCCCGGACAATTGGACATATGAATTTTCGCGTCCTACAAACATCTAGTTTTTACAGGACACAAGCTGTCCATGGCATTCCAAAATATCTGAGTCAAGAAACTTACCCCATAGAACCGGGTCATCGAGACAAGAGTGATGGTTACTGACAGTCAATAAAGGTTGACTTTTAGGTCTTCTCTCCACTGCATCTAGCAAGGCTTGCTTGTTGTGGGCTGTCACTGTGTTAAGCCACTCTGCAAAAATATTACACTCCAATATACCAGCACATTCTTTAAACGCATCGTGCGCCTTTCTTTTCTTCAAAATGTCTGCTTAGCAGCTTTTGTTACATTTTTGCCTGCTTTGCCAACTGAACACACCCTGTTGTTTCCATCAATGATTATCTTTCACACACAACTGACTTACTTAAAGGCTGGCTGAGCAGGCATCTAAGCCTTGCATTTGAATTGTCTACAATTGAAGCTTATACAGTGAAACCTCATTATAACGACACTCAGATATCCGACATATTCAATATAATGACACAAGTTTTGAATGGCAAAAGTTCATTTTCTTTGTTCCTTGATTCATTTATCTGACACATTTCTGAGGGAACAGATGGTGTCATTATAACGAGTTTTCACTGTACCAGGTTTTCATTCCTGTTGATCTTGATGTAAGAGATATTCATACCTGTCAAGTCTCCCCCATAAAGTGGGAGTCTCCCACCTTTTCACCCATTTTTTTTCCACTTATGTGCAAAATTTTGAAAATTTGGCAGAATCTCCCCCATGAAAATTTAGTATTTTCTATCATATTCTTTGTTAAAATACAAATCTCCCTATTTTGAGGTGTTGGAATGTTGACAGGCATGGATATTTTTGTCTGTTGCAGGATTTCTTTGCATACCTTTTGACATACACTTGTTCAAAACCAGATTTCATGGTGGCAAAATGTCCAAACAAAATTAATATTCTCATGGCTGTGAACAATAAAATATTCCAAAATTTCTGAGGAAAACTTTTCCACACTGAAGTGGTAGAGGCCTTGTTCAGTAGTTAGATTTCACTGTAGCTTTGAATGTCAAGCTTTTTCCAAACAAAATCATACATGTATGTGGACATAGAAAAAAAAATTGTCAAAAACTTTCACTTTTTTACACCAAGCCCTTTATTCAACCCTTTCCCCCTTAAACCGACCAAAACTGGCTGGTGGTCAAATGTCGTCTACTTCAGTGTTTTCAACTAATTTCAATAGTGATGAAAAACAATTTTGACTGAGAATTGTAGATGAGCCCTATCAAGATCACATGCCCCAGGTCAACCACTTTCCTTGGCATGAGTTGGGCACTAAGTGCCCAACTCATGCCAAGGAAAGTTGTTGACTCAAGTGTCAATTTAAGGGGGAAAGGGTTAAAAGTGGTTCGTGCCTTGCCTAGCAAGTCATACTTTAGCTGTGCAACCATCCAGGCTGTTGGAGTTTGCTGAAGGACAAGTAACATGTTCACATGTTATTTTCATTGAGCTTTACTGATAATTTGCTTGTTGATATACAGGCTAGGTTAGTGCTAGCAGTAGCCAAAATAGCCAATTGCTACTAAACCTTCAAAATGGCTTGTAAAAGTACCAAATGGCTACTAAAATTTCCCCCAAATTCTTTATTTTCATGCAGAAATTTAACAGATTTCAAGTCTGTGTAGGTCTTTTCTAGAAAAATTGAAATTTTGGCTACTAATTTTTAAATCCTAGTGCTTACCTATCACTGTACACAAATATTTGTACTGAGGAAAGCTTAAGAGCAACGGCAAGGGCCCTATTACTCAACAGGGATCCACAAGAGACATGATTTAATCAAATTATTGCGCCTGGTTTTATGTTGCAATAATTTTGAATTCAATGGTGATCATTATGTACAAACAAGTGGAACTGCAATGGGTTCAAGATCGGCTCCCTCATATGCCAACATTTTTATGGCAGATTTAGAAGCAAACAAACTTCTCAGTTTTCCACTACAACCAGAAAAGTGGTGGAGATTTATTGATGATATTTTTTGTATATGGACACACAGAGAAACTGGTCTCCAAGAATTGATACAACATCTGAATTCTTGCCACGTGGCCATTAAATTTACAGAACATTGATCAGCCATTGAAATTTTCAGTCCCCAACGAGCCACAGTACTGATGAAACTGGTCGGACTACAGAGGGCACGATAGAAGGATCCAAACCTTTGCTTTGTGTTACACATTTTAAAAAATATATATATATTCAAGAGGTCTAAATTAGAAAATATCATTTTGGATTGAGAGTGAATGACCAGAGGAACAATTTGCCTGATGAAAAATTGAAGTTGTAAATGCTGATACTGTGAAACAATTTGAAAAGAAGTTAGGCTTTTTGTGGAAAGACAGCAAAGTTATGTACAGCCCAGACATAAACGTACAAGAAAAGAATGGAGCTTGTGCTACCCATTATGCACTGTCTAACATACATTAAGTGTTTGACCTTGATTAGTAGGGGCCGACACATGAGGCTTTATAAAGCCTAGTTACTACTACAGTAGTCCCTCCTTTGAAAGACCACTCCTATGGGAGACCACCTCGTTTGAGAGACCACAGTTGTCAGGTCTTTCTGAAGTACTTTTCATGTTATTTATACTTCCTTTGAGGGACCACCTGCTTTATGTGACCGCCTTTTGGGTGGCACTAGGGACAGTCTCTCAAAGGAGGGACTACTGTACTAGTATTGTCAGTAACAGTATTTAGCTCGTAATCTAGTCATAACAGTGGGCCACAGAACAGTGATTTGACCAAATTCAAGTAAGGATTATGTACTCTTTACTCTTGCCAGTACAGACTGTCAATGTCATTGGTTCCGATGCACACTGTTATTGGCATTGGGTACATGCTACAGCAGAAGTGCCACCTTTTCAAAAACTTCAGGGTCCAAATTAGCCAGATATTGTGACAAGAAGTGCCTCAATTATCACCCACAATTCGCACATTGCGACCGCTGATCTCAACATTATCAAGTATACTGGGCCCTGGGCTAGTGACAGTAGTTCACCACAAAATTTGCACTTTGAACAGCTGAAAACGGCGCAGACTTTGGGAAGACTTTTGCCATGGGGTAACGGACGACGGTCAAACATAGTCAGTGTCACTGTCGGTGACCCACATGCACTGATCAGAATCAGATGCAGTGAGGAAGGGGACAAACCTGCCCATAATTTGCTATAAAACCCCACTGCTGCACATGTCAATCTGCTTGCGACGATCCATAATTTGGGGACGTTGTGTGCCGGTGGAAAAGGCCAGTCGACCTTGAGCGGCATCTTGCCAGGTCATGAATTCTTCAGTTAAAACTGTCTCTCCCGTAACCTGCTCACACATGTGCGACAAACACAATTTCTGCGTGTGTTGTATGTGTCTGTGACGTATCAGTACATAGCGTCACCTGACGGGAAAACAGAAACCAAAATTCTGACCAAGATTCAAGATTCTAGATTTGCTCATTCAACATGAGAACATAGCAAATGACAGCGCAATGTACAAAATGTATACTACAGAACATACATCTGAAGCATATATACCTGACTAGAAAAAAAAAAAAAAAATCCAGCATTCCAGCAGTGGCACAACAGGCTCCGTCTGTTGAAGCTTCAATACATTAAATATAAAAACACTCTCTCTCTCGTGGCTACACGCAATAGGATGTATTAATATCTAAATGCGGTCCTACTTTAACACCTATTGAGCGAAAGAGGGAGCCACCTGCATCAGGGCAGATCCATGTATTTAGCATGGTCAAAAGTACTTTCTGAACAAAATGAACAACACAAACACACAATAATCTGAAGGAAATGTATTAACATATATTTGAAACCCAAAGGATGCCTAAAATAATAAGAAATGGGCTCTCTTTTGGTTGAAAAGGTGTTATTTATGGATGTTTATGTAGTATATAATACAAATCTGCCCTGATCATGGTGGAAGCATCAGTCTGTTGTCCTGGCAACACAGGAAGTGAGCAGGATGGCAGTTAAATATGAATGTCTCCTACTCCCCCACACGGGGGGCATGCAGGAAATATTTTCTTTTTCGTTTCGACAGACAAAATTTAACATAATTCATGACTAGTCTTGCCACCTCTGTGCCTTCTTTGTTAAAGGTCATGATCTGAATCCAACAGGTGAAAGTCAGTGAAACGTAATTTGTCTAATAAAGAATTCTTGAATACCGGAATAAATAAAGGACAGTGCAACAAGAAATGTTTTTATTTTCTACCACTTTCATAGAACAGAACTGGCAAAATCTTAAGTTGGAAGCAGTTTCACGTGTTATATGCCGGGATTGCCGGCCAGTTTCAATATGTAGATTATATGAACCGATTCTCAATTTACACAAATCATGCCTGAGTATAAAATTCTTTTCACACAGGACATAGTTTTCCATCTCAAAACATTTTTTGAATTCTTTTGTAGCACCGTAGTTTTGATTGCAGATCATTTCTGTTTAAACATGAAAGCCACTTATTGCTAAAGTTCTTTTGCATCTCCTATTTTTTTCCCAAATAAAGTATTTTGCAGACTGCACCATCGTGAAGAGCTTCGTAACACACTCTCTAGACCATGCTTACACCATAACACCATAACAGACTCGTGTAAGAAGCTCAAGACTCATTTGAATTAGATGATTCATAATAAAACGTAAAAGCCAAATCATCCTGCTCCAAGCATTGTAGTCTAAGCCAGTATTTTGCAGAATACGTAAAAATTGTGATTTGAAGAGGGTACGACCATTCTGCTGCAGGGGGCCACCTTTGTGAGTTTGTGGTTGGATCGTCGAAATTTTTCGATGTTTTTTCCTTGGGACCAAAAAATAAGATCGTTTTGTAACGGGATAAACATTGGGGCCTACTGTATTTTCAAAAGTTATAAGTCAAACGTCCTTGAAAGTTAATTACTTTAAAGTTTCTTCACTTTCATTTTCTACTTTCTCTCAAAGTTTGTCCGACATTTTCAAGGACATCGTGGTACATAAGAGAAACTCCTAAGCTTTCCTATGCTGAAAGAATTTGAAATTGTTGAATTTAATGAGATACTGTCTGATGTACATTGCCCACCTTTTCTAAGTATCTCCTACGGTCATATGGAAATTGTAGGCCTCAATAACAAAACAGTATTTGACAATGAGAGAAAATTTGACCGTGGAATAACCAAAAACCCAAATAGGAGAAATGCAACTTATATGATTTTGTACAGAGTTTGACAGAGGAAGATATAATAGAGTAAAAGGTGACATTGATAATATGTATGTTCATAGAACATGTACAAAAGGTAATATTCTATCACAGATAAAATCACAAGTCTGCTGCTCAGCGGTGCTAAAACTGCTGGACCTTTCCCCGATAACAATGTGAAAAAGGAATACGACGTATGCTGAAGAAATAACCTAGATTCAACAGGGAATGTGAGACAAAAAGAAATTTTTTCCTTAATGCCAAAGCCCATGACAAACATGCTGAATCCCTGCAGTCAGGACTTCAGAGAAAGGCAGCCAAAAAGCATCTAAAACGGAAATTAACAAGCAATGTTGGCTGTATAATGATAGACTACACTGTAAACTGAGAAGCTTAAAAAGTAGGGATCCTAAGGTACATTGGACAATCCTGAATGGTGCCAAAACACAGAGGAAAGAAACATCTAGTCTATGATATGCCTGCTAATGTTGTGTATCTCAGCTTGGTGCCCCTCAAGGTTTGTGTATTATATATGGAGGGTAGCCCAGGTGACATCACACATCAGAACACCTGCTGGAAATATAAAATAGCTCTAACTAAATACCTGTTTGAGAAAAAATGTTGAAAATTTGTCACATGAACACCTAAAATGACCATTAATGACTAAAAAAAGTAAAAACTTTCACTGCTGTTCCCTTTAAGATGGAAGCGTTTGTCGAAAATTTTAAAAATCTGAATAATGTGGATGCGGAAAATGATGGTAGTTTTGACATTAACCTGCACAATGATTCGAATATTGAAGAACTAAACAATTATTTCACAGAAGAGGAAGTTGTAGGTTTTAAAACTAAACAAAGCATGTGACTCGAACATCATCTTGAATGAATTTTTTGATATACTTCTGCTCCGATGGTCTGCATGTAAATTTGTTTAACCTAATCCTAGAGACTGGCCACATCCCTGAAAAATGGATTATAGGCTTGATAAAGTCTATATACAAAAACAAGGGTGATATTATAACTCTCCCAAAAATTATAGAGGTATTACCATTTTAAGCTGCTTTAGTAAGTTATTTGCCTCAGCGGCTTAGCTTATAAGCGGCTGTATAACTTCCTTAACAACAATGACCTTCTTGGGGAAGAGCAAGCTGGTTTTAGACCTAACTACTCTGTTATGGATCATATTCTGTCACTACACACAATACTAGATTTTTACTTATCACACAGAAAAAAGGTTTATTGTGCCATCTTTGATTTCAAAAAAAGGTGTTTGACTCCGTCCATAGAGTTTCCCTGTGGAAGAAACTTATTGCCCATGATCTTAAAGGCAATATGCTAGTTATCTTTAACTTATACGATGGAGCCAAATCATGTGTTATCAGATATAACAAAATGTCAAAGCCATTTCAATTGGATGGAATGTAGGTGTCCGTCAAAGGGAAAATCTCTCTTCTTTATTGTTTTCAATTTTCTTAAATTATATGGAATTTCATTTGTACAAAGATTTCAGTGGCCTGAGCTTTATTAAAGAACAGGCTGATCGACACTTCGAAGATGAAGATACTGTTGTTTACCTCAACATGTTCGTCCTTTTGTACGCAGATGATACCATTGTCATGGCAGAAAACGCTCTGAATTTACAAGTTGCTCTAGATTATATGCAAAAATATTGTGAAAATTGGGGTCTCACACTAAATGTTGACAATACCAAAAAGCGTAATTTTCTCAAGAGGCAGGGTGAGAACTTTCACACAGTTGGTTTTGAACGGTGAAAATGTTGAAGTTGTTGATAGTTTTAAGTATTTGGGTGTTACCCTCAATTACAATTATAAATTTAATACATGTGAGAAACATCTGTATGGCCCAGCACGTAAAGCTATGTACTCAGTTATACAAAAAGCAAAGGAATATGCCTTCCAATAGCTTGTTATGCCAATGTTGACCTATGTTGCAGAAGTATGTGCTAGCGGTGATAATTCCTTGTTAGAAAAACTACATTTGAAATTTCTTAAATTGATGCTTCATGTAAAAAAATCTACGCCAAACTGTATGGTATTAGGGGATTGTGGAGTTTTTTTCCCAGTACATTTAGCAATGAATAGTAAGCTACTTGGCTTCTGGAGTAGAATACATGTATCTGGTAACATACATCAAGGTAAAATTTCTGGAAGATTATACCGCTCTTTACGTGTGCTAGATGCAACTGGAACTTATACTTCAAACTGATTGGTGAGAATAAAAAAAGTCTGCTTGACTCCATGGGTATGTCACAAATGTGTATCAATGATAATTTAAACTTATTATGGTTTAGATCTGCGGTCAATTTACGATTGAAAGACCAACTTATTCAAAATTGGTCGAGCAACGTAAGTACTATGGACATCTATTTTAATTAGGCCAATAGACTCTTTAGGCATAGATTTGGGATGGAAAAATACCTGCTTATACTGTCATTAAAGGACAGAATGCAATTGGTCCAATTCGGGAACCCGTAACTCTTCAACCCCAGTTAATATTCTAAGATTTGTAAATGTGGACAGAGAAGAGAGAAAATGTAAACTGTGTAACTCTGGTGAGGTAGGAGATAAGTTTCATTACGTGCTTTCTTGTAGCTTCTTCAAGCGGAGAGGAAACTGTATCTAAAGAAGCATTTCTGTTGCTCGCCAAACGTTTTCAAATTTTCCGAACTGCTGGTACTACAAATATATTAACCATGAGGAAAATTGTGAAGTTTATCAAAGTTTTCAGTAGTATTCTCCAATGAGGTACAAATCTCAGTTTCTGTACATTACACGTTGAAATGAGTTACAGATCCCCAGACGGTAATCTCTTTCAACAAGTCACCCATAACTAAGATATAGGGCCTAATTTATATTTATTATCTCAGTTAATGTGTGCGACAATTATTTCATAACTGATACGTGAGGTACAAATCTCACTTTCTGTGAATGTATTGTTAAGGTGCTGTATTACATGTTGAAGTGAGTTATAAATCCCCAGATGGTAATCTCTTACAAAAAGTCATTAATATAGGATATAATGTATATTTATTACCTCAATTAATGTGTGCAACAATTATTTCATAACTGATAAATGATATGACTCTATACAGGAGTGATTTTGTTTGTTCAATATGGTACTATTACTTAGACATTACTATTGTAGTCATATTTTCTGAAGTGTAGTGTCATCTTACATTTCTAGTATTGAATGACAATATCCCGTATACCATGTTAGTACTATATACACATTTCCTTATCTAGTCACACTGTACGTACCTTTTTGTTATTTCTCAAATATCCTCGGTGGTGCTGTCTCACTTTTTTGTCTTATCAACACAATCTGCCATGATTACTCTTGTAGCCATTCACGGGGCTTTTGAGTCAAGAAACTTAACATTGAACTTGAACTTGAGCTTGAAAGGATTTTTTTCATACATTTATATGCCTGCCGGGAACCAATGTCCAAGCGTACAACGATTTAAAACTACAAGCAATACAACAGTGTAAAAAGTACATAGGTTAAAAACTGGCCCCGTCCTACATTGGAGGGTGTATAGTGTTGTTGGTAACTCATTCCTCTCGTGCCTGATATGATTCTGCTCAAATTTTGACAAAATTTTTAATTGTAGGTCTATCTCATTCACATTTGACCAGATAGGCCTAGCAAAATTCATTTTGTTATCAATTCCTTGAAAGTGGGCACATTTCTTCTTCACAAACTCGGATAGGCCCACTCTGTTTCTTCCCCCCCCCACACATAGGGCACATTATAGGAAAAAGTGGGTCTTATCCCTTACAATGTCCTCATTAAGTTTTTGCAATATTCACGTGTCCTTTGATTTCCTGGCACCAATGGTCTTTTGTATCTTTCTCTGAATTCTACAGCTACATCACGAGCCTCACCCTTAATTTTGGTATTTCAGCTTTATTTGTCCCATTTCTCCCCAAGAATCGTCTTTTTTGTTTTATGCTCCACAGTTCTATATGTGCGTACAAGGTGGTATGAAAGTAGTTTACTTTTAGGCAAAGTTCCCCAACTTTCTTTTGGATATATTACCACCACGTGAAGTTGATCTGTTGAACAGTAAGGACAACCAAAAAAAAAAAAAAAAACCAACAAACAAACAAAAAAACAAACAAACAAACAAAACAAACAAAAAACAAAAAAAAAAAAACAAACAAACAAACAAAAAAAACAAAAAAACAAAAAAACAAAACAAACCCAGACTCCTTTCGTCGTGTCCCACTTCTCCCTAGTCTCCCCTACTTTTTCATGGTCATCCACCATTGGATTACATTCCCCTGAATGCAAATGTCCATTGATTTACAAACTGAACAAGGTGAAGCTCATGGCGTCAGCTTGTTTCACACCAACATTGATTACAAAGTAGTCAAATACCTTGTTACGGATTTTCTCACATGAGCGGGTATTACAGAACGTATTTTCCAATATATTAAAAAATCGACCGTTAACGGCACTATTTAAAACCTAGAACAATAGACCTTTATACTATATTATACTGTCACACGCTTTTTGGAGATCAACGAAATAGGCGTAGCTATACATTGTTTTATCGTTGGTAATATACTTATCAGTAAGAGTTTTCAATTATGAACATATGGTCAGCAGCACGAGTTCTTTCTTGAAACCTAGTTGGTTGTGCTTTATTCATTTCTCATCTCCCGAATTTTTTTCAATGTTAAACACTTTTCCAAAGGCACTCGCAATATACATGTACCTCTCTATATACTGTTTCTACCATTACAGATACTGACAATACATCCAACAAACCACTTTTCTGGGAATACATTTTGATTGTAATATTTCATTAAACAGATAACAGAGTTTTTTTAAATCCAGTTATGTGCACACGTCGATATTTCATGGCTTATTGTATTAAGACCACAGGCTTTACTATTGTTTAACTCTTTGATGGCTGACCGAATTTCTTTTATGTTACACTCCAGGAAATGTGACATTTGTTCATGTTTTACTTCTAAAAGGAGGGTTCCAAATCACCCGGGGGAGAGATTTGATTTTCCGTGGCTTGTAGTGGGCTGCTGTAAGGGTCAGTTTCACCTTTGGGATCTATTAAGATTGTGTTCAATTCTTTTTCATTTCCTTCTTTTCTCAGTCAACCGACCACAGTGTTCATTTAGTGAACTCTTAGCCATATTTTCTAATCGTGTAGTTAATATTAGGTTTAAACATATTATATTCAGAAACATATACAAATCGTCGCTTGACAGTTATTCATGGCGATAGGAAAAGAGGGCATAGCTCTATATAATTTCTTCTCGCGGGAGAGGGACGCAACACGGTACGCCTGGACGCACGGAACATACTGAAGGTAACGGGTACAGGGACGAGACAGACAGAGTGGCATTACATAATATAATGATCTTGGAATTATGTAATGCCACTCTGTCTCTTCCCTGTGCCCGTTATCTTCAGTGGACTATGTTTACGTGCGTCCCGTACCGCCATGTGTTTGTCGTCCTTTTCCCGCAAGAGGAATTATTAAGTCTGTGTGTCAACAGACTTCTTGTTTTTCCTCACATACTTTATTTATTTATTAAGTCTGAACACAGACTTCTCTTTTTTCCTCAGATACTTTATTAAATCTGTGTGGACACAGACTTCTCGTTTTCCTCAAATGCTTTCTTTCTTCATTTACTTTTTCTTCTTGTTTTTCCTCAAATACTTTATAATGTCTGTGTGTGAACAGACTTCTTGTTTTTCCACAAATACTTTATTCTCTCTCTCTCTCTCTCTCTCTCTCTCTCTCTCTCTCTCTCTCTCTCTCTCTCTCTCTCTCCGTGTGAATTTTGTGGTCAGTTTTTCTCGGACACTATTGTACCAAACTTGGCATGGTGATAGACCTAGCAGTGAAGTTGTGCAAATTGTTTGGAACAGTCATGATTTTTTAAATTATGGAAAATTAAAATTTAAAACCTCCATTTCTCCCAGCCTATTACAGATAGAAACAATCCAACATCAATTTATAGCTTTATGTCATCGCCGTATCCAGTGAAACATGAACCGAAGTTGTAGCATTCTAATTTATGCAAACTGGGTGACTACACAAAATTAAAATTTGGAATAACTTCAAAACTATTACAGATAAAGGTGCCAGTTCCACTTCAATTCAAAGATTGGCTACATAGCCGCATCCAATTAACCACGAACCAAAGCTGTAGCATTTCGATCTATGCAAATTAGGTGAATACACAAAATTGAATTCTTGAATAACTTCCAAACTGTTATCGATGGAAGCGTCATTCCAACTTCAATTTATAGGTTTCAGATATCGCCGCATCCAATGAAACATGAACCAAAGTTGTAGTATTCTAATTCATGCAATTACACAAATTTAAATCTGCAATAACTTCGAAATTATCACAGATAGAGGAGCCATTCCCACTTCAATTGGTATGTTTTATACATAGCTGCATCCAATAAAAAGAGGAACCACGGTTGTAGCACTTTGATTTGTGCAAATAAGGTGAATATACCAAATTTAAATCTGGAATAAGTTCAAAATTATTTTAGACTGAGGTGTCATTCAAACTTCAACAGTCTATATTTGGGTTAGTTCTAAATTCGCCTAAAGGTGGTGCTGCCCATCCTGTTCATGGTTGACCGCCCACATCGTGGGGTCACTTTCCATGACCCTCACTTTTTCTCCATAGATTAACATGAGGAACTAGCATGCATAAATAAAACCCCTCTTTATGTTGCCAAATAAGCATTAAACTTTCATTTCATCACACCTGGGTGCATTTGAAAGATAATGATATGCACTTCAGGTAGATTAGAAGATGATAATTCCAAAAATCATCTGCAAGGTGTTTGCTGACCCAGCTGACCTCAAATGGCATGGGTTGCTAGGTGTCACAAACGTGCATCATGGGAACAATAGGCTGTGTGTCAAAAAATTAAACCAACCCAGATCACCCCTATTGATAGATTTGTGGGATAGCTGCATCCATATTAACCATGTATAAAGGCTGTAGCACTTTGATTTAGGCCTATGTAAATTGGGCAGATACACAAAATTTAAATCTTGAAAACTATTACGAATTAATTTAAGGTGCCCCTTCAACTTCAATTTATAGGTTTTTGACACAGCCGTATGAAAACATTATTGTTGCAGGAGTTAAATAAATAATGAATGGGCAATCTTCGCCTAAAGGTGGTGCTGCCTATCCTGTTCATGGTTGACCGCCCACATTTTGGTTCTCTAGGCACACAGGCTGTTCTGGGGAACCATCCATCTAAGTGAGGAGGCAACGTCTGAAGGAAAAACTTCAAAGGTATGTGGACTTGAGGCCCCAACAGCAGAATCCTGTCCGAAGCGTGAAAATCCTCCTTACTTAACAGCATGGGACCGCACTGGGCCTCCGGAATATTGCTTGCCAAACTGATAGCTGTCTGCCTCGTGGGTAGACGCTGTCTATTTCCAGTATTCAGGTCTTGGAGATCTAGCAAGACCGGTGTGTCGTGGAAAACATGATGGGTGCCAGGGGCTGGCCATATGGTTCAAAGAGGCAGTGTCTATAAATGGGTCTGCCAGCTCCAGGCTTGAGGTTATAGCCAGGCCTAGGGACAACAGCCCGACACCAGTCTGAGAGAAGGTCTTAGGCCTACTCTAGGTATACTGACCTATAGACCGCATCCGAGTCTAAACCCGGAGTGCGCCATAAACTGGAACATGGTGGCTGCCCTGAGGGGGCAAGGGAAGTCTAATGGACAAGTACCAGGCACCAATGCAAAGGAGACTGCTATGCCGGCTAAGGCATACAAGCCCTCCTCAAGCGCTATCAAGTCGCACAAGTACTAAGTAGTGAAAGTTGTGGACGATCGCCAGTGCCAGGCCCATAGGATATCGACAATGTCCAGCGTTGTTCCTTATGGTGCACCAGGAGGCATTAAAGGCTCACACCTCGTGACCTTTAGCCAAGAATTGCTTTAAGGGTCGCAGGCCTATCCACGCCGTCAGGAACATCTGCTTTATCCAGGATGAGACCGTGTTTCGGCAAACGTGCTCCTTCTGAGGGTTACCCAAGGGTAAAAAGAGGCTGGACCTCTGACCCCTGGAACCACCCCTGCGTGAAAGATACCAGTGCAGCACTCTCACCGGGCACAGGGTTGTTTCCTCTGCGGGAAGAGCACTACCATGTCGCCGAAGGAGAAACCCTTAAACTAAAGGCTGTAGATGGATCTCGAGCCACTTGGTTCTTTGCAACAAAGCCCGAGTCGTGCCTCAGGGTCACCTGGGAGTGGTCAGGTGACCATTGGATTCGGTCATGTGCTAGAGCGTGGATCTCGCTTCCTCTAGCTCCTGAAGCGAGTGTTAACAGAAAACAAATTGAATGCGTAAAGGATAAAGAAAAGAAACAATTAAAACAATAAACAAAATAAATTTATTGGTAGGCCAATTAAACTTGACTGAGATACATTTGTGAAATAAATACACATGTTGAACGTCTTGCAGGTCAAATAAATAACACAGCCAAACTGCCCTAAAAAGAAAAAAGCCAAACCATAAAAAACCAAAAAATAATAAAAACAAAAACAAAAACAAACAAAAAAATTAAAAAAAACAAAAAAGAAAGAAAGAAAAAAAAAACAAAAAACAAACAAACAAACAAAAAAGAAAGAAAAAAAAAAAACAAAAAAGAATCAATCATGAAACAGGATAATCATAATCACTCATAAACATTGAGATGATAATAACGACATTCTTGCTTGCACATCATTAATACTTGTAAATATTAACACATACCCATAAATGGATAATTTTTAGAATTCAGAAATACATATAGAACTTTGCCAAACATGAAACATGACACAAGATCGCATAATTTAATAAAGTCGGGCATCATACTCTGCTTGTGACAGGCAGTCTTTTGACACATTGAATACCACGTAGTAATCTTACTCCTTACTGAAAATGAAGGTATAAAAGTAAGTCTGAGCACAATAAAGAATACAAATTCACAATATTATGCATATGTATCCTACCGTCGACAAATGTCCAAATCAAAACACATTTGACTTCAATGCTCAAAATGAAAGTGATACTATGTAATGCTATATAAACATTGTAGAAAAAAAAGAAAAAGAAATCCGTTGAAAACAAAGGTATCAAATCAACTGTATGGACAATTATAAACAAATAAACCATGATGTCCACGAATCACTAAACCACACGGTACCAGTTAATTTATAAATAAAGTTTACAGACCCTATTCTCGAATCTGATTAGGCAAAGCCAATCTAACACTGATTTTATCTTGGGAGGAAAGTCTAGATACCAAAGATAAGCATCAGAAAACCAATCTCCTTGCAATTAGATGAGTTCACTGGGGACGCAAGACTTGAAAGCAAATGTTGCGCCTCTCCTATGGAAACTGTGACCGGAAAAATTCTGGGCAAAGAAGCCAGCCCTCTGAAGCATAGTCCTCAATATATGTACGGAATGGAAACTGGTAACACATAAAAGTTAAGGTTTGAATGAAAATGTGAATGTTGCGTAAAAAGACTCAGCAAGTAGCATTGTAATCAAATTTCTGTAAGCCTGAAAAGGACATAAAATAGAATTCTCAAAAACAGGTAACAGAATGGAAAAAAATACGACGTCCATGTTGATTGGTCTTGGACCACTTTAAGTTTACCAAACGACCGTACTCTCCCAGAACAATATAACTTCTAGTTTTCTGTGATCAAAACCTGCTATGCTTGAGGGTATCATATTGGCCTCACGTGCCATAGTATACGAGACAATTAAAAAGGCCGACTAACATGCCGCATGTAAGGTTGAAGATAAATAAATAAATAAAAAAAAATGGAAAAATAGAGTACAAAACGTGTGGTGCGATTGGAGCAGCCTCCTTCACATGCATTTCCTTTCCAGACAACCCTCTCAAAAGTACTCTGCATGCTCCAGATGATCGAAATCATGTCCAGACAAAACGTGCAGAAGTTTTACCACCTGTAGATATTTTCAAATGAAGTCTACACTGTGAAGCAACATGCTTAAAAATTGAGCATAGACACACATAGTGCTGTAACCGGCTAGTAACACATCAAGCTCAAAATATATACAAAACGAAATAAAGGATTTCCATTGCAACCGCAAATTTTTAAATATCCGTGATGCAAAGGATGCATGGTGGGAATTAACTCTTGAAATATACAACATAGAGTGGTCATTGTGTCAACGTGGCAAATACTATAACCTTTCAAATGTGAACCCCATAATCTCAGATCCATAACAATGGCCAACAATTCGAGACAATTGGTATCAAAGTTCGAAGAATAAACTTTGAAGATCTGATATGATAATATTCATGCGCTATAGTACAATAACCATCACAGCCTGTTTAACATGAATTGGTTGAAATGACAGCTTCTGAAGCTGGGGAAAAATTGAAGCCCTGTTATACTGTCCTACAATTGTTCCCCACCAGTGAACATCTTTAGCAAAACTGGATGGCACTAGAACTTGTGCATTATATGGAAAATAAGAAAGAGCACGTAAAGGATCTAATATTCGGGAAATAAAAATTCTCCCTGGCCACAAACATTTGACAGCGAATTGCAGCTTACCTATCAAGGATTGAGTCTCTCTTTAACCCAGTACTCTTCAACGACCAGTCATCAAGTACCTGTCTGATTTCTTCCATTTTGGAATCGGGAACAGATATAGTCAAATTGACTGTGTTGATAAAAACACCAAGGAAAACCAACTGAGTTGTAGGTGATACAGCTTAGTGAGTGACCTCAATTACGCCTAACTCACGGAGCAAATTCCTAAGGTGCAAAGAGGCTTCCTGGGCACATTCTTCGGAGTCAACTCCCTCCCCCCCATCATCCATGAAATTTATGACATTAAGGCCAGCTCTTCGATAAAGGAATGCAACTGCATTAGTGACATGCTGGCAGGGGGATGCAGAGGAGTGCAGACTGAGGAAAGGAAGCACTTGGTCGATGAAAAATCTACCCTTCCAGGAAAATCCCAATAACCTATGTTGGCTCGACATTTGGGAATCTGCTTATAGGCTCTAGATAGGTCTATTTTAAATAACAGACAACCTGGTCCTAAATGAATTAGCATGTCAACTAAATCAACCACTGAAGGCTAGTGTAATTCAATGTAATCCCCAATACACACATATTTGCAAATCCCATCATTCACTCATCTATCCAAAGGCCAGGACATGTCTAAAATCACTCTTGTACTGTCCACCACACCCTTCTTAACCACTGTATTTAATGGAGATACATTCAAAAAGGTATCCAAGGGCTTATAATCAAAAGGACCTCACATAGCCATTTCTTCCAGCTCTTTCATAATGAACTCATCTACCTGCGACTGAAAAGCATGAGTTACTGTGGTTTTTTGATGAAGGAGTTGGAAGTAGAGCAGAAGTTTAAACAAAAGGAAACGCATAGTTAAAAAATTCACATAGGTCCTGATAATGATTGGCACCAAAAAGTCTTTATTTGTAACTGATTCCAAAGATCATACACATGAATTGTATCTCTAAAGTGTCTACTTGAAACATGATCTGTCATTTAAAAAGTTAGAGGAAAAATAGTAAGGTTTTTCAAACACGTCTATGGAACCCAAGGCATAACCTACAATATCATTTGGTAAATTGTTGATTGACCTTTCACATGACCTGCAATAACTAGACATTTCCCAAGGAATTGACTCTACTTCTGTTTTGGGAACTAAAGGTGTAGGCCCCTGATGTGAACACTTTTACATTCACAAGAAACTTCATAACCTCTCTCTGTATGCGACTCTTTGCAAAAATTGTAATGCGACCCTTTAATTTCAACCTGTTCTGATGAAAACCACATAGGACCCAAGGAAGTTTCAACTATATAGTGAAGTCACTGGACATACCCCAAAAGTCCTCCAGACTTGATCTGCAGGAGGATGAACCACTGGGGGAAACGGATTGTTGATGCCTCCAATGAGGGTAACCACCATAAATCCTCTGACTGCATTGGTCATGTTGACGATGACCTTGACCCTGACCAACTGGCAGCTTTTCACAACCTCCAATTTTGTCATCATCGTGCTCCAACTGAGCTGTTGGATATAAGCCACCACATATTGCATTCAGGGTGTCTTCTGCTTGCCATTGAAGACCTTCAAAATGCCTGATAAAATTCATATCCACCATCTTGTGACCTGTCGGAGGAGATGGATCCGATTTTGGGACATCTAGATTGGCAGATTTAACTGGATGCGAATCTTTTTGACAGATGACACAGATTTTCAACTTTCCTGGTCAACAAAGATTTATCTCGATCCAATTGTCTGATTTTCTGCAGTTTTTCTTGTTTGAGTAACAATGCTTTTTAGTGGCCAGCTTTCTTTCCAATTCCGCTATCAGGATAATCTCCCAGAACATCATCCAAATATGCCAGAGTGCCACAAGTTCCACTGAATCAGAGTTGAATTCTTCAAGCAAGGGGTGCAAAAGTTTCTGTTCAATGACATCCGAATCATCAAGCACATTCTGTGCCATTTTTTCACCACTAATCAACTGCAAATTATGTGGTACCTTGATATTCCTCAGTCCACTCCTGCATTCCAACCCATGGTGTGCCAAGTTTAACATCATTGATTTCATGCACAAATCATAATAATTATCATTTTTGTTGACAGAATCACAACAGGATTCACAAAATTGCAAGGGCAAATTTCAAAATCGAAGTCCCACTCTAAAATTGAACTACTCTTGGGTTTTTCTAGAAGAAACTGGAAGAAAATATACAAAACTGAAACATTTCACAGAATCCAACAAGCTTGTTGAATTCTGTGCATGGAATTGCAATACTTTGCCAATTTTGTGTACAAAATCATATAATATTATAAATTTCGTCCACAAAAATGTAAACATTTATCAATTTCATCCATGAAATTGAAAATTGGGACCTACAGAATTGTTAGATATATCAATTTCATCCACAACATCGTTAAGTTTATTAATTGTGTCCACAGAATCCTTAAATTTACCAATTTCGTCCACAGAATTAGGTAAAGTTTTTTGTCCACAAAATCTTAAAAGCTTCGCAGCCTGTGTGCCAAGTGAGAGCTGACTCAAAGTGGAGGCAGTAAGCTGCTCAACTGAAAGGGCCTGCTTAGGCATAACAAGGGTACTGGTGGGGGCAGATGAAAATGAAGTCTTTCTCCACAACTGCTGCTCCCCGGGGAGCTTGAGTCCCACTTGCCTCTCCAGGGTGAGAGTTGGGGTACCCGGCTGGAAGGCAGGAGTCAGCGGGAGGGGGACTGGAGGCGGAGCTGGCATGGCAGTCCAAGGCACCCAAGAAGGCACTTGGGTCATGGTGGGGGCCGCCACTGCAGGAGCCACAAGCTCGCTACAGGTAGAAGACTGGGGGGGGGGGGGGGGTTCAGGTGTAGAGATGGTGGCTACCTGAGCCTGCAAGTTTCCCATGTGGGATCATCTGTGCTTCCCCAGTGGAGTTGTGGAAGAAGGCTCAACAGAGTCAGAGTCCAAGGTGTTTGGCTGCAAAGAACTGCCGCCTACACCTGTCTCTCTTGCTCTTTCTCCTGGCCTGCTTGTAGAGCAGCCACTTGTCCTCTCCCCAACCTTCACAAAACGTGCATGTTCACTCATGACAGCACATGTGGCCAAGTTGCTGATGACAACCTTAACAATGGTCATGGTTATCCCAGGCTGCCAAGAAGTGGTTCCGTGAAACCATCTTCGAATCCATCTTCTGACCTTTTCCCAACTAGGTAGAAGGAGAAGTGGTCACTGGATCAACACTTATGGCTCGCTGCCATCCAGTGATTGCCTGGTGGGCAGTGTCTTGCCTCTGTCTGCAATCTGATGGCCAGACACCATGTTGAAATCTCAGTTTCAAGCCAAAACAAACAGCTCTTCTAAGTTTCCACAGGTATCTGTAGATGAATATAAGCTATCCTTGTCTCCAAAGAGTCCAGGACTGCTAAGAAAAGATTTTCCACATAAGGGTATGTGCGAGTAGCACTAGAACATTGGTAATGAATGGACCTCCCAACTATAATGACCACAGCAAAGATGGCACATGAGGAGGGAGGAAGTGCAAGGGAGCATGTGCACTGGGAGTCACCAGCGGATCCATAAGAACCGAGAGATAGTGCCACCAGGAAACAATCGAATGGGTAAACCAACTCAATTGTGTCGGGCATATTAGCCAGATACAGAGGTCTTGATAATGCTAGTCGAGAGGTAATTTTATGTATCTGATACTGTAGCATGTTAAATTATGCTAATTAGGATCACTTGATCATTCTAACTTCAATTTATGGGTTTGTGACAAAGCCGCATGCAATGAAACATGAACAAAAGTTGCAGCATTCTAATTAATGCAAATAGGCAAATACACAAAATTTAAATCATGAATAATTTCAAAACTATGATAGATAGAGGAGCCATTCCTCATTCAATTGGTAGGTTTGTTACATAGCCATATCCGATGAAACATGAACCAAAGTTGTAGCACTTTAATTCATGAAAATTAGGTGAATACACAAAATTTAAATCTGGCACAACTTCAAACCTATTGCAGATCGAGGTGCCATTTGCACTTCGATAGGTTTGTGACATCGCTCCTTCCAATAAAACATGAATCAAAGTAGCATGTTGAATTATGCAAATTGGGTGAATACACAAAATTTAATTCATGAGTAAGTTCAAAACTATCCTTGACCGAGCTATCCTTCAAACTTCAATTGATACCTTTGTGGGAAAGCTGCACCCAATGAACCATAAATCAAAGTTGTTGCAGTTTCAGGTATGCAAATTAGGCAAATACACAAAATTTAAATCTTGAATGGCTTCAAAAGTAGATTGAGGTGCCTTTCCAACTTCAATTTATAGGCTTTTGACATAGCCGTATGAAAAACAATATTGTCTTAGAAGTTAAATAAATACTGAGTAGGCTATATTTAAAAGTTTTCTAGGTACACAAACTGATTTGCTGACAAGCAAATCAAATTTTTCTAGCTCAAATCTGTTTTCCATGTAAAAAGCAGGTTGTTTTGTATAATATGTGTTTTGATGGCATCGGCATGCCAATCAAAAGCATAATTGGTCACTGTAATTCCACCTATATGTGCCCCAGCATTCTAACATTCAGAATTACTAAATGAGCTATATTGCACATAAATCAATCAGTCTTCTGCAAGAGGCTAATTCAATTTTTCCTCACTCATTCTTTTTGGTATATTGACTCACATCCATTACCGAGATCAAAGTAATTTCCATAAATTTTGTCCCCTTTTGTATCCTCATTCAGCTGCTCAGATTAAAATGTCCAACTAACATAACTTCCCCTTGCTATGAATATTTCGTAAGTTTTCTTTGAGGGTATCACAAGTATTTTCATCGACTTTCTTGGTATATGTAGAATAGGGGAGATCGGAGTTAGTTATAAATTTGCCAAAAGGTGGTGCTGCCCATCCTGTTCATGGTTGACCGCCCACATCTTGTGGCCACTTTCCATGACCCTCACTTTTCTCCATAGATTAACATTCTTCATATATTGTCAAATAAGCACAAACTTTCATTTTATTATACCTGGGTGCATTTGAAAGATAACAATATGTACTTCAGGTAGATTAGAAGATGATAATTCCAAAAATCGTTCTCATATGCAGTGTGAAACTTTCAGGTTCACTTTAATGTTATGGGCTTTGCTGACCCACCCGACCTCAAATGGCATGGGTTGCTACGTGTCACAAATATGCATCATGGGAACAAAAGGCTGTGTGTCAAGAAATTAAACCAACCCAGATCACCCCTACTGTGAGTAGCTATGTAGACTGCTCCTAATAAAATGTATGATTCCT
Organism: Hermodice carunculata; assembly: GCA_964020975.1. NCBI lineage: Eukaryota > Metazoa > Annelida > Polychaeta > Eunicida > Amphinomidae > Hermodice > Hermodice carunculata. The sequence goes on along the minus strand of OZ026622.1, from coordinate 70,285,859 downwards.
AGTAAAATTTCGATTGTTTTCAATTTCATCCATGCTACACCATGTCTGGAATTTTGGTCTTCTACAAGAGGTGTCATTCGTGTTAATGAAGGGTGTTATCGTATCTGGCAGTACTGCTTCAGAGGCTATATTTTCATGATACACAATTTCCTGGTAACAACCACTGGCCCATGAAGAGAGTCCATTTTGTGTTAGCCCCACCAGCAAGTCACATTAACAATTAACGTATTTGTGAATAGTGGCGGTATCTGAACATGCCTCATTGTGTTCTTGACCATAATTGAGATACCACCAGTGTCATTTATTGTTTTGGGATGACTGGGCCTGTTAAGTTGGAACTTACGATAGTTTTCTGGTGCAGTTTACATATCTTGCATTGGAATGGGTCTCAGTAGAGCTGATCATGTTTTTCTGAAATTGTGAGTTGCTCAGCTTGAAGCCGTCAGCACCTTTGGTTTACGGCCTTCCACGTTCCAGTGGCTTATAATTTACTTGTATTATTTTACCATGGTGATTGCATAGACTCAACACTCATATATTAAGATTAGCTTACAAACAGTCGAAATTTTAAAATCTTAGACAAAAAAATAAAAGATTTTTTAATGGCATGGTGGTAGCGATCATCGACAAAATTTGCGCCTTATTGCATTGAATAGTCATTGCGTTCTAAATCATAAAAAAAACATAGAGACAGAACTTGGAATATTGCTGTTGCCCTTCTGTCGCACTATCCCAGGACAGAACAGGGCAGAACAAATTCTTACTTTACTTACCTAATAGGGATAAGGGGAATGAGGCGGTGAAGGGCTTTCCGTACTGGCTTACGTGTCATTTTTATTTACCGGACTTGCGTACTGAAAATAAAATGAAATAAAAAATAAGTACAATTTAATTTTATTTATTTGATAGGGTTAATGGTGTGTGGGGGTGGGTGGGTAAAGGGGTTTCCAGTACTGGGGTACAGGGCATTTTTGTTGGCGGAACTTGGATACTGAAGCCTCTTTATTTTCCGCACTTCCAGTTTATTTCCAAAATTTCTTATTTCCCATGCCTAGTACCAGGGCAAAACTATTACTTGTCTTAGCATATAGGAACCCCCTTAACCCCATCCTAACAGTGTGACAGGTCATTGTACGACAAAATAATACGCATGTTAAGAAAAACATTATGAACAATCTTTGAAGCAGATTTAGTACCAGACTGATCTTTTTCATTTTCATTTTCATTTGAGTAGGTTGGGGGAAATTAGTAATTCATACAACATAAAACGAGTAGTGTAATTATATCACTAAACTTTGCCATATTTTGCTCTTCAGCACCTAAATTCCACATAATTTAGCTATGAAACAATGTCCAATATACCAATTGTTCAATTTAAAGTCTTTACAATCTGAAAGTTGTATTTATATTATGAAGGGTATGATACCTACTATGAAAGGTCATTTACATTCATTTAACTTTACATTTAGTTTCTGAACTAAATGTTTTTTTTCTTTCATTTCACAAAAAACTAGAAGTAGCAGTAAAAATATGATAAATGCGAATATATCTGGTCAATCCAGGACCATCTAAAAACTTTTGCTTTTTTATTACATGTATGTCATCATAACATACCCTAATTCTCTGTCTCCAAATATGCTCATATTTTGTGAGAAGAAAGTAAATTATCTATGCTATACTTGTATTGCACAGAATCTGTTTGGTTCCAGTGAAACAAAAGTGACGCTGTGTTATACAATTTACGAAAATAATTTACTACCTTTTTACAAAATAATTACAATCCAATGAGTGTTGCAGGTTGGTCAAGGTCACTCATCTAAAGTCTGAGTCTAACCCCCAAGAAGATTATCGCCATGTGCAACATCAAAGTTCCTTCTCAAACAGTTATCAAGTTGTCACCGGAACATCAAGCTCAGGCATGAAGTCCAAACCAGTCGTGTACTGTGCAAATCTGGACCATACAGAAGATCACCACAAACTCTACATTTCCCATTTCTACTCTGTGTCCATTTCTGACGTCTCTTCTCCAAGTTTATAACCCCCGTCCTACTTGGTCCAAAGTAGGGCGGGTTTTATCAACTTGGAGAAGAGACGTCAGAAATGGACGCAGGGTAGTAATGGGAAATGTAGAGTTTGTACACAGGAGGCAGATGAGGCAGTAGATCACTGGCTACTGTGGTGTGATGGATACAGGGAAATGAGAGAAAATGTATTCAGAATTTGGCAGGATAAGGACGACAACTGTAAGGGCTTAGAGGAAATAAGGGGACTAGAAGAGGTGGAACGTGTTGCTTGGCTTCTGGGCTGGAAAGGAGATTTTCCAGGGTGTAAGGAGGGTATTAAAACTGTACAAGACTACATGGTAGGGTGCGGGAATAAAAGGAGGGAAATGCTAGAATGGGAAGAGAACAGGGTTAACTAACGGGTGAGAAGGGGGGATGGACGGGAAGGGTGGTAGGCCTGTTCAGGGCTGCCATGACTGCAGCTGCAGCTAGCCTCAGGTGCAGGCCATGGAATACCTGAGCCTTAGAGGCAGGGATAGGGACAAAGGGCAGGGTTTACTGTAATGGGGCGGGCCATCGTGGTGGAAATTACCGGGAACAGGGGACTCCCACTGCTGTGAGAGAGTATGTGAGGCCTATACGCCTTGGCTCTGTTCCCGGCAATCATGTACTTTTTTTTCTTTTCTTTTTTTTTTTTAAGACCATCTGTTATTTACAGAACCACGGCAAATAATTATTATTATCATCATCATCATCATCATCATCATCATCATCATCATCATCATCATCATCATCATCATCATCATCATCATCATCATCATCATCATCATCATCATCATCATCATCATCATCATCATTATTCAAAGTCGTAGTACTCTAGTTATTACTTGAATATTGCAATTCAGTAAGTGGCCCTTTGTCAAGATGATCCATGAACAGCGTGAGTCTTGTCTGTGCATAGCAGTGTCCCTATAGAATTTTAAAGCAATTAGCTGTGTGCTTTTGGCGAGAAAGGTTATTTTTTTAATATATAAAGTCACTGGAGCATGACGATTTGAACAAACTCATATCTAGATCATATAAAGTCACTGGAGCATGACCATTTGATCAAATCTATATCTAGACCATCCAAGGCAGACACCCATCAAGTGAGACGCGAATCTTGCTGACGGTTCAGGTAAAGATATAGAAAATGTGATATTGCAATTGCAAAAACCATTGCCTTACATGGTAATCAATAGGAATGGATGCACTTACTGACCAGCACCCAAATTGCAAAATGTGTTGCAAATCAGGGATCCTCAGAGATCCTTAACAATGCCATCTAGTGACAGACTTTCTGTGACCATTTCAAAAGGAATTTCTCCACTAAGTTTCAGAATAATATAACAAACAGTATTGAGGAAGATGCTGAGAATAAAACACACACACACACACACACACACACACACACACACACACACACACACACACACACACACACACACACACACACACACACACCTCATGAAGATTTAGAGGTACCCTGGAACGGTCCCTATCCGATTTCTAAGCAATTGGCAAAGAAATTTCGGAGAATTTTTTTGAAGTCTTTTTTTTTTATCAAAAAAGAAAAAAAAAACTTACAAACAAACAAACAAACAAACTAAAAAGACAAGAAAACAAAGACCCCCCAAATCACCAAAAAAATCCAAAAGTCAATGGAGTATGAACATTTGAACAAACTTGGTAGAGACCCACCTGGGAGCTGGGAACGTCCTTATGGCCACTGATGCCAGGTGGGAGTGAAACTGGTACCACAAACGTTTCTCTGGTATAACCCACACAGTATCCTCATGCTTGGACAACTCACAACTTAACTTCTTACAGTTAATTTCATCCATCTACAGCATGTGGGCTGACACGCTTAAATCCTCTTAAGCTTACGTAAGTTTACTTGCTTAGTAAACCCCTTAAGTTTGGGTTTACTCCCGGTGCCATTAAGAAAGAAGCCACGTTCAAGAGGGTTACCTGTGATACTTAAACAAGGTTCATTGAAAATAATACTTAATTATTTTCAATGTGCCTTGTTTGAGTATTAAAGGTAACCCTCTTGAACGTGGCTTCTTTCTTAATGGCACCGGGAGTAAACCCAAACTTAGTAAGCAACATAGCAGGGGATATCTTAGCTTGCTCATATTAATGAGTGAGTCTCTCCATGCTGGAGAACCTTTTGTTTATTCTCCTGCACTGTAAGGTTATTCAGTCAGTAGAAACTTGTGTTGATCAAATTAGAAGGAAATAAAAAAGTTTTAAAAGGGTAGAAGGTCCCAAGTAAATAACTAGGTAAAGAAAAGAAAAGAAAACTGGAAGAAAGAAGATTTTCTTGCTAGAGGACCTTCCAGCATGTCTACAAAGCAGAATGAGGTACAAGAAGGAATGGAACTAGAAAAGAAAGATTTGCTTGAAAGCAAATCTGTCTGTGTGTGTGAAAAATTTGCACAATTACAAAAATATGCAGTGTTGCAACACTTACAATTTGAGTCCAACATGAATAAAATTGGATGGAAAGTGACCAAATTATGGCTAGATGAAACATTCAAAAGGCAAAATGACATTGACTTTTAGAGGTCAAATGTAAATGAAAAAAAGTGAAGTGTTGTAGTATCTACAGTGTGAGCGCAACATGATCAAAATTGGATTAAACATGACCGAGTTATGGCTACATGAATATTTCAAAGGTCCAAATGATCTTGATCTTTGACCTCTAGAGGTCACATGTAAATTACAAAAATGTGCAGTATAACAGTAGCTACAATTGTGTCCAACATGATCAAAATTGGATAATAATTGACCGAGTTATAGCTACATGAATATTTCAAGTGGCAAAATGACCTTGACCTTTGACCTCTAGAGGTCAAATGTAAATTACAAAAATGTGCAGTGTTACAGTAGCTACAATTTGTGTCCAACATGATCAAAATAGGATGGAAATTGACTGTGTTATGGCTGGATGAATATTTCAAACGTACAAATGACCTTGACTTTTGACCTTTAGAGGTCACATGTAAATCACAAAAATGTGCAGTGTTACAATATCTACAATTTGGGTCCAACATCATCAAAATTGGATGAATACTTTGGAATCCAAAAGCAATTGAATTTTTTAATTGCCCTAATTTGCATAATTTTCAAAATCTTGACTATTCAGAACGATATGTAAAACTTCACTGCAGGTGCTATAACCATGCAAAGTTTGAAGTTTCTAGCTTGCACTGTGTCTCAGTTTAAGACGACACATAAATCTGGCGGAATGGAAAATAGGACAGAAAGAAAGAAAGAAAGAAAGAAAGAATATTTGGTAAAACAATATGTCTGTGTTCACACACAGACATAATGATCCCCATGCTACATTTTAGGATACTCAAATTTGAAATTTACTTTATCTAAATATGGATCAACTTTTGTCCAAAATCCATATTACGTGAAAAGGCAAAAAAGCATATTCATAGATGTTGGGATGACATTTCTATTATACCTTTAAACATAATGAGCCCATAAAACTTAAAATATCTCTTATTTGCATATTCTAAAATCCATTTGGCCTGTATCCGGAAAATGTGCAAAAGCATATGCACCTGTGAAAGTTGAAATGGTCTCTTTCGATACCATACATTTAAATTCAAAACTGAAATTTTAAATTAAAAAAGATTTATACCTCACTATCATAAATTACATTTTTATTCCTTATTCATTTGATGCACAATGGGTAATACCATACATTGTAACTGGGCAACTCTGTCTTCTGTTGAACTTTTGATGATGTTTCAGGATGACAACTTTAAAATACCACTTACTAGCATAATTTAAATATTACTGCTGTGTGTACAATGTTATATATATATATATATATATATATATATATATATATATATACACACATATATATATACATATATATATATATATGTATATATGTATATGTATATGTATGTGTGTATGTGTGGGTATGTGTGTGTGTGTCTGTGTGTGTGAGAGAGAGAGAGAGAGAGAGAGAGAGAGAGAGAGAGAGAGAGAGAGAGAGAGAGAGAGAGAGAGAGAGAGAGAGAGAGAGAGAGAGAGAGAGAGAGAGAGAGAGAGAGAGAGAGAGAGAGAGAGAGAGAGAGAGAGAGAGAGAGAGAGAGAGAGAGAGAGAGAGAGGAGAGAGAGAGAGAGAGAGAGAGAAGAGAGAGAGAGATAGAAAATTTTACATGTAGAAATGGAAATACTTTCAGTAAATATAAAATAATCTATATTTTAATCTATACAACTTGTTGTATGCTAATTGCATATGAACTTGAATTTTTAGGCAAGTGGCCTATTTTGGATTTTCTCCAAAAAAAAAGAAGAAACCATAGCAAAATCACCAAAGCATAATGTCTTAAAGACGTAGGTAGAAATTCATCCAAGGTTCATACCCTGTAGTTTTGAAGAGAATATATTACCAGCAGTTTTGACACAACCATACGCATCCATGTATGTACATAAATTATCTCAGTCTATGTACGAGGTGCTATACATCTCAAGATAAATTCTACAAGAATTTGTTAGCATGCTAAAACATTTAAAGGTATATATGAAATTAAACAGTTTTTAACTAATTTAGAAATAAGTTTTGTACATATTTAACAAGTATTTTCGGATAAAAGAGGAAAAAAGGTTTTATAGAGTACATTAAAGAAAATATGAAACTGTTAGGTAGGCACCACTGACTATTGTGAGGAAAGCTGGGTTTATTGAGTTACTTGCTTCCCAACATATGCTACATGAACCAGGTCCAGGTATTAATGTAAAAGTTTTCAAACCACTTGTGAATTGGCTATTGGATTACATTCCACAGTTACAAAACATATGAAAATATCAAGAAATAATACAATTTTGTTATAAGGCTATGGTGAAGGCCAGAAACAGATTTCACACGCGTCAATCATTTGTGAATGCCATAAAATTGAACATGGTTTCCTCTGCTAAACACGTTTGAAATGAAATCCATACTTAAAGGCCTGGTGGATAAAGAAAACAACCACGAATAAGGTAATGGGGATGATCAGTGAGGTGTCATACTTTCAGTCTAAGATTGTTTTAAAGATTAAGATACTTTTATTTCCGACACATTTTACAGGTCCATATATAATAAACATAGATAACAATAATACACATTTGTAGGTTAAAATAAAATAAAATAAAATTTTAAAAAATTTGACTCTGACTAAGAGTTACATTAGTCCCAGAGTTGGCTACAATAAGAGGTTTCCAAGATGAGTTTTAAACAACTGTATTTTTACTTCTTCGCTACATTTACTAAATTTCCTCACCAACATATTGGCTCTGCTGTACGTACATCGTACTTGTATTTGTACATCACCATCGTCTCTAAGATTATTAAACATAATATAACCAAGATATTTATAACTGTCAGCATATTCAATTTTCTGATCATCCATATATATATACTAGGTAGCCTTTTCAGCTTCCATGACGTGTGTGTGTGTGTGTGTGTGTGTGTGTGTGTGTTTTGTTTTTTTGTTTTTTGTTTTTTTTTTTTGTTACTGAGGACACAAATATCTTGGAAACATAGGACTCATGAGCCATAAAAAGTTGGTCCAGAGGAAAGAGAGTAACTTGGTCTTCAGCAAGGAACTGGGTGTCAGTATTCATATATCTATGGGTATGCACCCTTTTGATTCTGAGAAATCTTTAGCCAGAGATGTAAGAGATAAGCTGAAAGAGTAACATCCGGTTACGTTATTTCTATTGACTCCCTTACTTTGTTCTTTTGTAAAACCATACAAGGGCTTGTTTGGAGCGGAAAAATTGGGATAGATTGAAAATTAAGTTTCTTTTATCTTGACCTGTACAGTTTGAACCATCATGTGGATTCAGTTTCTTGTTTTCACATGTGCAGGGCTAAATGCTCTGTTGACTATGACTATCATTGTGACTCATGCTCTTGAGAACTGAACATGAACTTTAATAGTACCAGGTATTGTGTGCACAAAGGAGCCCCACGCGTCATCGCACATTCTACTCCCTGATCATGTGTATTTGCATATCTGAATAAACACTGAACATTGGATTCACTTGTGAAAGATTCCCACAGAAATGAACGTTTTTGGGCTTAACTTTCTTATAAAAATAAAAAAAGGTCACAACCAAGTAACCTGGGGTCACCGTTGCCGTTATTAAACCGAAAATGACAAAAAGTCAATTTTCCGGAAGTATAAGTTTTATAGCATATTGAATTTTTTACCACAAACATTCAAAATTCTGTCTGGAGATTATATTTGGTCGTACTGCTGGTACTTGAAAAAAATGGAACCACGGTTGGTTCCTCAACATTGAATATGGGTAAATATCTCAAATGTTGCAGAACAAACTGGCAGTGAAGACGCTGCTTCTAAAAGCTTTCATTGTTTTGACTGTGTGCGCACTCTCAAAAGCACAGCCAATGCGGGGGTCATTGTTTGTGACAGTAATTGGTTTGATAGTGCCTGTGAACCATACCAAGCTTTTCAAAGTAGACGTACAATAAAATTGCATCAAACTGCCAGTGCATGGATTCAAGTATTTTGCCCTACCGCGGTTCATGTTTGGATTGGAAATTCGCTTGCAAGCAACAATGGACTTAGTTGGGTCACAATTTATTCACCTACCAATCCATTAAATGAACGCATGAAAGCATTCATTATACACACTAAAGGTGCATATTCTTATAACAGAATGCCAATGGAACCTCGCAATCCTACACTTTCTCTCTGACAGCTCTGTGTGGCATAATAAACAAATTATTTCCTATCATAGTGAGCCCTACTAGTAGCAGAGAAAGCCAGCTTCAAAGGTGAAAATTTTCAACAAATTTCCTTCATTTGCTCGCTGCTTTAAAAAAAATATAGAAACAGAGCTACAGTAGCCAACACCAAACGTTATCACTTTCATTCTATTTGAAAAGGCACGTGCCGATTTCGATTCTAGAGGAACTGTTTGCAAGCATACAGGCATACATACATACATACATACATACATACATACATACATACATACATACATACATACATACATACATACATACATACATACAGAGAGTGCGTATGTACATAAATACGTACATATTAAAGGCAAGCCAAAGACAGCCTCGTAATTTAAGGCTAATTTTAACGAAAGCAAGTCTTGCATGACGACAACTCTGCCAAGGAGGAAGCACACAGTGAACCAAACCAGACTTCAAAATAAAAACACAAATCAATTGCTAAGGTAGAAATGTAATATATGCGATTCTTTGTAGATGGTTTATGGCATTTATATATCGACAGGTAACGGACTACGCCAACGAATGACAGTGTACACAAACCGTAAATTCGTTTACCAGAGACACGACATATTGCAATCAGCGAACACACGGAGATATGTTGCAGGTATGATCCTCCCTTCTTTGTTTTTCCTAATTTATCAAATGTATGATGGCCAAAAAAAAAAAAAAAAAAAAAAGAGCGGAGCATAAACAATTTTCTTT